>JAPXFQ010000189.1:1267500-2467500 GCA_028564705.1 Apricaphanius iberus
AAAACTCTCTCCATCTTTCCAAATAAGCAAATAAAATACAATTACTCATACACTAAGCTGATTTGAACATGACATTGCTGCTCATTTACCCATTTATGAAGTACAGTGTGTCTCTATTTAATGCTTTAAGTACTTGGTGAGGACCAACCGCATCTTTAATATCCACACTTGTTAGTGAGCGACGCAACCAATCCTTGACCTTGAGCAAAACAAGTCGCTTCTCCCCAGAGCAACATTGTGTTCATTTGCTCGTGGTTTTACCAACATAATTAAAAATGAGCCCATTGAAGAGACTTTTTGTGCAAAATGAGACAAAAGAATGCCAAACATCATCCAAGTTTAAGCTGGGAGTAAGTTAGAGCGGCTGCAAAGGATAATTTCGGAGCCGTTTCATATTACAATTATTATGTTTTAACAATATAAGCTGGAAGATGGCATCTAATATTTATTGTAATTAATAATTTTTCAGGTTGACTTTTTTTCTTTTTCTGATTATCTGTTTTCTTAATTCATGCAACTGTGAAGAACTTTGAATTGCCTTGTGTATGAATTGTGCTCTACAAATAAACTTGCCTTGCCTTGCCTTGCCTAATCGCTTTATTAGTGTGTGAAATATATACACCTATATATAAATTCTCATATTATGACAAATCCATTGAGGCTTTCTGTGTTTTGTTAAGCCAATGTGATAAAACAGCTGCCTTTATTTTGTTATCCTTAGAAAGAAAATACACAATGAAGTTAGGATATTATCTCAATGTAAGAGACACCATTTTCCCTTTTTTTGCACAATAAAGAGAGCTGAAAATAATACTTTGCTATGAATGCATCTAAATTTAAAATATTGAAAAGAAACCTGATAATTCCTCAGCCTAATATTACTGTAGAATGAACATAAACAGTATGGATGTATCAGTATGTGCAGAGTGTGTGTAAAAAACGATTTTATCGCTGTCCTACAATCATTGGTTTCCCTGCTGTTAATAACACCTTTACTGATATGTGACTTCTTGGTCTTCTGCTATGATGTTTCGTTTCACAAGGTCAAAACATATGGAGGAAGATCTTTGACTATTCCTCTTTTTTTAAAACGCTTGTTCACTCTTAGCCTCTCTTCTCTTTATCTCATCCTACGGTTTAAAAAAAAGATTTAAATCTGTTGACTCAGATGGCCATAAAAGAAGGTTAGTATTATGCTATGTGAACCATTTCTTTCGATTTGGTCATATATTTGTTTGGTCATATAATATTCTTCATATTTTTTTGTCCAAAATTCTCTAGTACATCTAAAAGTCCATGATGCCATAGTCCAAAACAACTTACTCATCTGTTTGTTTCATGCCAACTCCACCTCGAGTGACAAAAAGCTCAATCTTATCTGACCTGAGCTCACTCTTCCAGTATTATTTATGACACTCTTCCCACTTTTTGTTCCTTCCTTAGATTCTCAGCTCCAGTTAGATCTGGAATTTGACTGAGCTCCAAAGGCCGAAGCATATTCTGCAACAAGAACAGAGAAATTTTAATGACAATACCAAGACAAAGAATGCACTCAATTTTTATCAGTACATTTCATACTTCACAAACAATCAAGTGCAGCACAGTGAAAACCAGTGATTTAAGGTTCTGAATCCTCTTAACAGCCGTGAAAACTACATTTCCTGTTCCACAATTGTGCTTCAAACTGACCATGAGTCAACAGTTATATTTTGTTGAAATTTGTTTTTAAATGAAAATATCGAATCTACCTTCTAGGTGAAACTCGGTGACGTCTTATTGTTACCTCCGCCAAGGAGGCTATGTTTTTACCAGGATTTTTTATATGTATCTGCCTGTTAACAACATAAATCAAAAGGTTGCCGTTGTATTTTTATAAAACTTTCAGGAAATCACAATAACAATAGTTAATTAACTAATAACAATATCAGTGTGAATGCGGCTGCTAAAGGTATGATTTTATGATCAAGTAAGAAAAGATAAAGAAAACTCCTTGAGTTCTCTTCAAGTTCTTTTTTGTTTTCAAAAATTTGTTTTGAAATGTTTTCAAAAAATCAGATATTAAGAAACAAAAGGATACAACAAAGCACCGTTGTTTTATTGCAATTTTTCTTTTTGCTGAAATGCTCTTTGTTGTCAATACAACACCGTTTGCTCACAGCTGCTCTCAAAGGTCCATCAGCCCTTTTGTTCTTACACTCAACTGATGGATGGAGGGGTGGGAGACTAAAAAGTTTAAGGGCATACTTGATTCAAATATTGATCACCTCTTAGGTATTTGCCTTTTCCCTAAAATTGATTCCAAAAGAATCATCCTAATCACAAAGACAGATCTGCGTTATAGGCAGATCAGATGTGGTGCGGTCATGTAATGAACACCCCAAAGCCTCAGTGTTTTGTGCTGGAGCCCTCATGGTCTCCTCCGAAGCTCCTAATTGAGAAATTAATGCAGAAAAATCAATTGGCCTAAAGTTTTCTGTACGATACGCTCCTGAAGGCTTCAAGTGAGGAAGAATCAATGCTTTCCACATGGGCGGCTGTACAGCTTCCTCCCTCTTTTGTTTATGTGCTCATAGCTGGAGGTTTTCCGATATATGAATTGCAAATGAAATAAACATTAACGAGTGTTCCACCTTTTGAGCATCCCATGTGCCATCAGATGCATATTTCGGGGCATGAAATCTTAAAATTAACCATCGCTTAGGTGTTACTTGGGCTTTCTAGAAGTGGGGACGTATTATGTAGAAAATACAGCCTTCACCAGCAACACTTTTGAGCTTGGTCTTATTTACACTTCAAAATGAGGATCTTTTAGCAGTCTGTGATCATCTGCGGCATTTTATTTTATATCAGGCTGTTCTCTACATCTGTTTTGCCTTGAGGACGCCATGTCAATTGAGGGCCATTTTGAAAGCTCACCACATCGCCCTCATCATTTCATTTAAAAAGACACAACATCGAATTCCCTTTGACGCAGCCGTCTTTTTCCAGTTTAGGACACATCAGCTCTTTGGGTCTTGAGGCAGGAGGAAAAATGGAGAACTTAAGGCCACAGTGGACGTTAGACAGCTGCCCCCCCCCCCTCAAATTTACGGTCATGAGCAGGGGAAAGTGGGCATTTACTCATGGTTGGTGGATGGGTGGAAAACGAATGCCGTGTTCGTCTTTGTGCTCGTTAACCACCTTCCAAATTCATCATAAGCCCTGGGATCAGATCACAGTAATATTTGATCAATATTAATAAGGATAGGCAAACTCCTCCAGTAATTACCACAGTCTCTGGGCTTTGATTTGGACCATTACTAACGCCTCTGCATCTTTAGATTAAAAAAAGCGACCCCCTTTTATTTTGTAACATTAAATCCCGACATGCATCTTCTAAAAGCTCTAATAAGACAAAGATAAGATTTGCATCCCCATACAAGTGTCTTTTTCAATTGATTAGGAAGCCGCCATTGATGTGTGAGAAATTGATGTTTTCCTCTGTTCTTAAGGGCGGCTAATAGAAGGGGCGGGCTTCGAGGAGGAGACTTTGCCTCTTTGATCTTCAATCAGTAAAAAATCCCACTTCTTCTTTGTCAGGCTATATTTGGTAAATAACAGTGACAATCTGCGTGGGCCTAGAAACGGAAAAGAGTGGGGGAGAGGGAAAGTGGATGTGTGGAAGCGATAAAGAGGGATTGGTGAGAATGGAGGGAAAAGGGCATAAATACTTTGCTTGTTAAATTATAAAATGGTAAATGGCCCGTGTTTGTATAAAGTGAGATAAGATTATCCTAAATGCATAAAAGTTTCGAATGACACCCTCCGGTGTCGTCAGCTCACATGGCCGACAGTGGCAAATATTTCCTGTCCTCTTTGCCTGAGTGACGCCTCATCACATCATAAACGACAATCCTCTAATTGGGCCCCATGAAAAACAACGGATGGATGTGAGAAATGAAATAAATCAGTCTGCAGATATGGTTGCCAAAAGGCCTGTTGGCCTGTAGGTCTCTGCTTTTTTTAAATGTCTTCTTGATGCATCTGCAAAAACTAATAGTTGGCGGACACGCACTCTGAACAGATGCATAAGACATCTTGCACGTCCCACGCATATTTGTGCAGCACATCATTGCTGTCTGGCACTTTTTATTCAGATTCTCAGTTATGTTGATCGTGCTCATACAGAGCAATAATTGGCAACAGAGCCATGTGAGCTATGGGATGCAATAAACAAAGATACAGAGTGAAAAGGGGCTTTTCAAATGTCACCTGCAGACAGCATGAAGATAAAGATGAGATGCCATCAGGTTCTTTACTCTTGCTCTCTAGGAAATATTGATTCTGTTACTATTTTTATTGATTTAGATGGAAAGATTGTCACACGATTCCCTGTTAGACTAGCAGCTGTTCATCCTCACATAAACAAATAAAACATAGCACTTTATTTGTATCAACCTGTCATGTTGTGAATTTTGTGTTCCCAGTTGCATTGTTGTGACCGTTGCCTTACAGAAAGACATTTCTGGATTTGTTTGCTGATTTGTGGTCTTTCATTCATTTACAAGTTGTCTCCAGGTACTCTGGCTTCCTCCCACAGTCTAAAAACTCTCTCAATATTACCCTAGGTATGAGTGTGTGCTTGCATGGTTTGTCCTATGACGGACAGAGGCCTCTCGCCAAACGACTGGCAGCATCATGCTGTGGGGATGTTTTTTGGAAACTTGACTTTTAAAGGATTGATGACAGCAAGGATGTACAGAGATATCCTTGATTAGAGCCTACTCCAGGACTCGTTGGACTTCACAGTTGGCCAAAAGTTCATCTTCTAACAGCATGACGACTGTTTGTACACAGGTAAATGACAGAGTGGCTTCAGAAAGACTGAATGAATCGTCTTTAGAGGCCCAGCAAGAGCCTACACTTGAACCTGATTTATCATTAACAAGGAAATCTAAAAATGGCTGTGAACTGACACTCCAAATCCAACCTGTTGGAGCTTGAATAGTTGGGAAGCTGAATTAAAGTAGGTGTGTTAAGCCAACTTTAATATCAATTCATATTGCCCAGGCTGTCAGCTGCTCAGGCAGCTCAATATTCCATTTAGTGGCTCATTCATTTACCACTGCATCCCCTCAGTTGTCCTGACAACAGTATCGGCATTCTTTCAACCAGTCCTGGTGTTTCTCAGACATGATCCAGGTGGTATTTTGACTGTAATTTCGCTTTCGGCTATTTCTATTACAGTGTCAGATGTTTTATCTTTTTTTTTGTCCAAACCAATGTTCTGACAATTAATCTTTCACATCACTGTGGAGAAATTCGAACTCATCTTTGATCATTCCTTTAGGGTTTGGCTCATGTAAGAACATTTAAATGAGAATGTTTTTTTTTAAAACAGTACAACAGTTATGTACCACATTTATAATGGAAAATAAAAACTAGATCCTCACATTAAGCAACAAAAAACACAAAAAGATTTAATTGCAAAAGCTTGAGCTCACTAGCTGAAAATCCAACAGTTTAGTTACAGGAGATGGTACAACTGCAACGGTTAGCAAGACAAGCAGGGAGCTGGAGATGAGGCCAGAAACTGAGGGAGCTTGGTGGGAGGATGTGGAGAGGCTGTGGAGAGGCTTGGGGCTGGCTCCAGGCAGAGGAGACAGCAGCAAAGATTCGGAGGCCTGGGATCAACGAAATAAAAACCCACAGAAAAAAACTCAATAAACCCCAATGGATGGCAGGAAGAAAGACTAAAAAAGCCTTCAATACATGCAAACACTCATTTATAACCCCTAAGGAACAAATAGGTTGATTGGGTAATTTTGGTATCAACTAACATGAGGATGAACCTGAAGGGCATGTACAGAATTATTTTGTATAGGATCGTGTCAGGTAGATTGGGCCACATTTTGACAACTGTACACCTATCAAACCTTTTTTTGTTTTGAGAACTCTCACGACAACGGTTGGAAATCATTTGCGGACATTGTCCGTACAAAATCAAACGGCTAGGAGGCTCAAACGTGAAGTGGCTTATCTTATGTGATGGCCCAATTTTCCTGATGTCACCCTACTCCTCAATTTAAGCTGTTAAATCATGCACATCAGGGGAGTGCACAGTAAGGAAGGAAACTATTGCTGAGTTACTTTAAAAGAGGATAATACCACTCAGTTCATAGTAGAAACATCACACCAATGTTTTTAGGATTAAAACCCAGACAACTGCAGATTAAAGACTGATTTTATCAAATATGATGTGACATGTTTGTAGTTGATCAACAACACAAGTAAGACTGTGGAATTGAAAATCTGGCAGAAGATGCAATGAATATTCCTGTTTTAACGATCACCTCTCTTAATGCATTCATTACAATATTTTTATGATGCTTTATTTATTTAACTAAGCTGATATGTGCATGTAAGATTTCCAAATACCAGGACCGAATGACCTCCACAGTGTAATCACGGTGTTGTATTGATTTTGTAATTTGCGAGTGAGTCATGAATATGGATTGAAGGAAAAAGGCTCTAGCAAAAAAAAAAAAAAAAAACACAAAACAGCATTTTAGACAGAAAGCACGCAGCAGACGAGTCTGACTTTATTCCCTCCTCAAACTGAGAGCAGAGAAGGTTGCAAGAAGTGTCAAGACGGTGCTGAAGCTGAGAGGCTCCGGTGAGGATGGAGGGGGGATTCGTGTAGTGGTTACCGGCTCACTGAAGCCTCTGACCCGGGGACCGGCAGCCGCTTAAATGTAACTCAAGCCAAAAAAGTATACATAAGAGGATCTTTTCTTCCTGCCCACGTACATGAAAAGTTGTGCTGCTTCATTCAGTCTAAAGATGGGTCATTTCTCCAAACATCTCAAAGCTGAAGCGATTCAACATAAAATTCACACACGAGCAGCCAATGTCCAAATAAACATTTAAAAAAAATGTTTGCTCTTAAAAACAGGATAGTTCTGTCTTTCCCGAGTTAGCTGAACCGAAACAGCAGCACAAAGACAAAGAAAACGCAGAGAGAAAAAAACTTTGTCGTCTTTCATGGGGAATAAAAATTTCAGGAGAGCTGCTGATCTCCGATCCCTGCAGGTCCATTAGTGGCCCCCCTGCGCCCCTGCCGCCACGGGAGAGGGGTAAAAAACCTGTGTCACAAAGTCTGTTTTCTAACAGAGCCTCATCAGCATATTTGAATAATACATAGTGCTTATAAGCATATTAAATGGAGAGTGGCTACGCGTCATTTGAAGACAGAGATTAGACCTTCCCAGTTAATTATAAAGATGTCAAGTGTCAGCGGTTGAACCCAAGCCCCAAGGTCGCCCCCTTTAGTTTAGTGATTATATGCACAAACTATAGATAAAGTGTCATCATACAGGCTATTAAGGTGCTGAGGCTTAAAGAGAGACTTCCCCTTGACTGTATTATTATGCAGAATCTGTCAAGGGAGGAAAACGAGACCAAGAACGCTTAATGGTTTCTGAAACAGTTACCCCACTCAGCTATATGCACGGGATTAATAGAAAGGTTTGATTGATGTTAACTTGCTAAATTAGCTGGCTTAGTCTTTTAGGGTTCTGTTATCTTTTGAGTTGAAATGCCTCTGACTGAGACATTAGGAGCATGAAGGCTTGCAGTGCCAGTCAGATACACTTTTCCATTACCTATTAGGATTTTGCTCTTTTCTTTTTCAAGGTGAACCGCTTCTTCAAAATAAAATAATGTTTTAAAAACAAAGACTAGGTGCACAGATCAGATTTTTATCGCAGAACTAATTTGGAAAAAGTCCTTCAGTAATTTCTTGGGAAACCACGTGTTTTTTCTGTTGCCATCAACAGCCCTATGTTGTAATTTAGGCTGAACATTAAACCCTCCATCTTATAAGAAAAGATACAATTTATTCAAATTAGTTGCTTTCCTTTAATAGGGCTGAGAAGTATCCTTATATTGGTCCATTTCTATCCATTCAAACACCAGTACTAGTTTGTGTTGAGGATCATTTTCCTGTTCGCTTGAATCGAACTATAGTTGTTTGCCGAGAAAGTCTGGTTCTTTTGGGAAGATGTGAATGGGCAATCGAACTCTGATTCGGACCAAACAAGCAACCTTTAGTCCGCAGAAAAAAAATAAGTCTTGGTTTGACTGTATACGTGAATGGTAAGTGAACCAGGGTGCACTAAAAGTAGGAACAGACTATTATGTAGGGCATCCTGGGTAAATACAATCTGAACAACGGCACACGTAGGAAAGATATATGCTGGATTTCGTACATACCTTCAAGGTCCATAAGGAGGACATCTGTGGGGGAAGTTATATGTGGGCGGTCCTACTCACAGCACACTGCCTCATATGGAGCCGTCTCAGCCGTCTTGTGTAAAAAACATCATTCTCCATAGTCCTCCACCTCATTCTGAGTTGCTGCAGCAGTATTTATCTGACATATTAGCCAAACACAACAGAGCAATCTTAAAACCGCTGAGGTGTTCTGTTCCTCCATGTTAGTTAATATTTCAAAGTATTGTGAAGTTTCCCCCGCTGCAAGAAGTGCAGCACCACCACATTGCACAACAGGCATAGAGGTGAAATTGTTGCTCAAAGCTTTGGACTGTCTGACAAAAAGCCAGTGTGAATGCGAACGGCACCAGCTAAAACATCAACAATGTTAAGATTTTCGTCCCCAAACGAAATTAGTCTACCAGACTATCAGATGTGAACTCTGTCAAACTGTTAATTTGAGGTGATGTCAAATAATTTGAGAGGGGTCCTACTTAAATATCCTGAAAATGGTCCCACAGGATGATGCTGTCATCACCATGCTTGACAGGTCGTCCTGTGAGTTTCACTTTGACACCACCTAAGAATCTTCCTCCCATTGTGATAAAAAAACTTTAATATTTTGATCTTGCCTGACCATTGCATGTAGAGGAAGTTTAACTTGTCCATTTTTTTTGCTGGAGATTTCATTCTGAATAAAAATAGTTGTCTCTCCACTATCTGAACTTTAGGGTTATTGTAACAGAACTTCACTATATGCATGTGTCTTCACTTCTAGTGGCCGGCCGACAATATCATTTTTTGGGAGATTTGAGGAACCAACCGTGTACCTGTCTGGGGATATGTACCCAGGAATGGCCTGAGAGTCATTGCGCAGGACTTGCAACTCAGAGAGAATTGATTTGACGAGTTGCTGGTGAAACGAAACAGAAGAATCCTCTTGGATGAGAGAAAAAACATTTTCAAGACAACAAGAAAAGTCATTTTGCCTTCATTTGTCCTGGATGACTGAGAATCTACACCTACGGTTGATAAAAACATAGTATAGAAATGTAGCAACCATCCGTTGCTTCCTTTGGCAATTTCTTATTCTCTGCTCCTGCGGATGCCTTTTCGCCCAGATCAGTGACGCCAACCTCTGCTGAAACAGTTATGACATTTGTATATCCTTGCAAATTACTTAAACTGACATTTTTGTATGAAGACACAATGGCTGAAAGGACCAGTCCAACAGATTACACCATCAGGGGAAAATCTGGTTGCCGGTACCTGGGTTGTTCCTTAACATCCTTACATATTTCCCTGGAATTTTGGGGTGAAATAGTTAAAACTTCAAAACAGCTTTGGACTTACCCCTAGACAATGTTCCCAAACAAACATCAAAGCTGGTCACAGCATGGATAAAGCAGACTAACATTAAGTTTCTGGAATGATGTCCACAGTATGCATTTTCAAAGTCAAAAGGCTGTCTTTAAAAGATGAGTTCAAGCCAGGACACAAAGACATTTTAATCAAAACTATGATTTCTAATGAGAATAATGATCAAATAAGCAGGCAGAACAATTTCAAAAACTTGTTGATAATGAGAAAATGTCTGTGGTTTCTCTTCTAAGTGCTACAACAATAAGTCACAATTTACATCTCCTAGTTTTAAAAAAAAACGTAACAGTAAATTTAAAATTGTGCACTCAACTCTTGTTTTTAAAAATAAATAAAATTGTATCTTGCACATAGCAATAAGATAACCAGACCCATGATGATTGTATGAAAATTCCCCGCCAGCACTGGATATGAGTTTGTTTTGGGTCATTATTGCACTATTATGACCTGATCAGCTAAGCAGAGCAGCCTAGTGGAAAAAGCAGCATGGGCCGGAGAGAGCGCCTTGGGTTCACCTTGACAGGACCGCCAGTCAAATGAATCAGCCCTCTCTGTGTTCCTGTCAATCCGATCCCCCCCTCTGAAGTTAATTTAAAGGGAGGAGTGGCGGCTCACTAGTTCCTAACAGGTAAGAGGGGCCCATATTATCAGCCCTCAGAGAGAGCAGGGCAGGAGTCTGATGTGCTCTTTCAACTGTACTAAACTGCCTGTACTGTAGCTCAGCACTCTGGCTGACTACACACACCCACACACACACACACCCACACACACACACACACACACACACACACACACACACACACGCACACACACATTTATATATACAACCCCTTTTGATGGCTGAAAAAGAAATGAAAAAATAGGAAGAGGAGAAAAATAAACGTATGATGAGAGGAATTAACATGGAAATGAAGATGTACAGAAACAAAAAGATTAAAAGAATAAGAGTGTGATTAAATCTTGGCCATGCTTTGGGAGAGCAGAAGACAGAACGGAAACATAAAAGAGCAGCAGGGAGAGCTGGATGTGAAAGCAAGAGACAGAATGGTATGTTTTCAGGAGACACAATGCAACAGACTTTCCGAATTTGAGAAACACATTAACAGGCTATAACAGTTTGTTTTGGTTTCAGGGAGCAAACACAATATCCTCCATTTCAACCATCATGCATTCTTCACCCCACACACACATGCAAGCAAACCCTGCATGAGGCCCCGTACGAGACTTCCTTGCTTCCTCAATATTTCATGGGATGGGCCCATGCTGACTAACTCAAGGCCATGCAAGCAGTTCTCCCTAACCAGCCGGAGCGCTCACAATCTGCTTCCCAGCTGCCAATATCCACCATCATGAAAACAATAATATTTAGCTGCACTTCCCAGGAATCGGTTGAAAAATACAAAGAACAGCAAACCACAGAAAATAAATTCCATTAAATATAAGCAATGCAAAAATTTCCATTATCTTCTAAAGGTCAGTAAAGGCTTTAGGTCTGAAACTGGTATGCGTTCTTGATTGCATGAAGTTACCTAATGCAAAGCTTTTCTGTGGAAATGTTGTTTCCATTCTCCCCTGATGGTGATCATTGCAAGTGTAGCCAACTCAATAAAGTCAGAGAGTTAGCAATAATTCCATTCATAAAATGGAAAGGTTCTATGTCCCAGAGACGAATGCCTTTTAAGTAAAAAGTATGCATCAACCCAAGGATAAAAGCAAAAGACCTTGTGAAAATACTGGTTCAAGGTGGCAAGTGTCATTATTTACAGTAAAATGAGTCATGTAACAGAGAGTACATTACATTCAACCAATAACCCATTCAAAATTGGAAGATTCGTAATAACCCGGTCATGCAGAGCCAATGACATAAGCCATCATTTTCTGTTTAATTGAAGGTGATAAGCAAAATTTGGTGCATACTAAATATGCCCAACTTATTTTCTACAAAGTAACAAAGAACAAACAAACTCTATATTATTTTTATTAACTTTCTTCTTCTTAAAATATCTCAGCATTTTTTTTCAGGACGAGAAACCTTTTTAAAAAGGTCTTGGATATCCAGTTTCAATTTGTTATCTTGTAAATTTTGAATGAGCTTCCTTCTCTCAACAGAGCTTGTAAAAACCTTTTGTGTTGATGCCACAATTTTTTGTCTGTGATACAAAACCAACAACCTCTGTATCACCAATGCTATAAGCTGAAAAACTTAACATAGAGCCCTGTTAGGTTCACTGCTCAACACATCACAGAAACTTGGCAGATTGAGTTGTGTGTTTTACAAACACAAGAAATGCATGAAAAAGTATTGATTAGGAAAAAAAAATCCATTTGAGTCGAATATCAACCCAAACCCAATAGGAATCAAATTGAATCGTGAGATGTTGTAAGATTCACATCCCTACACTCCAGGTAAACAGGACTAACTCTCTTTGCTCATTTATGTCAATGGATTATTCTGAATGTTTCAGGAACCCGAATAGTGACCTTAACTCGACCATAACCCGAATACTGGCTATATGTAAATTGAGTCACTATGGGCTGAAATACGAGGAAGACTCCATGACTTCAAACACATACAAAAATTCTACTTATAGAACTAATGCACTCAGGAAAAAAAAGGTCACAAAATTTTAGACACATCCTGTGGTTTGATCAAAATAAAACTGAAGTATTTGGCCACAATTGTCTTCGCTACCTTTTGATAACAAAAGGGAGACGCTTGAAGGATATGAACTGAAGCCTAAAGATGTCAGATGTCAATTTTGTTTTCAGAATGTTTTGCTTCTTGAGGCACTTCACAGAATAAATGGCCTTGGAAATATGCCTACAAAAATATAGAAGGAATTGCTTAACATTTCAACCACGAATCTCAAGGAAATTTCAATTGAACGCAACTGGACTTGGTAATTTGTCTTGGAAGACGTTTCACCTCTTATCCAAGAGGCTTCATCAGTTCATGCTCGCTGCTGACCAGGCTGGTACTGGTCCAACTAACTGGTGTGGAGACTCAGCTATTTAACCTTTTGGAGGGCTTTTACAAGACTGATTATGTCATTGGATCCTTTGTCTTAATGACGGTCGTTGGCGTGTCGCCTATTGGTGGAGGTTAGGTTTCGGCAATATTAGTGCCCTATTGTGTTATAACGACAGTCGTTGGAGTCACAGTTGTTTTTTCTTATTAGAGGCCAAGTTGTTGAGTCTCCTGAGGAGGGATGAAAGGGCAGCATTGTAAATTGGAGATAGGTGATGTCTCAGGCCTCCTCCTCTGTTGAGAGATGGTTTCTCCATTTTTACATAGATGTAAAGCCTTCTGTCCTTTCTCCTCTGGACGACACAATCTAAGGCCACGTCCACACTAAGCCGGATAATGCCTTAAACGTATAAGTATTTAGTCTACACCCCCCTATCGTCCACACTAAGGCGGCTTTGTTTGTGGTCTGTGGCCGGATAAGTATTAGCCAGGTAAGAGAGCCGTCTAACTGTTATCTCAACGGCTAAATGAACACGTCTGGACGCAACTTATCCGGTCCCCGGCTAAATCAGAGCAGCAACGTCAATCAAATGCTGCGTCCTAAATTGATGACGACAACAACGCGACAGCATATAATGACAACAACAAAGATAGAGACGAGTCTCGCTATGCTACTTCTTCTTTTGCAAATTCAGACGTTTGCAAAGTTAACCATAACCTACTTGCGGATGAGAAGGCGACACAGGAGGCGATCCAGGAGGCGCCGACAGCGACATAGATTATACGCGTCAATCTGTGTTCTTTTTGTTGTTCCCCGCGCATGCCCAGTACATGCATAGGTAGGCATTGGATTGCGCAATCATGGGACCTTAAACGGACCGTAAACTGGGCGTAAATGCTCTTGTTGAGTGGATAACATTAGGCGACTAACTCCCCGTATAACCTTATCGGCTTAGTGTGGACGTAGCATAAAAAAAGCAAACTATTGTCCTTGACATCTTCCCTGGTGAATTTGATGTTTCTGTCCACTGAGTGTAAATGGACCTCCAAGAGGTTAAATAGCTGAGTCTCCACACCAGTTAGTTGGACCAGTCCCAGCCTGGTCAGCGACGAGCATGAACTGATGAAGCCTCTTGGATAAGAGGTGAAACGTCTTCCAAGACAAATTACCAAGTCCAGTTGTGTTCGACTGAAATTTCCTTGACATAACCATGACCTGGATGAATGACAATATTCACAGGCTTCAACCAGGAAGTTAAAAATTGGGGACAAATTGTTTGAAATTTACTGAAGGCGTTACAATTTTAACCTGTCTGATTTCCTGTATGGACTGATCTGAACTGTTGTGCTTGACTTGTCCTGGAAGTGCAGCTCATTATAACATAAATAAACCCAATCACCATATTGTCAGTGACATATGCACTTTCCAGATGTTGTGAATGACTTGTGCAACCGGTGAAAACACCCAAGGCACCCACTGCAATAATAGTGTTTTTTGGTCAGTAACACCAAACCTAGTCTGCTGTAAAAAAAAAAAAAAATGATTGTTCCAGCAGAGATTAGTAAATTCCACAGCTTCACATTTGTGATGGTATGACAAAAACAGCTTTAGTTGTATCACTCCTCAACAATGGTTATCATATAGAAATAATGACCCTGAGATGCTACTCTTGGCTGCAGACTTCCAGCAGTGAGGTTTGGAGATGTTCCCATCTCCTTTGAAGTATGTGGTGAGATAAACCTGGGTCCTCATGCAGTCCTGTTTGTTGGTTACGTATTTAAGTCAACTCTGACAAGCCCCAAAACTGTATTTCATTGAAGAGAAGACTGAATAGCTACACAAATGGTACTTGTTAGTAAAAGTGTTGAGAATAAAAAACAAATTAATATTAAAGATATTAGTCTATATTTGATTTGATGAATAAATCACAGCGATCAATTCACTTCTTCAACACCATACTTTGCATGAAGGTCATTAAGGCTGTTTAGATGAATGGTCTAGAATTAGGGCAAAAATGACATGTAATTTCACTTTCTATTCAGTTTCTGACCCACACTTTGTTTTTGAGTCTCTTCAGTGTGAATATCAAACCATCAAACACTCCAATTTTCACCACTCTGCCTTGTTTGTCTGGGTTTTCTTCGAGCTGAGTGTCATCGGAGAGTAAACTATGTGCACGTTTTCAGTCCTTTGTATTTTTCCCCTCCGCCTCCCTTTTCTCCGGATGTGTGCGCAAGAGAGCCTATGCACGTACATGTGTGCGTGCTTGCAAACGAACCTGTGCAAGCTTTGTTTTTCTTTTGAACATCCCTTTGATGTTGCTGTTTATTTATTTATTTCCCTGCCTGCAAAGGCCCTTTCTCAGCGGTTAGGGCTACAGCGGATTGAGCACACATTGCTTTTGAGTGCCATCCATCAGCGAGGAGGCTCTCTGACGGCTGAACCACTGACCCCGACCCCCTACACCACAGCAGCTCCAAGCTGCAGCGTCGTCGAGGGATTTTTGTTTTTTGAGGAGTCGTGGTTGTAACCAGGAGAGCCCTCTTCTTCATCAACAATCTGTCTGGCTGAGCATCAATGTGTGCCACTTGTAAAACACTGTTACTTTGGTTTCTCACTTGCAATAAAGCTATTTTTTTCTCAAGCTGTTTTGAGTCCTGTGTTCTGTAGTCAAAAAAAAAGTTCAAACTTGCACTGTTCTTCATGTTTATTGGCACTAGTAGTAATGATAAAAACAAAATTTTCAAGCATTTTGGAGATTTTTTCTCCTTCCATTACCATTCTCCTCACTGTGCCTGGAGACCAGATAAATATGAGTTATGGTCTTGTTTTGAGGTCACAATTGAATCTGTTTTAAAAACTGCTGACAATTCCTACTGATACTCGTTGGGGATAGATATTTTTTTCATCCCTCCAATGACTAGAAGTTTACCATAAATATATGCTTGGTTTTCTTGTCTTTCCCATTTGGAAGAGGAGCTAGGTTGAAACTATACATGAAGTAAAAGAAAACAGAATTTTTGCCTAAATCCGACTGAATTTGGACTTTTGAAATTCAAGTATACACCTTAGTCCGGTTGAACTCAGACCAAACTGGCCTACTCTTATTCGAGCTAAGATATCAAGATAATGTGGTTAAAAAATTCCTCTGCATGTACACAACATCCCAGGTAAGTCGAGACTGGCCCGGGCACTGCCCCTTCCTGAAGTGACGCAACATAGCTACGACAACAACACAGCGGTAACCACAAGTGTAACACACTCAAACAGTAAAATGCTTCCAAAGTGTACCGGCTGCAGCGTTGTTGTCCTCCATTTCTTCCCTCATTGTGCATATCCTACTTTTACTCGATTTAATATTTATGTGTCGTCTCCTACCGCTGTGCAGTCAAACACACCTTGTTCAATAATTTGATTTTATGAGTGACATGTAAACTGGGATAAAGGCTACCAGAATAGTTACGGTATTAGCTGATTATTGCCAATAGTTTGATTTAGATGTGCATATAAACGTACTAAGTACACATAAATAATCCTCCAGGTCCATTACATTACATAAGAGTGCCAGCTACTGTGTTCTGACTTGTGAACCAGTTGATTGTCATGCTCTCATGTCTTTCCAATTTTGAAGAATCCCAACTTTAAAACTTTTAACCATACATTAATATTCATTTTTCAGAAATTGATGAGTGCTACAGATCATGTATATATTTGCTAAGATTGACAGACATGTTCTCCTGTCTTTACCCTTTTCAAGAGTTCCTTAGAGAACTAACTAAGCTCGGTGTTAGCATTAAAGACATTATTTGCACTAGGAATGCAAAATTACCACTTTTTTCAAAGCGATACTCTAATCCAACTTGGCAATACGGAGTATCAAAGCCCATACTTCTCCAGCTCAAAGAAATCCAATTATTTGGAATACAGGTTTTATTTTCTTCTCTACTTGTTACAATAAATGATGATGAATTAGATATCAAATAGAATATTAATAGAAAGCTAAAATTTCAACAGAAAAATTACAATTTTAGGTGAAAATGTTTACAGTTTCCACAGTTTAAGTATCAGGTCATTGTATTTGTTAAATAACAGATGCTAAGATGATGAGTACATTAGAACAGTATTGGCCCTGATACCTGATATCAGCATTGTTACGGTTCTGCCCTAATTTACACAAAAAGTACACTGCAAAGAAACAGTGACTTATTGATTATTTATTACATGCTCCTAAGCACTTTGACAACTTTAAAAAAGCATAAATTAATAATGCTGCAGTTAAGCTTTGTTAGAGGTGTTGCAGAAGATCAACTGTTACAGAATACTGGATTAAAACAAGGAAAACTTAGATCTAAAAGCTCAAGTTTTTGGTTGATTCACAGATTTTTTTAGATATGAAGGATTTTCCATTTAATTATATCTACCTTACTTTTAAAGAGGGAAGATAATTTAGAGGAAGACTTAGTGTGTAACTGTCCATGGTGCTGATCAAATCCGATTAACATTGTCTTAAATCTATAAACACTCACATTAATACAACTCTAACATCCCATGGTACATATTACCGCCAAAATGATTTACATTTACTGAAAAACTGGTTGTAACTATGCTGTAACACAGGAGACTTCCGTTCTCCATTTTGCATTTTAAAACTGCGTCCTCGCAAGTCACCGTCCTGCAGCTTTTCTGGCTTTTTGGAAACCCTTAAACTTGATTTCACATTCACATTTTCTTTCAATTGCAAGGTCAGATGATTTCCCTTTCCATGTTGGTTTCCTCTGCTTTGAAGCAAACCTCTCATGCATGTCCCCCTGCTTCATGTTCAGCTTGTCTTTGTCCACATGTCTGGACTTTTCTTGGATTCTTGGTCTTCTCAGGTGGATAGCCATCATCCATCAGTCAGGATATTGTAACTGCTGGAGTTAAACCCCTGACAGATATTTACTGAGCCATCCTGACAGCTAAAACTCATTTAAGAGTACTGACTAACATACACATGATTATTGAAGATCTTTGGCCTTAAATAAGACAAACATTATAATACAACTTTGGATAATCTTTTAACTCTGATGTGATCAGGGATTTAAACTTCAACATTATAAGTGCATTCAAAAGGAGGTGGTATAAAATTAACAACAGAGGGTTCTAATGAATGTAGCACAAGTGAATTTGGGAGGAAAAAGGTGAATAAAGTACACTAAAACATTGGATTATCCTATTTTTGTTGTTTTCTTTTGTTTAGATCATGTTGAAATATATATATATATATATATATATATATATATATATATATATATATATATATATATATATATATATATATATATATATATATTAAAGCTTTTTTGTCTCTTGTCTCAAAAGAATCTAGACAAAAAAAATGAATTTAGTTTTAGGGCTTTTTACATATTTTTAACTGCGGTGAAATAAATGCGGGGGGATGCTGCGAGACATTTTGTATTGCTTCCCACATTTCTTCCTCAGAGGTTACGCTTTAGCCAAATTTACATTTGACACCATTAGGCTTTTTGATAAGAGGTTTTCTCCTTAGATGTTTTTGTAGGTATTCAGGACTAATTATATATATTTTTAAATCAACCTAAACACTTTATGCCCAACAGCAGTGACCTCAAGTAATCAAACTGGCTGTTAAATGTTCAGTAGTTTTGAGAAGGGCTGAAATTGTTTTAAAAACTTGTGAAAACAAACAAAAAAGGCAATAAAACAGTTCATAAAGTTTTTCTTTTTGGAATGGAACAGAATGTGGCAATACTGAGTTGATGGATGATTTGGCTAACAGAATAGTACAGTAAGTCGTGTTGGCATCATGAACTACAGTACCACTGACAGCTACAATTACCCAGATTTAAAATGTCTTCATCTTCTCCATGCTCCCATGTTAAAAACTGTAAACCCTTGAGACTAAAATGTAACAGGAATCCTGGAAAATTAGGGAGATTTAATTTATGATAATATCCTTCCTGTAGGTCATAGATATTAAGTTCTCAAAATTTTCTCAGAATATTTGTAACCTAGGGAAGAAATCTCCCTGTTTAATGCTCAGAAATAAAGTTGACAGCTCAGTCTGAAGGTTTCTATTGAGCTGGAAGGGACAATAAAGTGAATCTTTTGTCTAAGCCATTCCTTAAAGGTACGGGGCAGCTTACAGACTATCCTTCTGAAACCAATTAGACCTTGAGTTCTGTCCATTCAGTTGTCATCAAATGAGATAGAGGCATAAAAACATATTGCATTCAGATGAATGCTGAATGGAGTCCTTTTGATAATCGGCTTTTAAAGCGGTTTCATTCATTTTCCATTTGATGCTTTAGTAATTTCGGTTGACTTAAGGATGACTTAATGAAAGGAATGAAGAGCAGACTGGAGGGAGTTCCGTGATGAGGCTTTCTCACCAATACTAAGTTTAAAAAAACCCACATTTATTGGTCAAAATATCTCATTTAACAGGGGCTTTACAACCACTGAAATTCAATTGTGCAGTTCATTCTGTAACTTCTTTTGACTGCAGCAATAATTCAAACCAGAGACGTATTCATATCTGGATCCATTATCATAAATCCCTTAGAAAATTGGAACAAGGAGAAAAAAAGAAGTTTTGCACACCATGAAATTGTGGAAATCAAAAGATAGGTCCTGATGACAGATGAATAATACACATGTACACATTTGATCAAGAAAAGAGGTGAAGATGGTGCAGAAGATGATCCGAAACTCAACATTCTGAAAAGAAGATGCCCAATCAGTACCGAATACAACCCAAGGTCATGGCAGATTTACCCTAGCACGGTTCAACCTCTCTGTGCCTTTGACCAAAAAGGTGAACAAAAACCAAATCCGCTGTTAAAGCATCTGTCTACAGCCTTACCTTTCGTTCCCGTTGTCCTGCTTCAGTGAAAGAGGGCCACTCAAGGAAGCATTTACCTCTGTTAATGAGTCCTGTGGTTCTGAGCATCCTTTGAAAGGAGTTAGACATCCGCTCCTCTAAGATTGTTCCTTATCTAAATAGTTTGACCTTCAACCACTGCCATCAGCATCTAATGCAAAATTGCTTTTTATTTCAATCGTAAACACAGGGGCTTGGCTAGAGGATGTATTTTTATCAAATGGCAGCATTTCTTTAGACTGAAGTACTCTTGCATTGACCTTAGGACCTGTGTTGCCTTAGCATTCAGAGGGATGAATACTCTGAATCCATTTTGGTTCCAGGAGCCCTCTCTGTGGCTCTGAGACTAAACGTCTAGTAAGTCCACACAATTCACATAATTTACAAAGGTATTCACACCCCCTGATCTTTTTAATATGTTGTTATTTTGAAGCCACAAACATTATTGTATTTCATTGAGATTTTGTGTTATAGACTGGGACAACATGGTGCATAGTTGGAAAGGAAATCAAAGGAGAACATGCATCATCAGAGCTGCCAACAGGCCCATGTTACTACTGTTAAGGTCTTAGTATCATTATAAGGGTCTGTGTAGTTGTGCTGTATATGGGTGGATATCTTCAGTTTATGTAAAAAGATCAATGATAAAATTAAATGGAGAGAAATGGTCGCAGGATAAAAGCTTAGATATTATTTATAAATTTGAAATAACATCCTAAAGAAAAAGCAGAATTTGGTGTGCTTTAGGACTTGAGATAATCTCTGTGCTATATGACCTTTATTTGCTGAAACAGGTAATTTAAAGCCTGTATAAAGCATTAGTCAATTTACGCAAGACATAATTGTCACAGACTTTATTGTTAATATGATCTGGCCACATTTTTATTGGCATTTCAAACTTAAACTTGAAAAAAAGAGCAACAAGACATACTTCCTTCTCATTGTTTTTTTCCCCAACAGACCTTAGTATTTCATCTTACCAATAGTGACTCTGGATGAAAGCAGAAATCAGTAGCTCAGGTGGAAAAACTCACTAAAAAGGAGAATGACTAGCGAACTCCCCAAACCTGGCTTTTGGTTTGGCACAAGCCAGGGATGTTCAGACATGTAAGGTGTCTATTGTCCAGAGATCTAAATGTTAAAACATGGTGGTGATAGTATCATGCTACAGGATGCTTTTCTTAGCAGGGATAGGTCAGTCAGTCTGAGTAGATTGGAAGATGGGCAGAGGTAAATACAGTGGAATCCACAAAGAAAACCTATTGAAAAAGACCCAAGCCTAGGAAGGTGGTTCCCCTTACAGCGGGAAAGTTCAATGGAAAACCTGCAGCATGACTTAAAAATAGATGTTTAGAGATACTTCCCATTCAATATGACAGATCTTAAGCTGTGTTGCAAAGCAGAATGTCAGTTTCAAGATATGCGAAGCTGGTAAAGCCAAACCTGTGAAGACTTGCAGCGGGTTTATGGTTGCAATGAAATGGTCTGTATCAAGCCCAAATAAGATAAATGATTTTCTCTTTACCACCAAAGGTAGTAAAACTTCATCTTCTTATAATGTCGAGTGACTGAAAGAAACAACAGTTTAAAATAATCAGTTTATAAAATCTCTCAGTAATATTCCGAGGCTTAATTAAACTTAAAGGCGTTTAACATATTTGGCCTAAAATGAAACTCAATGACTTTTATGTCTTCAATTTAATTCTTCATAATAAAAAGCATTGTATATGTCTTTGTTTGTGAAGCTAAATAAATATGACGGCACTGAGTTATTACAGTCAAACTGCTGGTCTATGTACAGAATATCCCCATGCCAGGTCTCTGGATATTTCTTTTTTTCACCTCCTTCTCTCTGGAGTTCAGTGTGTGAATTAAGCATTTTGATCCTGAAGTGTAATTGAGCGCCTCTGTGTTTGGAGAAGCACTGAGGGATTGAAGTGCGATCAATCACATCACACCGGACTGTCCAGCACATTTTTTTTTTTTACATGTGGCTCAGTCCGTGGGGTGCTCAGTCGTGGGAACCACACCATGAAAGTTTTCATGGCACTCGCAAAAAGAAAAGAGAAAAAGAAAGGAAGAAAAGAAGCTAATGTTTAAGGTTTGTTCATGTTTTTCTCATTGCATTGAAGAATGATTATTGAAAGCTGGGTTTGTGCCAATATTTCGTGTCAGAATTAAACCTCTCTTAAATCAATCTTTGATTAAAACAAAAAAAAACAACAACAAAAAAACCCAACATACTAAATGTGTTAATATAAAGCAGCACTGTGCAATGGGCTGCTCACAGCTGGGTCAACCCTTGTTGTGTACTTTAACAAGCATGCCAGGAGAATAATTAATGTTTTTACACCCTCCTACGTCTGGTCAAAGGAAGACCTATGGGCCAGAGATGTGCTTGGCCTATTTAGCATAAAATGAGAACATTAATATCCGGAGACTCAATTATTTTACAAATAGTCGTTTGACTCTGCAGGTTATGAGGAGCTGCAACACTTTGAACACATCTAGCTCGAGGCGATGATGGTTTTCCAATGAACTGTGGAAAAAAGATGGCATAGATAAAATTAAATTAATATTTTTGTTCAAAATTTTAAAAGGCCTGTATTATGTCCTGTAAGCCGAAAAATATCACATTGTGTCTAATATCAGTTAATGTATTTGTGTATTTTGCACTTAAATGATCTTGAGGACACATTAAACTAAAATGTGCAGAAACAACCAGTCTCATAGGTTATCCATATCAGAACCGTGTTTTAGCTCATCAGCAAAGTTAATTCATATGAGAATAAATTTGGTGTCTTTCCATAGAGTTAAGAGCAGCATTCACAAAAAAAGGTGATGAGTTTTCCTCTTCATAATTAATATTTATTAAAATGGTAAATTAAATTAATTATGTTAATTTACCATTTAACATAAATGATTGTTAGCCAGACATGGCTGGTTACTCTTTGAACCAACTGAGTTATTGCTCCAAGTTTCTGCCACCTCAGTATTTGTTGTGCCAGGAAGGATGGTGGCTAGGCCTACAACATGATGCACTTGAAGAAAGTGAAACAAAGAGAACATTTTTATGGAATTTCTTGTGTTGAACATTTTACATCTAACAGAATATGATTTAGGCTGCACGGTGGAGCAGTGGTGAGCACTGTTGCCCTTGCAGTAAGAAGTTTGCATGTTCTCCCGGTGCATGCGTGGGTTCCCTCTGGGTACTCCGGCTTCCTCCCACAGTCCAAAAACATGACTGTCAGGTTAATTGATCACTCTAAATTGTTCTTAGGTGTGAGTGTGTGCATGGTTGTTTGTCCTGTCTGTCTGTCTCCATGTGGCCCTGGCGACCTGTCCAGGGTGTACCCCGCTTCTCGCCCATTGACTACTTAGCCCTCTGCGACCCCTGGAGGGCTAAGCAGTTCAGAAAATGGATGGAAGAATATAATTTGATCAACTTTGAATCAAAAAAATCAAGGAGAGATACAGACCTGAATTTATATTACAGTATCTATACTTGGGTTGGATGACAGAGAAAAAAATCAATTAAAAACAAAAAAAGACAGATAAATAGAAAATGATTGAGAACTTAATTAAAATATAATATAAAATATATCATAATAATATCATGCGGCCTTGGCATTTTCATGCTATTCTTTAATGACCTACTATTGATAAAAACATAATGATTTAAACCCTTAGTTCAACAACTCTTTTTATTATTAATGAAAGCTATAAAACTAAACAAAATTAACCTGAGAGACCTTAGTGACCTCAGTAAAGCACCAGTGCTATAGAGGTTGATGGTTTTGAAGCAAATATCAAAGTTGTAGCTTGTGCACAAAATATAATCTAATTCAATTCGCTTTTATTTACATAGCACCGATTAACATCAAATGTCATCTAAAGGCAATGTACAGCAAAAGGAATTTCAATCCAATTATACAAATGTTCCAATTAGTTAAAAGTTTTCTATATAAGGAATCCCAGCAAATTGCAATGAGTCATCGGCGTGATGTTGTGCCCGGATCATTCAGACTCCAACCACAGCAATTCCTCAGCAATCCCTCATACTGAGCAAGCATGACAGTGGAGATGAAAAACTCCCCTTTAACAGGAAGAAAACTCCAGCAGAACCTGGCTCAGTACAAGTGGTCATCTGTCACAACCGTCTCGGGGTCTGAGAAGACAGAGAAGAGACAGCATGGAGGATGCTCGGTCACTTTGAGCATCATCTGGACTGAAGTTCCCCATCCAGCAGGGGACTTCATAGTTGAGCAGGGTACCAGACGGTGTGGAGCTTCTATGAGGAGAATAACACTGAGAGAAAACTGGGTTAACAATCGCAATAACAGCAGCAAAAAATATATCTGGAGAGTAGTACAAGAGAAAAGTAGAAGAGAGAAGAAAAGTGATCAGTCTGTCCTCCAACAGTCTAAACCTATAGCACCATAACTACAAAAATAGCTCAGGATAACCTAAGCCACTCTAACTATAAGCTTTATCAAAAAGGAAGGTTTTAAGCCTAGTCTTGAAAACAGAGTATCTGCCTCACGGACTAAAACTGGGAGCTGGTTCCACAGGAGAGGAGCCTGATAACTAAAAGATCTGCCTCCCATTCTACTTTTAGAATTCCTAGGAACTACCAGTAAACCTGCATTCTGAGAACATATGGAACCATCATGTCTCTGATGTACGATGGAACTTGATTATTAAGGGCTTTATAAGTAAGGAGGAGGATCTTAAACTCTATTCTAGATTTAACAGGGAGCCAATGGAGAGAAGCCAAAACAGGAAAAATGTTATCTCTCTTTTTGATATTCATCAGAACTCTTGCTGCAACATTTTGGATCAACTGAAGGCTTTTAATTCCATTTTGTGGACCTCCTGATAATAAGGAATTACAGTAGTCCAGCCTTGCAGTAACAAATGCATGGACTAGTATCTCTGCATCACTCCTGGACAGGATGTTTCTAATTTTAACAATATTCCGGAGGTGAAATAAAGAAATCTTAGAAACCTGTTTAACATGGGATTTGAATGTCATGTCTCGGTGAAAAATTACATCAAGGTTCTTTACATTATTACCAGAGGCCAAATTAATGCCATTCAGATGAAGCGATTCATTTAGCAGTTTCTTCTTTAAAGGTTCTCGTCCAAAGACAACAACTTCTGTCTTGTCTATGAGGGATTACGTATGAGGGATTGCTCAGGTATTAAATCACAAATTAATACATATAATTATATTCTCTGAAACATTTAATTCTAATAAGAGCAAAAACAACAGAGCTATCTCAGTATTGTTGATATATGCTGTATATACTGTACACAGATATGTAAGAAAGTGTTGTCTCACATGCGCTTCATACTGTACAATTGGCTCTTCAGATTTTTTTATGTAATGTAGTTTAACATTATTTTTACATTCTAAAATTGCAACTATTTTTCTAACATAACTATGTTATATCGTTACTTTGGTATCTGTCAATATTTTAAATAATTAGCTGAGTTACAGGCTGGAAGACACAGTCTCACATAAACCTTAGCAAAATAAAATGACTCTTTAAATGTAATTTTAATGAAAAACTCTAAAATGTGACCAGCTTAGATTGGGCCCCCACTAAAAAAACATTTCTGCTTTTATTTTGGTACGACAGCCAACGACAACCACACAGGCCCCTTTTATCCCCTCTTCAAAAAACCTCCTAGATACGTCCCTGCTCAGCAGCACTGAAAAGTTAGGAGTAGTCAGTCATTAATAAGTCTTAAAACTTACAGATTCTGATTAAGGAGAAAGTATGTTTTCTCACTTTGGTAGTGTCGCCTTTTTCCCATCTGCTCAGATGCTGAAGGTGCTGTTAGATGAAATTGCTCAGCCAAAATAATACTGTAGACATGCAGTCAAAACTGATTTTAGTCATAAATAACTCAGAGGGGTGTAACAAGCAATCCAAACTCCTGATCCTGTCGGTCACATAAAGACTGCTCTTCAAAATACCTGTTGCTCGCTGCTGCCCCCCATCCCAACAGATCAGAAAAATGGTGACTGTTTGGGTCGAAAAGGCAGATTTCCTGAGTGCTTTCAAGGGCACCCTGAATGATGGCGTCATGAAGTTCATACCCATGTGTAGCATACACTATCTCCATCATGCACAACCGCAGAGCGAGAGGTAGCTAAAGGATGGATTCAGCTGAGCAGAGAGCAGCTTTAGCACCAGTAAAACTCCAGCCCAGATCCCAAGTAAACTTACACAACATTAACATTTCTTACCTCAGTTGAAGTCATGGCTGCAAATCAGTAAATTGTACAAAACGGGACTGACTCAGCTGTTGTTTCTGTTTGTTCGCGAGTGAGCTCTCACACATGTCCACTCGTGCACAAGCTTGCCATTCAAGCTGTAGTTAAGCCTTTGGCCTGGCGGGGCACTTGCAAGCAAAAAGCTGTAAAAATTAACATAGTTAAATTTATTCTACCTGATAAAAAAAATCTCTGCTAATTAGAATTGGGTTATTTCCTTTTTTTTTTTTATTTACGGTTAAGCTTCTTAAAAATGACCAGGATTTGTTATAGGTAATGCTGACTTATTTGACTTATAAGACATATAAAGTTGACTTATTACTGCATGCCATTTAGAGTATTTCCGGGGGTTTTAATTTATTTTTAACCGGAAACAGATATTTTCACTGTAATTCTGTAATGAATTAATGTTATCTAAGCAACAAAAACCAATGAGCTCTGGAACCAAAAATAAATAATGTTAGTTAGAAGTAGATGAGCTGAAGTCTCAATCCAAACATGAGCTTGTATCATAGCGAAAAGCATGGTTATTTTCATGATGTCAGTGAACTTGACGCAACACAATCTTTGTCTGCCATTTGTTTACCATCTAACACCGATGCCCAATTTTCCTTCAAGCTATAAAAGCTATCTTCCTGAAACAAGTACAGTATTTTCCAAGTTTGATTAAGCAACTCCAGGTCAACTCTGAGATGATATTAGGTCCACAGGAGATATGCACTGTTACACTGAATCTACTGTACATGTATTATAGATTTGTTTTTTCTCCTAATTTTCAGTTAGCATAACTTCCTCTTTCTCCTGTTTGTCTTGTCTATCTTTTGTTCTTCACCAAATTTGTGTTTTTATTAAAAGATAGGTTGCTTCGTGTTGATGTCATGTTTCTGAAGACAGTTTTTGGTCTTTCATGAATGTATTTGTGCATAGGCAATAAGCAGTGTTATACCCTTATCTTATTACAAAATTAGAATCCACCTCACTGGTTGGTGTTTTTTCCCACATTTAAAATATTTGACACACACAGCACAGTGACTCAACATAATTGTGATATATTAAACCAATATATCGATCAGCAAATATTATTTTGAAGATACTTTGTCGAAACACTAAAGGTGGCAAGAGAGTGAAAAGTCTCTGGGTGATAAAGGTCAAAATTAAAGGTGACTTTACTCTAGAAGATTTAAAACTGTCTCCAAAACTCTAAATCTACATCACAAATGTGTTCTTTTCATGTATTTATATTTTATGATCCTTATTCTTTTGTTTTTTTACAATTACATTCAAAACAACAGTCAGAAATCTGAAAAATCCTTATTTCTTGACTGTACTGGTTATGACTTTCAGTCTAACCATTTTTGCTTGTGCCCTGTAGATCTATAGGTTTCTCTTTACCCATAATCCTCTTCCTGACTCTTTCCCCTTCTTCGCACCTGATTAGAATTTCTGGCGTGGCCTCTGGGATTAGATGATTTCAACATATTTTATTTAACCGCTTTTGTAAGCCCTGATATTCAGCAGCTGTGATCTATGGCTGCATTACAATTTCCAGGGTCAAGGAAGGACTTGGTTGTAGAAGACATTGGTGGGTACAACAGTTGCACAGGTGTGTGGGGGGGTGGGGGAGCGTGCATGTGCGTTAATGTTGGGTGGAAGTGAAGGGTTAAGGAAAGGAGAAAAAACTAAGGAAAAGGGAAAAGAAGAATCTCTCGAGTGGTGTTTAAAAATGAATGAGAAAATGGGTAATCCCAGAGTCATGGCATGAAAAGAGGTAAAATCAATAAGCCCTCTCAGTTCACTTGGGCCCTCACAAGTCCTTGAGATGAACAAAAAGTTGTGCATTTTGTTGCCACATCCATACGTCTCAGAAGGGAAGCGTGTGTTTGTGTGTAAAGCTAAGAGAGTGTGCACAGAGAGAAAGCCTGTTTTCTAGTGCCTGCAAGCTGTTTTAAGGTGAAGACAACATTTTTTTTCTCAGAAAAGCTGGGTTTACAATTTGGTACCTGAGAATAACATGGGTCGGTCTTTGGTTTCAAGAGGTACCATGGTGGTTAAACTCCTTCCAGTGGTTAAACTCCTTTTAACAGCTTGCCAGAGCAGGTTAAGGGTTGTTTTCAGTTTGTATGAAACTAGGTTACATAGCATAAGGAGGAGGAGTCACCCTATCCTAGCTACTGCTGCAAGTTGTCAGTCAATTGTGTGCGATGGTCAGTGGGGGGAATTTCTCCTAACTTCTCCTTAGGTGTTTTGGCAAAAACGTGGTTGTGGGAAGAATTTGGATAGGCAGTGCAGGTGGAGTTTTTATTAGTTTCAAGACTGGATGCAATTCAAACCTAGATGCTGAAGTCTCTGTATATTGAGGAGTTGCTAAAGAGACTGTTCCAACTTTAGTGGGATGACTTCTCAGCCTCCCAGGCAAAGCTTATCTCAGGGTGCTGAAAAGGAGAACATGACTGATTGTCAAAACTTTGAATTAGGAGAATCAGTGAGGCATACGTTTGGACGGTAAAAGAGAAGAACAAGATCTTTACAGTTGCAGAGTTGCTAAGAATGTCACAGGATTTTGGTTGTCCAGATTAAGACAATTTCCTTCTAGGTAGGCCTGCCACGTTAAAAAAATTCTACTGGATGATATACAGCTCCACGAGTTACTGCCAGAAACAAATATATTGTCATTTTGAGACCATTTTCAACTAGTAATAATAATAATGCTTGCAAACTCTTTGAACCATCAATTAACTTTAGCTTCTAAAGAACATTTAGCGCTGCAACTGGAAGGCATTTTTAATATCCTACTTAATTTTTTAAAAAATCAACCTTAAGAATTAAAACAATTTATTAGCTCTGTAAACAAAAAAGCCCTTCAAAGAATTACAGTATTAACTTGGCTCAAGGCAAAACGACCTGCTAGGAGTATTTAAACGAATAATGAAAACTAACAAATCCACTAAGGTTGAATTACAAAAACATACCATTTTCGTTTGTAGTACAAATATATGGACCGAATACACAAGCTGAATGTTTTTGTTTTCATCCGATAATAGCATACATGCAGACAACACTGGAGCCATGCACTGCAGTTGAACAATTCAACAAAATAAAAGAAACCTAGGGATGTAGGTATTACTAAATTAGAGCATCTTTGTGGAGATGATGAAAAAATATATTCCACAAAGCCACCTGCCTTTAGTGCAAAGTTTCAAGAACCGTTTCAAATAGTTAAGTAGGGCAAAAAAGTACAGTACTTGGCAACCACTGATTGTGCAAGTTGTCCGCGTTAAAAAACACGAAAGAGGTTTGTAATTTTCATGACAGACATACTTTAACTGTGAAAGACAAAGGTAAAAACAGTCAAGTAAATCAAGAAAAAAAGTATTTACCAACAACAAACAAGAAAGAATTCTGGCCCTCACAGACCTGTTACTTCTTCTTTAAGAAGCTCTTCTATCCTTCATTTGTTACCTGTATTAATGGCTCCAGTCTGATAGATACATGTACACACATGCAAACCATCAGACTCCAACCTCCAACATGGCCAAGACAAGAGAGCTGTCTCAGACACCAGGGGCAATGTTGTACACCAGCACAAGTCTGGGATCTACAATTAGTAAGCAGTTTGTGAGAATAAATCAACTGTTGGAGTAATTATTAGAAAATGTATCTCTGACAATCTCCTTTGACCTGGGGCTCTATAAAAGACTTCACTTGGTGGGGAACACATGTTTTGTTCTGACAAAAACTCCTTCTGTCACTAACAGCAATGAAGATGAAACGTGGCTGGATCTTCCAGCATGATGATGATCCCAAATACTCTGCCTGGGAAATTAAGGAGGGGCTAGGTAAAAAGCATTTAAGGGTTCTGGAGTGGCCTAGCAAACATCCAGACCTTAATCCAAAACAGAATCTCTGGAGGGAGTTGAAATTTGCATGGAAGAATGGACCAAAATACCAGCTACAGTGTATGAAAACCTGGTGCAGTCCAACAGGAAACGCTTGACCACTGTCATTGCAAGCCAATGTTACATTATAGAGTATTTAGGAGAACTGTTGTTACTGAGAAAACCCTTATTTTATTCTCCATTACACTTTTTTTATCTCACAGTACAGGCTTTTTTTTTCTTCATTCCGTCTCTCACAATTGAAGTGCACCTATTATGAAAACTAGAGACCTCTCTCATCTTTTAAAGTGAGATAACTCTCACAGTCGGTGACTGTTTTCGCCCAACTGTATGAGATGACAGCGATCCTCATACTTGGCTGCAGATTACTATGGATATATCTACAATTATCTGATTAACAATATCGTTTTGGTACACATTTACTTAAGTTTTTATATTAAGCAGTATGATGGTCATAAATGTGTATCTGTCTTTTCCAGATATTTCTTTGTGTTCCATGTTATCAGTAGCTGTATAGTAGATGATTTGTACGCTGGCAGGTTATCTTAAATAATTTAAAGGTTCTTATAAAATGATTTAGGCTATATTTTATTTAACTTTCAACATACCTCCAATGAAGTGAACTGAGCAGATTCTATCATGAGACTTTGGCTCCAAGGATTAGGATGGATCATCCAGCAGAACTCTCTTCATGGCTATTAACCATTGTCCTCGGCATATTTCATCAGTTGGAAACCACTGACTAGATTTAATTTCACCGCTATTTCAGAATCTATTAACAACTGACAGCCAATAACAGTGGTGGTCAGCGTGGAGCACAGTCTTTTTGCCCTCCAGCCAGATACTGGAGGGCGGGAGCTTTGCAGAGAGACGTCACGTTTCAATGTCTTTCTTCATCCAGGCTCTTTGGTAGAAAGAGCGAGAGACATGAGGAAAACAAGCATGCAGGCAAACTGAAATTACTGTGGCTGGACATTTTTTAAGCTTATTCTAAGTTATCATTTGATTAAATTCATTATTGTTTATTGTTACAGACTTAGTTCTAGGTATTTCCTATGGGAAATTTGCTGTGGGAGTATTGGGCACTGAGGTACATTTGTAAGGACTCAGAGAGCTGTTTGCACTCACAGCACAAACCCAAGCACTTTCCCTTTGGAGGTTGGACTCCACACCAAGGCTGCCCCTCGTCACTGATCCCCTTAGGTCAGTTCATGAGCAGCATCTTAAAGTGTAATCATGGATGCTGGGCGTCTGGTGGAATGTCAAAGTCTCAAACTTTGCTTTCTTAAGATGATGTGGTAATGTTGATTAAATTAAGTAATGAGCTTGAAGTGCAATAGTTCAGATTTGAGAATGAAACAGCAGGGCTGATGTATGTCATTTTCTCTAGGTCTTAGTCTTTAGTTTGCTGTTAGAAAATGGCTGTTGTCTCCCTCCAGGTTGGAGGTTAATCTCTGTTTCAAACGAAGGAGTTAAAGAATCAAGTTGCCTTATTTAAAGTGTTGGCAGGATGGACTGGGAGATGGCCAGACTATTTTGGAGTAATGTTGAGGATTCTTTGGTTTAGGTTATGAAGAAAGAGCCAAGTAAAAAACCAACAAAAAACCTTGATTTCCCAGTTTATCTATTTTCTTCTAATATCTGGGGTGCCGTCCTAGACCTCTTAACTACCTGATCTTGGATAATTACAAAACAGTGGATTAATAAGGTTGTCAGATTTTTCAATTTTTCAGGTTAAGAAAAAAATGCAAAACACCTCAGTCGTGGCTTAGTCACTTGGGCTACTCCACGGATTCATCCTCTTCACCTTTTTTAAGTTCTTCAACGTCCTATCCAAACACTGAATATCCAAATAACTTATTTTATTAACATTATTTAGGTCAGCCAGTTTTTTCCGTGTTTGGACCCAAAAACATGCAGGTAAATGGGCATCTTCTAAAAAAAGATGCTTAAAGTCAGGCTTGATTAGACCATCTCAACAACTTTTTAATCATATTTGGACACAGACTGGCAGTTTCAGGTAAATTGCCATATCTTTTTTTTTTTTTTGGCCTATTTAAAAAGCCTACTTGTTTTTCTTAATCTCAATATTCAAGCTACAGTTTGAATTCTAACTAAGATCAATTATATTAAGTTACAGAGATGTAAATTTTCTTTAACTTGGACAAACTGGCAATGCTGTTTAAACTTGTCATGCAGCCAGAATCACTAAGCTGGCCCTACTGGCTTAGGTCGAGTTTCTTATTACCTTAGTACCTTATTTTTAGCAATTATTTTGTTCATTTACTTGGCTAGACACGTTTTGAACCACTTTGAGTCATTCGGGAGAAGTCTATATCCAGTTGTGATCAGCGTATATCTATATAATGGGAGTCAATGGGGGTAGGAGATTTGCTGTCCGTAATAAGGCATTATCTGGCCCAAAACTCCTTAACTTAACCAATGTTTTGTTATGAATAGCTAGCGATATTCCGCCGTGAGTTCAGAACGTCTCGGATGTGCTAAGGTATTAGCTTGTGGGGATTTTACAGGTTTTTAAAGCAAGGCAAGACAATTTTATTTGTATAGCACACTTTCAACACAAGACAATTCAAGGTGCTTTACCTGATTCCAGAAATGTGAAAATTAAAACATAAAATCAATAAAAGAAAGCATAAACAAACATTTATAAAACAAACAATAGCATTTCATTAAAAACAACTATTTAGGATGAAAACATTTACTCACAAGCATGGTAAATACATACATTTTTATTTTAGATTTAAAAGAGTTCAGTGTCTCTGCAGTTTTGCATTCATTCGTCAATTTGTTCCATATGTGGAAACTGAAACTGAAAGCTGCTTCCCCATGCTTGGTTCTGGTTCTAGGGACGATCAGTAGAATAAAGTTTGAAGACATGAGTGACCTGGATGGTTTGTACCATGAGAGTAGATCTCTAATGTACTCTGGTGCTAACCCATTTAATGATTTATAGACTGATAAAAGCATGCTGAAGTCTATTCTCTGAGCTACAGGGAGCCAGTGTGAGGACTTTAGAGCTGGAGTGACATGTTCTACTTTCCTGGTTTTAGTGAGAAGACGAGCAGCAGTGATATAGAGCACAGACTGAAAGTCTTCCTCATACTACAACTGGGATGGAGGACGACATAATTGAAATTGTGCATTAGTGTAGTTGTATTATAAGCCTCTAAATCACCCCGGAAGTGAACAAAGGAGCACTTACGAGATGTTCTGAACTCAGAGAGAAGTAGTGCTAGAGATTAATAATAAAATATTGGATAAATGAAGGAGTGTCGGGGCAGATTATGCCTTATTACAGGTGGTAAATCTCCTGCCCCTATCGTCTCCCATTATATAGATATACGCTGCTTGCAACTGGATATAAATTTCTCCCGAAGGAATCAAAGTGGCTCCAAACTTGTCTGTGTGAGTAAATTAATGTAATAAATGCTAAAAAATAAGGTTCAGGTTAAAAAAAAAAATAATTTTCCCTTTAAATAAGACAATAAAATCTTGATCCAGTTGGTAGAAGAGTCTGAAAAGACTACTAGAAAAGCTACAAATATATGAGAAAAAGGATTAGGTAAAATAACATTCTCTGTTGTACTGCAGGAGAGTGTAATGCTGTTTTATAGTAGACATTACAGGTTCTGCATTAATTTAGAATCTTGATTCAGCTGACCCATACCAGTCTGAAAATCCAATAATACTTTCCGGCTGTCATGGAAAAGCTGACTAGAGAGCTTTGGGATGGATAACTTCTGATAAATATTTAACTACCAACAACTACCTAAAGAGGAGGTTGTATAAAGAAGGAGGGAGTAGACAAAAGGAGGGAGTTCTCTCTATGCAAACAATCTATCTCCTTCTGTTCTCTATCTAGTTAAATGTCTGAGAGCTTCAGCTTCTCAATCTGTCCATCCATTCCCAAAATCATGCACCCATCTCCTCTGTTCTCTCAAGCTAAGCAATGCCCCCCACGCCCCCTACCCTCTCAGTTCATTAGCGAGCTCCTCAGTAGCCTGTCATGGCGGATGTGCTCCATCAAAGCTGATCGACTCCCCGTTTTTCCAGAAAGATGTCGCAGGTTATCACGGCACGCTCAGATCTCCAGCTACGAGAGAAGCGTGACTGGCAGGACGTCTTTTGAAGACAGCAATTCCTCCACTGATGCCTCCCAGTTGGAAATTTAGAATCGTGTCTGCTAAGACACCGTATGCAAAGTAAATTAATGTACAGGGGCGAGCCCAACTAAACTCTCCTTTCTAAGAACGTCCAGGCCACTCAGTGCCTCGAAGGCAACCTTGCCTCCTTTGCACTCATCCCCGCTTTTCACCTTCTATTTTCATTCTACGATTTTGTCTTTTAAAACTGACAAGTGACCCGACGAGAAACTTTTAGAAGATTAGACCCAGTCCTACATCTGAAAAATCACAAATGACTTTCTTTAACATCTACAATGACATGCCGTAATCTGTGTACAGTTAGGGGGTGAGGGCGAACAAAAAGTGATAAAAAAAAGGGGTAGAGGGGATCACCATTAGGAGCTTCCCTTTCGACATCTTCAGATTATCATGCAAATGACATTATGGGTTACAATTGTACATCTTTGTAGAGGTAAAGTGTTCATTTCAGTTCAAAGGTTGTGGCGGTATTCTACAGGGAGAAACATGGAAGGCGTGATGGAGATGAGAGATGATGAGGAGGAAGGGAGAAGGGGGTTGGTAAATGCCACTAAGTGAATTGGTTCTTTGTGTTTTATTGTCTCTTTGGCTGAACATCTACAGAACCAGATAATCTGCTGGGATTCCTTACATAGACAACTTTGTACCTGATTGGAATGTTTGTATAATTGTATTAAAATGACTCTTTTTGTAAAGTCCTTTGAGATGACATCTGTTGTAAATTGGTGCTATATAAATAAACTGAATTGAACTGAACACATTACTTTTAGTTTAAAAATTCTGTCTTATTTGCCTTTTCACTTGCCTCTAAAGTTATCTACACTTAGTTGGTAACTAGAAGACTTAAAGTAAAAGTTAGGTTTTTTCTTCAACCTGGACTGGACCTTTTTTTTTTAGCAAATAATATGTTCAGTTAATCACCCATATAAGTTTGGAGCTACTTGGAGTTGCTTAGGATGAGTTTATATCCAGTTGCGATCAGCGTATATCTATATGATGGGAGGCAATCCGGACAGGAGATTTGCCGCTGTAATAAGGCATTATCTCCCCCGATACTCCTTCGTTTAACCATGTTTTGTTATGAATAGTTAGCAGTATTCCCCGGTGAGTCTCAGATATGCTAAGGTATTAGCTTCTGGGTGTGTTACAGGCTTTTAATGCAACTGATTCCAACTAACAATAACGACGATTTCGACAAAATACGTCGCTGCCACCCGACATTACAGCTGTATTCTGCGTAGATTGCGCATATGGAGCCTGTGGAAACTGAACTTAGTCCAAATGATCATTCGGTTACAGTGGAATTTGGAAACCCAAAAAAATTGAACCATGTTGATGTCTGCAGTAGCAAGTTCTGTCTAGCCGACCATGGTAGAGCACAGAGTGAAAGTCCTGCTCAGACTACAACCAGGATGGAGCACGGCAGTAGTGTCATTGTAATCATGCGATAGTGTACTTTTATTATTGCCTCTAAATCATCCTGGAAACAACATAATAAGCAATTCTGACCGATGCGAGTAATGATTAATAGCAAAACATGGTTAAATGGAGTTTTCTGGCAGAAAATGCAGGAAGCAAATCTCCTGCCCTGATTGACTCCTAATTATATGGATATACACTGATCGCGACTGGATATAAACTTCTCCAAAGGAGTCCAAGTGGCTCCAAACTGGTGTGGGTGAGTAAATGAGCGTAATATTTGCTAAGAATTAGGTCCAGGTTAGAAATAACCCTCACATTTGTACACATCTCTCCAGCTGCAGAGGGAATTTAAAGCTGCTATACTGATTTTTTTTTTTTTTTTTTTTTACAAGCTAGTTTAAAAGATAAACAGAGTCACAGAACACTCACCCCTCCCGTCGGCTATCACCCATGGGCCACGCCACGCTGATTTGGGAACACACATCACCACAGCAGATGGGAGATCACAAAACACCAGTTACAGTTCACTCCCCCATCTTTTGTTTTCCATGACCTCAAATGCCGTTTTTTCCTTTTGGGACTCTTGTACTTTTTCCTAAAGTTGAAGTGGTAGCAGCCAGCTGTTTCTCTTTCCCTGACATTATTGAGCAGAGGACCTCTACACCAGTGGTACTCTGTTGCAGTATGTGGAAGCATAATGAGTGGAGGAGTCACATAAATGCAGAATTACGTCCGTCCACTTAGTCAGACAACCAGATGATCCAATCACTGGATTTTTACTGAGCCATGTTGTTGGCTGAGGTTTTTAGACAAATGAAGCAAAACTACTTTTTTTTTATCTCCAGAAAATATTTATAGCTATGCTGTTTTAAAGTGTTGATATGGTGCATTATTTTATTTTTTGAGCTAGCTTGTTTTGGAAATTCCGTATAACAGGTTTAAAGTGGTGACAAAAGTCTGTATTGAGTTAATATATTAATGTGAAAAACCCTTCCTGCCATTTAATATCCTATATATTCTGTAGTAAACCACCAGGGGGCTCCACTCACAACCAGACTACAGCTATTTTCAATGAAAAGATGTATTTGGTGCTCATCGTCTCTGTTGGAGTAAATCAAGTGATCATGATGTTGATTATGTTATTCTTAATCCTCCAAATTTGTGACCCATGAAGCGGACATGTTGATGGTCAACGATGAAGGAAGCTTCATGTCTAACGTGTTACTCCACTGTTGTGGAACCTCCAGCTGCATCCCGAACTTGGGATGTACCTGGCGGTTTCATCTTCAGACCCCTTCTAAAAATGCCTAAAGCTGAATATTTTGACTGTTCAAACACAAAATATTATTTAACAAGCAGTGGAAGCCATCTTGACATTACAGCAGCAGCCAACATCCATGGTCTTCATTATCTCTGCTCTTTAGGGTTCAGCCAATCAGTGGCAAGGAAGAGATTGGTCGTTCTGGATTGGCCAAATAGGCGAAACTTTTAATGGATAATTTGGAGTTATTGTCCTCAGGAAAATTTGCTGCCATTAGACATCAGCCCACTGTATACAACCAGCTGATAAATGGATGGTTTCTGTATAGTTTCTTCTGCCAAAGAGTAATTTTCCGTTACGAACAGGATAACTGGAACATGTTGCCAAAACAATAATATGAACTTGGAAGAGTCCACATTCAATATGGCTGCCACTGATTCACAACCAAGTGAAAGCCTTAGAAAATGCCCTGCTTTTGGCACCTCTGGTGTCCTATATCTACATGTGGGGATGTGTTCCTTCTGTATTTAAATGGTTACAACGATTGATTCGTACTAATAACATTAGCAGATCCAAAAGGTTTCGGAAATTTAGACCAGAGCGAGTTTGACTCTGCCGTTACGTCAGTCCCTAATCCAAATTAAGCCTTTATACTAAATAAAAAGCAACATGAGCACAGGCTAGTAAAGCCTGTTAAAAAAAGAAATCCCCCCCCCCCAAAAGAAAAAGAACAAAGAAACAAACACCCACACACACACAAAAAAAAAAAAACCACATGTAAACAGAGAATTGTACATCTATGCCCGTTTACAAGAAGCATACCTAGAAAACATTAGCCTTAGTCAAAGAGACTTAGTATTGGAATGCTACTGTTAATATCCATAGTTAATTGATCCTCAGTCATTCAAAAAACATCCAAACAATAATTTTGCAGTTTTTGTCAACGGTTTGAAAATCTTAAAGAATATTTTAAACATTTGCAATGCACCTAAATTCAAATCTACCGTTAAATCTACTGTTCACTACTTTGCTATTAAAATAATCAAACCTATGTATGTTTACCCTCTAAGAAACAACTATTTTATTTTACTTTTTGTTTTTTTATTTTCCTGCATTACATGCTCCCCTACATCGAACCAACTCGTACTTTCCGCACACATTGCTTGGAAATTTCAGAGCGTGTTATTTTGCAGAACAAAGTATTGCTAAGTACAGCTAGGACATTCAAAGTATGCTTATCTTTATTTTCATCTGGGTTATTGCCTTCAGAGAGGGTTACTTGTATTCTGGGGAGCTGCAGAAAAAAAACCTCAGCCATAAGTTGTGGAAAATGCAAAGGTTTTCAGATAATATGGCAACAGAAGGAGTACGGAAGCGAGAACCAGGGCAGACTAGAAAAAACAGATTTGGTTTTAGGCGTCTTGAAAAATAAAATCTGACCACTTCAGTCACATAAGTGGTGTTCTCTGCATATGGTCCAGAGTCTTTGCCACAGCCCTAGAGCAACAAGTAAATTCAGTGCACAAGCTTGTGAGTTAAAGACACACAAGTACTTTAGTCGTACTTAGCAATATTGTGTTATGGTAAATTAAGGCAGATACTGGGACATTTTGTTTTATAGAGGGTGGACAATATTTGAGGAGTTTGATTGATTATCTATGTTTGACTTGATTGTTTATAGAATATATTATATTCTAGCTAGTTATGTTCATCTCAGATTTAGGCCTAAACTCTGAGGTCTCCTTTTGGTGACCTAATGCAATAATCTGCTTCCTACTGTACAACACTTTATTCCCTATATAGTGAACAGTATATAGTAAGTGTGTGAGTGAATGTTTGATGCAAATTAAGACAAGTACATAATGCTAATGCAATAACAAGTGCTTTAATCAGAAATGTTCAGCAGCACAGATTCTGACAGATATGTCAAAACTCAGGTTTGAAGCTGCATCGAATCTCGATCAGCATCACCTACGAATCCAAGCGCTCTGGCTCAATCTCAACCGCATCATCATAACCAACAGACATCTACGCATCTATGGCTGCAGTAGATTCCTGAAATAAATGGGGCCCATTGTCATTTCACTGTGAGCACAAACGGCAATAAAACGGTTGACAGCGCTGATGGTGCGAAAAGAAAAGACGGATGAGAGAAAGGCAGCCATTCTGCTGGGAACTGGTGGCGTGTACTAACGGAGAACATGGCTCCTCTTCTAACAGCCATACACTGGATTGTGTGTCCTTTCTTCTTAATGGGGTGCATCCACCATACGTGCTGCGGCGTGCATGCACTCTTGTGTGCCTGCTGAATCAAAAATAATGCTCATTGTGGCCCTCAAACAGGGCCATTGTGTGTGCGTTTTCTTTCTTGGACGGCTGTTGTTGCGGGCCCACTTTTATTATACGTGCGTGTTGATGTGTGACAGATGACAGCATCGCGGACACTGCCGAAGATGAAGTGAACCACCCTCCCATTGTGATCCCACCACTGGCGCTGTTTATGCAGTTTAAGACTCACCCTACTCAGGGGGGGAAGACAGCTCAAACGTTGCTTGTCATAATCTCTTGTCGTCTTAAATGGCTGACAAACATCAGGCTGTTTGTAATGGTGGCGCATCACCGAGAGTCCTTGTCTGGGAGGCTTCCTTTTACAAGTTTTACGTAAAACCTTGAAGAAAGGATGAGGGAGAGGAGGAAGGACTGCTGTGATCGGGACAGTGGATGGTACTGATGCAAATAGAGGTGGGCAATAATCAGCACTACAGGATCTCTAATGTGATGTTTATAATGTAAATGAGGAGCTTAGAATATCTTGAAAAAGTTAATCTATACCAGTAATTCACCTCGAATGATTTGAACACGGAGGGATCTTATATTTTAAATAATGATTAATGCCTACAGCTCATGAAAACCCACAGCTCATTTCAACTTTAAAAACTGATTTGAAAATGACTAAGTAGAAAAAAAGCAGTCCCTTAACATAACTGCATCAATGCAGCATGTCATGGAGATGAACTCCATGTGTCACTGCTGAGGTGTTGAGAAAGCCCAGGTTGCTTTAACAGCAGCCTTCAGTCCGTCTGGATGGGCTCTGGTGTCTCATATTCCTCTTGACAATACTGCCGTACAAAGATTTTCTTTGGGCTTCAGGGTCATCAGGCACAGCAATACTATGGCCAACTTTAGCAGGTTTGGGTCCAACAACATCTCCCTAAATCTCATCAGCAGAGGCACACATGAAAGTTATTTAAAACCAGAACCCCCCCCCCCCAAAAAAAACCCAGAATCATATCTGGACTAACTTTTACACCAGACCTCAAGCAACTTGGATTTTTGTGCCTCTCCACTCTTACTTCTTATTCTGTAACCTTGATTTGTAGGTTAAATGTTTAATTTATATTACGTTTTCTTCTTGGCCAATAAAAGACGATTCTTACGCAGTTTCTGGTTCACAAGCGTCTTCATTTAAGGAATTCAACAGCTGCTGTCCATGCTGTGGATATGTTGATGCAAGGTGGTTCTTATAGTTTTAGTACCTCAAAGTTCATGAATGGGTTTAGCTTTACAGTCCTCAGAAGCCTGCATTTGTCCCACAGTTCTTCCTTCCACAGAACTTTTCATTAATATGTCAAGATATAGGGATCTTTTACTGTTGAGGGTGCCAATAATTGACGGCTGTGCAACTGCCAAAACATGTGGCTATTTACAGAATTTTTTTTAACAGTGATGTAGGTGTAATAAATCTTTATAATTTACTCCTTTTTTCAACTTAATTTACTGAAATAAATGAACTTTTGTTGATTATTTTCTAATATACTTGGATGCAGCTATAAATCAGAGTACAGCCCAGCTCTATCAGGATGTACATGAAAAAGATGAAATCAGAGAATGAATGAATGAACTTCCAAAAGCAAACAGCAGAAGCTAAAAAAAAAAATCTCTTCTCAGACATCAAATAATTAAACCACCCCCCCCCATCCTGTGGTGTCTGTATGGAAGACACGGCTCCTCCAGTCACTTAAGGAGGGTTAACACCCGTCTAAATTAAATATTAAAAGGTGTCTGTACCTGCTGCTATTGTTGCCCTTTGGAATAAGATATTACCTATTTTTGACAAGTTTTCATCCTCAGCTTTCTGTGGGGAGACGCTTTACGAAAACCAAATCAGGCAATGGAGAAAATTATGGTAAGGTGTGTGTGTGGTGGTATGGGGGGGTTGGGCGGTGATTAATAATCTAGTTTGTATTCCAATGACACACGTCACTCAGTAAGAGACAGAAAGAAAGACAGGGATGGAGAGAGAAAGAGGACAGGTGGAAAAATGAAGGAGGAAAACATAAAAGCAAGGGAAGGAGAAAAATAGGAAAGATAACCGACGTCTGCCAGGGTTTCACATGACAGTGCTGCTGTTTAAATAATAAAACAGAAAAAGGGGCTCTAAACAAATCGTTATCTCTCCACCTCCATGCGTCCCCCCGCCTTCCTTCCCTCCGCCCCTTCCCCCCCCAAAAAAAAAAAACAACTTGTTTTAAAGCCATTTCTTAATGAACATAATAGCTTGGTGCTAATAATGAAAAGAAAATAAAAACATCTAAAAACGCGGAGGGGCCCCCGAGTTGTCGCCAGCGCTCAATTATTTCCTTGTCAAGTGGGTCTGTTTTTAATGAGGCCCTGTGGGACTGACGTCTGTCAGTCAGCCCTGACTTTTTGACACCATTACAACTTCAAATAGAAGCCGCCGCCACGCTGCCTTCCACCGCTCGCTTGCTAGCTACCGCTCATCTGACAGGCTCGGAGGGGAGGGAGAGAGGGGAGGACAGGGAGGAGGAGAAAAAGGTGGCAGAGAAGGTAGAGAGAGAAGGGGGGGGGGGGCAGATAGAGAGAACAGAGCACATCAGCACATACTGTACAGGCTGCACACACAGTACATTTAGACTGAGTGAAAGCGCAGTCACAGAGGGTCATTATCAGACAAGGTTTGTCAAACTACCCGGGAATCCAACCCCCCACCTATCTTCTTCCCAGTCCACTTCCTTCTTGTGCCTTCCTCATTTCTCCACTTTAATGATAAATCTCTGTAGGTCGACCCACGCGGGACGGTCAGAGGGACGCTATTTTGTTGGCCGTTAATTTGATGCTTTGAAGTAGACGGTGACGCCGCAGATGGTGAGGGCCTGTGAAATGGAGGCCGGTAGGGGAGGGAGATTCTCAAGTCCATTTGTGTGTATGTGTGCGTATTTTTCTAAGATATAGGGGTGCTAACACCCCCGTATCTTAGAAAAGATGAATACGGCCCTGAAAAACAATAGTAAATGTCTTCACATGGAACCAGCGAACCAACGACAAGAGACAGTATTTACGGTGAGAGTGTGTGCGCTTACATACAGCGCCTTGTAGAAAGTAGTCATACCCCTTCCACTTTTTGCCATTTTATCCCATAACAACCACAAACCTCACTGTTTTGTTGGGATTACATGAATTAGACAGACACAAAGTAGTGCATTTTTTACAATTAATAACCTGAAAACCTGCTCTATGAGGGCCTATGAGTTGTTTTTAAATATTTTTTTAAGAGAACAATTAGGGAGCAAACAGCATGGCGAAGACCAGGGAACACAGCTCAGGGAATGGTTTAAATCAGGAAGGATTAGGCTAAGAAAACACCATCCCCATCTTTGAACAACTCTTAGCTCTCTATTAATTAGAGAAGTAGTCAACAGCACGGTGACTATTGTAGAGAAGTTGTAGAGATCCACACCTCTATTGGGAGAATCTCTCAATAGCACAACTGTTAGTTTTCCCTCTACATGGAAGAGTTTTGAAAAGAAAAAATCTGGATGAAGGCGCTGTGGTCAAATAGAGCTATACTGTATACAAACGTTTTGACTTTGTGGACAAAAACAATTCACAATCTCCTGCAAACACAATGATCATTATCAAACAATGTGGTGGCAGCATCATGCTAAGGGAGATGAGTCTTTATTTGTAATATTCTTTTTTTTAATAAATTTTTTTACTTTTCCCATTTTAAATTCGACTTTGTCTGGATTACATGCAAAAACCCTGTGGGAAATTGTCACAACACCCCAACACATTACACAGACACGCCGTGGTGGCAGCATCATGCTGTGGGGGATGCTTTTCCTCAACAAGGACAAACACAATGCAAACTGCTGATTTCAGATTTTTGTTTAAAAATGTCTAAAAACAATTTTTTTCTTCAATTTCAGTATTATACAGGTCATATACAGGTAGCTCTAAATCCAGACTTTTTAGGGCTTGTAAAATAACAGACTTTATTGCAAAAATACTAATAATTGAACAGAGTTGTTAATCATTAATATTAAACTAGTTATTAAATTATTTTGCAATAACTGAGTCTGAGAACACAGCCTAGAAGGTTCCATTTAATCTCTTGTAGCTCAGAGTGGAGGGTAACCACTACAGCCCGCTGTTGGTGTGTCCTTGCTAGCGCCACTCTCAGGTGGTTGCGTTGGGGAGGGATGTCCTCCTAAGTGTTTTAGGTACCAAAGTTGCTCCCGCTGTCATAGCAGCAGCTTTAGGACAAAAACTGGCAAATGATCGCTGTGGATGTTCATGTACTGAGGCAACATAAATCTTTTTACAAAATGCACAGTAAGCTTCTCTGGTTGTTTTCTGCCACAGGCTTCAGCCACTGCTTCAAATCCTCAATGTCTAGTCAGGAATAAGCATATTTACACTTCCCCAGAGTACTGAATTGCTAAACAGCACTTCAGTATAAATTGGTGGCATACGTCATATCGACAAAGGCATCTCTAGTAATAATGTATAAAGTCACGTTGTCTGGACACTCGAGCAAACAGCTATCAAAACAATTAACAATTGTTAGATTGTATTACTGCGATGCATTTATTTTAATAGATAAACTTTTTTTTTTTTTTATCGAATTACTAACCAAATTTAAGACTTTTTAAGTGTCTTACTTTCCCTTAAAATCACTTCATAATACTTTTCAACACCCATCAGACACCCTTTTATAAATTTCTTTATGTGGTTTTATCCCATATGATCCCACAAAATGCACTTAAATTTGTGGCTATAATGTGAGGGAAAGGAAAAAGAAATTCTGTGGGTATAAATACTTTCACAAGGCAACATAATTTTTTTTTTCCAAAGGCCAATAAGAACCACAAAAGAAGACAAACCTACAACCATATTATATCATCAGCTTGGATACTGATAAGCAGAAACATGTATTGTGACAATCCTCAGAACATTAAATGAAATACAGAGAACAAACATTACAGGTTGTAAAACAGGTAAGATTAATTTACAGCTGAAACATAAGAACTAAAAGAAGAACTAAAAACCAACAGTTTGTTTTGGTCCTGAAGTATAATTCATGTTAATTCAACGAAAAAAAACCAAACAAACCTTAAAAAAAAACTCTGCAATCTTAAATAAATACTAACAGAATCACTTGTAAGGAAAGCAAAATCACTATACATGACTTCCATTTATATGTTAGTACATATACATACATACATATACAGAAGATATAAGTTTGCACAAAGAAAGTTAAGAAGTCCAAAGATCTGATTTATGATGTTTGTTTCGGAAGGTAAAAGTATTAAATATGGAAGTATTTGTAAAGGTTACAGTAAATCTTTCTAAAAAATAGTCACCAATTTGTTCTTGAATACAAGCAGCCTTCTTTATAAAAAAAAACAAAAAAAACAATTAAATGTTTTTTTTTATCGTATAAAGAAAATTGTGGCATAAACTGTCTTCCAAAAAACTATTTCTGGCTTTGCAGAACCTTTTACAGGAGGAGCGCTAATTATCTTATCTGTAGGCTCTATCTTCTGCTTCGTAAAAACGGCCGACCCTTTAAGTCACAGAAGCGCTCACATTCTACAGTATGCATGTCCAACATTGTTAAAATAGTCTGAGGGCTTGTAGTTCTGACTGCGACTGTTGCAAGCATGCATGCATATGCAGAACTCTCTCCAAACACATGAAAAACACTTATGAAGAATGGTACCATTTGTATTTCCTTCAAGTTCCAAGACAAGGTGGCTGCAAATTTACATTGAGGATGACAAGAAAAGTTTATCCATCAAAAAAAAAAAAAAAAAATCTACACCACTGTCGTCCCAAGAGACGGTTAAAAAAAGAAAACAAAGAAAGAGAGCCTAAGTACAAACGAAGAGAGACAAGAAAAAGAAAGGAAAGTGTAAAGTGAAGAAAAGTAACAAAAAAATAAGGAAAAAAGGAAAGTCAAATGGAAAAAAGCTCCCTGTCAGGCTTAGGAAAGTGTGATTCATGGGTACCATTTGTCCTAATTACAGCAGAACAATGCTTTTGTCGCTATTAATCACGCATATGTGTGTGTGTGTTTATATTTGTGCTGAGAAGAAAGAAAGATCGGAGGGAGTGTTTGTATATAGGGTGTACGGTGGAGATCAGTGGTTTCGCAGATTTAAATAGATGGCCAAGATGATGGTAAGAAGGATGATGCCTCCGAGGACGAAGACCAGGATGCGATTCTGGATGATCCTGCAAAGGAAAAAGACAGTGCAGTTAATGCAGTGTCAACACAGAACAGTAAACATGTAAAACAGTCACATGTTTATGTGCAAATTAAATGACCAGCAATCAACTGGAGGCTTACTGTGTTTAATAGTTACCATGAGGTCTGGATATAAGGTATTTATCACTGTGTTCACTGTGAGAGCATTAAAACTTGCATAGTGCTGAATAAAAAGTTGGGGGAGAAAAAAAGAAATCTGATGTGTTTACTTCTGTGTAGTGTCTGTAAAAAAAGGCCATACTAATGTGTGTACACTTCTAAAACAGAGCAAAACACTTATAAACAAATGTGACGGATCAGTATATACACACTGCAAACTGGCTCTAAAACTTTATTTGCACAGTAAAGTGGAAAAAGTGGCTCAGGAGTTTCCTGGAGGTAATAAAAGTCGCTGAGTTACTGAAGGAATTCACCATAAAACAACTCAGTCTTCTGCCCACCAAAACTGAGGTGGCTCTGAACCAACAGAACACAACCAGAGAGCAGAAAACAGAAACATGCCGAATCTGAGAAACAGTTTTATTATCCGAGTGAAATTAAAACATTTGCTTTGTTTTTCTTCTGACATTTGAACAAAGTCAGAGGAGCTCTTTCTCCAAAAATAAAACACAATTGCCTTCAAAGAAAAAAAAAACAAACAGATTTACATCCAACGCACATTTATGAAATAAATAAATTGCTTGAATACATCTATTCTGTGTTGATTTGATAGAGATTAGCCAATAGGCCCATGTTAACTCTGGAGGGGCTGACGACATAAAAAACAAAGGTCAACTGTTAGTCAATCCCTCCCTACATTAAACCATTGTGGAAGTCTAACGAACCCTGCACGTCACTCTGAACACATCCTCCCAATGCTGACACATGGTGGTGGAAGCGTCATGATGTGGGAGTGGACGTTTTTTTTATGAAACATTTTGCAATCGGGTTTTGTTCATTTCGAAATTATATCTTGCTTTGTGCTGTTTGACTGTAAAATGACCAAGGCTCTCTGTTTGTCTCAGGCTGTAATAAAAAAAAAGTAGTTTTATATGGTGGACCCCATCAAGTTGATCCAAATTATTAGTGGAATATTTGCCTATTCATTTTTTTCCCCATAGGGCATACTTGGAAAAAAATGCTTTCCACTGTGCGTAGTAATGCATATTGTGGTTTATTTGGTGTCTGAACTATTAATAAATGCTGTTATAAGCAGTAATAGACAAGGTCTCCTGCATTCAGAGCTTTTGACAGTGGACCCTAAACCCTGTGAATAGTAGTACCCACTTTATACAGGTAAAACCTGGATTTGTGATGTCTTAAAGTAGAGATAAAGTGCTACTGTAAACGCCATAAAAAACTAATTTTCAGAAAGTGAGATTTTTCTCTCTCAGATAAAAAGGAATAATGACAAAAGTCTGAAAACAAAAACCTTTTCCATAATCAATATTTTGAATGTGGATCATAAAACAGTCAGTGCTTTTCCATACTTTTTAGGACCCTGCAAGAAACTCTGGTAGGACTGCACACTCATGCTCAGACAAACACTCACACAAACACATTCCCAACCCTCCGCTGCTTCTGACAAATGAGAGAATTATCACATTTGCTGACTTGTGGAGGGATAGGGGAGAGGCCGTGCAGGGGGGGCACTGTCCACTTCTCTAAGCACGAGATGAATAGCCCATGTCGCAGCCATTTATCACCATGGAGGGTAGAGGAGGGGCTGGCTGGCTGGTTACTCACTCATCCTGCTACCCTCAAAAGTCCAACTCTGAGCTTGGGGCCTTCTACACTCCACCAGCTCAGACTTACAATAGATTAAGCAAACCACTTAGTTTAAAGCCTTTACTGTGGAGCAAAGGATCTTTTAAGCAGAATGCTGCTGCTCCCCTCATCCTGATCAATGAATAAATAAAGAAAACCCAATCACCTTGAGCTGTTTATTGAAATAAGACACCAAAAAGAGATCCCAAATTATGTTTGAGGTATAGTAGGGACTTAGAGGCAGTTTTCTATTCATATGAAGCCATTTTTTAAAAAATGCAGCTATTACAATGTTTTTTTTCCTGCTCACAAAAAGAAACAGTGAATGAATCCTAAGTTGCAGTGACAAATGAATTGGTAATCGAGAAGTTTTAATGAGAAAACCCCACTCCAGTGTTTAGATGAGGCTGGTGAGATTGCCTGAAAGCAGCTGGGGAGGAGATCCCACTGAAGCCCTCATCAGAGCATACTTAGCAAGGCCACGTCTCTCCCCATTAATTGACATTCATTATTTAGAATGATTATTTATCCAAGCCAAATACCCCGAGGGGCATGTGTCTTGTATGTACATAAGTGTGTGCGTGCGTGTGAATGCTTTGTGAGAAGCCAGCTTGCTTTGTAGTGTTTTTTTTTTTTTTTAAAGGAGGGTGACTAAAAGAATACTGTGGAAAAAGGAAAAAGAATGTACAGGAAGTTAGTTTGATCCATTCTGATGAGGAGGCAGCGTGCTAATAAACCAGCATTTATTAGAGGAGTATCATTTGGCAGCAAAAAAAAAACACAGAAAAACTTCAAAAAGCTAAGTGTTCAAAGCTGTACTGAATATGATAGGGCTGGAATTTATTTAATTATTAATTTCTGTCCCAGGGGTATTAAAAAAAATACCCATAAACACACATTTTGACTTAAGGAGTCTCTGTGCAGAGCAGGAACATCTGTTTACAGATACAAAGCAGAAAACAAAAACCATGTAAACATCAACAATTAAAGATTTTCCCACTGAGGGAAGGTAAAATTGCAAACACAACCCCCATATATAAACACCTAAAATGGACAATGAAAACTGAACAAAAAGACCCCAAAATATATATAAGATATATTTTTTTTATACCCCAAACACCAACATATCTAATTAGAGAACAGAGGAATTTAATTGTATCGGTCTTAAGAAAGATTCGATTGCAGAGCTTCCTTTCAGAGCTTCTTTTAGCAAGTTTATGAACTGACTGAAAAAAAGTGACAAGAGACTAAGGCATATACAGAACAGTGCATGCCTAAACAGCAAATATACTTTGGGTTTAATATGGGATAATGCAGCCCAGCTTACCTTCAAAAATAGCTTGCTTATCCCAAAAGGAAACTAAAAGTTGTAACTCATATCATCCAGTAGGTAAGACGGATGTCTTGAAGCAGTCAGTCTTGCAGTGAATCTGACTAACCCTCTGACTCAAAGCTACTGCTGTATGGCAGTGTCATGACTGTAACGACATGCTAACCGCTCAATATCCAGAAAGCAAAGGTGATATTTTGCAGCAACATGACTTGGGTGACATCGGTTGTTGGCAAGCACTGCTCATCCCCCTCATTTGCTTTTGCCAATTCTCTTTGCCGCTTCTCTATGGCTAGAAAGTCATGCAGATAGACGTTGGAGTAGGGGATATGAATCCTTGCCCATTATGATCAATGGAGAGAAGATTTGAACTTTCTCCTTCTCTATCCACATTTATGAACCCTTCTTCTCAAGTCAGCTTGGGGGTCGTGGTTCAGGTATCTTGAGCTTTGGGGATGCCAATCAGCTCCCAGATGTAACAAAAAAAACCCCCATCTTCTTGCAACAAGCGTTACTCCAACATTTTGCTACCATAACAAGCACAATTCTTAACCTGAACTGGCAAAAACCATTGTCCTTTCACAAGCAATTACAGTGTAGGAATGCTTGCTACCTCATGAGTAATTGGTTAACGAAAATACTACTTATTTACCATCTTGCCTTTAAGAGGAAATTAATCTGTAGGTATTAGAATCATGGTCACTGCACCTAGATTATATGCTTAATAAATAAATATTTAAAGTTTTCTTAAATTTTCTCAAAGAGAAATAACTCAAATTAAACTTGCACAACAAATACATAAAGGTTCCCTTTAAATCCTCCCTAAAAAGGAATTAAAAAGAAAAAAAAAAACACCCCAAAAAACTGGGAGGTGAACACAGCTTTCCTCTACTGTATAGTTGATCCTGTCCTGACACGTGGCCAGACAGAACAGAACTTATCAAACCGGATCCATCCTCCAGTTTTGACACTTGACATAAAGGCAGAGGGTGAGGAGAATGTGCGTGTCTGTGTGGGGGCGGGGGAGACGCAGAATTCAGGATGTGTGACTGGTGCAAAGGGTGCACATACAAAAGGGTGAAGATGTGCATACTGACCCACATCTACTCAGATCCCTACGAAGATACACAGCCACTGACAAGTTGTGGTTTGGTAGAAACCAAATCACAACCCATAAAGTTATGCATTATTTAGCTTCCGAAGCATGCTCTCCAGATCAGTGAGGTGATAACACAAAAATGTGCATTGAATTGTTCTGGCAAATGCAGTTAAATGGATTTAAAATGGCTTTTTGTTGGATAAAGTTGAACTATTGAAAGCCTTTGTCATCGAGTCCAATCAAAATTGACAATTTAAACACAACACATCACAGGGTCAAATAGTGCATTTTGATTAGATTAATCGAAATGTTACTTTCAAGACACCACCAACAAAAGCTTGTTGAACAACACTTTAAAAAATAAAGGCATTGATATTTTTTATGTGAGCAGGACAAAACAATGTACATGACCAATGTGTCTAATAAATAACTACTTCTGTGAAACTGGTTTCAACCATTTTATATTTCACAAAATTAAAATCAAAATCACACGTCATCTCAAGATGTCATTTTAAGCATAAATAACTAAACAAACTTTTAAATTATCTTTTATCTACTTCTTGGAGATAGATGTTTTATATATGATAAAAAGACATTTGTCATCTCTATATTTTAACCATTTGATGCTTCAGACTACATCATTAAAAAAAAGCAATCGTGATGATGAGGGAATAAGGGAAACCCACCTGTTCTCTTTGGCTACGGAACCAAGATAAGTTGATAAATCCTCATGTCAGTATCCTGTTTTCTTGTTTCTATATTTATTTTTACTCTATTCAGTTTTTAAAGGATTTTATTTGCTATTTTTAATTAATAAAATTTTATTCTAATGTTTATTCATTTTTTATAATGTGGGCAATTTATTTTTGTAAATACTTGATAAGAAGGCCTTTAGCGAGGAGAAAATATTTCAAATTACTAAATATCCAACTCTTTATAACAGTACTAGTCTTACACTGAAATATTTGCTCAGAAAACCTAATCTATATAAGGAGTTTAACTAAATGTATAAGTTAATTAATTAATTTAACTTTTCAATAGTATTTAAATTTATTAAATATGACTGTATATAATGTTGATGACCTCCCAACAAATTTATAGGATCTCGGACTGAGAGAGCAAAGCAGTAACTGTAAAGTTTCAGCCAATAAGAGTCCAGAATCATGGCTATCCTATTGGCTCCAGAGATTGCTCCTCTGCAGGTAACCAGAGAGGAAACACCTCACTTGATGGAAATGCAATGTGTAGAGATGGACACAGACAGTGGAAATAATCAGTGAAAGGAAAAAGCAAAGGGATGGACAACAAAGAAGCTGGAAGTGGAAAAAACAAGAAAGAGCAAAGGGGCAAAAACAGAGAGGTGGAGAGAGTGAGGGGAGAAACATAGAATCGAAGATTTGGGGGGAAAAAAGGAGGAAAAGAGAGAAAGGTCCGTTTATCCGCGGAGGCAAAGCTGGAGGAGAGGATCCTCCGAGACAGATGAAAATAATGAGGACTTTTCTGTCAGGAAAGATTTACAAAATCGTACCAGTGTTATTAAAATTTAAAATCTCCCTTTTTTTCCTCCCCTTTTCTCCATTCCCATCCTCTTCCTCCCTCCCTTCCTCCCTTCGCCTGTTTTTTCCCCCCTTTTTCAGCAGCACAGCCTTATTACCAGCTTTAATGAGCACCGGGATACACCTCAGCTGTGTGTGTGTGTGTGTTTGGGTCCAAGTCCCTGGTGCCAGCTCCACCAGCACCCCAGATTCCCCAGCTCCTAAAATGACACACATATGTGTACACACAGAAAACACACAAGGGTGGGCACACAGTACGCTTGTACAGACTGCTTTTGATGGCTCTCGCAGGCGGCTGGACATGCACAAAAAAACACACACACATAATTTTCAGATAGATAGATAACACCCCTACCCCAAAACAAAAACAATAGCGGCGAGACAGACATAAGCAGATAGGCCCAACACACCTTCAAACATGCACAGACACACACACACGCACACACACTAGGAGCAAACTTAGCAGCCGAGAAGCATCTCTCAGGCCCTCCCTTATCTGTCCTCTTTCAACAAGTAGACCAATAAAATAAAAATCAATGGCTGTCTGAGCCATTCTGGCTCTCCTCCTTGCAAACCCTGGGAATATACAGCATGGAACACTAGGAGGAGGAGGAGCACGGAGAAGGAGGAGGAGGAGGGGAGAAATGGGAAAAGGAGGCAAGGATCAATGTGTTCACAAATGGTTTGAGTGATGGACACAGAGGTGGAGCACTGGTGGGGGTAAGCCTCAGTGATGCCCCGACTTGTTAAAACGAAACTAATTCAAATAAATGTTTCATTGTAGAAGCACACGTGCTCCCTAATATTCACAAACCGACTCCCTTTGTCTGAGGCTTCCACACACTCTCAAACACACACACAACATAAAACCACATTCTGAAATATGATGAAACAAAGGGGTTGATGCATGGACCTACAATCACCCCGGTTAGAAAGAAGAATGTGCATTTGATTACATTTGAAACAAGCGAACGGAACGAGAAACAACGAAGCTGAAGAGTACAGAAGAGTTGGATCAAGTTAATTTTACCGAGCAGAGATAATAACTTGACCCGTTTGTAAGAGAGATCTGATCCTGCCATGTATGCTCAGCCTACTGCCCCCAAGGGGCTGTTAAAGATAAATGGTGATTTAAAAAACACACACAGACAGATACACACACGCACGCACACACACACACACACAAGTAGGTCTTTAATTGGATGCTGTTTACTGTAATTATTTAAAGAAGACCCCAACACCATGTAATTCCCCAAAGAAAAACAACATTTAAGAGCCTGCCCACATCAACACTTACATACCAACTGTACAGTAAATATAGAGACTATTGGATCTTATAATACACATATTTGCAGCTGTGTGATAACTTTAAATGATCTTTTTAAGAAGATTTTTTTTAAAAATATGTTACTATATGAACAATGAAGAAATATCGAACATTTAATGGATTAAAAATAAGTAAATAAATAAATAAACCGTAGTGCTGAAATGCTTTCCTAATTTGAGGTGGGTCAATCCAACTTTTGTGCATATCTGATGTCTGTTTTTTGTACAGCTCTAAACTAGTTATTCTTACTTACTTGACTTCTCTTTAAGGACTATAATTTAAAGTTTGTAAAGGTTTTGCGCCCTCACTGGTGTAAGTGGACCTGGAAAACAGAACCAAATCTGTTTTGAACATGTCCCCAAGTTAACCTTTTAAACAGTCTGTAACATCTGATATTAGTTACTGGTGCAGTTAGCAAGGCTAGCCTCACTTTAACAAAAGTATCTACGTGTATAGAATATATATGAGTATCTTAAATCGGACATTTCAAAATCTATCATGTTCACTGACTGAGGTAGGAATAACAGAAAGATAAAACAGTTACTTTGCAGTGCTTTCTTCAGCCTTAGTTATCTGCTGAAAAACTAGCTCTCACTTGCAAAATACAGTTGCCTTTCAAACAGCTTGTTAAAACCTTTATTATTTCTTTGCTTCCTCTGCCTTAATATTTTAACATGTCACAGAGAGTAAAAAAACAATAAAACCATGGCAGTCCACTTCCTTCAGTAACATCATCCAAACCAAATAGGGTTACTTTGACTGCAGCCTGATCGAGTTTATAGGATAAATCTTGTATTTTTCCACCTCAGATCAGCCAGCAATTAGTCAGGACCAATTGTGTTAAAACAGGTATTATTTATTTATTTTTTATTTCTAAGAACTAAAACTACTAGGCCAATTTTTTTTTTACACACATCGTCATTGAGAATAATTTTGTGTATGTAAAACAGTAACTGTAAAAACTTACTTTAAGGGATTTATGAAGTAAAATGGGAGAAAACAGAAATATATAGAACAATAAATTGTGAATACACAAGTATTGAGTAACTTTTACAGGGAGAGGGAAATATCCAATATAGCTAAAAATTTATGCAAGCATCTTAGAAATTAAGTTGTAAAAATCCTGCACAGAAAGTAGTATTTCTCTAATGAAAGCAAAGCAAATAAGTTACATAGGTGTAAAATATAAAATGTTTCTATTCTGACAGTTCATGATCATTTCTGACCAAATTTTAGGGAAATAACAAGAATGCCAGGTTACGAATACAAGCATATAACTGGTAGAACTGGCATTATTGGTCAGGTTTTAATAAGGAAGCCATGGCCTAATTCTTTCGTTGCCGGTTTCCCACTTTTCATCCCTTCCTTCCAACTAAAGGAAGGAAAATAGCACCAGAGCTTTAGCAGTTCATCCATTTTTTATTTGGCTGCTAACAACCATGGCCAGCAGCAGCAGTATCAGCAGCAGTACAAGGCTAGACTGGGATTCAGTAGTCTGCTGGAAAAGTAGTGCGGGGAGGAAGGGAAACGGGGGCATAAAAAGAAAGTTAGCAGAAAGAAGGTGTAAATTTTGTGTGGGAAGTGACAATGTATATGCAAAGGATGACAAGGGATTAAAAGAGGAAAAAAGTGAGGAAATTCAATTGGGTGAAAGAGGAAGAGGGAATATGTTGCAACTGTTTCTGGAATTTTTAAGAACTTTTCTTGCCAGCAGCAATTTTGTGTTGCTGCTGCAACTTCTCCTCATTCTGGTCTCGGTGCAGGTGGCTTTCAAAGCTCCATACCCATACAGATCACTCCCATGACAGCTAACCTTTCTGAACCCTCACCTACTTCTGTCTTTTCTCTGCTGGTGCTCAGTTGTCTCATCTTTATGTCCCCTCTCTCACACCTTCTGCTTATTTTCTGTTGTTTCAACAGAAAGCCCTTCTTGGTCTACCTTCTCTAATTTTTCTCCTTGGCTGTCTGATGATAACAGCAGGTATGTTAAGAGGGTTTGTACTTTATGAAGGCATACAATATTGATTAACTGTCATTTTTTAGCACACAGCTTCCTGAAATACGACTGTGTAGCATCTTTGTTAGTAGGAGGAAAGTAGTCTCTATTTTCAGCAAGGCAGTTTCATTATCCTTAATCGGTAAGATGCTCATTAAGAACATGAGTTCTGCCGTCTGGTGGTCATCTTTGAAAGTAGGTCCGATTTAATGATTCCAATTTAGACCAATTCCAATTTTTGTTTTCCGGACTATAGATCAGAAAACCAGTCTTGCTGAAGGATCCTTGTCAGACGTAGAAGTTTTGAATTAAACAAAGAGAAGGCCTGAAAGCACTATTGCAATTGACTGGATTTTTTAAGCAAAAACTTTATTAAACTACATGCGGTTGGCTATAACAAAGTATTAGTGCTATTGTGGGTAAAAATAATAATAATAATAAAACAGATCACAAACAATAGGATTTTCACAAAAAAAAAAAACCCCAAAAAACCCTGAGATTAAATGCATATATTTACAAGAAAAAATTTGGATATTGTCTGATCTTGAAAAGTTGTGAATATCAAGGAAAACTGTACAGTTTCTGATGATTAAAGGCATGAATTATTATTATTATTATTAATGTTATAATTATTATTATTATTGAGGGCTGTCAGATGATTAAACATTTTAATCTAATTAATCACAGGATAGCTGTGAGCACATTCCCCAATATGACAAAAAAACAAAAACAAAGTAAAAATTTCGTTGTAAAATGACAAATCCGGATGACTTTCCTCTTTTTTTTATTATATATTTAAATGATATCTATTTCTTCTGCGCTTAATTGTTTCCACACAGCTGCTGATACAGGTTTGGATGGTATATATTTGAGGATGGACATGAATGTAGGCTATGTGTGGTCTCCTATAGAAGTAATAAATACACTAAGGTAGAGCTAACCAAAATATATAAATAAACTTAACATCTTAATATCACCAGTATGTGTTACACATCACGTGAATCAAATGTAATACAGACTTAGTAATCAAATGTCACAATTTGCCATTTACTTATAAGTAATCCCTTAGCAGATAAAACTCCCCGGTCTATTCTATGTTAACATCACGAAATTTTCTTCTTATTGTGAAGGTCTACAGAGCTACTTCCGCTAATGAGTTAATTTATGTCCGAAAACCAGTCAGTACGTCAATAATATAAACTCACATGTCAATTACGCAAGCACACACACACGCTGCTGCACAACAATCCGGAATTTGGCTGGTTAGGAAGAAGAGCTGATGTGGTACAGACTGAATTATAAGATAAAGAGGGTGGAATGCTGTGAATGCGTAAAAAAAAGGATCCATATAATTCTAGGAATTAATCGACCCACGTTAACGTGTTAATTTTGATAGCCCTATTATTATTATCAATATACCTATTATTCAATATTTTCTGACATTGTAAAGTCAGACATTTAAAAGAAAACAAACCCAGAAGGTTTCTGAGATTATAAAGTAAAATCAGGAGATGAGTGTTAGGATTTTTTCTTCATTTTTTTCCTGGGCTCTTATCAGAACATTTCCTGGGTGCAGACTCCCCAAAAACCTGAAGCGGGGTCCAGGTTACAAGTCTGAGACAGCCAGTGCGTGTATTAGCATATCTTAATCGAGCCATGGTAATATTCACTCTAATACGTTAACCAGAATGAGAGCCTTTATCCAAGTATGCATCTTCAATAAAAAGATAAAATTATTTACTAAAGTGTGTCGGAGTCGACGTTCGGGAGGCGACACGCGTCCTTTTGGTTTGGGACTCTTCCGGTTGACCTGGAGTATCACAAAAATAGTAAACAAATGCTGTCGGGGGTAAATCAGATGGAGTATAAGCAGAATATGCACAAAGTATGAAAAAAAAGACAAAAAAAGTTGGGAAGTGTTGTTTTTCATGCATTTAATAAATAATTAATACATAAAAAACATTCAGATTTTTCAATGTAGAACCTGCTAACAACAGATATATTCAATTGGGGAAAAAAGGGACTGACGTAATTCATAAAACTACAGTCCATTTTCTTTTAGTGGGCTAAAATAAATCTGTACACATGTTTGAATTCTAAATTAAAGAAAAACAAAACTGTGTTAAACTGACATTTTACAATATGTCCAAGGTTACCCTTTTAAACCCCCCCCCCTCCAACAATCTTAAATCCCTCTTGTACACATTCCACGAGGGCCAGGGGGCAGCTGCAGATCCGATTTCTGGATACCGTGTAAAAAAGGTAAAAGAAATTAAAACATTACCCATTACAGCTGCAGGCCTCCAAAAACCTACGACTTCCATTCATTTTAGTTGTTTGTTCAGTGTCGAAATGTCATTAGTGTACATAAATCATATTAGCACCACACTAAATGCTACATTTTTTTTAGGATATCCTATTGAAGCATATTTTCTTTTGCTGGTTTATTTTTCTACGGATGGATAATGTGTATACATACTCTGACACCTTAAACTAGCTGTATTGTTTGAAACCTCTTTTAACCAGTTGATATTAATATTGGACTAACAACATGAAAGTAACACTTTCAGCTCTTTTGCTTTCCGGCGTATGTTGCTGGTTTAATCCAGAGTTATTAACATCACAAGTACTTCAGATCAAGAGGTGCCCAAAACTGCCCCCCCGCCCCGCCCAAAAAAAGCCCCCAGCTTCCGATAAATGGTTTACACTGTTTGGTCACAACAAATCTGGTCTATTTAAGCTTCCATGAGAAAGATGAGGACATTAGTATTTATGTTTGTTTCTGTATTCTTTTATAAACGGGTAACAAAGATCCTCCGCATGCTGCTTGTTTGCTTTTATAAAATGTAAATATTTGCTTCAAGTCCCGTGTGGTTTTTGCATCATACGACTCTACACATGCAATGACGTTTTACTGCCCACCGACACACACCAAGTCAAGTCATTCAAGTACACACACCCACACAAACTTTTTTGTTTCCACTCATTTTTCAATTAAATCCTAAACAAATTTCTTGTTTACTAGTATTCACGCTGCATTTTTGCATGGAATGCAATTTTCACATTTTCTAACTGTATCCAAAAAGATCAAATCATTAAGTCAGTATAGTGGTAGAGCAGCCTGTAAACCTGTATTGTTTGTCACATGTGACCCTGAACTTGTGAGTTGCGACTAAGTTCAACTTTACATTGATTTGTCTGGATAGAAAGAAGCGATGGTCTCGAAATATACACACAAAAGAACATCTCAAAATTTAGGCAGAAATGACACAGAACAAATATGAATAATGTACACTTAGTAGGCAGAGATCCCTTTATCCAGCCAGTAAGAGCTGAGAGTAGGAGAGCAGCAAAGGAAGAAGATGTAGGGGTATAATGTCATTCTACAATCCCCATTTGACACTACAAGGGAGACTTTAGTCAGTCTAAATAATCCATGCTGTTCCATTAAATTTGCAGACAAGCTTCCCTAGTCTTTGTCTGTGAGCTGAGAAAGACCCAAGTGCTATAAGGCATCAGATATGGAGCTTAGGTCAGGGATTAGAATAAACTTGAACAGGTGGGAAAAATGCTATATTCATCTCATTTAAAAAATATATATTTCCAGAACAAACAATTGTGGTAGTTTAAAAAAGAGATTCACTTGGCGGATAGAAATCACACCGTAAGAATGCACAAACAATTTTAAAAGAGACGACTATCTGCAGCACACCAAAATCTCCCTTTTTTTTTTCTTAGTTCCGGAAAAGTAGCAATTGTGAGTGTGCGGGGGAAGCCACCACTGTGACGGGGATTGTTGGAGTAACAGCAAAATTGACTTTTTTCCAGCTACATTTGCTTAGTGCTCTGGAGGCCTGATCAATAGACTCTGAGCTCTGAAGCCCTGCTAATCAGGGCTTGCATCCTTGCAGGATCAACCTTCAGCTGAAAAAAAAATAAAATACAAATATAAGTATAATAAAACAGACCACAAAGTGAAGAGGAAAAAAGGGAAATGATGGGAGGGGGGATAAAACAAAAAGAACTTAAAGGGGCTGATAATGACAGCTGGAGTTTATCGACAAAGATTTTCTTCCTCTTTGTTTAAGAAGTAAACTCATGTGGCATGCTATCTTTCCATCTCAGCTACAGCGTGGGCGTGAAGCGCCATGAGAGATGTAGATTGCTGCTTCACCTCTGCTTTTCCTGTGAACCACAGTTCAAAAGTCAAGGGGCATCTGGGTTGCTTTGGGACATTTGTAAATAAAAGAGGCAAATCATATTTGCAAAATCCAGTTGTGGTATCTCACGAGGATGCAAAGAGCTCAACTCACATATATAGAAAGAGGAAGTTCATTTGGAGCCAGTTAACATTATCATTCATGCAGGAATTTAAAGGTACGCCTTTTGAGACAACAGTCTCTTGAGCACTTAATGACCCAACTGCATGCAGTGTTGTGCACAAAGGGGTTTATAAGATTTCAATAAGAGGGTATTAACTTTATACAGAAACTTTGAATTTATTAACACGTTATAAACCAAAAGTGATGGAGTTTCTATGTGGCGACAAAGGTTAGCTGCTTTATGCACAAAAAAATTTATATCTCAGGGTCTGGTTGTCTGGTGTAACAGTGGGTGTTATCACTACTTTTTTCATGCTTTCACCTGGTTCAACTAGACTTTTTACCCTTTTTCACAACAACGTAAAAACCAGAGAAAGAGTAATTTTTCTTGACAACTCAGCCATTAAAATCAGGACCGTACAATATATATAGAACATTTTGTCATCACAATATGTCAACTTCTTGAAGAAGAACTTGGTCAAATTACCTCGTAGTTACTCACCTAAGATCAGTGCATTCAGGAGTTACTAATTATTTGGTCATGCTTATTGCTTAGAGATGCAGAAAATGAACATCTACATCAAAGTATTTGGATATATTTCACAAGTCATACAGAATTTTCAGCAGCTTTTTTGGTGTATCAAAAGTTTTCCTGGTATTATGCAGCCCTAATTAAAAAGCAGTACAATGAATATGAGCACAAAATCAGAGAAGGAAGGAAATACATACAGTCAAACACCCAACTTCTCATGCAATATTATGAAGGACACTCCTCAATTCGCCCTTTCACCAATTTGGATACCAGTACCATTTTCTCCATTCGTAGTTCCCTTTTCTATTTATTAAATAAAAAAATTTAAAAAAAGAATAAAAAATCATTAACATGAACCTAGGCCATTGCACAACAATTTTTTTCATATTATTTCGGTGATAAATAGGTAAATAATGAAAAAATGCCAAAATATTGCTAGTTAATTTTTTTTCTAAAAACCTTGTACGTTGAGTAACTAGTTGTCACTTGTTGTGATGAACTTACCCACTGATGAACAAAAAGAGAATATTCTTATTTATTCTACCGGTCTTCTGGTTCCCATTCAGCCCTTTAATCCATTTAAAAATATGACAGATTATGACCTTTTACCAACTCAAAATTGCTCTGTGAGACCTTGAATGACCAAAACTATCGTGCCAAGGACGTATGATGATAGAATATAGCCTACTGCTACATTTCCCAATATTTAACTTTTTGCAAATTACTTCATCGCGTGTAGGTTACAGGGGAAACTTAAGATAAATACAGCTTTTATAATTTTATCTTAGAACTAGCTAAGGAGTGGAGACGTAGACAACATTGACACCCATAACAGGAAAGAACACTAACTAGACACAATAGTTAAAAAATATCGTACTCGCTGCCCAATGATCCATGTGATTACCATGTTCCTGAACCTGACTGTGAGCTGTGCTTCAAGTCAAATAATCTCTCTGCAGTCTCCTGCACATCATAAGCTCAATATGGAATGCTATGGGAAATTCATGAGGGACCTATCCATCAAATATTAATGAGCTAGTTGAGTGAAGCCGATTTTCTTGCAGGTTTTTCTTTTCCCCCACTGATATCTCTGGTCACTGCCAGTCCAAAAGAGTTTCATGAAAAAAAGACAACAAAACAAACAGAAAAGGGGCAAGAGGACAAAAAGGGTAAGAAAAGGCACTAAAGGTGTGTGTGGGGGTTCGATATTTTATTTTAAAGGGCCAGGGTCTGGTCACCTTTAGTGCAAACAGGGGGTTGATACATAGGTCCCTGGGTGTAAGCACAAACTTGTACAGTTTATCATTGCTTTTTCTCTTTCTCAACACTTTTGTTTGGCTGTCAGCTGGCGAACTGGGAATATTCTATCCAGAGACGAGGAGGGAGGTTTTCAGTGACTCTGAGGTTTTTAGTTCTTTCCTGTATTTTTAAAAATCTCAAGCCCAGAATAAAAGTGTACACAAAAAACATTAACAGAATCATACATTTTGTTTTTTTAAACTGGGCCTTACAGGTGCAACCAAAACAAAACCTGCAAAAAATAATCGTGCAAATACTTACAGGTCTGTAGAAATAAAACCCTTGCAAACAGACAGTGATGGAAATATTTAATATGATCATCAATAGAGTCTTATTCTCCATCTCTTCCACAACCCTCGCAACAACCCCCTGAAATACCTACACCCAACATAGCTGCACAAGTGGAAATGCAGGGTCAGCACCCTCCCCTTTGGCCTTGCTGACCAACAGATATTCTTATAATCACCTTCCTTCTACTCTCTCCAGGCCTACAACCAACGAATCCCTCGTCCATTTTGGCTCACTGCCTCTTCCCTATACTGGGGGCTTTAAGGAGCGACTCTGCTTCGATACATTAAAACTGCTGCCCCATGATCAAACGAGCAAATGCCTACCGGGTCAGCAAAGGGCTGCCCCACGTCAGTTAACAATGCAGCATTTAAACATCAGTCGTATGCAAAGCTGCCGATTCGCTGGGGAGGAGATGTGCGGCAGGAGAAAGCGGGGAAGCTAGGTCTGGACTGGAGAGATAATGAGCGCAGAAGCCAACAGGAGGACATCAACAGCTATTTAGCGGCACAGTGTCAGCACCTAGACAGCTTTAAGATAAAAATACAATGCTGCAAGGCTTCATCAATATTATAGCAGGGATGAACTAATCATTACTCTTTTTTTTATCACTATTAAAAAAGCAGATACTAAATTACACCTGCTTGATACTGTAATGTAAATGATACCTATTATCACATTCTTAAATTTTGACATCAGGAAATAATTCTAAAGCTACCAAAAAAAAAAAAAAAACGTAAAAGTTATATCTCCATCAGATGCTGGAACTGCATCAGGGAGGAGGGAAATCTTAAACTTTCTGACAGTCATAGGAGATGTTTATTTTACATACTTATGGTATCTCTTGGGCAGCCTGGAAGTCTACACAGGGCAACCGAGATGTAAGGCCAGACTGAAAATATACAAGTACAGGTCATGTTTGCTCACCAGCACTCACTCAGACCTATGTCTCGGCATATGTGGCCAGCAGAGTTTGCAGGAGCACAAAAGTATATGTTTGCTTTAACATTTTTTACAAGAATACGATCGACCTTTTAAAATGTGTAGAACTCTTTAATCATGCAGCAAAGGAGTACAGAAGTGGTGTTTTTTTCTGCTGTCTCCCTCTGCCTACTGCTTGGTTAACCGGCTGACCTGCTGTCAAAGGAGGCTTTGTGAGCGCGTATTGGCGGAAGGCCAATCAGATCCTCTGGCTTGTCTGTCTCAAGGAGGAAAATGGCGCCCCTGGTATGCCATCAGCAGCAGAAATGTGCAGACTGTCTGACTTCTGAGGCAGCCTTTGCTTGCCGTGGCCCTTCCAAAACTATGCCGGAGGTAGTACCTGTCTGGCCCGCAGCCAGAGGGACTCGATCTGCAAAGGCTTCTGGTTGTTTATCTGTTTATTCACTTACACCTTCCTCACATGGGGACTTTAAAACGTTCCGTACTGCTTCATATCCACTTCGACAGGTTCCCCTCTGAACTATACAGTTAGAGCATGGAAAAAACCCTGTTCAAGTGGCTTAAACTGGAACTACCCAAAATTAAAGTAGAAATATATATATCAAAATAACAACATCCCCGTGAACACAGCACCCCTCTACAGAGCACATTAGCTGACGCTAGCAAGTAGCTATTAGCCAAGCTACAGTTAAACCATGGCTAGAAAGAAAGAAGCAGGAGGACCGGAGCTGAAGCCGCTCCTTCGACTCTCAAATCACCAGTGAGGAAATTTTTAGTTCCCCGTGAGTTAAGTCCACATTCTCGTTGTAAACAGAAGGACCACCTTTTGTTGCACATTAGCTTGTTTCTCTGAACCAGCCGGAGGTGAGAGTTGTTGTACTGCATCAACTAAAAAGAGGAACTAGATGGCTGCCACCCTCTGTCACTAATCATTTCTGTTATTTATTTAAACAAGATTTTTATACTTATAATTGTAACAGCTTATTGTAAATACAATAATGTCGTAAATAAATTATTTCAATTAGACAATGAATGCCTAATTTCATACATTACACAAGAATAATGGAAACTGCATCACTTATATGTCTTTTGAAATAAGATTTACTATACAAAATTTAACAAATAAAACCAAAGATCATAGACTAGACTAGTCTAAAAATGGCATAGGGCTCTGTACAGTAAGAAAAAAAATATCAAGATTTGAATCGGGATCCTGAAATCAAATATCAAATCGAAGATTTGGAGAATTGTGACACCCCTAATATATGTGTGTATATGTATATATATATATATATATATATATATATATATATATATATATATATATATATATGTGTGTGTTTGTATGTGTCTGATGTGGTGAATCTAAAAGAATCAGTTCAGAAAGTGTTGTCCAAGCATTAGGGGTGTGAGGAAAAATCGATTCACGTCTGAATCTTGATTCCTATTTAACAAGATTCAGAATTGATCCGAAATGTTTGAGAATCGATTCTCAAAAAAAATGTTTTCTGAACCTTTTTACAGTTTCGCTTCGTGTAGTGTCTGTCATGCAACGGCCACCGTCGCATTGACAGGTCTGATGCGCCGTTGGCTAGTTTGCGCTAGCTAGCTGTAGCCGCTAGGCTAAAGCTTCAGCATGAAAGACGAAAGAGAAATCCAGCCCGCCCCGTCTTTGCTGAAGGTAAATGTTTGGGCCGTCTAAAAGGTCTTCTCCATGCTAATGACACCCTTGGCTAAAGTTTTTTTTTATTTTTTATAAATCTGCAAGTATATAAGAGCGATCTTTCTTTATAAGCTACACATAAACATCCAGCAGCGCTGCACACCTGTGGCGCTTTCAAGGAAGTCCGAAATATATGCTGAGTTCAATAACAATGAAAAACAGTGAAAATTATAACATAAGCCATAAATTTCTATTTAATGATGGTTAATAAGCAACATTTGGTGCATACAAAATATTTTCAATGTATTTTCTACTACGTACCAAAGAACAAACAAAATACATATTATTATTTTTTTCTTCTTAAAATATATCAGCATTTTTTTTTCAAGACTAGAAATTTTGTTTAAAAGGTCTTGGATGTCCAGTTGCAATTTCATGTCTTGTTACTTTTGAACCAGTTCCCTTCTCTCAACATAGATTGTAAAATCCATTTTGTGTTGCATAGTAGGGGTATTCAGATGCAGCCTATGTTTTCCTTACCATCTTCCCTACATGCATGGAGGTAAAATGAACTTGGAAACTAATACAAACATCTTTGTCAAGTTGGTTCTTCTAAACTTTTTAAATATTGATATCAATAAGTTCAGATAAGAAGTGATTTTCTTGACTTATGAAAATTATTTGAGATACTATTATTGCAATAAAATAATAATTATATGAAAGCCTCTTCACTTATTTTTACTGAGGGTTCCAATGAAGCTGGAAAGAGTCAAAAGACTGTATTCTAACAATATAAAATAATTTAATAACAAGAAAATCATCCCCCCTCCCAAAAAACCTTTGAAAACCAAAACCAAACGCAACAATAAAACAAGTTCTGAGAGCATAAAAAAAGAATTTGCTCATTGTATCGCTGTGTATTTCTGTTCATATTTACTGTGTAAAACCTGCCAAAGACAAATACAACTGCACAACAAAGTGCCACTTGTGACACATCATCCAAGGAAGCAAATGTTCAGGCTCCAGCTTCAGAAACAAACTTCTGACAGCAGAGAATGATGAAACGGAGTGGATCTAAAATTATTCCTTCGCTCTTCAGAATCTGCTAAACCTGCAACAGCCTGGAGCATGCCCCTCACCCTGACACTGACAGAAAGATAGAAGAAAAAGTAAGGAGAGAAGGAAATGGAAATAGGTATGGGAGTATTGGCGTCGGAAGGGTTAGTTTTTAACGTCATTTAAGACCGTTTTCTTAACAGTGAAATCATGAGACCTCTCTGCTGTTTACCTGTTGTTCTGGGAGTAATGTCAGCAGTTCAGTGAATGTGTATAAATCAGAAGTCCGTCTTCCTTTAAAGGTTTATACACACATAGTGTAGTTCATTTAATCAGCGTCAGGCTGATGTACTCAGGAAACTCGAAATCTCATGTTTGGGCCCAAACACAAACATGATTCTTGACTGTGTCAAACGTCACTGACCTTGAAGAAGAGATTTAGGGCAGGCAAGCTGTTGAGGAGTAACCAAACCTGGTCATGTAATAAAGAGGAAGTGGAAAAAATACACACGGTAACTATCACTTTTGCAAATTTCCCCTTTATCAAGACCTTTGGCTCAGTGGACCAGTCTAAAGGTATCAAGATCTGAGGTCGTTTTTCACCTGTTAGTCCGGTAGGCTTGCTTCAATTGGGGACCAAAATTTGTACCCCAAAATCTTTTTTCTACTGCTTTGGTTTCACAACAACCTTTGTAAAATGAACCAAACCTTTTGAGCAACATATTAAGCCTCCTCGCCTGCACCGAGCAGCCCTGCACACAGAGACACTTCCTGTTCCGTGAAATGTAAACAAACATGGGGTGGCATCATAGTTTTTGCGGTTTTAGGATGGCTCTGTTATCATTGGCTAATATGCCAGACAAATATGTTGCAACAATGGGCTAGGCTAGAGCTGAGAACAAGTGGGAGTGGTCGTTATGTGGTTTGTTTGTTTCTACCCAGAAAATACTTTACTATAGATCGCTTCTTGCTTTTAGAGCAGCCCTAAGCCTGCTTGGCATTCACCTATGGAACAGAACCGCACCAGATTTCACCTCAACCGAGCTTAGACCAAAGTTTTTAGGTGGACCAGCATTTGGTTTTTTGGGCCACTTCACAGTTCACTTTTACACCTTCCCATATGAACCAGACTTTCTGGGCAAATTTAATCACAGTTTGAATAAAGCTGTCGTGAATGTACTCTGAGTCTGAACTGGGGACCAGGATCAGATAGTTTTATGCATAAAGCACCCTGATCACTCATTAGCCAACTTGAAACTCTTGGGGAAGAGTCGGAACTGTTCTCTGATCTGTAAACTCACTGTAACTGACTGCTAACAGGTTGTGGTAACATCAGCAATCGTCAGTGTGGAAGTTGTTCGTTGAACTCTTAATTACCTATTCTAAGTTCCCAATGTGGGGACTCAAGTAAAGTCAGAGGAAGGACAACAGTTGGCAACTTCAAGATAGGACAAATGTCTATTTAGGGAAGTCGGCTGTTTGTTCTGGTTGAAAACTTTCTTTAAGCACAGAGACACACATTAACATCAGGAAAGCTGAACACACTACAGAGAAAGTGCCTTGCTTTATTCCTATAGAAAACTGCTCAGTCATTTAGAAAGTAGAAAGAAATGTATACATCTTGGATGTTTATATTTACAACACTTAAAGAGAAATCGGCTAAAATAACTACTAGGAGGTACAGAGCTTCACAAAATCACTGATAGGTTTCCTGTTTCATTAAAATCAGTTCATGAAGTAGGTTACAATTTGAAACACTCCCACTAGGAGCAGAAATAACCCTGCAGTACGAGAATCAGAGCGATCGGCTCACAAAAGGCGAATGAGTGCTTCTGGGAGGGGAAAAAGCAAGCACAGAGAAGTAGATTTGACAGTGGAGGTGAAAAACTAAGAAACGCTAAAAAAAAAATTCTCCCTTGATTTTTAAAAGAAGCTATGAAGCTTAATAGTAATAGATGAAGAAGTGCCTTCCTTGTCAAGCGTTCCTGTGACTGTGCCACTCGGTTCCTGAGGCGGATTTCACTGGTTATTCTATTCTCGTCTGCAGGCCGCAGTGGTGTGTAAAATGAGAGGGAATGCTATGTTTTGGGAAATCTAATTTGAGGCTTGTGTTTGTTTTCAGCCTTATTTTGCAACCAGGAGGCTAACTCCAAAGTAGTACAACTTTCCCTTTTCCCTTACTTTCACAATAATGTCCAGCCCAAACATTGAACACAAGCCTGTATGCCCCAGTTTAGGTATTAATCTCACATAATCTTGCTTTATCTCTCAGTTTTAGCTCAGAATTATACAGACAGTTAATTGGAAGGCTTTTCGTCACAGGAGCATATGCCTACATATAGATGCATTTAAAAACAGAAATGTTAGCAGTCATCCTTTGGCAGCTAATTGCGACATGCTCCCTGTGGGAGGAGAGAAGGGTCCTCTGACGATAATTAATCCTCGTTTAAAAGAGTAAATGACATTCATTAGTGGGGAATCTAGCCAAGTGCCACTATTTACATGGCGATAATCTTGAGCATGCTGGTGGCAGTCTTTTAATGTCACAGAAATAACTCTGGGACAGGGGATGAGTACAGTCGCTTTCCTCCTCCTTTTTTTCCCTGTGTCTTCGCATGCAGGAACAATTAGGCTCAGACGAACAGATGGGGACGCCTCTGACTGTGAAAGCTCCTCTTCATCTCATTCCTATCTCATTCCCTCATCCATGCAGACTCAGGCATGAGACGACTCTCACAGCTGAAATGTGGACTAACACAAACACAAGAATGCACACATTTAACTGAGTCAACTCTAGTGTTTATGATGAAGGAAAATATTTTACAAGAGGCTAAAATAGACTTTAAAAATTGGCAAATTTAAAGAAGAAAATATGTGGGAAAGTGCAATGTATAACAATGTTAATGGTGAACATAACTGATAAGAGTTCAAGATGAATTACATCTAAAAAAAACTGCTTCATCTTTCATTATTCCTCAGTAAGTGCAAATACATGTGCTATTCAGTTTATTACAATATCATCAAAAAAAGTAATGGCCAAAACATATGTGTTAAAATCCCTTTCTTAATTATCATTATTAATCATATGTAAAAATTTTCTGAACAGGTGAAATTTTCTGAAAGCCATAATCACCTAAATTAACAGAAATAAACGACAAATTCACTTTATTGATATTCTAATTAATTATAATTCACATTTGAACTTCAGGCATAGAAGTAACTTTGAGCAAACTCATCTAAAACTTGTAAAATGATCAAGATGTTGCATAATGGGCCATTTGTTGCACAATCGCAAACTTTCCCACAATGGCTCTAGTGTCTGTGGAATGTACTGTACTGTCAGGGATCCAGACAGGACAGGAATGGAAAGAGGGACAGACATGACCGGAGAGAATAAGAGCCAGTGTTGGTCACAAAAGCTTGGCAACAATAATGAGGGGATGCCTAGCAAGAGATGGGAGCAGGAGCTGTGAAGCTTACTATCTATACACAGTATAAACAGCTTTTGTCTGCTTGATCACCAGTGTTGGGCAAGTTACAAAGAAATTGTAATATATTTCACATTACTAGTTACAGTGTCAAAAATGCAATATGTTGGCATTACATACTACTGTCTTAAAAATTTAACTGAGTTACACTACTTTAAGTTACTTTTGGCGAAACGTCTTAAATATCTAATATGACTTCTAACCACCGTAACTTATCAATTTACGTTTTACACAAGTGTAACACCACAAATATTGTATTTTTTTTAAACGATTTTTTTAAATTTCAGTTTCTAGTTCCTTTGCATGCCTTCTATTTCATGGTAATGTTTGTTAAACCTAATCAAAAGGAGGCGCTGAAAGTGCTCATCACAAAGATGGTTGACAAAGATGAGACTCCAATGTCTGAAGTCTTACAACAGATGGTTAGGAAAACAGCGTGAATGATGCCGCTGTTTAAATGTACAGTTGATCTTTTCCTCAGCCATACTGATTCTCTGATGTTTTGGTTTTGAGCAAGAGGAAGTGGATGGTGGATCTTGTTCTACCATATCCAACTTTATTTGGTCTGTTGCATTAGTTGGCCAAAAAAACAATTTAAAATGCGCTTGTAACTTGAGTTACTGAAATTGTAATTAGTAATATATTGCCGTAAATTTTGTAAGTAATGCATTACATTACTCAGTTAATAAAAAAAGGAATATATTCTTGTAACTCATTACTTTTGTAAGGCATTGCTCCCAACACTGTTGATCACATACTGCACGTGAGCCTGGGTCTTAAGGCAAAGTGTGAATTGCAGTCACTAAGAGCTGGATACTAAAAAAGTCTGACTTCCAATACACTTTCTTTCACAATGTATTGAAAATAAATGGGTGTAGGTACGAATACATAAATAAATGAATGAAGCCCTGGGGATAGGGACCACAGCTGCTCCCGCATAGCTAAAATCTGCGAATATTTTAGATATGCTCTAAGACAAATTCCACAAATACGCAAACTTTCCATCAATAATTTTAGTTATATTCCAAAGAAAAATCAGAGAATAACTTAATCTTTGTATACTGAACCGCAAATAGGTGAGGGTCTACATAAGTAAAATCACATGAAATAGATGTTGCTTTCCCTCTTAAAATATCTCTATAATAGATTAAAATGGGTCAAATATAACATTTACAGGTGCCAGCAGCTTAACTGATTTTTATGAGAAAATACAGGGGATAAACTGAATCTGGGGTTGATCTACAGTACAGACCAAAGATTTGGACACACCTTCTCATTCAGTGCTTTATCTTTATTTTAATGACTATTTACATTGTAGAATATCACTGAATGCATCAAAACTATGAATGAACACATGTGCAATTATGAAATACTTTTCCAAAAATTTTGAAATAACCTGGCCTCCAAAGTCACTGGACCTGAACCCAATGGAGATGATTTGGGGTGAGTTGAACCGCAGAGTGATGGCAAAAGTGGCAACAAGTACTAGGCATCTCTGGGAACTCCTTCAAGACTTGGAAAATTATTTCAGGTGACTACCTTATGAAGCTGAAAAGAATGCAAAACGGTAATCAGATCAAAGGCTGGCAACTTTGAGGAATCTAAAATATAACACATGCATTCAGTTATTTCACCCTTTTTGTTTAAGTACATACAGTAATTCCATACATCATGTGTTCATGCCCTTAATTTAGAATCTACAATGTAGTCATGAAAATAAAGAAACATCATTGAATGAGAAGGTGTTTCCAAACTTTTGGTCTGCAGTGTATACATTAGTTAGATGGTAATTTGATTTATTAAAGTCAGTTATAAAAGAAACAAGGTATTTTCTCTGAGTTACTTCTTTTTTCAGGTAAACTGATTCGAGATCTAAAGTGATGCGAGTGCATGCCGAGCCCAATCTCTTTTTCCACTGGTGTAGATATAAGCTCTTGTACAAAAAAACTGGTGCCATCTCTGCACAAAGTCTTTACTGTGTCATAGTAAATAACAGTTTTCATTAGGAAGTGGAGTCTATGATTTATACCCCCAGCATTAGCTCCAGTTTTACTAATTTCACACAAAAAACTGCTGAAATAAAATCAGCATTATTCAATTTGCCCACACAAACTCAGTCTTAATACTTATTTTGATATCACCCGTTATTAAGTTTAAGTAGATTAACCACCAGTTGCTGGTGGTTAGAAGGAACATACAAGTGGTTTGCCCATTGCATTAGTGTCCTGATTGAAGTTTTGTTGGATATTGTTGAAAGTATAAGTTTGAATAGCATGAGATGTGTTTTCTCCACTGTATCCTAGCCTAGCACTGCTGTCCACCGCAAAAATTCAGAATACAACAGAGAGCGTTAAACATTTACTAGAAGAAACTTTTTTTCAATGACTGATGTGGCTCCGCACTGGCTGTGAAAAAGTTCGACACAACAACAAAGAAAATGATCTAGCCTAAACTCAGGTTAAACACAATAACTTTGGTGGGAAAAAGACCTTCTTCCAGCTGAAAATCATCAAAGTACACAAAAGAAAACCAGAGAAAAAAGTTTATGAGGGAGCCAAGTTTACTTCAGTTTTCAATCTTATTGCAGGATCAGCAATCCCAATGACCTGGTTCCTGTAGGGATTCTCCCTCACCTGTCCAAAAACAGACAACAGATCACATAAGTGAAGGCAAACACGCCTGTTTTTGTGCAACCTGTTACCCATCTTTGTCCGTTAAGTACAATGATTAAGGTTTCAGTCCATGGGGAACCATACTGAGACAAAAAGAGAGGCCGAGACAGTACTGGGAGGACACATAACAGCATCACAGTTTCAGCATGCCCCCAGTCTCTTCAGGGGGGATCTTCTCTGCTCCCTCTGGTCATGCTGTTAGACGGGGAGTGTTCCATCAGTCTCGTCTCTCACCTTTACCTAAAATATTAGGTAACATTTTCTTGTGTTTGGTGGCACCAAGGTATCATCCCGATTCCCTTAAAGACTCTGTCTACATCATATTCAGTTACAGGCACCAAACAATAGACCCTGTCAAAAAGGTAAAAAGATGTATTTCTTCATTTTGCTTCCCTACTTCCAAATTGTTCCTTTGGCTAATGACAGTAAAAAAAGGCAGTCATTTATAATAACTACAAGAATATGACACCTATTCTGAAAATGTAAAACAATCTTCATTTCTAACCAAACTTAAATCTCTATGCTCATTTATGTTGTCAATAAGATCTACTACATGCTTTTAAAATATAAATGGATACATTTGAAGAAAAATATGAGGTGTGGGTCTTCCCTCCATAGGGAAGAGCCACACCTCATAACGCCAAAGTGTTCAAAATGTAATAAATAAATAAAAGATTATGAAATAAATATCAGCATGAATTATTATTAAGTAAATATTTAATGTGACAATGAAATAGTCAAAAAAGGAATTCTGTTAAAATGCAATGCTCAATATTTATATAATATATTTTAATTTTAGAATATTAGTATTATTTTATATATATTTAATTAAATATTTATTCCACTGCCATTTTTTTCATACTATAATTTATTTCGAGTTTTTTTTATTTAATATAATCAGTTTTTATTCAAACATCTCTTTTTTTTACAAAGTTAGCTCTTATTTTATAATAGTGTTTTTTTCATAATGGTGTATTTATTTCAAAATACCATTTAACATAATGTCTTAGCCAGCCAATCAGAATTAGCTGTTGGGACCTGGATGCTGATTGGTTGGTGCTTAAACATGATGTTCCTGCTGGAGGAAAATGGCGAGGACTGGCTAAAGTAGTTTAATACTGTTATTGAATTTAATGCCTTTAGGATTTTTTGTATGGCTTTATAATTCTTATAATACTGGCAGAATATTTGATCACTTTTGTAATGGGGATGTCTAATCCAAACAGCCGGTGCTCCTCCAGTGTTCTAGGTTTAAAGCTGCTCAGGGCGCCATGCCCGTGATTAGACTGGGGAAAGAGACTCAGGTCGGCTGTTTGGTTCGATCATTAAAACATTTCAGAAATAACACAGAACACGTTTAAATAATCTCCCTTTAACTGACTGTAGCTAACAACCAACCAGGGCTTCCTCTCCCGTCTCCTCCTAGTTGTGCTGGACAAAACAGAAAAGATAACAGCAGAACTCCAGTGCTACTGTCAGACAGCTGAGAGCTGAACCTGGGATCATTTCAGATTATATCATCCAGACGAATCAAGATGGGTCTCTGAAACGGTTCATGATAAATTATTCCTCTCAATATGACCTGTTAGAGAAACCAGAGCTGAACAAAGTTCCTGCAGCTCCGACCCTTTAGTTAGCATGCTGCTAGCTGCTCACAGAGCCACAACAACGGCTATCCAGGAAGACTAATTTTAGTTCCAGCCAATCAGCGTCCAGTTCTCAAGCGCTGATTCTGATTGGACGACTTCAGTTCTTAAATGGCTTTTTGAAATAAATACCATTATGAAAAACCTCATTATAAAATAAAACCTAACTTTGGGAAAAAGAGAGATTGGAATAAAAACTGATTGAATTAAATAAAAATGTCTTGAAATAATTGATATGAAGTAAATTGCAGTGAAATAAATATTTAATGATATATATATATATATATATATATATATACATATATATATAATACAAATGTATAATCTAAAATTATGAAAAATATTTTTAAAAAACGGGCGTTGCATTTGAAATGATTTCAGTTTTTAATAATGTCATTGTCACATCATATTTTTATTCAATATTTATTAATGCTGATATTTATTTCATAATGTTGTATTTATTTATTTAATTTTGAACACTTTGGCGTTCCATACTTCCCAACTTGCACATCCTGGCAGCTACTTCCGCCATCTCTTCTCCTTGAACTACTCCTCAACAAACTCCAATCGATCAGTTTACCTCCGGAGATCAAAGGTTTGCAAGGTGGTTGTGCATTTAGCCTGGGCTGAGTCCTCCCACATTATGTCTAAATATTAATGATAATAAAGTCTCACACCCATCCCTGTGTCAGGCAATTACAGCCAACATCGATCCTCAAACTCTCTGCTCCAATTAGGACTCACCTCTCGTAATGCGTCTTGGCACATCAAAGGATAAGAGCCATTGATCCACTACTGGATCTTAACATTTACTGTTCGAAGAGGGAGAAAGATGTGGTGTAGCAAAGGGGGGTGTTGTGCAATATTCTGACCAGAGGAGCAGAGAGAAGCAAAATAAATCATTTTATCCAGTATGTCAGGGAAAGGAAGTGTAGAAACTTAGAGGGTAGGTCATGGAAGTAGAGACTGAAAATAACAGAATATTGGGTACACAGAAGTCTAAATTCTTGTCTAAATTGATAAGACTTACGCCTGGAAACATGTTGCATGAACAAATCATTTGACCTTTCTCTAATACATACTGATCGCTATACTGCCCACTTCATTTGGTCAGCTTGATTTTACGGTTAAACCAAATCAAAGCATGTTTCACAAAATATTAACATGTTTCTTAAAGCAGAATATTGTTTGTGAACTTTTAGCCTATAGCTCTGTCATTCTGTTCACAGAAAAGCCTCTTCAGTTGCACTGGACTCTCGCATGAGATGTGAAAAGATTGGATTATGACGATTATCCATCTAATTCTACTTCTATTAAAATATTTCTCAAGTCATTGTAAAGTTAAACAATAAATGTTTATCATTTAAAAATTCAGAATCTGAAACTTCTTTTCTTTAGTGGAATGTTAAAAATTTTTGAATTTCCAGAATAACAGTTAGGATATAATGTGGGTGAAATCTCACCTAAGTGAAACTCTGGGATCAAAGAGGAAAACCTCTTGGTAATAACTTCCTTTAACTTACTGATAGCACAATATTACATCTCTTACATGCTGCCCAAAATGCTGTTTCTGACTACATGAACAGCAAAATGTGAATCCAAAATTTTTAAAAATAAATATATATTAAAATTATACTTCTTTTTGGCTTTCTATGCCAAAGTACATCATAAAGTAGTTTTAGTTGTGGCTCTGACTCAAGTAATAAACCCTAACATCTGATTGGTAAACCTGCAATGAAACTCAGTTGCAGACCAACCACCTTTTCTATAATAGTGTTAAACTGGCTGAGTGATTTGAGTTCTATTTTATACAAAAAAAAAACAACAAAAAAAACAACAACAATTTAAATAATAAAAATATACATTTACCAGATTTGCTGAGTTCAGATAAGGATAGATTAACTTATGACACATACACCTCAATTTATTAACTACATTTTTCACTCATCTTCTGGGTATGCTTTGCTTTGTTCAAAATCCAGTTCTGCAGCTGAGAAACTCTAACCCTCCAAAATCTTTCATCAGATAAACTTCAACAAATAATTATTTCAGTTAATACGTAATGTTAATTTATTAGTATTAGATGAGATTTGTTTAACTTTTAGCTGATTCTTGTCATAAATACTGATCATAAAAAAGAATAAAGTGGACAGTTAACTCTCTGTTAAGGGTAGAAGTCATCCCTAAGATAGAACTGATTTTATGAATTGGTTAAAATACTAATTTGATTTTTTTAACATATATTCAATGACCTGGGTAAGTGATATCATAGTCAATTAAATAAGAAAAAATGCAGAGTTCAGAAATTTATAAAACAATTTGAAACTGAAATCTAAAAAAAAGCTAACAAATATTAGCAAAGAAATTAAATGAGATGCAATTAATTAATCTTAAGAGTATAATTGGAGCAAACAATAATTTAGGTTTCTGAACTGTTATCAGGATCAGAAACAATTTATTTCATGTTAATTTCTATGGCATAAACAACTGCTACATTTTTGAACATTTTTTAGAAACGCACACAAATACCAGGATTTACATGCAACACTAAACTTTGATGCAAGAACTTCAACTGAGTAGTAAAACTTAAGTTAAAGGGGAAAAAGCTACCATGTCTTCACCCACACCTATGTCTTAAGGCAATCTATCCCTCGCAACCGACCTTAATGACTTTGGAAAGTTTATAAAGAGCAACAATGTTAAATCCTCGTACAATTTATAGATGGTGAAAAAAATCAATTCAACAGCACAACCGATATAGGGAAACATAATGGAATAGTAGTTACTGAGTCTATAGACAGTGACAAGTCACCATTAAACCAGGGACATTCCTTACACAAATGAAGCTACACAATCCCACTGTTGACACCATTATTTGACAGGGCCTGTTGTTATAGTGTTTCCCTGCTAGACTAATAGCGCTGATAGTCTTGCCCTTGGTCACGACCTCACAGAGGCCTTTGTCACAGAAGTGGAAGAAGGCTTGTCCATCGCTCTGGGCTACAATGATACTCTTCATGACATCGTAATACACAGAGTCTGTGCAACAGGAATGCAACCCCGTGGTTTGTATACCTACAAGTAATTGGCCTTGGCTTGCTACTTGAAGACAGATACAAAATGTGAGGAATACAGTTACATAGAGACAACAAGCATAAAAAAGGTGCAAAGAATGTAAGGTTGTTTAATTAGTAACAGTGTTGTGATTCAAGACTCACAAGAGATGACAGTTGTAAATCTTGAAAAGCATCCTGAATAACAATTAATACTCACACTGAGTATAGTAGGGAATCCTGACAAACAGTCTGGAAAGTCATGTCTAAAGCATGGTTAACTCTGTGTGATTTGTGGCTTTCAAAGACAAATGTTTTGTCATGAATTTTCATGACAAAAATCTGTGAGCATGTTTCGCAGCCTTGTGACTTTAGTGTGACGGGCCCTCCGACTGCTTATTGAGAACAGGGAGTGGTGTGAAAAACATCAGGAGTATCAACAATGGAGGCAACCGGCAAAAATGTATGGAACAACGAAGAAGCCACATTTATTGAGCTTTGGCAACAAAGATGGTGTATATGAAACTTGTTGGCCTCTTGGGTGTCTTTCAGCTTTTAGTGGTAGTGTAGTTATGGTGATGTTGCTGGACAACTCAAGACCTGGGGGCCAAATCTGGCCATTCATGTGGCCCTTTAAGCTCAAGAGAACTACAAAAAAAGATGCTCAAAGCTCCATTTAAGTGCACCTAAATACTATTTTATGAGTTAAAGCAAATCTGTGTTTAATTGGATTGTCCTAAATAACATTGTTGTGGAAAGAAGTTCAGTATTATTTCATTTTAAGAAGTACATGTCAAAGACGGAGACAGATATTTTTTAATATTTTAACAGTTTGTAAAGGATTTTTATCAAGACTCTTCCACAACCGGCCCTTTAAGAACATTCATGATCTTGATGTGGCCCAAAATCAAATTAATTAGTTTGATAAACCTGTTCTAGAGTGAGATGTTGTGTAGTTTGATTCACTGACTGTTGGTCCATACAGTGTGACGTGAAGCAGTCCTTTGTGTTGGATGAAAATCAAACCGTGTGAGCCGGGCTTAAGGCTTTGGTCAAACCAAAGTGGAAGCCATTTTAGATGAATGGAGAAAACATGAAACAATGGTAAACCCTGCCAACAGTAGCCAGACAATGAAAATTACTCCAAGGATGATAAAAAAAAAACAGGAGGTTACAAACGAAGGAAAGAATTTAGAACTAAGAAAAAAAAAAAAAAAAAACTAAAATAAAAGGTTTTGGAGTTCAATAAGCAAAGTGTGGACTTGAACTCGACTTATATATTGCATCATGATATTAACCAGAAGGCTCATGATTGTCAATCCTCCATGTAGCTCAATAAAAACATTTATATAAGGAAGAAGGGGGCTAAATTCCTCCAGAGTGGCATAAGAGAGTTGGATCGGAAATGTGTGGCACAACCAGTTATTGGGTTTTAGGGGCAGCTATGTCTTCAAATTGGGTTGGTATGGATAGTGTTTTTGAAAAAATAAAATAAAATGATATCATTTGAGAACTGTATTTCATATATACTGAGGTTATCTCTGTCTGATATTAGAATTAGCTTGATGAGCTGAAACATGTAAGTATGTAATAAAATCATAACCAAAAGGAATCTGTATCTGCTGGATGGCGTGTCAGATGAAGACAAGTGAGTGAACAGAGACTTGTGATGATTTCAAAAATATTGCAAAGTTATGGACATAAACAACAGGGTAAAAAATAAAAAAACAAAAATAATTAAGTTAGTTTTAGAAGTCTATAGGCTGTTAACACCTTAACATTCATCATTTTTTATGTATGATATTTTTTCCTTTTCTCAACCCGCTGGCTTTCAGCTGTGGTATCCCTAGCTATCCCATGCTTTGATAACATGGTGCTTTGCTTCAATTCTGTACCTCGGTTGCTACGATGTAATTAAAGATTGGTAAAATGAAACCAGTGTTTAGAAATGGTTTATGTCTAGTCTGTTTTCAAATGCTCCACCAAGAGGGAACTTTTAGATGGGATGAGTGTATGTCAACGTCTTGTTAAACAAAATGAGAGTTCTGGCCTGGAGACTCGGGGAAAAACAACCGCACAGCAGAGCCTAAACGTGAGCAAGGACAGAGTACTAATGCAGGAGAAACAGCAGGAAAACATTTGCTGCTGGCTGGAATATCAACCTCCTCACATGTGTGTGATACTCCATGATGCATGCAGGTCAGCTGAGGAGAATGAGGGTATTGGCGGGGTCCACAAACAGGCTGGGAAACTGACACTAGGATGCAAGGCCAAGACATCAGTGTCCTCACAGCTTCCCTGTAACAGTGAAGCAATGTTAGCCATGGCGCCATCAGAATGTGGGGTAGGGGGGGTTATGGTTTACACAATGGCTAACAGGATGTACGCAAGCGACCCAGCAAACTCTTGAAAAACAAACAAGATGGCTCTGAATTGTGACCTGCTCCGAATTTTGGAATTCATAGTGTTATTTTAGGAAGAACTGGATATTTTTCTTGTGTTGTCTGCATTTAACAGGCAAGAATAGAACAGCAGTGGTTGCAAACTCTACTCAAATGGGCTTAAAGCTGAAGATGTAGGGGCAAAGCTGTATGCAAAGTGTGCAAACTTCCCCGCTTTGCTGTGCGTGGACAGAGCCGAACATCAACATGAGCCGAGCCGAGCCAAGCGTCACCGGAAGGTCCCGAGTCACGCTGAGTAGTAGCGGCGCCGCTCGGAGGCAGATAAGTTAACTGCTGAATGCTGTAAATATCAGCTTTGATTATAACTGCGCGCAGCAGAGCCGGACTGTAGCTGCCCACGTTGATACTTTGTGTTTGTTGTGCGTGAGTACAAAGTAAGTTTGGATCAGTTATTTGTTTATTATCAGCTTCTAACGAAATTAGAGTGAATCCGAACCGCCAGCCACCATGCTGTTATGTGTGCTCCCATATGCAGAATTGTTTATGTAAGATATATTGCCACAAGTTGGTTAATATGTTTATTTTCTTTCATATATATGTTACAAAAGCACAATACTTTTCGGATTGAGTGTTTAGTGCTGCGGATGGGTTATTTATCTGACCGTATTTACGTTTTCTATAGTTGGGTGTTACCCTTTAATGGCGTGGTCTGAGGCGCCCCCTTGCGGTCATTAGATAGTATTGTTTACTCCAGTCGTTATAACTGCATTATGTAAGCATGTGTCTTTTATTTAGTCATATTACTTTAACTTTATCTGTGCATAATAATAATATATTTATTGTTGTTTTTATATTTGAAGGCAACCACATCACAACACATCTTGTGCAATTTGAAGTGGAAGTAATAAAGAAAGATTTAAGGAACACTCTGGAGTAGCTGCAGTTTTTCTCACCGAAAACTAAGGCCAGCCTGTGTACGCCAGCATAAAACAATATAATACATTTACAAGTGGTCCTTCGAGCCGGATATACACAAGCTGCGCTATGGCTACAAGCAGAGGATATGATGATGGGCAGCCGCCACTAAGTTCCCGTCCCAGCAGGGTGCGACGCATTCCCGGACATCTGGAGGACTATGAGCTCAGCTACCCATTTCAACCCTTTCATCCCACCATGACAAGAACAGTGTCACCGACGGCATCAACATATGCAGCACCACCCAACATAAGGGAATACTTTCCCCGTTCGGTGCCCACGTATCAGGTCTACGAAAGCCCAGATGATAGACTTCAGCGTCTTGAGGCACGCTGGCAGACTATGACACAACAAATGAGAGAGCTGAAGGCTGAAATGAACAATGTAAGGCTAACTCCTCGTCCGCAGGGTGGCTACACACACCCCACATATAGCTCACAACAATATGCTGCGCATATGCCTCAGTACGGGAGCCTTCCCCATCTGGAGAGGATTTACATGGGTCCCATTTCAACTAGGATGGCTGTGGATCCATCCGTATCACACATTCCAGCTCAGACAGTCTCCCTCTCTCAAGATCAGGAGGCAGCTGCTGCTTCATTAATGCACGCTGCACCCTTTGCTACACAGACAGAAGCCGCCGACCAAGCTACATATCTACTGCCGGCTGATGATGGGGATAAATCTTCAGATGCTGAATCGACACAATCCGTTCCCGTTTCACCGATGAGACATGTGTATTCAGCTCCCATTATATCAACCACTACGGATCAGGTAGCCTCTGTATCATCGGCTCCGCCAGCACAATCTGTTCCTCCAGTCTATATGATAAAAACAACTCCTCCTAATACCTCACTGGTGCCACCTGCAGTCTCACCAGTTCCTGGCCTGCCGATCCAGACTGTACATGCTCCATCACGACCAGCATACAGCGCACCCAGGTATTGGCAGCCTCCTCCTCAACCATATCCCGCTCCTCCTGTCCAACAGTATTATCCTCAGCAGCCCTCTGTACCTGTGCGGCCACTAGATGACCACAATACAGCAGGTGTTTTAGAGATGGCTATTGCTTCATCGTTTGGCATTCCCAAGCCCAAATTGACTGTTTTTACATCAGGGAGGGAAAGTGACTTCCTGCTGCTTAAAAAGGGCCTGGACAGCGTTCTTGGGCCCCACAGGCACTTAAGTGAAGACTACAAGTACCAAGTTCTACTAGATCACCTCAGATTCCCTGCTGCACTTCAAATGGCCAAGCGTTTCATCAACAGTACAACGCCATATACTGCTGCTATGCAAGCCCTCATGCAAAGATATGGACAGCCCAGACAGCTTGTGCAGGGAGAACTGAATGCTATCCTGAATGCTCCATCAGTGAAGGCTGGAGACTACCAAGCTATTGAAGATTTTGCAGCCTCAATCGGAACACTAGTAGGAATGTTAAGTACAATACAAGGTCCCTCATCTCCAGAACTACTGTGTGGTTCTCACGTTGACACACTGCTCACTAAGCTGCCAGCTAACTTCAGAGATGCCTTTGCTGAATACTGCTTCAACAGGGGAATCATTCAGAGTGGCAGTGACAGGACATATACCCTTCCAGATCTAGCAGATTGGCTTGAGAGAAAGGTCCAGACACTGCAGGTATCTCGTCGGATAAGTGCATGTCCACCAGAACCCATACATGCCGACAACCGGGAACGTAGATCAGCAAAGCAGCCAAGAGTGAAGTCTGCAACTATACTACTGGGTAACCACCAGAGCGCTCAGCAACCTAAATCACCGCCTGCATCAAGCACCCCATTACAGTCAAATAAGCGTGACAGGTTCAAGCCCTATTGCCCTTACTGTAATAACCAAGAACACTATCTCAACACCTGCAGTGACTTTGCTAAGCTTACAAATAAAGCAAGGTCTGACTGGATAAAGGAGAAGAAACGATGCTGGAGGTGTGGGAGAGGCCATACATCTGACAACTGCACTTTAAAGAAGCCATGTTCAACTTGTGGAGAACAACACCTACCTGTGCTCCATGATGTGGCACAAACAGAGAATGTCCTGACTGTGAGTACATCCCCCAGCAAGATTTACATGGACCAAATTAGCCATTCAGGTCGGGTGATGCTGAAGGTTGTCCCAATACGCCTGCATAATGGGAGGAAAACGCTCAATACTTACGCTGTTCTGGATGATGGATCTGAAAGAACAATCATCCTACCAGCTGCTGTACAACACCTTGGCCTCAAAGGAAAGGAAGAAATCCGGTCCCTGAGGACAATTCGACAGGACAAGGTGCAGTTAAAGGGAGCTACAGTCTCACTCAAAGTGTCAACTCAGATGAAAAAGGGAGTTAAACATGACATTCAATATGCCTTCACAGCAGCAGAGCTTAATCTGGCAGAACAGTCATGTTCATCTGAAAATCTGAAACAAAGCTACCAACATTTGATAGACATTCCATTGCACTCCTACAATAGAGTCAAGCCTATGCTACTCATCGGTTCCGACAATCCGCACCTGATAACGCCAGTATCTCCAGTCAGGTCTGGTCCAATCGGTGGACCTGTAGCTGTATGCACGGCTCTAGGATGGGCAATACAGGGACCTGCCACCTTTCTACAACGTTCATCAGGTGAGAACAGCTGCCTTCATTCTTCATTTCTCTCACCAGCAGAAGAGCTACATCAAAATGTTGAAAGACTCTGGAAGCTAGACACATTGCCATTCAGAAACAGTAAGGAGGTGACCCGCTCCGGTGAGGACAAAGCAGCTATGGAACAACTGGAGCAGAAAACCATCAGAGTCACAGTTGACGGAGTGTCCCGCTATGCTACACCATTGTTGCATAAACCAAATGCACCTACGCTCCATGCTCCACCCACGGCGGTGATGGCTCTCCTCAGAGCAACAGAGCGTCGCCTTGCTATCAACCCTGCACAATTTGCAGTGTACAATGAAGAGATACACAGATTAGAGAAAGCTGGATACGCTGTTAAGATTAATACTGATGAAGTGAGCAGATCAGAAGAATCGTGGTTCCTCCCTCACCATCTTGTTCATCATAATGGTAAAGCCAGAGTTGTCTTCAACTGCTCATTCAACTACCATCAAGCCTGCCTTAATAGTAACCTGCTTCCTGGTCCCACCTTGAGTTCATCACTGCTTGGTGTGCTACTGAGGTTCAGAAAACATGCTGTGGCCATCAGCGGAGATATCCGTGGCATGTTCCATCAGGTACGCCTCCTCCCTGAAGACCAACCACTTCTCCGCTTCTTGTGGCGCGATGGTGAGAGAGAGCGTACCCCGGACGTCTATGAGTGGCATGTTTTGCCGTTCGGGACTACCTGCAGCCCATGCTGTGCAACCTATGCTTTGCAGCGGCATGTACAAGAGCACAGTGAGGGCAATGAAGAAGTGGTCCAATCCGTGCTGCAAGCCTTCTATGTAGACAACTGTCTTCAGTCTCTGCAGTCTCAGGATCAAGCCAGACAGCTCATTGACAAGATGAGATCTCTTCTCGCCAGTGGAGGCTTCGATATGAGACAGTGGTCCAGTAATATGCCTGAGGTTATCGCGCATCTACCTCCTGAAGCTAAATCAGCTGGATGTGAGTTATGGCTGACTGCAAATAAGACCGACCCACAGGAGTCAACACTAGGCCTCTTGTGGCACTGCAGAACTGACACTCTTGGCTACAAACATCGAAACATCCCAGCGACTGAACCGACCATGAGATACGTATATCGGGTTTTAGCCAGTCAGTACGATCCGCTGGGCTACATCCTACCATATACTACACGTGCCAAGGTCCTGGTTCAAGCCCTATGGATAAAGGAGAGAGGATGGGATGAGCCTATTGTGGATAGCCTCCTCCCCATATGGCAAGCATGGGAGAACGAGCTACCGCAGCTTCAACAGATCAAACTGCCACGTTGCTACACCACCAATGATCCTACCAATGCTCCTGTTGAACTGCACATCTTTTGCGACGCGTCAGAGAGAGCCTATGGTGCTGTAGCATACATGAGGGTTGAAGATGATGGAGGACAGATCCAGGTGGCATTTGTGATGGCAAGATCTCGTGTAGCCCCAAAGAAACAATTATCAATACCTCGCCTAGAGCTATGTGCAGCCCTGTCAGGTGCACAACTAGCTAAAGTCCTGTACACTGAGCTGACTCTGTCAGTGAAGAGAACAACCCTATGGACAGATTCCACTACTGTCCTGCACTGGATCCAGTCCGAATCTCAGCAGTACAAGGTGTTTGTAGGGACACGAATAGCAGAGATTCAAGAGCTAGTCGGAACAGACAACTGGAGATATGTTCCCTCGGAAAAGAACCCTGCGGACGATATTACCCGTGGCAAAACTCTGGCGGATCTAGTGAAACCCAACCGCTGGACATGTGGCCCAACTTTCCTCCACCAGCCTCCAGCCGAATGGCCAACTAATCCTGCTCTAAGTTTCACGCCTACACCAGCTGAAGAAACTCGTGATAACATCTTCTGTGGAAACATCACCGTAAGCAGCCTTCCAATCCCAGACGTAACTCAAGTGAAATCATGGTCAGAACTGATTGATGCCACATACCAGTCCCTACACGGGGCGGCTCCTCCTCCCATGACTGCAGCCTACAGAGTACACACGGAAGTTGTCATCCTGAAGAGAGCACAGCAGGAGAGTTTCCCGGTGGAGTTCTCTGCACTGCAAGCAGGTAAACCTCTCAGCTCGAATAGCAACTTGCTCTCTCTATCCCCTGTCTATGACACAGATGTGGAGCTGATAAGGGTCGGAGGTCGCCTGCGAAAGGCCGAAAATCTAGAAAGGGACACCATCCATCCCATCATCATGGCGCCAAACCATCTTGTCACAAAGCTGCTCATACAGGACTATGACAACCGGTTGCTCCATGCAGGTCCTGACCGTGTATTTGCAGAAATAAGAAGGACATACTGGATCATCCGTGGACGCCAAGCTGTCAAGAAACATCAGCATAACTGTACAGAGTGCCGCAAATGGCGCAGCAAGCCGATTATTCCTCAGATGGCCGACCTGCCAGCTGCACGCCTGCGTATTAACCAACCACCATACTGGTCTACTGGAGAAGACTGTTTTGGCCCGTACACCATCAAAATAGGCCGCAGACACGAGAAAAGGTGGGGTATTATCTTTAAATGCCTCACCACTCGGTGTGTGCACCTGGACCTCCTGTGCAGTATGGATACAGACTCCTTTTTGCTTGCATTAAGAAGCTTTGTGGCAAGAAGAGGCAAACCATTTGAGATTATCTGTGACCGAGGCACCAATTTCCGGGGAGGAGACAGAGAGCTGCAAGAAGCATTCGCCACACTTGAGCCAGCATTAAAGAACAAGCTTGCTAAACAGAGCATCCGTTTCAGATTTAACCCACCACTTGCACCTCATTTTGGCGGTGTCTGGGAGAGAGAGATCAAATCTGTCAAAGCTGCTCTGCAAGTAGTACTGAGAGACCAAATACTCCCAGAGGGAGTCCTCATGACGGTCCTGATAGAAGTTGAGGGGATTCTCAACTCGAAGCCTCTTGGTTATGCTACATCAGACATAGCAGACCCAGACCCCATAACGCCAAATCTCCTACTCATGGGGCGGCGAGATGCATCACTACCACAAGCTGTGTATCACAACAGTGACCTGCTGGGACGTCGCCACTGGAAACACAGTCAGGTGCTGGCAGATCACTTTTGGCTCCAGTTCACCAAGAGCTATCTTCCCAACCTTCAACATCGTCGGAAGTGGCATGAATCTACTGTGGACCTCACTCCAGATCAGGTGGTCATGATCATCGACCCACAGTTACCAAGAGCACTATGGCCGGTTGGACGAGTCACCAAAGTAATCCCCAGTGATGATGGCCGGATACGCATAGCTGAGGTGAACATTAAAGGATCTACATACACGCGACCAGTGGCTAAACTCATCCCCCTGCCAGAGATGCCAGAAGGCTAAGACTGATCTCACAGCACAGCAGGGACCTTTGTATTACTTCAAATTCACAAGGTGCATTTGGGGGCGGCTGTGCAAACTTCCCCGCTTTGCTGTGCGCGGACAGAGCCGAACATCAACATGAGCCGAGCCGAGCCAAGCGTCACCGGAAGGTCCCGAGTCACGCTGAGTAGTAGCGGCGCCGCTCGGAGGCAGATAAGTTAACTGCTGAATGCTGTAAATATCAGCTTTGATTATAACTGCGCGCAGCAGAGCCGGACTGTAGCTGCCCACGTTGATACTTTGTGTTTGTTGTGCGTGAGTACAAAGTAAGTTTGGATCAGTTATTTGTTTATTATCAGATTCTAACGAAATTAGAGTGAATCCGAACCGCCAGCCACCATGCTGTTATGTGTGCTCCCATATGCAGAATTTTGTTTATTGTAAGATATATTGCCACATAGCATGGTTAAGAAGTTTATTTTCTTTCATATAATGTTACAAAAGCACATACTTTTCCGTTGAGTGTTTTAGTGCTGCCACTGGTTATTATCTGACCCGTATTTATGTTTCTATAGTTGGGGTGATACCCTTTAATGCGTGGTCGAGCGCCCCCTTGCGGTCCCCCCATTTAGATAGTATAGTTTACTCCAGTCGATATAACTGCATTATACCAGGGGGATGTCTTTTATTTTAGTCATAGATTGCATTTTTAACTTTAACTTTAAATCTGATTATCTGTGCATAATAATAATAAATATTTAATGTTTGTTTTATATTTGAATGCAGACCCACATCACGAACACATCTTGTGCAATTTGAAGTGGAAGTAATAAAGAAAGATTTAAGGAACACTCTGGAGTAGCTGCAGTTTTTCTCACCGAAAACTAAGGCCAGCCTGTGTACGCCAGCATAAAACAATATAATACATTTACACAAAGATTAAAAAAGAATTTTCTTTGTTTGCATTACATCTTAAAATCTATATCTACCTTTGAGGTGATATATATATTTTATAACTCAATTGTTTGAAAAACACTTAGTGAATTTGCTTTTCATTCAGTCTTTCTTTAAAGGAGTGTGTTAGTTTGCCCCTATCTTGATTTTAAATTTATGCTTACTGTGTCTGGGAACATTTTTAAAAATCTCACTCTATTAAGGACATCTTCTTAAAATGAACCCAAGGATTTTCTGTGAGTTTTAGTTCTATACTCCAGAAACACCTTTCTCTTCTGGTGAAGGCATTTATTTGTTGGATTCTGATAAATGACTGGAGTCACTTTGATGCTGAAAATAAAATCCATCTAAATCTTCAATTTTCTAGCAGACACGCTGAAAGATTTGATTCACGTTTGAATGGTATTTACCATTGGAAAGGTTTTTAACTCTCAACAACAGAAAATTCCAGTTATTTCTAAAGAAAAGTAACACCAGAGCATTATGAGCCACCACTGTACCATACATTTGGAGGAGTGCTCTTAAACATTCTCCTTTAAAGTGTTGGGAGTTTAAACCTATGACTGGATTTTTTTTAGTTAGAAGAAATTACTTCAGTCTTTTAACTATAATTTAGTCTAACCCTAACCCTCTAAGAGATGTGTTTGTTTTGCTGTAGCACTTTACAAGATATTCAACACATTGAAGGGAAACAGTTAAATTATCTAGCTTGGTTTCAATGCAAAAATCTGGCAGTTTAACAGGAGTGTGTACACATTTTAGGATCCTACTCTGATAGTTACAAGTATATCAGATAGAGCACACCATAATACATAGATGGTTGCTGAAGTTGGGAATAAGACCTTTCAATAAGAACAGGGTCATGATTTTTCCCCCTCAAATGTTAAACAAAACATTTTAAAAGATAACGGTCATGCTTATTTATTCTATAAATGTTAAAGGGCCTATATCATGCCATTTTACAGCTTTTAACTTCTGGGATAGACATATATATGATAAAATGTTACCATTGGTGTTATCTAGTAATAATTTGTCCTGAAATTTAACTTGTATCTTGGAGTTCATGTTGGACCAGGGAGTAAAACGGCTCGTTTCTCAATAATCCTGCCTCCTGATATAAGTGGTAACGTAGTGACGTAAAATACGTCACTATGTTATCACTCAATCGATTTCAAGGAGAGGGTGGTACAGCTGCTCAGACAGCAGGATTAAGGAGGATTACTCAGACATGTGTGAATTAAGTCAAAAACCATTCTGGAGGATTTTTTATACGAGAACATTGCACTACCAGATGGCTAAAAATTCACAAAGCTTGATTTTGGATGAAATAGACCCTTTAAAATAAATTGTAAAATATTTTCTACAAACCCAGAAAATGTGGTTGTGCTTTTATTGTACCCCTGTGTAAATGACCAAGTAGAAATGCTTGTATACTCAATGGTCAGGAATCTCTTCCACAGGTCTTTAGGGTGGGAAGGTACAACTTTTGGGTCAGAGACAGAGAGATTGCACATAACAGACATTAAGCAGATTATACAGTTTGATTTGATCTTGGTAATTTAAAGAGCATGTTTAAAAAGTTGTTGATTACTTAAAAAAAAAAAAAAAAAAAAAAAAAACCCTCCAACAACTTGTGATCTACCTTGAGCGTATTCTGATTTTAAATCCTCTTTTTTTTACACTCCTAACATTTACTTTCACAAGCAAATTATAACTGTGGATGTTAATATGTCAAAACACAGTTTGGACATTTTCACTGGCCATCATGTAGTGTTATCCTACAAATGAATAAAAACATAAAAAAAGGTCTTTGAAGGGTTTTTAGTGTTGTGCTGTGAGCATGGATCTTCACGCTGAGGCAGGTCACAATGAGGTGATGTTGACCCTTAACGAGCAAACTGTGATTCCTGTCGCCAAAGAGACGCAAAGATTGTGGCCTGAGCAAGAGACGCTTTTCTGGAGCTGGCAACGGGCCTAATCTAGCACCGATGTGCACAGCAAATAGCTCTCATCCCTCAGTCACACCCTCCCTCCCCCCCGTGTCTTTTCCCTACAGTCTCCTGAATGCCAGTCTGCCTAGCTGGTGTGGTCCAAAAAGAAGCCAGCCGTTGGGGCCAATGGGGCACTGAGGCTCTGCCAGCTGGGCCAGCACTTCACGGCCGAGCACCACACTCCAAACAAACAGAGCAATGGGCCACAAGCCACGGGCAACATGGAACCTGTCATTACCAGCAGTGCAATGCTGGTACACTCCCCAAAAACCCAAAGCAGGCAAATGGCTTCAGCATGCAATGCACTTGACTTTAACAAATGTTTCTGTCATTGTTGCCATCTGAAACACCGATACAATGGTACAGATCAGGGTAAACACTTGTGTTGTGTCTATTAACGCCTTAAAAATGATATAACTGAAATTGTCAACTGTTTTGAAAGAGAAACAATGCAAATTGTAAAGCATGAAGGATAAATTAGAGATAAAATTTTAAACAAGTTAATAAATTAAAAATGGAAAAAAAAACTGGCAAACACAGAATGTGATTAGCTATAATACAACTTCTAGAAAATATTGAGACATTCCCAAGTTTCAAGTAAAGTGGTCAAATAAGGGTTTTTATGCATGGATTAAGGTTTATCTCCATAGGCTTTAGTTCTATCCAGTGTTAATTCTTTTGCTGGGAATTTTTCATTATAATTTTTGAGAATATTTTCAAGACAAAGATGAGCTAATACAATTAATAAAAAAGTAATACAGTGTAACTACAATTAATAATGAAATGAGATATATGTTGAAGGATGATACAATCCGATTTGGTCCAAATTTAGTAGAATAGGTAGGACAACTGGGACGATGATACCCAATCTTTTTTAGCATAGATGGAGAACAAGTGCTTCCAAATAATTTTCAAGGCATTGAAAAATGCCTTGAAAAAACAAACACAACTAATTTAGTTTCCATTTCATTTCAGTTGACTAAAAGCTAGTAACATTTCACCAATGGCTAAATTGTGACAAACCCCACCAAAAAAAAAAGGTACTTTAGGCAAAAGACAATTAAAAAACACACAAACTGATAAGTGCTGTTAACATTCACATGGGTTCTATCTGCCTTTAAAAAAAAAATAAAAATAATTACTACAATGCTACCAGTACTGGTACTTGGTTAATACTACTTTTGCGCTTTTTCCACCAGAACAACAGATTTTTAACATAGAAAACTGGTGTTATCTTTCAGCAACTTTTGCTTGGCCAGAAAAAGACCCTAATAAAAATGTTCCATGTTTTAAACTGGCAAGTTATTTTAGCCTTATTTAGCCTAATTTAAGATCTAAACAAAAACAAACATAGAGCTTTAACATTATTACAAAGCTACACTAGCACTGTACAATGACTGTTTTTCGTTTTCTTTGTTGTTGTCAGGATGTTTGAGGGGTTCCATGTGCAGCATAGAGTTGTGGTTACACCCAATACTTTCAAACTAATCCAAAAAAGCCATTTCCAACTTATACCTTAAACATTTTGGCCATTTAATACAGCCATTCATTATTTTAAAAAAATATTTTGCAACTGTGCTGGTACTAATGTATGAAACAATATAAAATCATATCAGGACTGTTTTTAAATAATAAGATTTATAAAGCTAAAACTTACTTGGTAGAAGAAAAAAAAACTGCATTTGTTTCCATAATATAAGATTCCAGATCACTTATTATCTTTCTGTATGTGGAAGACACTTACAGCTCAAAGTTCAAGGCTTGCCTGAACCATAAATGAACCAGTGCAGAATTTTAATTGGAAGCTTACTCTTAGTATAACCCTAACCTTTGAAAAACATACACTAAAGTACAAAAAAATATTTAAACCGAAAAACATTCTACAGAGACTAAGTTTAGGTGGTTTTTTTAAAATTATAAAGTGTTTAAACGTAAAAAAAAATAAAAATAAATAAACATTTCATGTATTATCTAAATTAACAATGAATTTTTGAAATATATACTTATTTTTTGTGACGACCTTCTATTTATCAGAAAGCTCTGGCAAAGTGGCGGCAGAGTTCAACACTCAAACATGAATTTATATGTACAACTTCTCAAAAATCTACATTATTTTGAAGTTTCTCCAACAACAGAGCAAGGACCAAATAATAGACTGAAGAAAATAAATACTTTTGTAAGTTATTTTTGATTATTATTGGGACAATGTAAAATATGGATCAAATACTACGAATTGAGCAAAAACTATATTGTAAAAGTTTTTTAACTAGTACCATTGATACTGTATTAACTTTCTCACAGTAACAATTGCTGTCAAATTCTGAAGAAATTATGTAAAATAAACGAAAGAAATTGTATAATTCTTTTTTGCCATAATCTGAATAACAGATTATGTGAATGAATTACGCATTCGGGTCTTTGACAGCTCTCACTGCAAAATTGACTGTTTAAAATTTCTACATAATTATATTTGAAAATGAAAAGAGAAAAAAAAAAATCATAAAAACCTAAACAAACAGAGGAAAACAAAAGTGCTTTAATATGAGGGATCCTTTCAAAATGCCAGAAAGGAATGGCATTTTTCACTTTCACAGAGTAGTAAAATCTGTTGAATTAAACAACAATGATGATGTGAATCAATAGCAAAAAGGGAAAGCTTCACTCTTCGATTCAGTTATTCCACCCTTTTGCTGTATCTTTTTTTTAATCTGTGACACTTCTGTCAGGAATGAATCACTCCAATTTTCATATGACAATAGAAAGAATTTAAAGAAGATTGAGATTGAATTTGAAGATTGGATTTTGGCAAATACAATATTTTTAAAGCAGTTTTCTTTAGTATTTTTTAAATAAAAACTCCTGTGTTTTAGGCATTGCGGAATGCCCCACACAACACCACCAAACCAAACAAACGGATGGATGGACCTGGCCTTTTACCTTTCAGGGTTTGGTATTGAAATACAAAAATACAATATAAATCCTATTTTTGTGTTTTGTTAAAAAGCACTCAAGGTTAAAGGCTTTTCTGCTTAGAAAACGGACCAACGTGATGTTAAAGTATTTTGACGGGAGGTCCTGTTGTCTACAAATATCTTTCCTTTCAACCTTTAAACTTTCCTAAAGAGAAAAAATGTATTCCGTTTTTATTGTTTTGCCCTGTAGTGATAAAGGAGATCTATCATGCCATCAATGACATTGCAACAATGTTCTTTTGTTTCATCGCATCATCCTGGGGTGTTGCAAGGATGAACAGACATACAGAGGTGCAGTAAATGATTGATGAGGTAGAAGAAAATATTAAGACAAGCAAAATTTAAGCATTTCTAAATATTTCAAGCATTTGCACTCTGGTGAAATGATGTATAAGGAGCGATACCAATAACCGTAAAAAGTGACAATGAGCATCACCGAAACAACTTAATACCTACTGTGAAATATGATGGTGTCAGCATTGTGGCAAAGGGATATTTTTCTTCAGATAGAGCTAGATGTTTTTCAAGGTAAATGAAATCATGAAAGATGCGAAACACCCATCAGCTTAGAGCCAATGTCTTAGGTGCCAGTTAGAACTCGGTAGATGAATTGGAATTTTTTTGTGTCAAAATCACCAAAACAATAACTTCCAGAGTAAGAAATGAAAAGTCTTGGAGTGGCCAAGCCGAAGTCCAGAAGAAATATTGATGTACTCTTTGTAGGGTGCCCAAAGTTTTGTTTCTATTTCAGACGAAAAGAAACAAAACTGAAGTAAATATCTTCGGACCGAAAGATGAACGATCAAGGGTCAGCACACATGTTCAGCTAATACAGCTTTACAGGATTAAAGGACTAATGTCGCAATGGGACCTTGGAAAACACATCCATGTATTTTTCTGTAATCGGTTTAATTTACTGCAACAGTGTCCTCACAGGTCTGCCTAAAAAGTTAATCAGACACCTTCAGCTGATCCAGAAGACTACTGTAGAGCACAGCACCCCCGTTCTAAAGTCTTAAACTGTCTCCCTGTAGCTCAGAGAATATACTTCAAAATACTTCTACTAGAATATAAATTACTGAATGAACCAAACCACCTTAAATTGCCTTGTTGAAAGTGTGCTATACAAATACGTTACCTTGCCTTGCCTAAGGAGGTCTGTAGACATTATGTAACATTAGATTTTCATAGATTTGGACTACTTCTGCAAAAGAGAGTTAGCAGATATTATCCAGGAAGCTGCAGCTTTCATTTGTTATATTTTCCCCAAAACATATTGCTTTCTGAACTGTACATGATATACACCATTTTCCCAAAAGTACTTTTTACACTGATATAAATCACTGAATTCAGGTTTCCCCATAATTTCCAAGGCACAAAAGTAGAAACACAGCATCTAGGTATCTAATCTGCTTTTAAAAACATTCATGAAATAATTTTTTGTTCTCAGGAGCTCAGTGAATTCCACTTTGGCCCGGTCTTAGGATGCCACCTGTGCAATAAGTACACTATGAGATGCTCCACAATCAACTGGGTGATTGGGAACAACACCAACTCTGCCAGACAGTGGTAGGGAAGATACAAATTCCAGAGTGGGATGCAGAGAAGCAGGGGTCTCTAACTTTCTGCAAAATCAACCAATCCAGTGTTCCAAACTTGATGTGGTCATCAAATTCACTCCAAATGAGTACTTAGAGGGATTCATTAATTGGGTATCGATGGTCAAGCAGATTACATCACTAAATACAATGCAAAGCATTGGATGAGGGATGTAAACCAGCCACCACAGGATTATACAGCAATAGGAAATATACTGTCCGTGTGACGAATCATATCTCTTACTGGAAATCTGATAGATGAGTCTGGGTTTGCCAGTTGCCAGGAGAACAGCACTCATCTGTCTGCATTGTGGCAAGTGTAAAGTTTAATGCAGAGAAGATTATGGTGTGGAACTGGTTTTCAGGAGTTCCGTTTAGGCCTTTAGTTCCACTGCAGGGAAATCTTAATGCTTCAACAAAATCAAGAAATTTTGGAGAATTTTAAGCACTTTGTATCATGCTATTTTACAGCTTTCAACGTCTGGGATTGACATATGTATGCTAAAATGCTACCATTGGTGGTATACAGTATTAATTTGTCCTAACATTTAACTTGTATCCTTTAGTTAATGTTAGACCACGAAGTAGAATGTCTCGTGTCTCCTTAATCCTGCCTCCAGACGTCTTTATTCTTTGATCCAGCTGCTGTTCTTTAGGAATGCACCATAAAATCATGTAGTCCATGCAGCCAACAGGCGTTTTCATGTAGAAAGTAAAAAATTCCAACAAAAAAGTGTTTTAAGCTGCCAAAAACCGAAGCGGCCATGAGCTGTGAGAAGGAGGAGGGTGTGGAACTCGAGCTAGTGATGTCACTAGTTGAATACTCAGTTGTTTTATAGGAGAGGGAGGGGCAGCAGCGCAGAGGGCAGAATTCAGGAGGATTACTCACACATGCCTGAATTAAGCCAAAAACCACTCTGGTGGTGTTTTTTATGAGAGAATTGCATTACCAGATGGTTGAAAACTCCAAAAACTTGATTTTGCATGATATAGGCCCTTTATTATATTAAACCTTATGGGAATAGCTTCTGGGATGGCGTCTTCCAATTGCACATGACAGTACATCAGTGCAAAGAGCAACTTTAGTGTGGAAGAACTTTTCTGACTAAACCTGACAGAACTCATAAGGGATAAATTACAGCAGAAACTAGAGCCAGGTTGTGTCGTCCAACATTAGTGTCTGACCACAAACACTATTAGAAGAGTGGTCAAATATTCCCATAAACACTCTCATAAACCCTATGAAAAGCATTCCCAGAATAGTTAAAGCAAGTATAGCAGAAAAAAAGTTACGCATCAAGAAAGTGGTGTCAGTTGAGTTCATACAAAATATGTGAGAAGGTAGACGAATGTGTGTCACATTAAAAGCAGTTAAGGTGTGAACTGATTCACCTTTTTAGTCTAGCTTTTAACTGATGATCTGCTATTTTAGTTGATTATATTTTAGTCTATTTTAGCAAGTTTGTAATTATTCTCTTTATTTTATTTATCTTTTTATTATTTACTATTTATTTATTACTTCTTATTTATTTTAGTGATTGAGTTTACTTCTTACCTTATTTTACCAAAGTTTTGTTGTATTTTAAGTTTTGTCCTGTTTTATGATTTTGTTTTATGATTTTCACCCAGCGTTAGCTCCAGTTTCTCCTCTTGGGGGATGGCCACACCGGGTGCGATGTCTGGCTGGCCGGCGGGGGAGCTGTATCGCGGAGGGCTCTGGCCTGGGTGACTGGTGGGCCCCTGCCCCTTGGTGTGGGGCGTTCGGTCTGCCGTGGCCGGATTGGCCCTCAGTGGCGAAGCTCCCGCTGGTCAGGGTCTCCCTGGGTGTGGTCGGCCCCCAAACGTGGCCTTCTCTCACCAATATGTCAGTGCCCAGCCATGTCTCTCTAGTGTCAGCTAGTATCAGTGGGGTTGAGCATGTGTGTGTGTGTGAGTACTGATGTTCCGGCGTGTTGGTGTGAGTGTATGTTGGTGTGAGTGTGTGTTGGTGTGAATGTGGGCTTGTTTTGGGGTGTGGATATGTGCGGGAGGGGTGGGTCTTTTCTTTCCCTTGTTCTTAATGTTGTTGTTGCTTTTGTTTTTTGTCTGTGTAAGACACTTTGTGTTACTGTTTACGTGTGAAAAGTGCCTTATAAATAAATTTGAGTTGATTTGATTTGATTATGTTTTCATTTTTTAAGTTGCGACCACATGGCATTTTAACTGGGGTTTTTAGACTTTATATATCAACTGTAAACACAATTAGAACAAAAAAGGGACATAGATCATCACTCTAAATTATCCTACATTATTGTGTCTAAAGGATGTACAACAAACTTGAGGCTCTCTCTTTTTCTTTTTAGAAAAAACAGGCTTTCATTGATGCAGCGGCATTCCACTAAATTCCTGGAAGCTCTGGCAAAGGCATCGCCAGGAGTACCCATGATGGCATGCTGGGAGGAAAAAGGAGTCAAAGCACAGACAATCTGATAGGTTCTAATTGCTTCAAAATGTGCTGGAGAAGACCCCCTATTACCTATTTAAATCAGTTGATAATGGGAGGCTAGAAGGAGGAGATGCAGAGGGAGAAAGCTATCCTCTATGCGGCTGTCGCCTCATTATTTTTTGTCTTGACGGACGTCTGCGCTCAACCCCTGGATGAACGGTCCTGCGCAGAATAAGTTATTGCCAGACAGACAAAGGGAAGGGTGCGCTCAACAAACAACACTACTGCAAAAGCAAAAATCTCTTTTTCCTCTCCTTCCGAGTCCCCCCACCCCACATATACCCACTATCTTTCCTCTCTTTCCCTCTAGACGAAAGGCTGGGCCTGCCACAGACTGAGAGCTCACCTGTAATTTCTATAGAAGCGCACAGTAGGAGGGGATAACATCAGGGATATAATAAAACAAAAGGGAGGAAGGAAAACAGCATCTCTGTTAACTGAGATGATATACACTTCCATTCCTCCATTTTGTTTTATCTTTCCTCTTTGTTTGTGTAGCACCTCAGTAATAACAGGGACCTCCTTTGGACAGCATCTGAAGATGTCTGAGAGGATGCTTTTTGTTCTCAAGACAAGGCCCACAGCATGATCATTGAGGATGTTTTGGTTTCATCTGATGTTTATTTTGCTTTCTTCTGTTCTGTGAACTGTCAGGGCTTGGTATATCAAATCAGGATCATTTCTATACAATGCTCCCATGGGTGGTGGGCGTCAAGAGAATTACCTATAGCTGCTAAACTAGAGCTGGGAAATATCTACAACTGGAAAGAGCCCAGCACCCCAAAGGATTATGGGGACGATGTGTTCCACATCTGCCAATTCCTCACCCTTCCCATCACTCAAAAGTAAGAGGTGGAACTTTTGGACAGGAAGGCCTCTTTCCCTTCTGACGGGGAAATCAGAGGGTACCGTGGCCCGACAGGCGCTTGACGGCAGATCAAAAAGGGCGGGTACCCTTGGAGTGACACCTGGAGCCACTTCAAGGGGATGAGAGCGCCACTGATCTCCAGTCATCTCGTCAGAACGACAGTCTGTCAGGGTTAAAGGAGCGCAGGAAAAAATATAGAAACTCCATCGGTTCGGATGGCGTGAGCGAGGTCCAACGAAGCATTACCTCTATGTCAGGACGAGATGACCCCTGAGTATTTGGAGAAATGATGGCGCTTCTGTTTTTCTTTTTTTAAGTTGAGATTTAGCTTTGAAGACGAGTTCCTGGAAAAGCTGAGAGATACTTGTAGTAATAGAAGAGTCCATCTCAAGACATGCCCAAAGTTTCTGTTTACATTGCTTTAACTTGAAATTCCAAATGCCTTAAAAGGGGTAAAGCAGATATTTTGTAGTGTTTTTTAAAGTTTGCATGTACATCTCAAATCCTGGGGTTTTTACAAAGATGAATTCTAAAGCAATACTTCGTTGCACTCAGCTTGATCTAACCTTGGAAAAAAAAGGATGCTCACTATAAATATGATAACAGAAAAACAGAGATGAATAGGGAAAAGGGGGGCTTTGCCAGTCAGTGAAGCAATTCAATCCTAAACAGACTAATGCATGCCTTACATAAAACTACAACACATCTTTGTCCTTGTCAACAACCCCTTACTCTACAGCTCAGGCTGTCCCATCAGCACTCTCTAATGGGCGAGGTGTAGAAAGAGAGAAAAAGACAGCGATGGAGCGGGAAGGAGAGTGAGACAGAGAAAGAGTAAGCAGTGGTGCTTGTTTGACTCTAGAGCAGTGAGTAATGAGGCTGAGGTGCACCCTGTCATTGTCCCAGCAGCAGCCTGTGGTCACAGACACAGAGGAATAATAGAAAGTATCGTCTATCTGCAGACAGCACACTTATCTGATGTGTAAAACCTAAACATTATATATTTTTTTTACTCGCATATTACTGATAGTACCTGGGTGTTATTTTTTACTCTGATCTGACTTTTATCCCTCACATAAAAAATATCTTAAAAATAGGTTTTTATCACCTGAAGAACATCGCCAGAGTCCGTCCCATTCTCTTTCAGGCTGATAGGGAGATGTTGATGCATGCTTTAATCACCTGTAGAATTGAATACTGTAATGCCCTGCTTTCTGGTCTTCCCAAAAAGAGTATTTCAGGTGTACAACTATTACAAAATTCAGCAGCACGTGTCCTGATGAAGACCAGGAGGTGGGAGCATATTACTCCGGTTTTAGAATAATTGCATTGGCTCCCTGTATGTTTCAGGATCGATTTAAAGGTTCTTTTAATGGTTTTTAAGTTTCTTAATGGTCTTGGCCCCTTCTTATCTCTCGGAGCTGCTTTTACCATATGAAATGCCGCTGCCTCTGCGCTCCTCTGGCTGCTGTCTCCTTGTGATTCCAAAAGACAGGACACACACCCATGGTGAGGCGTCCTTTCATTATTATTGCCCTCATCTCTGGAACAGGCTGCCAGAGGACCTCAGGGCAGCACACAACGTTCATGTTTTTAAGAGCAGGCTCAAGTCTCACCTTTTTAGCTTAGCTTTTAATTGATTATTATTTATTAGTTTGATTTAATGCTCTGTATGTTTAATTTGCTTATATTTCAACATAGTTTTATTAGATATTTATTTTATTATATGGTTAACTGTTTTTTACTATTATATTCATAACTAATTATTTTACTTATATTAGCTCTGGTTATTTTACATTTTTTCTTATTAATCCTTCTTCTAGTGTTTCCTCTGTGGGAGCCCTCTGCCTCGGGGGCAGTGTTCGGCTGCGGTGGCCTGCTTTCCAAATTGAACATTTCAATTGGAGAAATATTTTGGTTGAAGTGTCGTTTCTGGTCTCACGTGCGGCAGCAGAACGCGGATTCAGCCTCCAGAACATCTAAATCCCCTTGAATTTGGTCAAAATGAAAGAGATTAACAATAGCACAAGCTCTGGTCTGACTTAGAATTGCTTAACAAATATTTCAGGGCTGTGATTATCTCTGATGCTTGTGCACTTTCTCCCCCACACATTTTTACTTCCAATAATATTTCCATGGATACATTTGAATACATAACACAAACGAGAAGCATACAGCTGTACGCACCAAATTTCAGAAACACTTTACTTTTATGCCCCATTATGCAACCCAATCCTGATATCTAAACCCCTATTAACTTTTCCTACCCCCAAGCCCAACTTCTATGGCAAACTAAATAGATAAGTCATTAAATTATCTGTTGTCTATTAGTCTATGCACAGCTTACAAGTGAGCATAGGTCACTGGTATTCACAAACCAGAAAGAGTTTAACACTATGGAGCCCTAGGGTGGTTTTGACTCTTAACACTGCTGTTAAGGGTGTGCAGCTCTAGAGTATTCCCCTGAACAGCCAGTCTCTTGTGACTTACCATTCGTGTAGAGACTATCCAACTGTCAGGTCAGCAGTCTTCTCCATGATTATGTAGTCTGTAGCTTGGATTAAAAATCCTTTTTAACTGGCCTTAATTAATATAATTTTCAGAGTACAACAATTTTAGGTTGTCTAGCTATAAGCTGTTATGAAAAACAGAAACAGATGGTTAAAAATCATTCTCTAGGTAACCAGTCAATAAGCAAGTTAGCTTTTTTAAATTCCGTGGCTGAAAAAAAATGAACTTGTCAATCACACTTGCACCCCGCCTCTTGCCAGCTGACCACTGGAGATAGGCACCAGCCCCCTGGCGACCCTTTGAGGATAAGTGGTATAGATGATGGATGGATGGATGGATGGAATCACACTTGCACATCCTAAGCTGCACCTTTACTCCACTTCCAAACAGTATAACCCTGCCTATGTTACTATATCATAGAAAATACAGCAATGGCAGTACTAGAATCCTGCACAAAGAAAAGACAAATAGCTTTGCAAATATAATGATCAGACCCTTTAAATAATTTCAATCATCAATCATCAAGAAAAAATGTATACATAAAAGTCGCCTTCACCTAACAGCCTGCTATCCTAAATTCTCTGAGCATATCAGACAACAGCTGTGCTCACCTTGATATGCTCTATAAAGTTATCTAAGCCGTGCCAAGGGGGAACACATATTTCAAACTTTGGCACTCTGCTCCTTTGACAAAAATAAAAGCAGACTGGACATTAAAAACTCAAACACGAACGGAATGTCTCCTGAGATGGGAAGCGGGAAAAAGGGCAGAGGTTGGACTGACTCTGAGGGTTAAACCAAAAGTGGAGAGAAGAAGGGAAAGGTTTGTGCGTACACTGGAAAGGATGCCAGGATGAACAAATTGCAAAGCAAAGGGAATATGTTCACGTTTAGTACTTGAAATTATTGTGGCAGCAACACAGACAGGAGATCAGAGAGAAGGAGATCCACTGGGAACGATCTGCCACACTTGGGATGAAAAATGGCTGCCATGATGTTTTCAGGTGTAATACAAAGTAAAATAAAATGCAAAATAGGCCAAACAAGTTTCACATAAAAAACACTGAATGCCTTAATGCTCACACTATGTGAAGATTAGGCTGTGGAATTTTACTTGCAATGCAAACACTGACAGAGAATTTGGTTGTAAACAATCTAATTGCTTCAAACAGAAAGCCATCTTCGGGGCTACTTGTGATGCGTAGACTTCTCATCTTGCAATCAGACAGTTGTGAGTCAAATGGGCTCCAGGTCAAAGTACTTCACCACAAGTTTTATGAAATTTAATGTGTTTGTGATAATAATTTCTAGATGTTCCTCGAGATGGGGACTCAATTTTGAGTTTTGCACTCAAATTGCACCTAAATTCCAGAAACTGGTGACTTGACTTTGAATTGCAATCTAAAGACAAGAAATTCTGAATGAATAATATCCAGTTAAGTTGTATATAGAGCAAAAATGCCGGCAAACGTTTATTATTTAGTCAGAGGTTTTAATGCAGCTTTAGGACACGGTTTCCTAATCTTCCCCCTCTTCAGACTTAGTAAGGAGAAGAAAACTTAGTCTGTAAAAATAAAAGCAATTCTGCTTTGAATTTGTTTCAGAAATCGAACTGCAATAGGTCACAACTAAATTCTGTTTTTATGAGATACCCTTAATTAATATTAAGATTAATGTCCAGGCATTCATATTGCTTTTCTACGTGCTGAATTAAATAATCTTAGATGGATAACTTTTTTTAATGTTTATGTGTTTTTAATTAGGATAAAACAAAACATGATTTGTTTTATAACCTAGATAAATGTAGTCTGAAAGGCAGACAGGATTGACAAAAGAGAATGTTAATGTCAGCTATTAATGAGTTGAAACTTGACTTGGACTTTGGGTAAAAGATTCAAGACTTGACTGTACTTGTAAACATGACTTGTGGACATCTTTGGCCGATGAAGATGTTTTTTGTATAATATGACGTCTCACATTTTTAGATGATTTTTTGTAACCTAAGTTTGTATTCAGTTAGTTTCACATTTTCAATGAATTTTTACCACAGAGTGGATAATGGCCACACACAAAGGAAGCAGAAGAAACAAAGTTCATGATTTGGTGTGCAGCACTATTAGCCTTTATGCAGCCTCCTCACATTATCCTCTAGGCTGATCTCTTCATCACTGCTCAGAATGAGCACAAGTCCTCCACGAATGGCTGAAGCTCTGTCCATCCTGCCTGCCTGTCACTACTGCCAGTTACAGCCATGAATATGGAGCTGTTCTGTGGCTGTGAGCTTGCTTATGTTTTCTGTCTGATATCTAGACCCCATTCCCATTTCAAAGGCAGGTCCACCCGGGGCCTTGACTTTTTGATCTGCCTGGCGATGGAGTCGACCACCTGCATGTGGGATCAGCTGCCAGTGAGAGCCGACAACCCCTCAGCTTCAAAATATACCCCCCCCCCCCACCACCACCACCACCCTTGCTGCTTCATTGCTCTTCACTGTAACCCCCTGCCTCCGTAAAGTTGCCAGGAGCCCCAGTGGTCCTAACTGGGTGTTGGGCTGCATCCCATACCCAAATGTTCTGACCATGGGTGTGTGAAATACTAGAAGTGTTCAGTAAATCAACTGGAAGGCTTTTACTGTTGTCAGAGAATCCTCTTGTATTTATGAACGCCTCAGTGTAAACATGTCACAGAAACAACAGAGGCCTTAGTCAGGTCTATGGCCTTTTTAATCAGGAACAGCAGACAAACAGCTTAGGGTCCTTATGCTGACACAGAAACCCAAAATTTTTCCTCATCTTCAACTTTCTAGTTGAAGTTTGTTTTCATCCAAACAACTGATTCTCTCACAAGGTTTATTAAGATTTTAACCAAGCATAGATGTTAACTTTCCAAAAATGGGAAGAGGAAGGAAAACATACAATGAACCTAAAACAAAATACAAATCTGACAGAGTGCATACGTGTTTAACCCCTAAGACTGGTACATCTAAATAGAAAACAGTGCAATCAATTACCTTTCTAATTAATCTGATTAGCCATTAGTGTCCACTACAATTTAATTTCAACATAACTACAGTTGTTCTGTGAAAGCCTCAAAGGACTATTATAGAACAAATGTGAACCAACGGCATCATTAAGAACCAAGTAGTACAGCAAACAAGGTAAAGCATTAACGATTTCACAAGATATATTTTTTAAAAATCAAATAACCTTGGAATTCTTAAAGAAGTTCTGTAAGAGCAGATAACATAAGTGGCATATATTTGTGGGGCTTATTCCTCACAACCAATTAACAAAACCAAACCCAGTGTTTTATACCAATTACCCTCACTGGCTGAGATGATTTTCCCAGTTTGAAAGTTGCAACATTTTATTTTCGAACAAAACAACAGCTTTTTAGGAAAAACATGTTTCTGAATGTTCCATACAATAAGTGATATTCACAGAGTCTTAAAAGTTAATTGGCTTTCTTGAACCAAGGCAGCAGGCGTAATGAGTGAATAATTGTTTCTCAGCAGGGGTGACAGTCATAAGACCTAAGCAGACATAAGCAGTGCTAGTAATGTTGTACTACATCAGCAATAAAAAGGGACATTTTTCATATCCCGTGGATCACAATAAGTCTTATGCACTTATGCACTTCACTCTGGCCTCGATGAGAGCCAAAATTACTGACCTTTTACAATAATTTAAGGCTTTTGTATCCTTTTCCTTTTTCCAATTAGTTTAATGCAGGAAAGTAGGTGCTAACATTAGAAAATAATTGTTCAATGCTTTTGAGTTTAAATAAAAAGTATTTGAAAAAAGCCAGACAAATATTTGAGCCGACCACTGGTTTGTATCATTGGAAAATCTCAACTATTTGTACAAGTCTTTTATAAACTCAACTTCTTTTGTTGTCTTTCCAATTCATGCACACTGAGAAAGCAAGTGACATGAAAAAAATACACAATTAATCAAAAACTGGGAACATTTAGCTAAAATAGGCATGGGGGACGGGGAGAGAGGAAATCACTCAAGCATCCTGGACATAATTTCTGCTCTCAGTTCTGCTTTTCTGGTTTTAAATTACTTTAGATGTTACACGTAAAATAAAAACAATGGTAAAATGCGAAAGAAAAAGCAGGGAGTAGTCAGAGAGGTTTGCAGTCGAGGCCTCAGTTTGGAGAGCCCTCATAAATCCTGATTTCAGCAGGGCACTAACCAGAGGAGCTGAGGCACATCAAGAGGAGGAGGGGGGTTAGCAGCATGCCTCTTAAAATGCTACGTCTGATTAAGTCTTCCCATTAGGTGACAGCTGAACTTTAACATTAATATGATAATATTGAAATAAGTGTGTGTTATTTACTTCAGCTCAAAAGGGGGTGGAGGAGAAAAGAGAAAGAGGAGGAGGGAATGATGAATGATTTCTGGACAGCTTGGGTGACAAGCCAGGCGAGCTGACCCCCCCCACCCCCCAGCTCCTCTTCACATAATCAGACTTGACAAAATGGAGACATATGCAGAAATATTGGTTACAGTTGGCGTCACAGCCCTGCTCAGGCCTTTCTCTCCCTACTTTATGTTGGTCGCCCCATGAGCCGTCCAGTAAATTGTCTATGGGCACTGAAGCATCTATTTCAATTGGCACTTCCTTCCTGCCCAGGGATTTTACATTTAGTCGGTGTCATTTACATATTACTCTTAATCAAAATCCACAACGAGCAAGGAGGAAAGAGAATAGAAAGGAAAAAAAACAAAAAAACAACAGAGAGCAAGAAACAAAACTGTAGCGTCACGGTTCAGAGCTAAGCACCCCAGCACTTTATGAAATGGAGATGTGACAAGATATTAACTGCGTTGGCGTGTGTTTCCATGTGCGTTCGTACAAGAGGGGGGAGCACAAGATAATGCAAGGCCGATTGATATGTCTGCGTCTGAATGCTTGGACTTGTGCTGTTGTTGGGGGGCTGCTTTGTGCATGAAGCAGAAAGCAAAAGAAGCAAATAGTGGAAGTTAGATTTGAGGAAAACAAAGAAAAAGAAGAAAAGAAGCATACAGCATGCACTTGTCCCCAAGGTTTACTGGGTTGCTCTTGTTTACTGAGACACTATGCCATCGATATGGTGATATTCCATCAAACTGCACAGATGTTTTTACCAACTCATTCAATGCTTTCACTCATCCCAATGATTTACAACCCCATCAACAAAAACAAATGCATATCCGTCTTAATGAATAAACATATTTCAGAGAAATAAATGCTGCAATAAATGCTGAAAGAAAGAAAAAGACAATACATTTTCCTCACAGCTGACTTATTGTGATTAAATTAATTTAATTACTTTCTATGACAATAGAAGCAAAGGTCTTTGTCTCATTAATTCACAGCTTACAACACTGTTAAAGCACAATGCACAGATAAAAGTGCAGAAACAGTGTCCCTACCTGCTTCTTACCTTCTCAGCATGCCGGTCAGGATGCGAGAACTCTTGCCCAGGTTGGTGTCCGTTTCTCTCAGCTGGGAAGACAGAGCCAATGCAAGTTACTTTAGTTTATGTCCAGAGCAAACAGCTCAGTAATCCGCTTCAAAAAAATCGACAAACTCCTAAAGTCATTAATTACCTATGAGGGGTTTTCTCATTATTAAAAACCTGCCAAAGAAATTATTAAGAAGCTTATGTTTTCTCTAGACTGAATGCAACGCTTAAAGATGTAAAAATGACAAAAATGTCAGTAAAAATAAAAAACATTTTTAACTGTAATTTATTTATAGATTGAAGGATAATATCAGTATAAATGTCTATTTTTCTTTTAGAAAAATTACATGACAGCAGAATCCCTCCACTACTGCATTAAATTGGTTTAATTTCATATGCATGTATTTAGTTGGTAATTACATTTATAAACTACAGCATCAAATGCATTTGTATCTTTGTAGACCACTGAAACACGAGGTGAATATCCATGGTGCAGTAGAATTACTAAAGCCTAGTTTATACGTCTCAAACAGCAACTTTGCACCCAGACGCAGACATATTGACTGAGACGTTTTTTTGTTAATAGTAATCGGTTTCTGTCCCTCCATTCTCCATTGATTTTTATGTGTTGCAAAGCAATTACCGACCAGGACAGCAGGGGGTGCTAACTTTTCATGGCGGGTCTGCCTACCTCTCCACTGTATTTTCTGGTTAATTAGTTTCTTACTTCAGCTTGTGAAGCTGTGATTAAGCTGTAAAGCTTTTACTGGAAGTGCAGCTCATAGAATACTCTAAAATACACGTCAAGAAACACAGCCTGTTTTGTTGTCACTACAATGCCTTGTGTTCAAAATCACGAAAAGACCAGATTAGATCAATTATGCTTTCAATATAAAGCATGTAGTGCCAAAACGCTGCATTAACTACTGATTACATCGACTATAGAGCCATCATTCCATCCATTTCTCTGGGGTTGGGTCACAGGGACAGCAGCTTAAGCATAGAGACCCAAACTTCCCTCTCCCCAGCTTCTTGGGTGATTTTTCTATTACTTTATTAGCTCTAGTAGCGTTGGGCAATATATCGATTATACTGATTTATGGAACCTTTTGTAATATCTGGGGCAAAAAAATCACTAGTGCATCTCTTGGGTCTCCATAATACAAAGTGATATCAGCCCGCTCAAGGCCTCCCACCTTGTTTTGCCCCCCCGAAGATTTTATTTATAATCCATATTGCTCAGCCCTAACCTGCTTTAATTTCTCCATAAGAGCTGTATAATGTCTGATGAAATATAAATCTTTAAATCAAATATAACCTGATATCTTCAAATGGTACCAGGAAATGTTTAAATATTGACCAACACCAGCGATTTGTTTGATATTTTATTATATATATCAATATCGACTGATATGAAAAATTTGGTAGAATATTTTTTCTCCATATTACTCAGCCCTGACATGTTACATTATTTGCACTAAAAATAAAAAATAAACCATAATTTTTTCATTTGAACAACGACTGATCTGCTTAGTTATTTTCAACACATGTATTCCAAAAATAAGCTTTCTATTTTACCTTAAAGTTGTTTGCTTGTCAAAAAACAACAATAGATTAAACCACCTACTGAGCAAACACTCATTCTCCCCAACAGGAAAAGCTTGACTGTGTGTAAAAACATTGTTGGCCTCTTTTGTTTTTTCTAATTTCTAAGTCTTTAAATTGTTACCAATGTGAATGGAAATATTTGCTGGCTTTAATCATGTAGTCAACAGCACTTGTTCAAATGGCCTCCTGCTCATTTTGCTGCAGAGCGAACATAAAAATAGTGTAGAAAAAAAAATAATAGGTACCTTTACTTTTGACATACAATGCAAGCATGAGGTGTCCTTGAAGCTACCCTTGAAATAATGATCATGGCTATTCAGGACTAATTGCCTTGGATATTTCCCTTTTCTTGATGCATTTTCTCTCTTTTCTTTCTCTTAGACTTTCTTCCCTTCAGGGGTCGCAGGAATGTTTTCATTCCACCCTATTATCAGATTTAGGGACTTCAGCAGTAAAATGATTTGGCAGAGACGTTGCCAACATGGTGTGAAAGAAAAAATAAGCTGACACGGCACTGAGTGAGCTGCCACTAACATCTACCTGTAGTTGTGTTTCCAGATGATGATGGGGGGAGAATGGGGAATACTCATTGCTGAGAATGTTCTCTCTGCTTAGCAGGGAGTCATTTATCTCCATCTTTCAGCAGGATAATAATTCCGATGAATTACCTCTCACACAGTATGTTTTTATTAGTTTGTGCCGCTTTGTTTTTAATCCTCTGTTTTACATCTTCTTCCATTTACCCCCTTTTCATAAAATGATTCCAGCAGCGTGTTTGTTTCCGTTTTCTCTTCCACTCTGATATTCATGCGCTCTTCCTTCCATTCCGACGCTGCTACTTTCTTCATCTTCTTCCATCTTTTCTTCTTACCCTCTGGCAGCCTGGGCTGATGCGATGCAGGTTGCCAGAGCCAAGGATATATGTGATGCGGGGTAGGAGGTGGGGGACCTTGGGTTTTGGCCCTCTGGCAAAGACAACAAGTCCAGCAGTTTCCCTGATGTCTGCCTCTACCCATAGATGTGTCCCCCAGATACTTCCCAGTTTCTCCCAAAATACACTTCTTTCTTTAAACCACCCCTCCATTTCATTTTCCTTCCTCCTTAACATGAAATGAAAACCAACTGAAATTGGTGTTCAGTCGAGTGTTTACAATTAACTCATTTTGCCTATATATGGAGTGAAAGCATCATGCTGAAGCTCAAAAACGTTCCCAGTCTCAATATAAGGGAATGAACTGAATCGAAAAATGTGGCAAATATGAAATATTAAAAAAAACTTGTGTAAAATATTTACAGTAATATTAATTTACTAATCTTTAGCAGAGCACAATAAAACGATATAGTTGCATAAATATGAATTTTGTAAAATAATAATTTAAGTTAGCTTACACAATGAACAATTTAAATGCTTTTATAAAACAATAAACAAATTCAAAAGTGTATTTATTATTACTGATTTTTTGCAACTTGAAGTGAAGATGCACATGCCTAGTCATCAAAAAGCTTGCAGCATAACTATAGTTTGGTGTTTGACAAAGTTCTTGTAAGAAATGGTAAAATTAACTTAAACAGGTTATTTTTCAGGCACAGACCCTCCTTTTAGGCATTGTACATACATATTCCAATGGAGTTGAGGTCAGGATCTTTCTTTATGCTTAATGATAGCCTGCTTAATCCATAATAAAAGTTGCAGTAAACCTTGTTGTTGTTGCCAGGTTTTTAAAAAGTGAACAACAGTTTTTAAATGAAACATGGATTTGAAAGGTAACTGTTTTAAAATTCTAATAATTAATGTTTGCTCAACTGTATACAAACTTTTCCCACATCCGTTATTTCAAAATTCCACAATATTCTAGACTAAAATTTCCAGATTTGACATTTAAGGGAACATTATTAACCTTGAAGCTGTTTAAACACACATGTTTCATTATCTGTAGGTTCCATGATCTACAACAGAACACAATCTTCAAATTAGGTAACAAATTCATGAGTGCATTAAAGGGTTTTTGGATGTTCGGGCTAACGTAGTACAACAAAATCCTAATGTATGACTCCTGGACTCCTCAAATAGGATCTGGAGTATCTTACATAAATTATAGATACTTTAAAGCATTTTATGGACTTTGGCATCTGTATTTGGTTTGCAAAACATGTTTATTGCGGTGTTTAGTATTTTAGTTACCTTGTTAAAGAACCAAAAGTCCAATGAATTGTGAGTTTGTGGTTATCAGGAGACAAAAATGACACCACACCAAGCTGGGAACATCCAGCTTCTTTTTGCAATTATCTTTTGAAGGTGATGGCTTATTTGCACCACTGTCAGGCCAGCAGTCTTCCCCATGATTGTGATTCCTCCTGAACCAGACTAAGAGACCATTTAAAGGCTCAGGAAGCCTTTGCCGGTGTTTTGGATTATTTAGCTGATTTGAGTGTGACACTTTGAGCCTAAAATATAAATTAATTTTGCATTTATTTTGTGACATTATGAATTTGCTTTTTTATACGCTCTAATTAAATAAATTAAGTTTTGCGCAATATCAAAATTGTTTGAGTTTCACCTGTATTTCTTCTGTTAAAAAGAGTTGTCAGATATTCAGTAACTCATGGTAACAATGCTTAACTGTAAAACTTGGTAAAAATTGGGAAAATAAAGCATTAAAGCAGATTAAACAAAGTCTATTTATTCCTTCATTCTATAAACACTCAATCCCATGGTGAATCATTTAGCTCACTTCTACTTGCAGCATAAATGCAAAAAAGTCAATGTGTGAAGCTGTGTATTCCAGTGTGTTTGTGTAAAATACAATGCGTCTGTACAACTAAAACATTAATTTCAGGTATTACATTTCATATTCTGTACAAAAAAGGTATTGCTCAGTCTTCCAATCCTTTATTCCTTACATATAGTTTTTTTTTTACTTAACTTTTGCTCTTCAAACTTCCTTTAAAGCAGCTTGTGCTTGGTGGTGAAGAGAGTTTAAGCAAAGGAGACTCATGGGAAGAGAGGAGCAGCAGATAGAGAGAGGGTAAAAGAAAGAAAGCAGGTACTCTCAGTAGACATTATGGAGCGTTTTGAAAGGAGATGTTTGATTTTCTTTGAAATCGTCAGTGCGAGGCCCGCTGCCATGTTATGATCTTTAAGCATACTGCGTCGAGTTGGCCAACAGGGCCAGGCCCCCTTTCTCTTTTTGGTCTTTTCTGTCTTTGCCTACCTGTGTGTTTGCTGGGCTGCATGTTAGGAGGGGGTGGAGCTGAGTATTTAGAGGGACTCTCTGAGGAAAAGTCCAATGGACAGAATGAAAATGGAGATCGGAGAAAGGTAAAAGAGGACTGGAGAGGAAGGAAGAGGACATGGTGAAAGCCAACCTATTTCAAAAGAAAATCTAACATTCCTGCAGAAAGAATGCAGGCAACCTGAACACGCTTTAGAAGATGTTGCACGATGTGTGTAGCTCAAGTCTAAAAATATCTGCAACACTGGAAAGCAGTGATATCCGTAAATAGGCACTCAACTTACTTTGGCAGCTCAATTCTGCTGACTCAGCATGCACACAAGCATACACAAGCACTTGTGTTTACTTGAAAAACTCAAAAGAAGGAAAAATATGACAGCGATGCTAACCAGCTGTCAGAGCTTACGGTTTGGCATGCACTTGTTAGAAGAGAGGACCCAGTTTGAGCAGGTGGCAGGTGGGTACTCACCCTTTCTCTGGCTCTCTGAATCTTCTCACGATCAGTGTGGAGGTTGGAAAGAATCTCCTGCCCCACTTGTTCTGTAACAAAGACACAAAAAAAAAAGGATGCAGTATGAGAAAATAGTTTGTTCAACAGTAGCTAGAAAATAGCAACACTTTCTGATATAACATACACTTACTGATGAGTAGGGAAAAAAAAGACTGAAAAAAATGATTTTATTTACACAATTAAAGAGCAGATTTCATCATATTCTAGATAGTATAAAAAAAACGACCTGAACTACCATTGTTTTACAGATAAGTAAAACACAGCCCAAAAGAGTCTCTTGGAAAACACAATCATTACCATAAAATGTGTAATATTAGAGTGACACTGCCTGTAGTTTTAAACAGAAAATATGTTTTCCTAACCTTGTTCTGCAAGATGTATTCTCGTGAGATTTGGAGTATTGCAAACTCAGGAGAATACATCTTATACCGCTCCAATCAAAACCGACCTCCGACCCATTTTTGACCAGGCCAATCGTTTGTCAGCATTGTGCTTTGGTGCGGGAGTTCAGTCGTGAAGATTGTATTAACTGCCCAGCTAAGTGAAACAAACATGGCCGTGCCGGTTGACGCTCGCGTAGAATCGGCTATTTGATCGGTTGTAGAGGAACTGGATACTATTTCTGCGTTAAAACGTGAGTCAAGGGAGGCACTTTGTGAAAAGTGAAACAAATATGGCTGCACCGGTTAATGGTCGCATAGAAGGCAGTGCCAGGTAGGTGCTACATTGCGCGTCCTCCAATCAGCTCAATGTATTCTACCAGATGGCCCTCCGTCTTTCAGACAGTTTCTGCTGCCCAGATTCCAGATCGAAATGTGTAGGATTGACGAGGGGTGGGGCTAAACATAGATCTGCCTGATGCCAGGTTAACGTTTCCAGAAGAAAAAAACCCAACAAAAAACACTTATGAATGCCCGTCAATTGTCTACTGTACACGCTCCTATCCATTCTTAGTTTCTAAACCACCACATAGATCTTAATCTTATGAACTCAAATTTGAGCTCGATACCTTCCTATCTTTACTATGCACTGTTGCCCACATTTTGTATCTGATATATAAATATTCCTAACATTCTAGAGCAACTTTTAGTCACATGCATTGCATCAATTCGTTTAATTGTCTGATCTTTTTTGAATTTCGGATGGAAATTATTACCACTTTCAACATCTCTTTAAGTTCAGAGATGTTGGAAGTTATATTAATTCCCAAATGTGATCAAAAACCCAGGACTGGACTTGGGTAAGAACACTGGGTGATAAAAATTGGAAAAAAAAACAGTGGGATTAAAAAAAGAAGAAGAAATTAAAGGAAAAAATGGAAGAAAAAAATTTGCTTTAAAGTATCTCTCTAAGCGACCTTTCTTTACACATAATCAAGCCAAATGCGATTGGCCCTTTGTAATCGAGCCTCAAATAGACTAGATTATTTTAGTCTTAGGAAAATGGAAACAGTTAAATCTTCCTACAACAGATAAGGAAAAAAAATCAATGGAAATCTATAATACAAAATACAATTGTGACAGCCTTCATGGCTACATTCTTCATTTATTTCCTTTTTTTATATTGCAGATGTAAAAAAATATCAGCCTACATTCCCCAGCAAGCAACTTCAGATGATCTGCTTGAATAATAGTGGTCAGTGTAATTTTTTTGCACCTTATGCTTGGTACAAAAGGAGAAAGTAAAATTTAAATAATTTTTTTTTTTTTAAATTGCCCTCTTCGACAACTACTAAAAAATAAGAATGCATTGATGTAACAAGACAACTTCACATTAGTGGTTAAAAATGAGGGAGACAGAGGATGAATAAGGAAAATGAGGGGGGGAAAAAGTGACGAATCTTCGCATGGATCAAAGACAAGCTTTCAAGCGCACCAAACAAATCCAGAATAAACAACACAGTTGCTGACTGTATTACACTACACAGGTGCCGCACACCAAAGGGCCCACGTGCTGAGCGCCTTTTTGGGGGGGGGGGGGGCAGCAAAAATGGGTTACATCTGGTACTAAACAAGAGAAAAGAGAGAGAGCGAGATGCTGATAGAAAATGAGAGAGAGAAAGGGGATCAGGGAGAAGAAGAAAAAGAGAAAACCCTGTCAAATGAACGACAGTCGTCTCTGATTCAGCCCATCGTTTCTCAATCCTTACACTGTAAGTGACTCAAATGTGTCTCTTCCTGCCTTCATTACTTTCTAATCTGGAACAAGACAGATTGAAGGATACCCAGATTAAACAGTGCAGTCAGATAGTCACATGTGACAAATAGGGCAGATTAAAAGACTGAGTGCAGGTATTAATAACCATAGAAGTACAAGCCCTTCCCCATATTGATTGGAGAAGAACAAGGGGTAAACAGGATGGGAGTTGAAGCGAAAATCTCCCATTAAGGAGACAAATAACCACATCTATCCATCTCTGTCGCTGTCGTAGCTTCTTTTTTAAATAAATGAGTGTGACAAGCACTGCAGGAGTAGAGTTTTTTTTTTTTGAAACAAGTGCATTATTGGAAAGGTTTGCAGTGTGTCAAAAGATGGATGAGGTTGCAGGTGAAAAGATTTTCCAGCTCTAGTATTGAGCAATTGTAAGTCACATTCAGTAAGAAAGCACACTTTGTAACTTAATGATGTTCATGTGGCAAAAAGAGCGAGAAGCAGTGTTGGTTTTACTGGGAACAAGGTGTTTCAGTTTGGTAAAATAGAGTCAAACTGGAATGAGAAGTTATCCATCTACCACTGGTTGTTTTCTACATTTTGAAGCGTTAAATCTAAAATTTACTGACAAAACGAGGAAAACGCATACAGTGGAATCCTGCCTAGTCTTTGTTCAGTATTCAGGGACTTTGCTATGAGATGTAACTCCAAATCATTTGCAGAAAATCCAGATTATTTTCAGAGATTTTTTTTGGTTGAGCACATCTTCATAATTTGAAATAAAATACAGCTTGGGAGCCGAAATACCTAGGCACCATGCTAACTGACGCGCTATTCCCTGGCGTAAAGCAGTCAAACGTGGAACGCCATTTATTTTCCTTGCAAATGACTGGCAGTACATCAGCGGACTGGCAGGTCATCAGCGGACCAAATATTGTATGCAATCTCAACTAATGAGCTGATTATATCCAAACAAAATTTTAAACATTGGTAAAATATAATCATGATCTTTTTCTCAACCTCTGATTACAGTCTACTGAATTAAACTTCTCCAAATTGTGAAGCTCTCCAGGAGGATAAAAAGCATAAGCAATGAAATAAAATGCAAGGCTTCTATTATAACAACACCGGTCTTATTTTTCTTGTGAACATTGTCATTATTCATCCTTATTTCCATCATATTTTTGTAATCACTACCATATAACACTCAAGTTACCTCGTACAAAAAATTATTTTTTTAAAGGTCAATGCACAACAACAACCAAAAGTTCTAGGATATAAAGTTAAAAACATCTTTAGCTCTTGCAATGTCAAATATTCATATCAGAAAAATAGCATAATTAAAATAATACATAATTTATAATAAAAAAAAATACTAAGAGATACTACAAAAAGGAATCTAAATGAAAAACATACAGTTGATAAAACAATTCAGTAAGGAGAATTCATTTACTGTTAATGTCGCTGACTTGTTGCTCGTTAGCGTATAAAACATTCCTCGCCTGTTAAAGCAGCTATTAACAATTTAAATAACCCTGGCCCGCAGGCCTTGCTCTGACTCTCTTGTTAAAGATTCCCCCAAAGGTCCATTTAACAAGCCCATTATTTCATTACAACACATTTACATCAGCACCAGAGCAACTTCATTTAACCACTTCCTGTAATGTAAAAGTAGAAAATAATTGTCAAAAAAAAAGAAAAGAAAAACAACATAATAGAATAATAAAACAAATGCTTGAATAGGGATTTATTCCGATTAAAACATGACCAGAGCACACACAAAGAAGACTGCAGGTTCGTTATCTCAAGTGGACATTTACGCTTTCTTTCCCTTCTACAAAATCTTTAAAATATAAGATGTTTATTAAACAATGTGATCTGTGACACTGATTTTTTTTTTTAGAATTAACTAAAAGATATCAACACATTTATTGTTTTTGGATTCTTTGTAGCACTGGTGGCCTTTATTTGGGGGGGCATGAAGCCTACAATCAAGAATGGAACCATGCTTTCCCCCAGAACTTTCTCTTAAATTAAACCTAAACACGGTCGTCGCAGGTGGCTGCTTGAACTGAGCCAGGCTCTGCTGGAGGTTTCTGTTGAAGGGGATTTTTCTCTCTCCACTGTCGCTACATGCGTGCTCAGTATGAGGGATTACTGAGAATTATGGTAGTTGGAGTCTGAATCAACAGAGCATAACTGCCAGTCAAAGACTCGATGTAATCTGCCGGGAGTCCTTACACAGATAACTTTATAACTGACTGCAATGTGTGTATGAGTGAATTAAAATTACTTTTCTTGTAAAGTGCCTTGAGATGACAACTGTTTTGAATCAGTGTTATATGAATAAACTGAACTAAACTGAATGAAAAATCAACAGAGTGCCTAGATTTCAATGGCTTTAGCGGGAGATACCTTAGTCAAAAGAAGCCATGAAAAAATATTATGTGGACGGAAGAGACAAAAAGGAAACATTTAAGAAGGTGTGTCTCTCACTAAATCTGGCATTAAAAATAGTCAGTAGTCCAGAAAACGATAAACATACTAGGAGTAAAACATTGTGGTGGTAGTGTGATGGTCAGGGGTTAAAAAAGTGCTTCAGGACCTGAGAAGAGTTTGCTGAAATTATGCAACCATGAGTTTTCATCAGCTGCAAAGTAGAATGTCATCAATTTGACCATCATGACCTCAAACTAATTACCAAATTTGCAAATTACAATAAATAAATACATGAATGGTTTTATGAGGACTAGTCAAAATCTGGACTTACATTTGTGACCTTAAAAAAGTTTGATTGTGCATGAAAATATAGTGGTTGTATTAAAAACAATTCTGCAAAAAGAAAGGGAAAACAATATACCCTTAGTGATGTCGAAATGTATTGCTAGTTATTGCAGATACTCCATGTTTTTCCATGCACTCTAAATAAATCAATTCTTTACCCAAATGCAGCGCACTCCTCACCTATTGCCGATTCAGTATTTTGCCCATTTTTAACGTAACCCCAAATAATTTGCAGAAAATTAGTCAATTGCTGACTTTTTCAATAAAGTATATTAAAATATTCAAAAGAAAATCTATCTTGAGAAGCTAAAACACTTAGGCACAACACTAGTTGAGAAGGTAATGGCTGGCGTTTACAAAGCAGCGAATCCAAGGGCGCCATTGCTTTTCCTTGATGCTGATTGGCTGTATTCCAAGAGCAGAAATAAGGAAGACTTCTACGGCAGTGTAAGACGGTCTTCATTGAGCATATTAATACATATATTTGGTGTTTGAACAATTAAAAGCGACAGTTAAAAGTGTTTGTAGAGGAGGTCTCAAGTGTTTGCTGTTGGGAGTTATTCCTAACCACCACCAATACTACTGGTCCCCTGTAGGGAAATGTTGGTATGGATAGCTTGTTTCTGTTGTAACTGAAATTATCATTTAAAAACTGGATTTGTATTTATTCAAGTTATCTTTGGTGTATACTTTTTTTAGAGGATCTGAATTCTGTAGGTGTAGCAAAAAGCAAAAACAATAGAAATCTGAGGGGAGCAAATACTTTTTCACAACACTACTGGTAGTCTTGGGATCAAAGATAACACATTTCTCCAATTTTTATATTTTACATCAATTAGATGAAAATAAATTCTCAGATTAATATTTTATTGAGAAAATCTCTATGATTATTGAGGGAAACAAGGTAAACTAAAATGTTGCTTAGAAAGCCAACAATACAAAAAGATTACCAAACCTTCACAAGTCACTTTTAATTGGAGGTATAATCTATTTTACCCGTCTTCATCTGTGAGTAGAAGTTTTGGTCCCCCACAGCCAGCAGGCTACAAATCCTGACAGTGTTCTTCTCTTGAGTCTCAGCAAAGCTCTTTCATTAAGCTGTTGAGACCACTTTCTGAGGGTTACCACACAGACTTCTAGCTCAACACAAGCCACACATTGCCAACAAACGCGGAAATGAAATCCCGATGGATGGTTGAGGGGACGTAAGGAGAAGCCTGATAAATGTTAGACCATACATTTCCCCTCTTTCAAACTCTCTAAAAAAACAGTTCAGCAGCCGACTGATATGCTTGTGACTCCCAGGTGAGAAAAGTTACCTGTCTTTGTATGCTTTCAGAAAGGCTTCTTTTTTAAGGACTTCTCAACTCGGCAACTGCATTGTGACATACTTTCATCACCCCATCAAAGTTTTACCCACAGTGGAATGTATTTGTAGTGCTGAGCCCACAGGCCATGAGGCTAGCACATTCGCAGTGTGAGACAGCTCACAATAAAGGAACGCCAAGCATTATGTCACAAAGGGGCGAGGAAGATCTGGGGACTCAGAGTTGCTGTTACAGACAGTTTATAATAATGACAACCACCACTGCATGGTTAAGGAGAAAACTCAAGAAGATTCCCCAAGGAGCATGTTGTCCCTAGAAAGATATTTTTATTACTATTTTAACAGCCCCTCTCTTGCAGTGTGCTCACTCTAACAGTAAAGTTGACATGGCGACTTTAATGAACAGCCAAGGCGAGAGATTAAGCACTTAAAAAGACCCAGACCGAGAATTATTCTGCGTAGATTAAAGCTGGACCATTACAGTCTATCCCAACTTAGCCCCTGTGTCAGCCCTTCCCCTCGCATGTATTTGAGTCGTGGTGGGCAGTCAGGGTGAATTTCTGGGGCCTCTCTTCACTTCGCCAGGCTGTGTTTTATTCATCGCCTGTGCCCTGACCCCGCAGAGCTCCTGTTCTGACAAATCACTTCTGATTAAGACAGATCTCTGCTAGTCAGCTACTCAACTTGGCTTATTCATCATTCCACTGAAAATATCCCTCTCTTCTCTGCCTATCCGCCGTCCCTCCTCCTCCCAGCTCGTTTGCCTGTCTGTCAGACCGGAGCAAAACACAAAAGAAATTTCCGCTGGTGTTTTAAATGGTTGATTACAGACAATTGGTGGATGGAGAGAAGTAAGGGTGTCTTATGTGTGATAAGACGCAGGTTTAATGGGTATAAATGACCAGGCCTGAAGGAGAGCAGCTGGTAATAACACCATTTGTTTAAAGCTGTACCCGGGTGGAGAGAACTGAGAGCTACATTTTCTTTCTATTTGAGCTCCCCCTCCTCTCTTCCCTTCACCTCAACCTCAAAGTCAAATTCTCATATCCCCAGATTTCCGTTTATTTCCCACAGCAGAAGTCCCCTTAACAATCCTACAATGAAAATTGATGGGTTTAGAATAGAAAAAAAGAAAACTTGACATCCCGGCAGACAAACTGCCTAAACTTTGACATTAACAGTCAAATAATACATTTCTTTCCTCACTATAGTGACAATTGGTATCAAAATACTTTCTGCATGTGTAATTGCGAATGCAGCTGCTATATTCACATGTAAAGTTATGCAACGCGCAAATCACAGCAAGCCCTTCCGTGCCAAGTCATCTAGAAAGCCGCAAAGCTATTGTGTTAAAATGTCTTACAAACAAGATTAAATTAACCTGAACGACAACCCCAACGGTGGCAAAGGGCTGCGAGGCATAAGGATGGAGTCGAGAATGAGGGCCCGTACAAGCAAATTGCCTGGACTTAATCAACCAGTCTCACTGAACCATCCAAATGAAAACTAATGGACTTGGATGCCTGCAGTGATTGCCCCGCATGCAACAATGCATGGACAGGAGCAGTACATTCAGAGGTCTTCAATTAAAAAAAAATAAATAAATAAACAAGGAATTTCTACAGGCGGCTGGTCAGTGAATGCACCCATTCCACCGCCACTCACAACTGGTCAATTGTGAAGCTCAAGTAGCGCTGACTTGTTAATTGTATTTCAAGCAGTAGAAAATTATTTTTTTATGTGTTGATTAAACTTGGCCAAAATTGCAAAAAAGAGAAGGAATGAATGAAGTGTAGAATTAAAAACTCATATCTGAATGAGCTAATTTGTGAATGCATTATTCATAGTGCTGACATTTGTGTCACACAATTGTGCTGGCCACATAGCAAGCAAAGTAAGTAAGTAGTGCATGAATAATAGGAAAAAAACAAACCCTACTACTACTACTATATGAAACTTTGTTCAGTCTAAACAATAAAATCAGAGTTTAAGTACAAAATTAGACTTTAATTTTATCCGAGAAGCTCTGTGAGAGAGTTTTACTGTATATGAACATAAAACATTAATATGATCAGCTCTAAGATGAGACTCAAGGAGTTCATAGTGCCTTATACAAGTACTGAGACTCCCTTAAACGTTTTGTAGTCGTACAACCATAAACCTACATTTATCTTAAGGGAATTTGATCATCGGGGCTAACACAAAGTGCATATTTGTGAAGTACAGCAGTTTAAAGAACAAGGCATGTCGGGGGGCAAATCCAATCCTCAAGAGGTACAGTCTCCCAAGTTTTTAATCTATGCTCCAACATGCCTGTATCACCCCCCTTCATATGCAAATCAATTCAGGAACGGACCTAGTAATGAGCCATTTAGTTTTATCAGGTATTTGGGAGAAGGAATGTGCCAACAGCTGTGGGATAGTAGCTATTGAGGACTGGAGTTGAGCACACCTGTATTAAGATTATATTCAAAGCTTTTCACAGACCATTATTTAATTCTGGACGGTATCAAGACATAATTTATGATAGGGTTGGGCAATAGTTAAATTTTATCGATTTAACAAATAGTTTTGTTTAGAAGATGCAACTTTTGGAAAATGGGGACAATATGAAACTTTTTTTTGCCAATGGATCTCTTGGGTTACAATACATCAATGTGATGTCAACCCGCCCCAGGCGTATCATCTTGTCTTGCAATCGTGGATTTATTTGGACTTTGATTTCAGGTCAACAACGAGAGGGGGTGAGTGAAATAAAGGCACATAAAAAAAAAAAAAACATTTTGTCACTTGTAATTTCTCTTAAAGTATAGAAAGGGAGAAGTTTTTTGTTTATTAATAATGAAAATCAGATTTAGAATGAAAAAACAAAATATTATATTTTTTTATATCGCCCAAGCTCACCCACACACACAGAAAAATAAAAACCTGATGTCAAGCTTAAATCTTGATATGTTTAGCCCATTTGATCATGTTCATATCACTAAATCCTCCGCTTTTTTTCTTTTCACCAAACTTGACTGTTTTGTCCCGTTAGTACTATTTTATTGTGTCTTGTTAGCTGTCTGTTTTATTCTGTGTTTTTTTTTATGTTACTTGTTCTACATTTAGCCTATTTTAGATGAACCAACCCCTTCATTCTGTACTTATGTTTCTGTATACAACATTGAAAATGATCAGGAATGTTAAGTGAAAATACAGTTGTCCTCCGAAGTGGCGGGTGGGCCCAAAAAAGAAAAAGATATCACCCAAGCCCTGAATTATGATTCTTTTTTTTTTTTTTTTTTTACCATTTTCTTTCTTTCACAATATCCTTCCACCATTCTTCGTGAACTAGAATTTTTCAGCTATTAAAAGATACTAAAAGTAAGAGGTGTGGACAGATCCCTGACAGTCTTCCTAGACCATGGGCTCAATGCAAGATCTCACCTCGTGGAGACCATTGAGGAAACAGCCCAGAACCAAATAGAGGGAACTGGTCAATGACCAGAAGAGAGCTGGGACCATAATAACAAAGGTTACCATTAGTAATAGACTACATCCTGATTGATAAAATCCTGAAGGGTTCAAAAGGTCTCCTTGCTTAAGCCAGCACATGTCCAGGCCCATCCAAACTTTGCAAGGCATCATCTGAATGATCCTGAGGAGGATTTGGATAATTTCATGTTGTGATGTTGTCAGGTAAGATCAAAATAGAACTCTGGTATAATCGCCACTCGTCATGTTTGGAGTTGGAAGAATGTGGAGTTGTATCCACCATAACCACTGTAAAGTATAAGGGTGGAAACATTATGCTTCAGGGGTTGGTTCTCTGCAAAGGCAGACACGGCGACTGATCAGTATTAAGGAAAGGAGGAATGACAGAAGGTATTACTTCCTTTTCAAGCAAAAACCTCCTTCCATTAGTGAGATCATTGAAGATGAAACATGGCTAGATCTTCCAGCATGATAATAATCCCTAGAAATCACCTGGGAAACACAGTAGTGGCTAAGTAAAAGGCATTTCAAGATTCTGGAGTTTCCACCCAGTCTCCAGACCACAATCCAATAAAGAATCTGTGGAGGGAGTTGAAAGTCCATATTGCCCAGTGACAACCACAAAACATCATAGCGCTAGAAAAGTAAGCGCCAATAAACTGATTCTGATTCTGATTCTGAAAAATACCAGACACAGTATATGTAAACCTGGTTGAAGACCTTCATTGCCAACCAAGGTTACATTATAAAATATTTAGATGAATTTTTGTTATTGACTAAATACAAAATGTCTTTAAAAAAAACCAAACATACAATGTGATTTCCTGGATTTGTTTTTTTACATTCAGTCTCTCACAGCTGAAGTGTACCTAAGACGAAAATTACATCTCTCATATTTTTGAAATGGGACAACTTACAAAATAAGTGACTGCCACATACTTTTTTGCACCATTGTACATGCGTTGTATAATTGTGTTTGTTGTGTTGTTCATCTTAAAGCGTGAAGGGAAATGTCCATTTTATGTGGATTTATTGGAAAACAAAGATCTTTTTCTTATTAATAGACACAAAAGAAGGTTTGAAAGATCAATGTTATTTGTTAATATCTAAGCTGGAGGAATATGTGATGTCTGGATTTATAAGAACAGTGGGGGGAGAAACCAAACTGTACCTTGGTTCTAATCAAACACTACATCTAATTTAACAACCGTAAGTGGATATTGAGGGAAAAAAGTTTGCCAGTGGTCTCAGGGAGGGATGTGCGGAGGGGGGAGAAGAAGAAAGAGAAAACTTAAAGCTCCTCTGATTTAAATTTAACAGTTTAGGAACGTTAATCATCACATTACTGTTGATTAAAAGCATTCGCTTCTCTAATCAGAAACATGACAGGCAGATCAAAGTGTGAAACACAAATTTATTGCCTTTTAATTATCTGTACAACACCACACCTCAGGCATCTCTTCCCTCCCTATCTCCTCAAACTCAGTGAAAGATGCGAAAGGAGATCTAACATTCTTCAACAGTTCATTATCCAATAAAATCTGAGAACACACATCTCAAACACAGACTCACACACACAAAGCTTGAAGTCTTTTTGATTAATAAAGACCTAGGGGAGGCCTGCAGTCCTCCTTATTAACATGTCCTGAATTGAAACACCTTAATTATGTTTGTCAAAAATCGGACATGGCGTCAAGCTCATTTGCATGTTTTGACAGGGCCTGTTGGGAGGCTCCCTCTATGCCGAGTGCTCAGAGTATTTGGCAGTTCTCAGCACCTACTGGTAGAGGCTTTTGTTGCTAAATTAATAAAATAACTTGTTAAACGCACTGCTTAGGGTTTGCAAACGCAGCCCCATTGTACTGTAAAACTAATATGAACCCTGAGTGAAGTAAGTTGATCATATCCTGTTCTGATGCAAATCGGATATTTCTTGCACTTCAACTGCTGAGCTCTTTTCGAGTTAACCAATGCAAATATAAAAAAAGTATATTTAATTGGCCAGAAAAGTGTCGCCGTGTTTTAATTACATGCATTTAAAGTTTTAGTAAACCAGGATATTCCATACTAAAAGCTTCAAACAACGTCTTCCTCATTAGAATCAGTAATTAATTAATTAACCTTGGATGAAAACAAACTATTAATGCGGGAGCAGACCATCTGCCAGAATGTGATGGTGGAGAAAAATAAGTGCATGAAAGTAACCACCAGACATTATTGTAAATCAAAGAAGCAGACCATATGATTGATTTAAAAACAAGCAAAAAACAATTTACAACGTATTTTCCTTAAATAAGGAAAAACATTTTTACTTTTCAGCCTACAAATGACAGTAGGGCACAAACATAACACTTCACTTCAATTTGCATGTATTAAAAATTTGAGAAATCAGCATGCTTTTCACAAGCTTAAATTTCATATATTGGTAAGATCAAGAAAGGTCTCAACTGTGAGTAAATAACCAAGTTTGGCAGCCTTGTTCATCTGTGTTTACTTTGCAGGGTCATGATTCAGTCCTTCAATGATTCTGGTTGAAACAATCTCATGGCCATGTCTTTGGTTGCGACTTTATAACTGAGAATACAGAACCAGAATGAATGCAGTCAGGTCATAAAAGGATTAAACCTCAGATAACAGCGAGGATAATCGGTCAACTATTTAAGGTGAAGTGTTCAACAGTCAACATATACATTTTTTTTACACGTGATACATCATCATATCATGGCTGATCAGTTTATGCCATGCTTTTGTCCAGAATCCAAAACTTTATTAAACAGTTTTCGCCCTTCCTTATCTGGATGGCTGCATTTTATGCAGCTAAACTTAACTGCATTCAACATGTACTTTGGCTATGGAAAACCCTTATAATTTATGGGGCTCACTTCAGACCAGAGGATTAAAATAACAGCAATATGACGGAGTTTATTCTAAAGCAAAGATCGTAGACTCTAACCAGCCAGCGTGCTGCGGCGCTTACAGCTTCATGGGATGTCTGTCAAAGGCTGCTTCTTACTGCAGTAGCAGGCTGGGAGACAAGGCAAGCCGGATCGATCAGAAACGCAGCTCTACGCAGATGGGATCTCTGCTTTGTAAGTCTTTTGTCTAACATCTGCCAATAAACAGCTTTGTTGAAAGATTACTATAAAATATCAGAATCAACGTGATATGTGTATTGTAAAAAAACAAACAGTAAAGCTAGCTTGTAGCACAGAGACTTGCCGTTAGCATCTGCAAGTTTTGGTTTGATTCCGGTTTTTATGCTTCCCCTGCTTTCCTCCTCGTCTCTCTGTGTTATCTGGGGCAGACAGTATGCTCATAGCTGTATGATTATGCCCCATTATATGTGTAGTTGTAAATGTTTAACATTTAATCCGTATCAAAGTCGGCGTTAAAATCCATAGTTTTCTATTGATCGAGCTGACAGGACACCCTTCTTTTACGTCACTTCTGGTCTGACATTCTCACAAAAACGATTCTGAAAGCAAAAATAATGTATATATTGGTAAATTTTTATTTAGAAACTGTTCCAAATATATTTCTCTAACTATGGTTTAAGGGGTGCTCTAACCTGTAACCCGCACTTTAATAATACCTGAACTACAGCTCCAAAATCTGAAGGAGTTGAAAAGGAGGCTTCATGGATGCTGAGCAGGACCAAAGAGCAAAGAGAGAAGGAGGAAGCTGAAAACTCTCTTCAATCGATCATAATGGATAAGGGATCAAATCCCCATCTCCATATCTCTCTGACTGGTGGTGTAACCATATGGTCAGAGAGAGATTTTAAAAGAAGCAGCAATAACATATGAAGTGGATTATCAGCTCTTGCCAAAAACTGCCCATGTCATTCAGGCCATGTTACTGTGAAATATTGTGTCTGCTGCCTGGATATTGAGCTGTTAATATATCATGATAGTCATTAGATTGTTATGCAGCAACAGTCTTAAAGCCTAGTTTACATTTCTTTGACCGCAAATTTGCAGTCAGACGCAGACGTATTGACGGAGACGTTTTTATAGTTTAGACGTTTATATTACTCTGTTTCTTCCTCTCCACTCTCTATTGTTTTTTCAGCGTTGCTCGACCAGGACAGCAGGGGGTGTTAACTTTTCATTGTATCTCTGCCTACTATCACATTGTCGTTTCAGTTTTTTCTAAGCTTATGAACACATTTTTTCCTCAACGAGCAATGGATGGCAGAAATTAAGTTTTGATTAAGCTGTAAACCCTTTTTCTAGAAGTGAAGCTCATAGAATACTCTTAAAACACATGAAAACAAACACAGCTGTCTTTTTTGTTGTTTTCCTACACCTCCTTGTGTTCAAAATCGACAAAATAACAGATTAGATGAGTTATCCTTTCAATATAAAGCATGTGGTGGCCAAACGCTGCATTAACTACTGATTACAGCAACTATAGAGCCCCGTTCTGATGAAACGCTCTCTGGCTGTTACTGAAACTGACCGATCAGATGCATACACTATCCGTTGACGGAGATGGATAGTTACAAAATGGGGCTCTACTCCATGCGTCCTTCCGTAGGTGACGGAAAGCCCTTGCATCGACTGATAATGGCGTTGTGCCCATCCGTCTCCATCAAAACGGAGTCAGAAGCCTCTTAGTACTGACCGACTGCTACCAAAGATCCTTCCTGCCCACAGCACCACCATTCATAAAGAAGCTTTGAAGATGCCTGGGTGATAAGAATAATGAGAACATTTTCTTTTCTTTTGGGATAAGTGAAGTATTGTTTAATTTAACATTATTCATTTTTTTTTCCTGAATCAGGTTCTGCATGGTTCTTGCCTTTGTCGCACTGTTCTCCAATATTTAAATCTTGGAGAAATTTGGCCTTTTGGATCCCGTGACACATTTTTTTCAAAAAACAAATATTTTTAAAATATTACTCATAAACCATTGATTATGCTGAAATTACACTCATTTAATATATTAAATTCCAATATAAATATTACATATCTTTTCAGTTGTCTTTTAGACATTTTGAAGCAACCGTTTTTGAAATAAAAGCCACCATGCTCATCTGAACAACAGGCGTGGAGATCAAATGCATAACAGTTTTGAATATGCCAATTAAGAAACTTCGAATAAATGTAATCTTACATTTTGCATTACAATGAGGCTGACAAGTGTCGCATGCTCCTCATCATTAAGTAAAGCAGTTTAAGTGAAAACCCAACATGCCTGCCACCATTTTCCATACTAATGAAGCATGTCTAAGTTTTAAGACATGGCAGAACGAATTTAATCTACCTTCTGAAGGCCCTTGGCACCATCAAATTAATTATTCATAAAGGACACGATATTATAACTCAATTGTCAACTCTGCAGCCATCCTTTTTTTTTAAAACCTTCCTTTCCTGCTGCTCCCTTTTGTCTCGAGTTCTCTTTTTAGAAAGCAAGTCATTCTCTTTTAATCTATAACAGAGCACACACTCATTGTGGGGGATGAACAAAATCATTTACTCGCTTTGTTTTTTGAAGACTTCAGATGAATGTTACAACACAGTAAGAGGGTTTATAAAACTGATGTAGCTCTCTGTGGGTTTTATGGTATGCTGAAGTACTCACTACAGTAGTCATCAATACTGAAATAACATAACCTTACATAGTTTTTTCCCTATGCATAAATCATGCATGTAATCTGCTTTAGTTCATCTCACTATAATGTTATTTAGACATGCTGGTTATCAGATGTTGGACAATTTGTGATTGCTTTAAAGCAAGTGGCTTTGTTTTATTTAAAAAAAGAGGAATGTATATATGACACAATCAGGAATGTATAAGGCAGAATCATGAATGATGGGAAAAACAATAGTCACCCTGGCATGGTCACAACATGCAAGAGAAAATAATTATAAAACTTGTAATTTTGTATAAGATTTTATGTGCTAATATACAAAATCAAAGGTTGAAAACACTGACCCATGACTCTCTGATCTATGTATAAAAAACCATCGCAATAGTTTTTAGTAATAACTAAAACTCAGAATCAGATAACAAGTTTGCTGTTTAGTTCATCACAGTTTAAATAATCTTTTAATAGTCATTAAACAATCTTTTTATTTTCAACAAATCAAGAACTGTTTCCATAAAAAAAAAATATATTGACTTAGAAAGCCAACAACCAGATAGTTAGTAAGTAAATATAAATCCATTTTACATACAGTAAAGACCCAAATTATTAATACCTTGCACATATTTTGTTTACAAATCAGTCTTTTAAACAACAAGTTTGTTTTTTACAGAAACAGAGAAAGGTCTCCTAAGAAGACAAATACTTTTTTCTTTACATTTTACAGTAGTTGATATGCTGAAAAGAATTAACACCCTACTCAATAACTAATGGAAAATACTTTATTTGGACTGAAGAAATCAAATGCATCTTATAATTGCTGATACGTTTTTACATGTTTTTACCTCACCATGTTTTTTTTGACAATTTAACTTAATGATGAACAACAAGTATTTAAGACGGGAAGGGCCATCACCCTAATCTTTAGCTCCTTTCTTATGTTATTAGATTTAAGTTGGGACTCTGGCCAGGCCACAAAAAAACTCTAATATCACCCCAATTTATGAGAAATGTGTTTGTGAAAGTCAAAGATTACTTCAAATCTAAACACAGAAATTAATTATTTGAGGCTTAACTTTAGATTTAGCTCGTCCTGCGTGTCTATTAGCTTCCTGAAGTCCTTGTTTTCAATAACAGTATAGAGGTGCATATGCTTACAAATGAAGCCGACAATAGCCTCAGTTATTTCAAGCGTGTGCAGAATTGGTTGTTAGTTGTAGCGTTCGCTTGAGTGTTGTTTGTTGCGGCCCAGAGAACGGCTTTGACATAAGATCTTGGTGTTGTCACAACAGGTTTTTCCCAAATTTAATAGTACTTCCGCAACATTTCACCTCCATATGGCACACCTTGCCAATCACTTTGCTTTTGATTTTTTTTGTCTGTTCTGAACTCGAAGAGCTACGGGTGTCTTCAAAAGCCGGCGTTACGCTAATGCTACAGGAAGTGTTCAATCTCCTTTTGCCTCTATATAAAGCACATTATGAAACAGACTTGTCCAAAGCTCAAAAGCATTCTGCTCATGAAAATGCCCACTACTACAGAACATGCTGTCTTTAGGCTACTGAAGGTGGGACAGTGAGTCTTCAGATGTAGTAAAGTTTTATTGGATTGAAATCTTTAGTCTATAGTGACTGCTAATACGGAGCTCTTTATTGACTAAATATTTTGATTTTCTTCATCTCTGTCATTCTTGGGTCTGTTAAGGTACCAGCTACATCTGAACACCAGATCTAAGCAACGACACAGGTCTGTTTCCAAGTACAAGTAGGTAAACTACACACAGTTAATTAAAATGTATACAAAACATTTTAATAACCGAAAGCCAAACAACTATCTACATCCCAGTCAACATATGGTTAAGGTTTATTTTTAGCAAACAAACATCTCGGATCACTCCTTTTATACAAAGTATCAAATTAAATGTTTCAGAATCATCCGATTCAACATAGTATGCAGCATAACTTAATCTATTACATGATATCTAAACTAAATACAATTAAACTGGATAACAAGTAGACTTCATTTAAGGGCCTACTCCATTGAAATAATTTGCACTGACATTGGCGACCTCTTCCAATCAGCTTTTTAGTCTATTAGCACACTAATTAGAGAGAGATGATCAAGATGATAAAGTTTATCCAGATAAATATAAATCTCTTGAAGATCCTAAACCAGAGAGCTTTCAACAGCAAGCAAAGTTCACTGAAAAAGAAACCTGTTATTAAGATACTAATCAAAACCAATTCATGTTAGAGTGTGAGGTTTTAAATGGAGAAAGGAAGGAATTCAAATAGCTATTCACCTTCATGGAATATGATTTAGCATAGCTTTTATAAGTGCATTGCATGTTGCTGAGACAGTGGGCAGTCTTTGCACGCTCTGCTCCCTGATCGTAATTGAGGATGACGCGTGACAGCCCCCCAGTGCTCTCTTGGTTGTGGCCCGGAGCATAGGACATGCTGACAGAGGCTGCACCGGAGACGGTGGCAGAGGGTCCTGGCCTGGCACGGCCATGGCATAGTACCCTTTGGGGCACCAACCCCCCCTTACTCTCAACCCATGGCAACTTTCACTACCTCACCTCTGTCAACAGGCATCTCAGAGGCTAATGAGAGGGCAGCTGAGACTGCTTAGCAATTCCTCCACATCAGTTGGCTCAGTATGCAAGCGAGTCCCCTCCCATCCCCCGTACCCACTCTGAATGTTCATCTGACACCTTTGGTGAAATATGTGTCAGCCTGAGCAGACAGGCACTAATCAACACTTTAAACCTGGGAGGTGTATTAATGCTGTGATGGTTTCCTGAAGGAGGGAAGAAAAAAAAGCTTTTGTCCTCTTACAAGAACAAAAAGGACAAAGCTCAGGACAACTTTTGAGCGTGCAAACTTTTAAGGGTAGAAACATTTTATGTATGAAAGAGACACCCAAATCAGGCATTTAAAAAAAAAAGTGCTTCTGAGGGAGTTCAGTTGTACAAATTTCATTCACACAGGAAAAGAACAAGTATATGAGGGAGAACTTGAAAATTTTCCTCTATATCCCCAGCAGAAGCTAAGCTACAAATGAAACTTCACTTCCACAAAGAAGTGAGGAAGCCATTGGGGGTCTCCTGGCATCCAGTTGCAGATACATAATTAAAGGAACAAGGATAGGGAGCATGTTATTACCAATGTTTTCATTAGGCCAAGTTACTATGTCAGTCTCCCTCAAGACCGACAGACAAGAGGCAAGAAAGTGGACGATATACGAAAATGTCTATTGGGGTCTAAAACTCTGTTCAAAACATTTTCAAATTAGAGCTTTTTCTATATCTTACCATTCTGACCATACTGCTACTGTATAAAAACATTTAATTTTGACATCAGAGATATAAAAAGGCTGCACAGCCTGCCCCTTTTTAAACTATATTTTCACTCCTTTTCCCTAACATCCAGGCTTAAATTAGCCAGGATTTTTGAGATCAGGGACTGTTTTTTAGGCTATGAAAAATGGATTAAATGAAGAGGAAGTCTGGCCTAATGAGCTCCCTGGGCTATGGAGCAGCAGGGACCGTGAGGGGAAAGAAGGGAGACGAGGCAAGCCTTTGAGGAAGAAGGGGCTGCAGCTATGCCCAAAGTGTGCCAGTTTCTCCTTGCTTTAGCGCCAATGGCACAGACGGCACCTGGGCAAAGCTTGGCCACCCTTGTCCTGCGCCGAAGGGAAACAGTCAGAGCAGCAAGTGTGCTGAACCTGAAAAGTTCCATTAGTGATCTAAATTTGTACAGACTTTCAGCTGACTGCTCAATCTTTAATAGGACAAATAAAAAGAAACATTTGCTAAAATCTAATTAAGAATATTTTAATTGAATCTAATGTGATAAATGCTTGCATACAGAAATAATTGATTAATACTTCAAGGTAAAGCGCTGCCAAATAACATTTGATATAGCACCCTTACTGAAGATGTTTATCGAAATCGATTAAACAGAAAACCAAGCTGGAGAAAATTGAAGTTGATTCGATTATGGTATTTTGGTTTGTAGTTTTTCAGCAAATTGTCTGTTTACAAAATACAGTTTATATATATATATATATATATATATATATATATATATATATATATATATACATACATACATACATACATACATATATATATACATACATACATACATATATATATATGGTACACTTGTATTGTAAATATATATGTAAATGATCAAATGTTTCTAGAATGTGTACATTTATTTTAGACTGAGTTAAAAATGGATGCACTACAAAAAATACTAACAACTGCTTCCTGTTAGGGATTGATGACCCAACAACAGTCAAATCCAACATTTTATTTCTTTCCTAGGTAAAATTCAAGAGTTGGTTAAATTCATTGTTCAAAAACGGATCAGGTTCAAAACGTTAAAAAGTAATATGATTACTGATTACTCCTTCCAAAAGTAACTAGTAAAGTAACTATGTTAGATTACAAGTTACTTTATTAATTACTTTCAACAGCTGCCAGAAGCACTTCCCACTGCCTCAACATAGAAACAATAACCAGTTTTGCCAATATTCACTTTATTGGAAATACATTTTATTAGTAGGCTAAGACCAGAAATATACTTGATTTTTAACCTCACATTGAAACCAGCAACTATGAAGCAACAATTGTATTGGGGACGTACTTGCTTGCTCACTGCACGTACTACTAGAGAGTTCCACTAAGAGGCAGACAAGAGTAGAGTAAAGAATCGTAAAGGAGATAATCAGCTGTTTTAGATTATAACAGAACAAGACAGCAGCAGTGTTGTTGAAAGTATGTAAGACCATATTTACCACTATTGTTGCTTGTTTTCTTAATGCTTTTGCCACCAAGTATCAAACATATATTTTTTCTTAGGAAAATTACAAAAATAATAACGCACAGTTGCTTGAACAAGTAACTTTAATCAGATTACCTCTATGGAAATAGTAATGCGTTAGATTAGTCGTTACTGAAAAAGTGGTCATAGTAAGAGAAACACACTACTAAGTAACATGTTACCGAGATCACTAGTCCACTGTTAGTCTGACATGTTAGCATTCAAATAAGGCAGAAAACGTTTAGACATTGCCATGAAAATCAGCAAAAAAAACATCACATATGGGCCAATGGCTGACCCTAACTGTGACAAAATGAGATATGCAATTGGAAAATCTATATAGCTCGATTGCTAATTTGATCAAGAGTCATTATACAACGAAACGGTGTTTAGTAACTGTCGGCGAGAGTAAAAATGAAAATATCTAAAACCAATATCAAACAAACTGCAAAGTGCAAAATAAATATGTGCAAATTCCTCAGAAACCCCCCCCCCCCCCCCCCAGTAGTGGACATAAAATGGATTAGCCATAAACAACATAAAATTATAGTGTTAGAGTAATTGTATGGGGGATATTATAATATCTTAAACTGGTTTTCTCTAATGCCGTTGAATGAAAGACTCGCATCATGGATGTGCAACTGACAAATATCCAGAACTGGCATGATGTTGTCATTTTAATATGCACAACCCTTGTTGAATTACAACCAGAAAGAACTGATGCAGTTCTGAAGTCAAATGTGGTCTAACTGAGAACTAGCCAGGTCAACCAAATAATGATGCTGTTGAGTGTATTTTCAAAGCAGATGTATCAAAAAATAACACGTAAAAGGTATCCTGTGCAACCGTGTACAGAAAATAATGTCTCGCTGGATACAGGAGAAGCATTGACGAATTAACCCTGCAAGTCAATGCTCCTAGATAGCACCCAAAATAAAAATAAAAAGTTAAATAAAAATAAAAACAAAAGGAATAGACCCAGACCTTTCAGTCACTTTTAAGAATTACAAGAAAAAACAAACGCCACCTGAGAACACGGGGGGTGGGGGGTGTCTGTCACATTCTTCAGCTACTTTTCCCGACAGTGATTAGATACAGTCAGAGCATCTCAATCTGCCACCCCTTAGCACTCATAGCAGGCTTGTCAGTACAAATAGCCCCCATTAAAATACCACACTCCTGGGGCACAGGCCTTGACCCCCTCATCTACCCCACATTGCCAAATGTCTACCCACACAGTTTACCAGTCTGTCATATCGATTGGAGGAGGGGATGAGTGAGGATGGGCGACAATGACAGTGACAAGCCAAAAGGGAAAATGCAGAAAGGCTTGGGAACTGTAAGGTGATCTAACAGGGTAAAAAGATAAAAGATAATCCACAAAAGTGCAACAAAATATGAAGAAAACTATTAATAGATTGTGTTTTGAGCTAAAGTAAACCTGTATTTCATCTAAAATAGACAACATTGTTGTTGTGTTTCACCAACTGAACAACAAATTTCAGCTCAAGCCTTCAGTCCGTGTCAGCTAGTGTGTCGGTATGAAGCAGACATTTGCAAACAGAGTAATGAGTCCAATGTGTCTCGGATCTATCTGGTGCCAACGTGAGTCGTCTGTCCTGACACTGAAAAATGACCTATCTCAGCAAGATTTCAGAGAGGAAAAGGCGACGGCACAGGGTAATGTGCGCAGCAATGTGCTGACAGCCAAATAGAAGCGGCGGTAGAAAGCATCATTAGGATCACACACACACAAATATACAAATACACACATCAACGCCCCAATATTTATTTACAGAAATCTCAAATACACTCCATCAGACAAGAGAAATTGTCTTCATGCCTGCTTGCACAGAAAAAAAGAAAGAGAGTCACTTGACTGATATTTTCAACCTCAAACAGAGCATGACGTCGCGGGTCCCTGTCATGTTGAACTGGCGAACACATAGTGGTGAAGCCAGTCAAGGCTAAACACAACTAAAACCGACAGAGGAAAAAAAAGACAAAATGATTTGATGACAAACGACATCTTAGTTATACATATGCTTAATAGAAGCAGTAACACAAGAGTGGGCACAGCTCCACAGGGCATGACTTAATACAACGTTCCCATCACTGTCATTACATTTTATGAAAATAGATTAGCTTGAAATTACCTGACTATTTTGGAAGGTAGAAATACAATTGTTGACATCCATATTTACTCATGGCACATGCAGCAGTTTAAAAATAAACATGCTAAAATTCTGGATAAAAATTGTGACAACACGAGAGAGAGAAAAAAAACGAACACAGGAATTGCGACGTAACATTTGAAAGCAAATATTTTTCTGTATTTTTGAGATAAGAACGAGGAGTGGGGGGCAGCATTCAAATGGGCAAGCTTGAAATAACAGTTCTGTTAGGGAGTCTTTCCCCTGAAAAGTGATGACGAATACATCGTTTGGTTATTGTATGAACAAAAGCTGGACAACATAAACAGTGAGTAATAGAGCACCAAACCCTCAATAAAATTCTGTCACCAAATAAGTCTCAATATAATGAGATCTACAGAAATAGACAAATAAGCAGATTGAAAGGATAGCTTAAATCCCAACTAGTGCTCATCCTTAGTTAAGTCCAGGCTACTGGGAGTTGTCATTGTTGAAATTGCCTATTATAATTACCTGATATCAATGTTTTTTAGTAGACATAATTTTAAGAAATGAATATGTTTGAATTTACTAAACATTTGAACAACAACAGTTGATTTCATTCAAGTGCAGATGAAGACTGCAGTCTGTAGAGGCACTTTTAGGTGCATGCAGATAATCGCTATCTTAACTCATATAAACAATGAAGAGTCAGATTCTAGAAGATTTTTAAGTTGGAAGTTGTTAAAAGCGGTACAGTCACACTAAACCTTAATGAAAGTAAATTAATTTAACTAGCCCAGGCTTCTTTTTACCTCATATTTGAAACGAGGGGAAAAGAGATCCTGCATTGAATAATGCAACCAAGGAACATCAATGGCATATAGTGTAACATTTCACTCTCTGACTCCATATGATTGATTTCATACATTTATTTAATATAAAAAAAATAATTGATTTAACTTATTTGAATGTAAACACTGCAGAACACAGACATTCAGGATGAGGTTAGATTTTGCATTTGCAACATAATGCTAGTTTCACATACCATAAGACAATGGGAACTGTAGGGAGTTTAAACTGGAAAATAAGTAAGTTACAAAACTCTGGAAACATCCAGCAGTAAGAAATGAAAATAGCAACCTCCCATCCCAAGACAGTCAAGGGTACTTCCTAAAGGAAGGGCAGCTTATTTTTTGGGATATAGTTATTCCTTAGTAATATGATGTGGACTTGTTCCTGTAGTGAAAACAACAGGGGTAAAAGAACGGACACAAATATAAGCAACTTTCTGAATAAGAGAAAATTTTAAGGGTACTAAATGCATTTTATAAAATTACACATTTTCTCTGCATGCAACATTTAAATTAAATGGGTTTAGGAACCTTAAGATAAGAATATGAATCCACATAGGATGGTCTCCCATGATGCCTGCATCTGTTAATGTGTCTAAATTATGCAAACAGACTTACCAGGGTAACTTCGATCAGTTTTAGGCACATTTCACTGTTTGGATAATAACTAAATGAATACTATTTAACTGAGAGCTGTGAAATAAATCAAGCAGATCTTTTATTGTAAACAACTGGAGGTTTATTTCGCTTAGTTACACTCACACCCTGAATGACAATTATTTATTTGGGAAGTTCTGCAATTTATTTGGCCAAAACTGTGTTCCTACAATGACCAGTCAGAATTTGAGTAAAATCATCTTATAAAGAATAAACACTTTTAATAACCGTTTTAAAAAGGGGTTTAACAGAAAAATTGTCTTTCATTTAAAGTTGTACTTGTAACTGAAAGAAGAAGAAAAACCTGCCAAGTTTTCTTTTTTTAACTTTAAATATTCTAGACATATGTCTTTTTCCCTGTTTCTTTGTCATACTTTAGTTGCCTCTTTTTTATATCTATATTTCATACTTAAATGTCCCCCCCACGTGCTTGTTTAGATAGCATTTTCTGGTTAAAAAAACACATAGATAGATTTAACATACTAGAAGCAAATGCAAGATTGTAATTCATCCGAGATAAAATTCTGTCTTTACTTTGGCAATCAAAACTTAGAAAGTTAAAACTGTTAAGAATCTTTTTTTAGGAGATAGCCTGTTGGATTCCATCTGTATCCGTCATTACAGATGAGTACGAGGCACAAAATCGAGGAAAAGAGGGATGCGTGGGGGCGTTGACAGAAAAGGACGATCCCGACTGACATGTTGAGACACAAACAGCTGATAGTTATCTGGTCGACAAGCTCAGGTTTATGGTATTGTCAGTTGGGTTCAGACGGAAATAATGTGTGGGATCCGAAAGAAAAACAAAATCCAGAAGACATTTCATGACAGACAACCATCAGCATTTGTGCAGAGGAGTCAGATAACAATGTCCACAGAAGGAGTCGTTTTGATTGCCAACTTTCCAGCTAGACTACAGTTTTCCTAAAACTATGTGACATAAACAACATTCAGCAGTACTGTGAACTCATAATTTTGACTAGAACCAGTTAAAATAATTTGCTAAGCCTTGTTTAGCAACTGAAGAGTGGCATGACCTGAACAGACCAAGAAGTGGGAGTAGCTCTGAACATCCAGCTCCCCCTTTTCTCAGCTCAGGTTTCTAAATAAAAGAAGCAAAAAAAGCCCCTCACCTAATTAAATTACCAAGAAAACGCTCTCCCCGGCAACGCAGCACTCATGTGGTATATTACACACAGATAGTACAAACACGTTATGTATAATGTATAGCCCACTTGATCGCCACATAAAAAAATATGTACATATTCCAAAAACAATGAGGTGCTACACCAGCAAGAGTGGCAAAAAGGAGAAAGAAGAGAGAGTCTGTTTTTTTATGTGTGCAGGCAAGCTCCTGATAGTGACCCCATACCTCATCTCAAGGGCATAAATAAACATGTGAGTGTGAGAGTGCCTGTGGATTATAATCAGAGAGAAAAGGGAATCAAATTTATTCTGCAACTGCCATTAATATTTCAGAGCCGTTACTGTAGCCCATGTGAAAGAGCATGAATGATTAATTTAGACATCACCTCTGTCACAATCCTTTACCAGGCCCGGTTCAATGATCCACCTTTTGAGAGTAGTAAACAAAAGGTGGCTTCTGCCTTGTTTTTTTAGTTGTGGTCTAGTCTCGGCTGTTCCCGTCTGGCAGCTGGATGGGGTGCGGTGTGTTGTTGGACAAGAGGGCTGCCTTTTAGTGGTTTGCTTTTGACTGTCGGGTGGTAGGAGGGAACCACATCCACAACTGGAAGCAAAAACTACAATGGTGATAGCAGTAGAGGACAGCTACACCTGCAACAATAAACTTACAAAGTGGGGCAGAAAAAGTTATCTGGCAGCCAGCAACGGTGCAAGTTGCCCTGCTTAAAAAGATAAGATAAGAGAGTTCTGTAATTTTCATCATAAGTACAATTCAAATGTGAGACACAGAATAAAAAAAGAAATCCCAGATATCACCCTGTATGATTTTTAAAGAAAGTAGTAGCATAATGCTGCAGAAAATAAGGATTTGGTCAATAATAAAAGTTCACATCAATAAGTTGTAACTTAACCCTCGTTGGCAATGACAGAGGTCAAACATTTCCTTTAGGTTTTCACCAGGTTCGCACACACTGTGGCTGGTATTTTGCCCCATTCTTCCATGCTGACCCTCTAGAGCTGTGATGTTTAGGGTAGATGTTGGGCAACAAATACTTTCAACTTCCTCTACAGAGACTCTGATAGACTGAGATCTAAAGACTGGCTAGGGCACTCCAAAATCTTGAAAAGCATGGGACAGTTTTTCAGCCCATGTGCATCATCATCATTCATCTGACTATGCCTAAAACTCTTTCACAACTTTAATATTTACCCATCTGGTCTGCTCCTTGATCTTCATTATGCGGTTTATAGTCCGTAAAATATACTAGTTAGGGAAGGAGGTCAGAGTAAAACGAGGTTTAGCACGTGTGCGCATCATTCTTTTCTGTCAATTATAATTATGCACTGCTTTCCCAACTAAACACATTTGGCATTTTTTAATTGTCAATGAACACTATTGTAGGCATCGTAGGTCAGCATACCTGTTTTCATCCTTTATTTTATACCACATTGTACAACTAGGCATCCATCCAGAAACAAATAATCCCAGGAAAAGTTTCCAGGTAAAAACAAAACTCCAGGCAACAGTGTGAACTACACACAACAACCTGTTAGTCTGTAAAAACCAGGTACATCAATAGCCAAACATTCTGACAGGTGCACATTAGTCCCTCATCCCAAGTCGATGGATGAGCATCTTAGCTGCTGATGGATGGGGAGGCAACCATGAGGTCCTATCAAACTGACATGTGCACCATACCTGTGTTTTTCATTTGTGTTTAGGCTTTGTGTGACGCTTGTCTGACAAGTAAAGATCACAAGGAGACAGGATCCATCTATCAGACCAGTGAAGCTGCTGCTGCTGACTCCAGACCCTGAGGGCGTGGTGAATATATATCTTTCACAACACGCATATATATATATATATATATATATATATATATATATATATATATATATATATATATATATATATATATGTATATATACACATACATATCTCTGTGCGTATATGACAAACAAAGTTGTAGAGTCAACGGTCTATATTTACCTAACAAGAAACTACAGTCCCCCCCCTCCGCTCTCTTGCAAGAAAACAAAATTACAGCCTTAGAATGTAATATAGTAAGCATTATTCTGCTTTCAGTCTGTGTGCATGTGTTCGTGTTTGCGAGGCTACCAGCAGAGCAGTGAGCCCATGGGGGCAAAGCGAGAAGGGATGACACTGATGCGATGTGTTGGCATGTGCCCTCGGGTGTTTTTGGTGTGGCTGTCATCTTGTTGTTTTCACACAGTTTGCTCCCCCCTTTGTCAAACCCCGCATTATTCAAATAGCGCGCCCAAAAGTTCCTTAAATAAATAATGAATTCACAATGAGATGGATTGATGAACAATGATGGCGAAGAAGTGTGTGTGAGACTGTTTGTTTTTTGGTATTTTTTTATGATATGCACAGTTTTTCTGTTGTTTTGGACAGAGTCTTTGACAGGCACTTGTCTCATGGGAGACTGAGCGTATCAGAAAAATAAGCACCGGGGCTGGAAGGAGGGTGCCTTGCTGAGATGTGTGTGAATGTGTGTGTGGGTCTGCGATAATGAAATTCAATCAATTCTTTGCTGTGTGTTTAAAAATAAATATATTTTACCCTCTAAAGTAGTTATTTAGGTAAACTAACTCTGTCGGTCAATAACTTGAAAGAAGCACTAAGTGTGCCAAGAGGTCAAACTCAACAAGAAAGCCGAATGCATTGCTTGCAATAAGAAATAGAATGGTGTGTGTAAAACAAGAACACACACACTTGCCAATACAGATGTACACAAACAACGGAAATGATCATGAAAGAAAATTATATATTAGGTCCTACACTCAAGACCTTCTTTTTCATATATATATATGTGGTACAAAACCTCACCCCTTTCTCTAAACAAAAATCTCCATAGTTTATGAGACCCAACAAGGTCAACATGCATGTGAAACTTCCTTTTCTTTTCTCAGAAATATAAAAAAATATATGAAAAAAATGTGTGGGACTTGAAAGCAGCAGCAGCAGCTCGCTGACTCTTCACTATAGTTCCTAAAGCCAATCCAAATCAATACGCAGCCATACATACCACAACTGGAACAACTCTTGTCAAAGGTTACTTCTTTTTTTTGCTGTGCTATTCTCTTCACTTTAGCAGGGCGGAGGAGGATGAGGGAGATGCAGGAAGAACGAAAAAAAAAGAGAAAGAAATGAGACGGCGAGAGAAGACTACTTCTGAGAAGTGAGAGGAAAGCAAGAAAGATAAACCTAAAATGATCCCCTCTCTATAGTTGCGGAACTCGGTGCTAATGGGTTTTGACACACCGCCGGCAGGCCAAAGAGAGAAGGGGCCAGGGGTGAGTCGATAGTGGTGCGCGGTTGTGGCCAGGGGCAAGCAGCCGAGGCTAGACCAGACCCCTGGTACCAGCATGGGCTGGGGGCCTGACCACTAATCATTATAAAGTCAATGAGTCCTCTAGCGCTTGCAGCTACTCTAGCCTTCCCAAGGAGCAAACACCACCTAGTGAGGGCCATATTGTATACGCTAAATTTATACAGCATGTCCTGTATTTATGCCAAGTTGCGGTACAAGAAAGGTAGACAACTGGAGATAGCATCTTGGTGCATCAAGGTGTGCAAAAGTATTTGCACAAAAAAAAAAAAAAACCTTGTTAGAAATTCAGAACAATGAGCAAAAACGGGGTTACTTCAATTAAATTCAGTTCATTTTTAAAGCGCCAATTCATAACAGGTGTCATCTCAAGGCACTGTACATGAAAAGTCACTTCAGTTTAATCATACATACATTCCAAACATTTTAAAAGTTTCCTATTTAAAGAATCCCAGTGGAAGCTGTGCCCCTTCCCATTTAATTCAAGATTTTTCCAAAATTAAAATTTGTAGATTATTTAAAAATTCTAGGCATAGGAGTACAAAGTATGATCTTAAAGGGCTTATATCATGCAAAATCAAGTTTTTTGAGTTTTCAACCATCTGGTAATATAATTTTCTCCAGAGTGTTTTTTTATCTTAATTCACGCATGTCTGAGTAATCCTCCTGAATTCTGCCCTCTGAGCAGCTGAGTGTTCAACTAGTGACATCACTGGTTGAAAGTTGAGTGCTAGAGCGGTCTGCACCACCCCTGCAGGCAGAGCGGCTTACCCCTGGTAGATTTTCGAACACACCCTCCTCCTTCTCACAGTTCATGGCAGCTTTGGTTTCTGGCAGCTTAAAACACTTTTTTTTGTTGGATTTTTTACTTTCTCTGTGAAGACACCCGTTTGGCTGCATGGATTACAGGATTTTATACTACATTCCTAAAGAACAGAAGCTGGATCAAAGAACAAAGATGCCTGATGGACAGAAAAGTAAGTAGCTACATGCTAATGTGGGTTAGCCATTCATCAAGCACTCATGTGATTTTATAACAGCATTGTGTGGTTAATTAATTGATCTGTAGCTTCTCAAAATGTTCAGTAAATGGGTGCAAACACCACCCATGGCTTTTTTATATACTGGTCTGGAAAGATTTGCTTAGTGGATGCAGCTGTGTTGGTTTGGGCTGTGTCTAAAGCCTGGAGTTTTAGCAACTGAGATAGGCTTTATTGACTCAGTTTTTTACAAAAAAATAAAAATAAAATAAATAAATAAACCAAACGTCTGAGCCCTTAATTGTGGTGCTTCTTGATTTTCTAATTCTTCTGAGAATACTGATCGTGATGAAGCTTAGCACTGTTTGTTTCAGTGTGATCTCCTCCAAGCTCTGAAGCGCAGCAGAGCGGTGGAGCAGAGCGTAGCTTTGGGGTGCAGGATGGGGTGCAAGTTAAATTTCAGGACAAATTAATACTATCTAACGCCAACAGTAACGTTTAACATATATATGTCTATCCCAGAAGTTGAAAGCTGTAAAATAGCATGATACAGCCCCTTTAAAACTGCTTGAATAGGAGGGGGGTCTTATCCGTAGGTTCTATGAATAATTAAACAGGTTCATACTAAATTTCATATTCTCAAAGTAGAGGGCTGGTTTATTGCTTGACTAGTTTTGGTCAGCTCTAGTTCTTTTTCCAAAAACAGTTTGTGAACACTGGTATCTAAACTTTGTTGGCAAAAACATTTTTAAAATAGCAGTTTTAGTACTTTTACATTTTGGATCAAGTTTAAGAACAACATGTCCAGTTCAAATTGAACTTAAAGTTGTCCCGAGATCAAACACGAAGCAAAATTGCTCCTTTTCTGAGTCTTCATTGAGAGCACAGTCAATCAAAAATCAAATCACTGAAAAACAAACATGCTCAAACTGAGGTGTGAACTTTGAAAAAAAAGTCACCTGTTTTATTAAACAATATTAAACTTATATTCTTTATACAATGGAAAAAGCCTGAGCAACCAACACTTTTCCACACTTAACCAGACTTGTAAATGAATAAAAGCAAATAACATGCGTGAGAACACAATTTCATGATGCATGCCATGTCAGTCAGTGAAAGTCTTCAGACTTTGATGGTGTTGATTATTAAGTGCCAACACAACCTCCGCCCTACCCTGGACGCTGTCTCTCCTGAGATGGCACACAAACTGGTCCCAGGTCAAACTGGGGCTCGGCACAGTCACCTGGACCCCATGCATTTTTTAATGCCTCAAGCCGATCCTGACACACAGCCTCCGACCGGACTACCAAATGAGGCAGAGTTTCTTTAATTAACAAAAGAGTTTAAGTAAAGAAGAATCTACCGGACTTTAAAATATCCATATGAATATGAGTGATGAAGTATCGAGGCTTAACCTTGACAATTATATTCATACACTAGTAAGTTTCACTCTTGTTTATTCACTCTTTAAGGTCACAAACCTTTTATATTATTTAGATGAAAAGACTGAGCTAAGCTGATGGAGTCCAAAAAAACCATTTCAGTTATTCTGAAATTGTTGCTTAGTTTAGACTAATATCGGTGATCGTGAAGCACTTTAGAAAAGAGGTCTATTTAACAGCAAAATCGTTTTTGTAAAGATTTTAACAGAAGCCAATTACGGACATGAAGGTTTACGCAGGTTAAAAGAAGTAATGGTTTTAAAACCTCTGGACTTCTCCATCATACTTTTTCTTCAGTAAAAATTCTTCCAATGACATACAGCTGAAACAGCGGGGGAAACTGGTCTTTTCTGCAGGCGAGCGGACGTAGAATATTGTCCTGCGACCACTCTACTATCTGTTCAATTAAATTTAAATCTAATTTATTCATGTCAAAGGGAAAATTAAATGCTGTTTAAATGGTATTATACCATATTCTTCAAAGAGTCGTTGCTGTGTGCAGGAAGGATGTCCTGTGGTGTTATCGGTTAATCTGACCGACAAATTTGTTGTTGTATAACAGTCCCATGAAGAGGATGTTCACGGGTGTCAATAATTGTCTTGATTTTATCAAGAATCATTCTTTGCACAATCATTTCTAAAACGGAACCAGCCTCATCAGGTTGTTGAGTCTTTTTTAGGTCCCTGGCTCTGATGCTGCTACCCCAACATATGATGGCCCAGGAAACACTATTCACATAGACATGCAGAATCTTGGTGCAAAACTTAATAATTCCTCTAAAGTACAGTCTGCTCTGTCCCTCCTTCATTACTGCTTTTCTGTTGAATGTACATTTAGGTTACTATACTCCTCCACCACCTCCACTACTTCTCCCATGATCAAAATAGTTTTTTGACCTAACCCTGTTTCTTTTTAAATCTATAATCGGTTTCGTTCACATTCAAGATGAGATAACTGCTTCCAAACCATGCCAACAGTCTCTGTAAACAGCTTCTTGTCCATCTTAGATACACCCAACATCTTCAGAGTCAGAGTATTTCATCCGATGACAGGCGTCAGTTTTTTACTGGAAGACTAAGGTGTACAGTGTGAAGAGGGCAATTTTTTGTGTACGACTGTCATGTTCTTTTCAATGACTATAGAGCATAAACAAAAACATTTATACAGTATAAAACAAGATCAAATTGCTTTTACTGAAAACAGAAAGCCCATTAGTTAGTACCCCTTCTACAATACTTCTGCCTATCAAAACCTCATGATCATTTTCTCCATTGCATTTATTTACAAGAGTCCTGTAGTGACCTTACACATTGAAAGATGGATGGATTGCTGAGAAGATGAATGTATGGATGGGATGAATGGCTAATAAAAACATTACCTACTCTTTTGTGCTTTGTCTGTATAAACACAAAATGAGCTAAAATGTGTCCAAAAAAAAAAAAAACTTGAATCAATAGCCTTACAGCTTCTTAGCTCCACTCTGATCAATATGCATGCAATCAAACTTTTTGCCAGCATTACTTCCACCACTAGGCCCATTGATTGAGTTCATTGATCCTGATGCTCAACTGTCTTTTAGGAGCGGATGGTATGGATATTTAGCACCGGAGACCCCATCTGGCCAGCTTTATGAACTTTGACCTTTGAGTTAATCCTCAAACAAAAGGTAGAACTTATTGGAACCTCTACAGTGTGACCTGGAAACATCCCAGAGGGGGGCAACTCAAAGCAGCATGGTGCCAAACCAGACCCTACAGTTAAGACTAATGCCCTCTTCAAGGCCGGCTCTCTACTGAAACAACTACTAACCTCAACAAACATAGATTATTCAACTAAAGACTTTGGTTATTTTACAGATTTGGAAGTAAGATGACTCTGCTTGATGTCCTAATTTTTGAGAGACACTGAACAGAAACATTGGTCAAGCGTGATGGATATGATCAAGAGTAAAAGATGATGAATTTACAGCAGCACGGGGAAGAAAAGGAAGCAACTGAGGGTCAGCGAAGGAGGGGCAGCCAGAACCCAGGTCTGGTGGAGGATTGGGCGTTCAATGAAGCTCTCCACTGATGTGCCGCCAAGCTCTTTGAAGGGATTATTAACACATTTTGATTACTCTGGTCCAGTTGTCACAGAAAATATAACCTCCATCAGGGCTACAAGATGGAAAGCTTTTTTCTTCCCTAGTCTACTCGCATTGTTGTTCCTTCCAATCCCTGCAGACCTTCTCATTGCTCTGGGATTGATTGACTCAAAGCAATCCACTAATTACAGCCTCAGGCATCTTGAAGAATAATCTTTTACACTAATATTCTGACAGGGAAAGCACACCTATCTGGAAATACAGACCAACATGCTGATATGGTGCCAGGTCTTGTTTCTGATAACATACAACTGGTCTTGGGCAACTTCCTGCAATATTTGAATAATTATAGAAAACATACAACACAAGGTGGAGAAAAATGTGACAACAAATCATACATTTCAGATACCAAACAGCCGGAGAAGATTAAAACAATACAAAAAGCCCTTTGGATTAGTTTCCAATGTGCTTCTAGCTCCGCCCAACGAAAGCATTCCAAACCCAGAATATTCAATCATCTTGAGAATATTTCCACAGTAAATGTTGGTGATGACAGCATTATCCACATAGTATATCAATGGTGAGGTCTGGAAAACATGTGAGCTGAAGGAATCACGAATGGCAGTGACTAAATAAATGTAAAGTGGTAGCCTAGAAATTGAAACAAATCGTGGGAGAAGCCAAAAAGTTTGCTCAAAATGTTTCTCAGCAGGTTAGTTAAGCCATGCTCTGCACTCTGTCTCTAGAGAGACATTGGGCAGGCTTAGCACCATCACCGCAGACCTTTTTGGGGTATTTTTAGATGACGGTAGAGCTGTGACTAAGCAAAACAAGAGATGACGGCAGCTCAGAAACTGTCTCTCAATAATATCTGATGTCAGTACAGCAGATATGATATTTTTCTAACGAGAGTAGTAGATGATGCTGAATTCTCCATTCCTCTTCGTCTTTGATGGTGTATTGCGGACTGCCCTGTTGACTGATTGCCGACGTAATGAATACTTCACATTGTTCGTTACTCCGATTGGTTGTAGCACTGTCCAATTGTACGCAGAGACATTTTGAAAGACAACCGTAGATACTGTACAATAGAGAAGTACCACAAAGTGAAAGAGTCTTTTAGCCAGAGAAAGGGCGAAAAGTCAGTACATAGATACCGTTTTCAAGACATCTGATTAATAAAGCGTAGTGCCATAAGATTAAAGCCTCAAGGGTTAAAATTAGGGGTGCACCGATCCAACTTTTTCAGTCCTGAAACCAAAACTGATACCTGGATTTTCGGTGCATCTGTCGATACCTGATACTGATCCGATACCATTGTTGAATTAATAGACTGTATAACTTTCACCTTATACCTTTCTTGAAGAGACTAAAGGCACCATACTTTACTAACTAAACATAACTAAGCAAGACAAAAGATGTAAAATATAAAATTCCCAATAAAATAAAATTTCAAGTGAAAAATGAATCTTTTTTGTGAATTTATTGCCAATTTTCAAAATTTTGAGTATTGGTTCATGGTATCGGTTAAGTTTAACAAACACCAATACATGTAAATTAGACAGAATCGGAGGCTGATACCCGATATCAGTAACGGTGAATCTCTAGTTAAAATGTTGATAAATATAAATAGCCAGAATCACATGTGGTCAGATTCCCAGTTGTGAGTGAAGAAACTCTTAGTAAAACAATGACAGAGATTCCTATTAAAGTTTAGAGGTTTATTAGAATTTGGATTGATCAAACAAGGATTCTCATTCTGGATGAAAATATTTACCTAAGATTAGATAAGCTGTCTAGTTTCTATATCTAAGTCAGTGTAGACATTATAACACTATATAGCTCTGTTGCTATAGGAGGCAAGATACATTTTTATTCATGGGAATATCAGTTACAATACATTCATATAGTCACTGAATTGACCAGGAGAAAATGAATCTTTTCAGTTGATTTTAACTAAAAATATATATAAAGGAAAACAGTCAACTTGATGTCTTGTTAGTGTTTGAGCTTTTGACTTCTGAGATGCACACGCCTACCCAGCTTCACACCCTGTCACTTCAAGATTAAATAAAAAAGATACTAACAGACAAGCAAACACGCATTTACGCACTGAATAAAAGCATTTTCTTCTAAGAACAGAGTTGGGAGGTTTGTTGAAATAAAACCATCAAAAAAAGGCAAAGAAACTTTTAGTGTTTGAAAACAGAAGAGCAGCTCGTAGTGCAAACCTTAGCATCACTTACAACGATGAGCACAGCTAATATACATGAGAGGGAATGCTTCTGTTTGTAGATCATTAACCTCGTATCCTATTTGTGAAATGTATATTCATAAACAGACTGAGGATTGTCCAAATGGGATATTTATAAAGTACACTTGATCTATGAAACGGGCCGATGTAGTTGACATCAAAGGGGCCGGAGTGGGAGAGGTAAAAGTAGGCCAGGCCACGGCCTGGGAGAGAAGTGGAGTGGATAGAGAGGAGAGCGATAGAAAAGAGAAAAAACAGGTCGTGCGGATGGAGCGAGATATGTAAAGAGAGGATGGTCCCAGGGTGGGAGGAGCTCAGGTGTGAGTTGTGAGGAGGCACCTTCTGTTCATGGCTTTAAGGCCCCTCTGCAGACAGAAGAAGGGGGCCCAGACAGACACGGGGTCCTCTTGTTTGGCCCAAATAAATCCAGGTGGCTCAAGACGCGTGCCCATTTCAACGCAGCTTTAATCTCACAAACAGGCATACAGAGGCATCTCAGAAAGTCATATCATTGCAAAGTTATTTTCTCAGCTTTTTTTATTTAGTTTACAAAGACAATGAAAATCCAAATTTCAGTTTAGCTGAAAATGATTTTAAAGCAGAAACTTTGGTCTGTTGAAAGATATGTCCATACTCTATGCACTTAATACTTGAACAAAGCTCATTTTGCATAAATTACTTCATCTATCCAATGCTGCATGGATACATTCCACCTCTCTTTTTAAGGAAGAGGGCTTTATTTAAAAGCAGCCTTCAAGCAGCTCGGCTGGATTGTTTGGTCTGCTGTGGTTTAAGTAAGGCAAGTTGGGTGAGTTTACAGGTTGGTAAACCAGAGAGACACCACACTCATAAAATAAGGAAACGCTATTTTTGGCAATGTCTGCAGGTGCCAAGTCCTATTGGAAAATGAATTCTGCATCCCCATTAGGTTCGTCAACATAAGGAACCACACAACAAGGCACCCGAGATAATCAATAGACGTCAAGTAACATTGAGTCTGTGCCTCCTCTTTCTTCCTGCTGACTCTGGGAATAGTGGGAATTTTGTTCATCCATTCATCCATCCATTGTGTAATATTCTACTATTTAGGGTAACTTAATGTCGGGATTTAATTGGCTGTCGCCATAATGTTTAAAATTAACAGACACCAACACCTGAACGCTAGAGTAATTACTCTATATAATGTAGGAAGTTCACTTTTTTTTAAGCTAATTCCATAAAGTAAATTAAGTTTCCCGTGATATTCTAATTCAGTGAGATGAACCTTCAACCCCAAAGTTTGAACAATTTTATAAGAGGAAACAATATGTTTTGCAACAACAGATGCAACTGTGTTGGTTAATCTTTAAAGGTGTTCTCTAATTATTTTTCCACAAAAGAGTTTTTTTAATCTAAACTCTTACAGTATGTGACTGATATTGATCGACTGAAAAGTCTTCTTTAATGTATTCCGTGTTTTTGTGTAAAGCTTTCGTTTTCTGAAAGCCTACTGCCACACATCCGTGAAACAGATTTAACATTCAAGCTTAATGGGTTGCAGAGGCAGTGGGAAAATATCAAAGAGAAAACAATAAATACTCATGTACAAAATTACCTATATTCAGACTAAATTTCTGTGTTTAATATCCCTCTAATGTCCAGCCACTGTATTTAGTAATTAGGTCACTTGCAAGTAAAATGACCAGCTGGTTTTACAGTGAGGACTCCTTGAACCATTTCCTACTACTGACATATTTTATCCTTCTGTAGCAAGCATGAATGGGCAGAAGGATTAGAGCACTACTGCTGCTTCTCTGTAGACATCCAGAAAAAGATCGGCACAGTGTTGTGAGGGCACAGAGTGAACTTGAAACAGGCCAATAAAGAAGGCACTACTATATGACATATATATTTATCAGAGGAAAGTAACAATGGTTTTAAATTAAACTACTAAATGAGTTTTGTTTTCAGAATGAATAAATACTCCATGAAAGTCTTTTAACAAGAAGGCAGAGGAAGTATCTGAGTATCTTTCCAGGGTCCATCTCCCAACTAGTTGCTGCACACTGTCGACAAGCTGGCTGAAAGGATACTATATTCATTTCTTGGTTGAAGGAAATACAGTTTTGGACAACTCAAACATTTTCCAGCAGTGTAAAAGACAGAGTAATGGTGTGAAAACTAAAAAAGGTAACACTGTCAACAAGTTTTAAACTGAATGCTTGTGAAGTGGTCATTTAGAGGCCAGTCAATCTAGCAGATAGCTACATTAATGAAACAGCTAATATCAGCTAGTTATATCGGTCTTACTGAATGAAAAGAAATGATGGCAAAAAGGTTCAACAAGGTTCTGTAATCACTGAAAACAAAACTTATTGGGTTCCTATTGTAAAGTTTTTTTTTAACTCAAAGTTGATGTATGTACATAAGGCTAATTAAAAAAATGATATATAAGAACATTTAACTGTAATTTATAGCATGATGTCTTATTTTAACAGAAGAATGAATTATTGTAGTTAAAAACTTTTTATCACATAGGTGAGGACGGACAAATCTTAGGCTGAGGTTATCATCATTAGTTAGTTGTTCACAGGAGCTTACCAGAAACATTTGTATTATGTTCATTAATCAATGCTTGTGTGTAGTGAATGTGTAATTCTTTGTTTATTCTACCAGATCCGAACTATTGGTTTGGTTCTGTACACTTTGTTGTTTTTGTATTACTGTTTCTCTGCCGTCCGGCAGAGGTGGAGGACTGGGATGTTTTGTGTTCTTTATTTACCTCCCTGTCGTGTGTCATCGGTTCGCCCCTCTGTTGGTCCGGTTTCTTTTCTTCACCTTCTTCCTTTCTCCCTTCTTGTCTCAGTTTAATGTCCATGACGTCAGGAAATTGAACCCACAGTAATCACTAATAAAGATTTTTCATACATATACATCAAGTGGCGTACTACAGCGAAGCTGTACTACTCTGCTTGGGAAAGTAAAACTGTTGGGCTTGTACTTGGTACTCAGACACCAATTCTGAGTAGCATACTGCTAGACAGGACACGTTAAAAAAAAAATAAAAAAATAAAAAATAAAAAAAAATAAAAAAAAATAAAAACTTTTTATTATTAACATTTAGTAAAAATGCTGTAATGTAATATTTTTGCTCAAGCTTTTCAGACGACAAAAGAATCTTCTTTCGGCCAATCCCTCGAAAACTTTTTTTTTTTTTAAAGGGACACATTTTTGCAAGAAATGAGACAAGACTGACATACGTTCCTCTGAGGATCATCCTGACAGATTTACCAATAAATAAATAAACTTCACTGCAAGAAAGATGCTAAAAACTACTCAAATCAATTACATCAAAGATAAAGCTCACATATTGGGAGTTGTTAAGTTAACTGCATTCATGTTCCAAAGGTAGCGTGCCGGAGCCATTGTTGTCATTTGACGATGGCTGCGTTTAAATTGGGAGTGAAATCCTCCCCAGGAGAGATGGTTCAACCTGTCACAGCAGACTGAGGGGACAGAAAGGTTTTTCCTTAGAAAAAGAAAACCTCAGACACACACACACTAAACAGTGTCTGCAGATGTGTAAGATCTTAATCATCATCGCCATCATTCTGTTCTGCTCTTTTGGAGTGTGTATGTGGTTCACATGAAAGGGATGCAATTCTTCCAAGGCACTCTCAGATGCAGAGATTTTCCCTTTGCTCTAAATTTGCATAAATTCTGCACGTCTGGCCTTTAGGAGGCAATAACAATTATTCACCAACTTGGTTGTTTAAGCTCAAATTCAAGCTGGCCATCTAAATAGCTCATTAAAACAGCATTAAAGCGCATAGGAAAACTGAAATATTCAACATATGCTACGGCTGGTTACTGGCATCGAGGTATAGAGAAGTTTTAAAGTTAGACCATTATACAGTTTCTCTCATTTAATGAGATGCCAGAGAAAATGCAGGAGAGAGTAGAGTCTCCCCTCTTCACAGGACAGCCCCTCCCCCAACAGTTGCTGCACACTGACCTTCAGCTGGCTGAAATAAGGCAATTACACATTTCCCTCACCTAAAACATTGACAGCTAAACATAGTTTATCATACTTATAAACACAATTAACATATTTTAGCAACAGCTTGAATAATTCATTTTTGTTAATTAAGAGCTTTTAGATTGTTTTATACATTTTTGTTAAATGTTTTTGTTTAAAAAAAGAAAAAGATTATCTATTATAAAGCCATGGTGTCCAACCCTAATGTTCTGGATAATACAGAGAATATGTCTGACTTGCTTTGAAGAAAAAGTTCAGCTATTATATACTTCTTTTTGATGCTCTGACACCACTTTCATGCACCACTGTTTTTCTGAAGTATTTCTGCCCACATATTTTTAAAATTAATTTCTACATTTTTCAAGTAAGCGTCGTTCTGGAGGTACATTTTAATTCTGACTAGCCTATTGTCTGCAAAATATTTTTGCAACTTTCTTTCTCCTGAGAGCTGCTTTTGTAAACATTACCAAGACATTTTGACATTTCATATTTCCTTACTTCCATTATCAACTTGAAACATCAGAGAGAAGCAATAAAATAAGACATTCAAAATATTCCAGAAAATAATCAAAGTTTATACTTTCTTAGATTACCTTTTTTAATTTAATACATACTCTTTATCTTCTGCACTTTGGTAATGCAGCTAAAGGCAGGAAGGATGAGAATTTCAGTAGTAAATTGTTAAATTACTCAAACCCCCGCCCCCCCCAAAAAAACAACAAACAAAAACAAACAAATGGCAAAAAAACCAACATTTTTTTGATTTTATTTTTTTATACCAGAAAGCACATTCCTGCGATCAAATGGCCTTCGTCAAACATTTTCAAAAGTCCACATCAATGCATCAACTTTGTTCTGTGTGTAAGTTGTAACTAGGCACCTACGCACATCAAACTTGAGAGATGTGCCAGACTGAGGAAGGTGTCCCTTAGGCCGTCTTAGTCAGTCTTTCACAACTGCGCTTTAAAAGATGGGCGACAGAACAGTGCGCCGCGGTTGGCCCCGATTGATGATTGAGTAACCCGAGATCATAGAAGCTCTCGTAGAGGACTTGCCGCCGCATAACTGCGCATACATCAGCCCTTCAGGACTACAGCTACACGCGTCATGTAGCGAGACCGACTGATGTGAATATGGGGGCTGTCTGGACTACTTAAAAGAAGTTTGCAACGCAGAGGTCAACAATCAAAGACACCAAAAAAATGATAACGGGAAGAAAAAAAAGAGGGCTTTGTTGCTGTAAATCTGTTTGTAGATGAGCATGTAACAACTTAACTGCACAGTAAATGCAGCATGCACATAAAAAGATGACAAAAACAGATACTAACTACATAACCTGGACAGGCACAAACACAACGACCAAACTAAATCAATAAGTTTCTGTTGACTGTGCAAACACTTTCTTTTTCAGGAACTAAGACACATCCGCATGATTACATGTGGTGTATCTGTGCATACACAGAGGCTCCCTTTCAGGACCCTCTTACAGGAGGAGAGCGAACAGGCAATGACTCGCTTCTAAAGCAGCTCAAGGGCGCGGCCTATCTACCAAAAGACAGAATGCATGAATAGGAATTGTTGCCTCCATTCAACATCAAGTCACTACTTTTATATTTATATAGTCAAACTGTTTTTTTTTTTGGTTTTTTGCAGAGACAGCTAAATATAGGTTATTTAAAAATCCCTAATAAGCATATTCCACAACTGTCTCAAACCTGACGACTAGATAACTTCAATCAAGATAAATCGAATCATAAAATTAATCATTTCAATCCACATGTCATTTAAAGAAAAAGTGAAATGAACTGTTACTTCACCCTGATCTAACAATAAAGAATCCAAATGTAAATTGTGGTCAAGTTTGTTCAAAACTGTGAAACAGAATCTGCTGCCCCCCCACACACAAATCGCCCAGAAAACATGTCGGAACGGGACACAGAGTGCTCCTAAGGTTACCCCCCATGACGGCAGCTTTACCATCCCACCGACTGACAGATGGGGCGACCAGCTGACATCTCGGACCGGCTATGTTTCATGTTCCCCGGGTGTCTTAAACGGGCCGGTGCCCCGTCAGATGGGCGCAGAACGGCCAAGGAGGAGGCTTCTTTGACAAAAGATGGGAGGTGCGCTTCTTGGGGTTACCACAGAGCAACAGAGAGGCAAGGAACAGACGGAGATGGCTAATGTGCTTCACTGTGGTTGGACAGTATAATTGAGCATCGTGCAGGGGTTCTCTGAACATCTATAGAAGATGCAGATTTTTGTTTGTTTAATGAGCTAAAGACTGCATTTAGCTCTATATGGCTTTTCAACACAGGATCAAATAGTAGCCTCAATGCGCAGGCCAACATTCATTTATTCAAGATTCATGATCATTTGCAGATACCCACCATAGGTTATTTACATCTAAAAGCGTGAGATTTTTTATCGCCAAATATGCCACTTAGCAGTTTGCACACTTTGTTTGCTGAAATGATAAGTGACACAATGAATCACAAACTTAATCAAGCAAGAAGGGAAAGATTCTTTAAAACTATCTTTCTCAAACTCAACTAGTAGGAACTAAAATGTGACCAGAAAACAAACAGCGATAGAAAGAAAACCCAATAAATACAGTATTTAATCCTCTTTCATATGGAAATGCTATCTATATAAAAGTGAAGTTTACTTTATAAATGGCAAATTATTTCACAAGTAAATTATTCAAATTGCTAAGCAAACAATTTCTTTGGAATTACACTGTTTAAAGTTACACATTTCTAGTCTGAGTGTAACAGAAAAAAAACATAAGGGTGTCTCTATTATTCACATTTTCTAATAATAAAAAAAAAGTTTTTGATTATTCATTTTTGTTTTAGTTTGAAAAGACTGAAAAAAAAGACCAAATTAAAAGCAGAGGTTTTAAAACATAGAATAAACGTATAGAGACTTGTACACATGGTGAAAAAACATGCCTTATTTGAAAGTTATTTATTCATGAACTATTGAGAATTATTGATCTACTGTAATATATATATATATATATATATATATATATATATATATATATATATATATTATTTGTGTAATTTTTTTATCTAATTATTCCTCATTTTACTGTTTGATTTACACAACTAACAATACGTTCAACAAAACCTACTAAAATTTAATTTAAAAAAAATTAAGTATGTTTTGTCTTTTTCGGTGCTAGGCATTATTCAGTTTGTGCCATGTGGCTCACCAGAAATAAATATTTTAAGAAGTTGTTTTTTTTCCTCTCTCCCTTTCTCTTCATCTCCAGCTCTCTTCAAAAAGTCCAATTTCTTGAAATCCATGATTGCCGTCTGTGTTTTGTTTTTGGTGAAATAAAAGACAAGATAAAACTGTACATGCTATAATAAAAAGTAAAACATCTGACAATTTTCTTATTTCTTATCTTTAAAATGATTCTGATACTACACAAGCAAAAATAAAAAACCCAAAAACCAAACATCTAGTTAAAGTGAGGTAGGGTAGTGTTTTAATTGAACTTTTTTTTTTGCTGAAATAAAAAAATAAATAAAACTATTGGCAGAAGTAACCTTCTTCATAAAACTCTTTCTCTAGTCCACTTTCTCCGATAAAAATCTGTTTTATGGGTTTAACATCTCGCAATCCTTTTCTCGTCCACATTATTTTACTCACTAGATTCTTGATAAATATTCCCTGATGACAAGGTGGCACACTTCTCTATCAGTTCCACTCACATTTTTTCTCTTTTTTTGTATTATTAATTTATTTGTCCGTCCTTTCTGCTTTTAATATTTCAGCGTCTCAGATGTAGCGGCTCTTTAAAGCGCCCATGGGGGGGCAGCGAGTCCTTGCTTTTGTCTCCCATTTCCTTCTGAAACTGTTTTTCTTTAACCCTGTGTGGCTCTTCACTGTTGTTGTCTTAGCTCTCTCTCCCCCTCAGTCGCTCATGCTGGGGTTTTCTTTTCTCTCTCTCCCTTTCTCTTCGTCTCCAGCTCTCTTCCCTCCGTTTTCTCTGTGTCAGACAGAGGTCAATGCTACACTTTCTTTCTCCTGCATGCACCAAGGCAGGGGGTATCTTTTTTTTGTTACTGTGACCTAAAAATAGGAAGAAAAAATGATTTAGGGTTCACACCAAGGGTGCCTTTTAAGATATAGCAGCAAATCACTATCTGACTATTGGAGGGTGCTTTTTATCTTGAGAAAGGGACTAGATTATATCACATGATTTGGTGGAGACATAATTACAGAAAAAAATATTTTAGGAGTTTTAAAGAAAATGTTGACTACAACTGTTTTACTAACTATTATATTATCTTTAAAGTTCACTAATATGACAGAGAATTATAAATATTTATTCTGGCAGGTAGTTTGACATTTACTATATAAAGAACACTTAAAAGGTTTTTCTGTTGCAAATGTACACAATCATAGTTTACAATGGACTTTACTAATTAATTTTACTTTAAGATTTTTTTTTAACCTTTTAAGATTAGAAACAAACTTTTTTAGTCAATCAATTACAATCCAAACTTTTACTTTAAGTGGTGCCTTAAATTTAAAAATGTATTTTAAAAAAACCCACCTCTGTTAAATTGTCTGATTTATGGTGATGTAAAAAATATTTCTCACATTCCATGTAACATTTATCCCACAGAACTCTGCTGAAAGTTGGAAAACATTAAAATCAAAAAAGCATTAACGACTTGACTGCTAAGTACACACACCCTCAACTACTTTAACACAGTATTTTTTTTATATCACTGAGTTCCCACATAAGCCCAATTACTGATTTTATTTACTTTAAATAAGGTTTTTGTCCTAAAACGACAATTCTCTCGACTGCAAAAAGGTTAAAAAGTAACAAAGGATCTGAGTGTTCAAATGTATCGGTCAGGAGACCGAAAAAAAAAAAAAAATCGATAGCAATAATTATTTATTACGTGACATTGAGTTCAATAAAAACTGATGGAAAGAAATGACTTAAACTGGTCGGAGAGAAAGCCAAGAGATCAAAAGAAGCAGAATTTCTGTCAAGTACCGATTCTATTCTATAGGTGACAATAGTGTCCATTCTTCTCCACGTATTTGGACTAAAGAGTAAGACCAGAAAAAAAGCCTAGCTAAAATCCCCTAAGGCCTTGTGTGAGAATGTAAGCCAAAACTTCAAAAGGTCTGTTTGACATAAAAACAGAACTACCAAAAATAGTCCACATAGACAAACAGGGTGGTGGCAGCATCATGGTCGGAGGTAACTTTACTAGATGAAATTATTTACAGTACCAAATGCCACTCAGTATTGACCAAAAACCTTCAGGTGTCTGTATGAAAGCTTAACATAAGGAAATATTTTATTTTTCAGCATCACTATAACTCCAAGCACACATCTGAAGCAGAAACAGAATAGTTTCACTAAAAGAAAAAATGTACAGTAAATCATTTAGAGTATGACTTTCCTGAAAAGGGCTGTGGAATTAGAAAAATCATCACGATCTCACACATTAATGGCAAATAATGGCAATTAGTTTCTGTTCAAGGTAGGTCACTCTTATGCAATCACTTTATTTTTTTAAATCTTTTTTCCTCTAACAGACTGTTTTACCAGCCAAACTGGTCAAACTAAAATATGAAGTTTAAAAATAAATTATCATTCAATTATTATTATTAATATTATTATTATTATTATTTTACATTACATAAACCTCCAATTTTTATATGTAGATCTTCAATTTCAAAAGCTGTATGTTTTGATTTCGCATTTAGAAACTTTTACAATGTTTCTCTTTCATACAGTAAAATTTATGGTAACAATACTGCCTCATGATTTCCTAAGCAGTGAAGCTCAGATGAGCTGACTAGTCAGATCATTACCTCCAAGAGTCTCATTATGTTGAGAGGCTTGTTGAAACTAATAACTGACTAAAGGTCTAATTATTACATTTTCTGATAATTTTATTACAGCTATCCATAACACTAATGGACCTAATTGAGGAACACAAGAAGGGAAGCAGTGGTAGTTTAGCAGCAGGTGGACTGAAGAGCAACGGAGGCATCAAGATTCAAAGAAGGCTCACATTTGGGAGTTTGCAGCTCCATCGTGGAAAACCACAGACTTCCCCAAAGATATACAAGAACCTGGCTCCCAGTCACAAACATACTTGAGTTTGTTGGTTCAGCTCTTCTATTGAGGGCCCCTATGCTAGCCGGCTATTGTCCACGTAGAGTCTTTTGTCTGGGCAGCCTGAAACTAGAGATTGCACCTTAGCTACCGCAGTTCAAGCGTAAACAGTGTTTTCATGCCCTATGATAGACACTGTTGCCAGTGGACCTCTAAATCCCTGGAACAGCTGAGTCCTAGGGTGTCAAAGATAATGGCGATTTATTGCAGTGCGAGGCTTTCTCGCAGCCTCCCCCTTCCTTTTCCAATCGTCCCCCCGACCCCCCTTCCCCCCTCAAACAGATTAAAATTAAGCTGTAAACATGTGAGGACAGAATTAACACATTTACCGAGTCTCCTCTTCCCACAACCCATTTTCACTTCGGAGCGGCTGATCCGCGACGCCGAAACGTGGGTGCAATTTTAATGACTCGCAACGTTTTTGAAGTCCACATGAAAAAAGCGACGTTCGCCGTTTGTGGCGGCGCTAGATATGGCTAGGCCATGGCCGACTATGATTGGGCGGGGGGGTTTGGGGATGGGGGGTGGCTGGGGACGCACACCGCCAACTCGGACTCCAGGCTCTTCGATAGGATCGGTGTCATTTTCCTCTCCACGATAAGACGCCTTGCTGACAAGGTCCGATTAGGAGAGGAAAAAAATCATTATTGCTACGCCTTTCATCCACCAGGGGTTTACCGATAAACAGCTCACCCACGGCTAGATTTCCTGAGAGCGAGATGTTACAGGCATAAGAAAAAAAACATTTTATATACACATATATATATATATATATATATATATATATATACACACATACATACATACACATACACATACATATATATATATTTTGTGTTTTTTGTTGTTTTTCATTATTTTACTTTTATAAACCATGAAATATATTTTATATATATATACATACACACTACACGTGCATATATATATATATATATATATATATATATATATATATACATACACACACACGTGCATATATATCACACACGTCAAGCTGTGATATATTTAAGTGTCAGCTCTTGCCTTTATTAATAAAACAATTATAAAATGACTATTCTTTTTCAACCCAACACTACACACCAACTATATCAGCCGAAAAACTGGATTTATTATGCTGTACCTCAAGGAAAACCACTTTAGCAAACGCCTTTTAAAAAAGGAAATTAAAGAGTTGTTTAAAATATTCAAACTACATTGTGGAGCAAAGAGAATTAACTGAAAACAAAGCACAGGGAAAATATTCAGCCAGATTTACATAGTATATGTACTTTAGAATTTTAAATATTCATAAAGTGGCAGAAGAAAAACTTTTAAATAAAACATAAGTTAATATAAATGTATCTTTTTCAAAGAGTTAAAAAATGTTTTGTATTTTTATTCAAATAAACAATTATACATTTATCTTGGATAATTTTCCTAAAAAGGACAATAAAAATATTCTGCTACATTCAGGAAAATAATATTTTAAAAAGTATAGAGTGAATTTGATTCTCTTTAAAGACAATAAAGCCATGTGGTTAAAATACAATGCAAGTTCTACAAATGTGACTAATGTAATTTGTTAAGAATCTGCTTACAGTTTTTGAGAAGCAGGCACTACTTTGGTGGCCCAGCACAAAACGAAACACAGAGTCTGATCTTTAGAAGAAACAAGGAGAAAGAAAGAAAGCGGGAGAGAAGAAGAACGAAGAAAGAGGGGGAGAGATAGAGTCAGGACAAATGTGTCCTGTGTTACTGGGCCACTCCAGAACCCATGGATTCTCAGCAAGACTCAAAGCCACTCTCTGCTTCAAAAGGGAGTCATGAGGATGGTTTTTTTTTTTCATGTTTACAAAAAAATTATTATTTATTTCTCATCACTCTCTCATTTGTCCGATTATTTCTTTCTTCCCGGCACCCCTTACTCAGCTGTTAAAATCTGGTTGATGAAGCTACCGTGTTTGCCCTCCCCTCCTGTTTTTCAATACCAAGGCAGCTGAGAATCAAACTCCTCTAAAACAAATTGATGTACCCTTTAATATAGTCGTCACATTATCACAGGGTCCTTGTGTGTCTGTCTTGGTGACGACCACAGGGCTGCTAAGCTGAGCCCAGCGATGGCTGCCACGGTTTAGGTCGCTTGAATGATTCATAACAAAAAAAGAAAGAGAAATTCTGAGAAGGGAAAGAAAGGGAAAGGGAGAGAAAGAACAAAAAGTCCCCAGGATCATGGCTGAATCATTGAGACCTTTGATTGACAAATGTCTAATCAGATTATCTCCACCCTAATAAAGTTGACAGCCTGCAGTGTTGCTCTCTACCTGGCGTGGTGTGAACTTTAGGCTGGGTTTGAGCCCCTGGGGGCCAAAATCTGACCCTCTCTGCTTATCATAACGGGGCTGAAATCATTCCTAATGAGGTGTTTTTATTTCCCAGAATTGATTACAGACCACTAAGCAACAAGACCCTCACCTAAGAAGCTTCAGCGATCTCTTATTATCCAGGTGCAAGTGGATAAGCTTTCTTGTGCATCCCTGCTTGTTTCTGCAACTCATTATCAGGCTAGTGAATAAGCAAGTTTTAAGATTCAAGATTCCAATTTAAATATAAACTGTCCAGTAAAGTACAGGGACGCAAAAATGTTAAAATTTTGTATCATCCTCATTGTCTGCAAATTGATAAACATCATCAGGGATTTACTTAAATGTGCTCAAATGTGCAGAAACTGTTATTAGAAGCTTACGTTACCATCAGATATATTAGCTATATAATCCAGTTTAGTTACAAGGAATCCAAAGGGTGCAGTATGAAAATCTTACAAATATGTAACTGCTCAATTTCTGTCTGCAAAGCATCCCTTGGTGTGCAATGGGCATCAAGATTGTTTCTACAGATTTTACAAGCGGGAATTAATATAATTCCCAAATGAGACAAGGACCCGGTTTAATAAAACCAAGGGAAGTGTTAAAACACACCCGATCATTAGAATGAAAATTTATGTAGTTTTAAATCAGACCTAAGATGTTATATTATGTACAGACTGCATATACTACACATCGCTAAGGCTTTTAGTTTGATATGTTGAAAGTCTGCAATCAGAAAAGCTTAGGGTTGTGTTTCATCTGCTGTATTGATTCAGGTGTAAAGTCTTGTATTTGTTATTTAACGTTCCTCACAAATACAAAAATACCAAATAGTCCAATAAATCTGACAAGCAGGTAACAAGTAAAAAAAAAATAAACCTGTTATTTTTAAGGTTGCATACATCTAGCTGTAAGTTATCTTATTAAATAAGGGCAAAAAATCTATTTTAAACCGTTTTGTGATGCAGTTACAAAGGCTAAAATTAGGCTACAGTCAAGATTTTGTGCTTGTATGGTCGTTAAAATTCTAAGGTCTAGAATTACTGGTCCTTGAGTGAAAAGTAAAACTGTATTTTACCTTTCAAGTCATATCCATAGGTTTGTCTTCTTACTGAACATTTAAGCCATATCAAACAGCTCAGCAAGAAATGATTTTAAGAATTGTACTAAAACAAAGAAATTTGAGTCTAACCCAACTTTAATAAATAAACAGCAGAAAGGTTGGTATTCAATGCAGCTTTGATGTCTTTACAGACATGCTTTTTTCTATTTCTAAACAACCAGCCATAAATGATTCAAAATCTTTTCAAGTCTGGAGCTAAGGGCCAATATTTGGCATGCCTTTGATTAAACATCAGTCTTCACATTTGACAAGCCTCCACATTTGGGCATTTCAAATACTCTTGACTCAAATGTCTTTAAATTAACTAACTGCATGCCCTCCCACTTTATTTATCGCCCCCTTTTAACTGGGCTATCCCTCATGTATGCTTGGTGTAGTGCCGGCGCTTTTGAGGCAGTGCTCTTCACTAATAAAGTTCTATATTTTATTTATGAGACAAACAGAGAACTCTGGTTTCTTGAAGGTGCGTGTGGTAAATAGCTCTACATGTCCAAAAAGTCTCCACAATACCCCTCTAAGGGCTCTCACTGCTTTTGGCAAGTCTTTGTTTTCATCCAATAAACACTGGAGATGTTGATAGTGAAGCAAAAAATTGGAAAAGAAAAAATGAGCTAAAACATCTATGATAAAATGATACCATGTAGACCTTATCTTTCTTAAAAATAGAATTCCCTTATTTTTCTCTGAAATGTGACCTAGAAGCAACCCAGCTATTTTCTTTGTGGTCATTAGGGGTACATTCAGTGAGTAGAAAGGTGAGGCAGAAAAGTGTCTCTCTGTTGGAAATAATTTGTGTTTTCATTCCACTTCTGACTGGTCAAAGGAAATTCTTAAGGGCGTCTTGTGTCACAATAGCAAAAGAAAGCAACTTCAAATTACTGCATATATAACAATGTTGAATTGTTTTGAATTAAGAGCGTATATGTTAGAGAGGTGAGATGTGTAACACAGGGCACTTATAGTGTGCTTTAAGTGTGTCTAATAGAACAAAATCTAAATGCTTTACTCATTCTTGTTTGAAAGTTACGTTTGACAATGTACCAACTTTAAACAAAAAAGAAATAAATAAAAATACCCAGAGTATTTTTTATAATGTGCTAAAATTACCTATGTCACACTACTTAGGTTCTTATTTCTAATTTCTCGTCAGATAATTATCGGTAACCATATCTCGTTATAGTTTTGGTGAAAACATAATTCTAATGACCCTGTAAATTGTTCCAAGAAGTATGGGATAATGCAGTAAATATTTGATTATATTAACTGAGATATCTGGGCTTTACTGAGAAGAACCAAAATGCTTAGTTTTGAACTGAAAAACAAAACTATTTAAGAAGAAACTACATTTGCCATCAGATAACATGGATGGATGTGAATTTAGTTTTTAACATTCTAATAACAAGGTAGGCTGTATTGCAAAATATATATTTTTTTTTTCTTATTGTAAAATCTAAAACCCAATTTCCATTTGTACAAATCTATCTCCTTCGGAAAAGCGTAAACCAGAGGGCATATTGACAGGAACGTCTCTCTTCCACAAAATCCACGAAAATCTAAACCTTTATAACCATTTACATCTATGACCCAATGCTAAAATCTTCACATCACCACAAAGTCAAAAAGTCTTGATTTGTGTATGTATGTGAAGTCATACTTTTATTTAGAAAATAGACACTTCACCCATATGAGAATTACATTGTAATGCCAAACTAAATACACACTCCTGCATAATGATGTTTGGGATTGACGAAAAGACACTGGCTCAGGGAGGTTGATTGTATTGGGCTGCTTATTGCTGTCAAGGTACCTAGTATGAACAATTTCACACTGCTAAACCATTTCCTACGTCCCCCTTTCCAACATGTTGCTGCACACTTCCAGTCAGTGGGCTTAAAAAAAGCTGCTTCACTTTTCCAGGTTTAGAAGACAGACAAATTTGGCTGTTTGGAAATATTTCAACCAACAACTCCACTGACTCCCAGTTTGCTTTCGCATCAATTTTACAATTTTAATGCTTACTTTTAAAGCTTTAAATGGGCTGGCCCCTTCTTATTTAACTGATCTTCACATCCACCTCCCTCCAAGAACACTTGGCTCGAAGTCACCTTTTTCTTGATGTTCCTAGATCCAAACTAAAATGTAGAGTTGACTGTCCTTTTGCTGTAGCTGCTCCAAAGCAGTGGAATGCTCTGTCTTTTAACATTCACACTAATCAGTCTCTCCAGACATTAAAATGTCAGCTTAAGACGCATCCGTTTCCTTTAGCCAATGACTGTGCAAGAAAGGATAAGTAGTTCTTATTTACCCTTTCTTATCTTACTAATTTCTATTTTTTAATTTATCAATTTCTGTTTGTCTTATTATTAATTTTATGACTGTATCTTGTAAAGCACTTTGGTCAACTGATGTTTTTAAATGTGCTATATAAATAAACTTGACCTTGACCCAATGTCGAAACTAAAGGGGGTCTACCCATAACTCTTATTACTCATACGCCAGATTTATTTTCCAATGTTCTGCTCAATAAGTATTTGAGAACTCTAACTATATTATTCAATATTCTTAATAACTTAAACAGCCGTATAAACAATGCCTGTTTTCGAGTTTTATATAAGAACCAAGGATCCTACTTGCAATCTCTACTCTATCACAGAAAGTGTATTCAGAAACAGGATTGACGCTGAATACATTATTAAAAAAAGCATTTATCAATAATAAACTGGAAGTCTTCACCCAGAATATATAGTTGTTTTCCCTCAACAAAAAGCTTAATAAATGATAGAGATTTGCTATCCTCCTTCCACAATTAATTTCAGTTTTCACATTAAAAGCACATTATATTTCTAACTTATGAAGAAGAAGGTTATTGGTGTGCCATGCTATATTGGTAAGAATTGTGAGTAAAAACATGGATGCAATGGTAAAAGTATAAATAATCATAACTTGGCCTTTTTCAACATTTACACATGCGTTTAGCGTTACCTGTTGGTAGTCAGTGGTATACTGGAAATAACTGAGTAACTGAAACAGATTTTTTAATTGTTTATATGCTCATCTTATGAACAAATTAATATACATTTTGAAAATATTCATTTTCAACTATTGGTAACATTTGAGAGCTTTGAATCAAAAGCAATTTGTTTCGTAAAGATTGCATAATCTAAATGCTATTTATGTTTCCTGTGCAGATATATTCCAAATTTGACCTGCAGACATCGCCGTTTCAAGTTGTGCATCTGAGCGGACGGCTCGTATCGACAGCAGAGTTAAGGAAAGGGTCGTCGATTAAAGAAGCAGGGTAAAGATTCCCCACAAAACATACCCCACAGCTGGTGTGGGCCAAGCCAAGTGTGTGGGACCAAGCAAGGATAAACGAGCATTGTTCTCACCCTGCCTCACACAGTGTGAATACGACAGCCAACTGACGACCCGGGGTCAAGGGGGATGTGGCCGACACCAGCAGGAGAAACCGCTGGGCTCAGTAGGTACTGATCAATGTTGAGCTAAGGGCCCAGTAAGCTGTGAGCCAAATGATCCAAACAAGCTGGTGTGTGAGATGTGGCTGGGTAAAAGTTAAAAGAAAAAAATCCCCCCAGCTGTCGCAGAATTCTACACCATCGAGAAACTGGGATAACGTCAGAAACAGACGAGGTGTTTGAATCAACATTTTTTAGGCAGAAGATGCAGACTGTATTTATGAATTTGTGAATCCAAGTTATAGGGAACATCAAAAGCAACTGGTCCGCGTGCAAACCTTAGTTGACTTGAATTATTAAATCAGTCGATGTTGCACGCGCCAGCCACCCCACGATTATAGTGTAAATTGACAAACTTTTCTCCAAACTACAACGGAAGCCAGAGAAAGCTAGCTGAAGCTCCAAGAATGAGCTTTGATATCTCTCTGAGGAATACACTGTGCCTCAATAATGTGGTGGGTGTCAGGAAGGAAGACAGGAAGGGAAGAAAAATAAAACAGATGCTAACTGGTTAAATCTATTTAGGATCCCAATGAGATTTCTTTTCTTCCCATTTTAAGATTAATACTGATCTTTATAATGAGAAAGAAATTATTCGTTTTATTTCTCAGTCTTTTACACTCCTGAATTAAGAATGGTTATATTGTCTACTTTCACGGACCCCCTATTTCGGTAAAAACTAACAAAAACTACTACAACACCCAACACACTTGCATACATAAATTACAGACACACAGCTATATGGATGCTTGAATTTTTTCTCGGAGAAGCGGCTCCCGATATGCCGCCTGTACACTTCTTCCTCTCACCTTTGATGTGCTCCCGAAAATGTCATCAGGCGTCAAGGAAAGATTCTTTTTTTACAGTCCTCCCAACACACAGCCCAACCCTCCAAAACACACACACACACCCACCTCGTGTGTGAGCAAGACAATTTGCCGTTGCTCACTCATCCTCGTCGCTATTTTGAAACACCTCTCACCCACACCCCCGCCACTACCCCACTCTTTTCCAATCCATAACAGAGTACGTACCAGTTTCTACTGCTATCTGATAGCCGGCCTCCAGTCTTCGAGATGACCTTTCCAGCTTTTCTGTGTTGTCCAACAGATGTGCTCTCTGCAATAAACAGAGAGAAAGAGAGAGGAAAAAATATTACGCTTCACAAACAAACAGTAAATAAAAAAAACTGATTGAGAGGGCTGGGACCTATTTCAAAGAAAAACATCAGCACAGTCACCCAAACAGACAGACCGCATCTACAGTGACAACATAATACAACCAGCTTGCCAATAACCCTCCTGCATAACAATTGTTTACAGGCTGATGGAGTATCGAGCAAATGCAGGTTAGGGATGACAAGGTAAGAGCTGCTTCCACCTGATCTTGGACATAAAAAACCAACAACTACGAGCTTTGCTGCTCCCTTGTATCGTTATATGACCTGATCAGACAACAGGTGAAGCACAAAATAAACCAAGATTATAATAAAAACTGGAAGAGCTTTCCAATCAAAAGCATTCTGATGAATGAAAACCAAACGAATTAAACTTGTTGGACAAAACACATGTTTAAAAAACCCCATCAGAAAATCATTTCAAGTCACAAATTTATTAGTTTTATACTATGTGTGATATTAAAATTTATGTATTAAAGGGCGGTTATGAAATAAATTGCTCTTGAAGTCCTAATTTCAATGGATCTTCCATGTCTTATGCATGTATTATGAGTGTATATATAAAAAGAAATTATTCCCTCAAACAGTACTATTAACTATCATCACTTGCCATATTTATCAAGGAGATTTGATAAAAACTTAACCCAACAGTTCCTCCGAAAATCTGAACATGTAACAAACATTTCACAGATATTTTGAACTGCTTTAGGTTAGGTAAAAAACTGTGAAGGGGAAAAAAATGAACTAAAGCCTTTATATAAATGTAGTTATTCTATGGTTGGTAAATGTAAAGTTTAAATAACTCATATAAAGCACAAATGACCCTTAAAGCAACTGATAAACCTCTGATTATCAACATACGGGGATTCTTCATGTTAAAGCTCAAACTCTTGTAAGACCCAGCTTTAATTAAACCCACACCACATATAGTAGAGGATTACAAACAGCATAAACATGGGGAGTTAACAAATGCCTGTTTGTTTTGATGGCCTTTTCTAACATGCTGTGTTAGGAAACTGATCAGATTTAACACGTTTGACAGTAAAAAGCAACTCGATGAATGACAACAACCCCGCTGACAATATTTGATGCCCATCACAAGAGTGAAGGGGACAGGGGAAGAACTGAAATCTCTAGTCTTGGTTGGGCTGTCAAAATGTGTACCAGCTAATCACTCAGAGGAAATGAAAAATGTGGAGGAAAAAGAAAAAAAAAAGCCTACGACACACTTTTCAAAGTTTGACAACAAGAGGGATGGGAAAAGAGCAGGGAAAAGAAAACTGCTTCTGAACCCTTCCTTCCCTCATTTCCTTTTTCTTTGTGCTGCTGACAGATGTCATTTAAAATTGCAGAGATAGTTTTTTAATAGTTAAAGCGAGGGCATGGGGAGAAAGGAGAAATTATAGGAAGAGTGGAGAAAATGAGTGCGAAATTCAGTTTGTGGTATGTGGAAATCAAAATTGAGACAATGGGTGGGACAGGATGCATGGCGTTATCTTCTTTTGCTGAAAGGTGTGACGGGGGATTTTGAGGGTAGGTTACATAGGTATGGAAGTCGCAGCAGCACCAACAGACATGGTGGCAGTGCGCTTGCAGGAAAAAACGGTTACCAAGCTTGGGCAATAATGAGCCCCTATGGATCAGTTGAAATAGTGGGGACGTATTGATATGTAGTGCTTAAGCTAATACACCTAGACCATGGCTGCACTGCCTGTGTGTGCCTGGGAGCATGAGGCAGCCGAGGATACTGACAGAGCAGACGCACTCCCTGGGTTCTTCAAAGAGCTCAAGTGATTAGTATGTTATCATTACCATTCGAAACGTGATTTTCCTATTCCCTCTCGGCAAAGGTGACACGTCTCGGGGAGACGGCCGGCAGACTTGCTGCGATGGAAAGCCACTTCAAAGCTTTCTCCTCCAGAATTTCTCTCCCTCTCTGTGTCTTTTCTCTCCCTCGTTCTGTCTTCTTTTTAGGGCCGGGGGAAAAGGAGGGTGAGTGCGGGTGGTTTGGTGAGGCGGAAGGGGGTGCTGCAGGGGTAGTGGTGGCACGTTCATTAGAATAATACGTTCCGAGTTTGACAGTTAAAGAACCAAAAGGAAAGGTGAGAATTTAGCCACCAAGATTCCAGTAATGGTGTACTGTGATGGTCCTAATAATGGAACAATCCAGCCATGGATATAGGATGATATGAATGAGGATAATAATAAAAAAAAGGATCCTCTAGAAATTAAAACCAAGCATCTAATACTATATTTACAGTTAATACTGAGATTCATAAAATAAAAATATAGTATATATATAATTTTATTTCACAAAATGTTTCCTGCATGTTTATGTCAAATTCATACAATTTTCCTGTCTTAAATTTCCGGAATTCTTAACTGATTTTAAGTTTTAATTTTATAATTTTTTGTAATCATGTAAAGCACCTTGAATTACCTTGTGTTTTAAGTGTGCTATACAAATAAAATTGCATTGCCTTGCCTTAAGTTGTCCTATGTTTATAGATGTGCAATAAATACTTTAGTTTACTATGAATAACTCTATGGACCTATGGATGGATGGATGGATGGATGAATGAGAACTAGGGCTGGACGATATAGAAAAAGAGCATATCAATAGAGGAATAGCCATATTGATCGATATTGATAATTATCGATAAATATCACAAAATGTAAAATACATATTTTAAGTTCCTCCCCGGTCATTTTGTTATTCTTCAATGAACTAATTTTCACTAAGAATTTAATTAATTGATTTTTCAAACACTTATTTTTATCATAACTAAGTTTGTAAGGCACATAAAACAAATCAAGAGACCTGAGTAATATCAGTAAATACAAAGACAAGTAATTTATTAACATATAATTATATTTTTATTATGTTAGCAATTTAAATTAAAGGCTTATCTTGATGCTTTTAATTTTTTAAACATTTAATGACACTTTATAATATTAATGCCTGAAACCTTTGGTTTAGTTTGTCGATAAAACTTATTCAATTTCAGTTCAGCTCTTGTTCAGCTGTTGGCTAAAGCTAACCAGCTACTCACCAGAATGAAGAGAGCTGAAGTCGGCTGGCCTATCCAACCCTGTAGTGTTTTGAAAGTATTTTCGCTTCTGAGGACCAGAAGAAGAACCAAGGGGAAATTTTAAAAGCCACAGGTGTTGCAAGCAGTGCGAGCCAGAGGTGTTGTTAGCAGCGCAACCTGGGTAAGTTACCTGTGTCTTTGTAACAGTGATTCGTAACGAGCCGGTAGTCCTGCTTAAGACAGCTGATCATAGGATTTTATTTTGTTTACAATCGCTATGTTTAGTGTTTTAGCGCATCGAGGATCGGCGATTAAAACATTGATCCGTAACAACTTCCTCCGCTGCTCCCTTGCTGTGACATCAGACCGCGCCAAAGTTACGGCGATGGTTCGCTTAGGGACTATCAAAAAATTCTGTTTCAGCTCAAATCATTTCATCCGTTTTGTGGCATGAAAGGAGAGAGGGGTTGCTGACAGAGCTGCGTGGGTCAGGCTTAATGACTCGTTTGGAGTAAGTAATGATTGTTGTATTTAGCTACATGATAGGCTGTAACGAAAATTTGGGGAGAAACTTTAATTTTTTCTATCAAACTTTTTTAACGACCCCTTTTTTTCTATTGCACCAGATGTCTATAGATTGATACATACTGCTACTGATTTATTGTGCAGCCTTAACAAGAAGTCAAACAACAAATGGTGGATGGATGGAACTTATGAGGCTCAATAGGTAGACATAAGGATTGATAAAGAACAACTTTTAAATGTTGGCAAAAAGTAGAGAAATCCAAATATTTTTGATATACTAATTCTTTATAGTCTATTTTCTTTTTCTAGAACTATGCAGGCTTCAAACGTATTTAATTAAAACTCCAAGTAAAGGTAAAAGGAAATCTCTAAAACATCTTTGTCAGCATTTTTGTTCAGGCCCCTTACAGTTCCACAATATCCATTTTAAGGATTTGTCTTTGTGATTCTCATACCAGTATTTTTTTTTTCATTAGAACAACAGATGCATATACTAACACTTATTTGGGCTCAAGGATGCACCTCCAGCTTAAACGTGTCAAGTACTCATCTTAAAAACACAAAGATATGTTCAAATTATTCTAGATTATCTCAAGGAACCTTGAAGCAAAGCGTTTAAACCCAGTATAGCATAAACTATGTGCTTCTATGAGTTCACAGGTGTACCTCACCGCTCCCACCACTATTTTTGCCTATGTATGCTTTTTCATCTGACACCTACATTTTGAACAAAGATCTTCTTAGGAAGCACAAAAATGGTGTGTTTTTGTTGTTGTGCTTTTTTTTGCGTGAAGAAACACTCCTCAGTTGTAAGTTATTAACAGGGAGCCCCAGAACAATGCAGCTGTAGCTCAAAAGAAATCTCTCCCCTCTTCTTAGGTTCTGCTGCCTTTTTTCAATATCAAACACAGCCGGTTACCATCACCATTTTCCAAAGTTCAGATGATTTCCTTATTATTTCAATAAGGATGGGGGAGAGTCAAAGTGAATAATGATGACAGCTGTGATTCAGACTGACTGTGTGATCTTCTGTGCCGTTTGTTTGGGACTTGTAAGATGAGGAATTACAAGTGTCAAACAGCTGTGAATATGGGTGCTAAATATTTAAACATGTTTTTCAGCTAGAGGAAAAAGAAAGTGTAGTTTCTTTAAAAGCAAGGCTTAAGTGTGCATAAGCTTAGCCAGCCTTTGAATCAAATGTAGAAAGAGCGGGAGAGTTAGAGGCACCAATGGCAGAGAAGGGAAAGAATCAAGTGTGACTACAAAGACTGGACAGTGGAACAAAGGGTGGACAAGTAGGGTAGCTAAAGATGTCTTATGACCCTCAGGCTAAAGTAAATATAGAAAAATAAAGCAGCTAGAAGGGGAAACAAAAGTACTGCTAAATAAAATCTAAACGCTTTATACACTCGCATCTGGGTCAAGTTTCAACTCTAAATTATAGATTACTGTGAAAAAAGTGGGAGCTGAATTTCTTGTTTGAACATGATTCCTCATGGATTAACAAGGATGAGCGCCTATACAAGAAATTCACACCATGACAAGGATTCTTAAATACTTTTTTTTAGGATTGGCCACATTCTCTTCAAGAAATGTTTCTTATCATTATAACACAACCCACATTTTTTTTTGCTAAAATGTTCCTCTAAACTATGTTACTACATTGTAGGATTCTAATTAACACAGCAATGATACTAAATGATTAATTTCAGTGAAGCACAACTAAGAAACAAAAACAATTTTGAGCAGTTAAAGATTCTTTAGTCATCAGCTTTTTTTGTATTGTTTGTAGGTTGTCAGTTTCCAGTGGATATTTATAGATATTTTGATTTCCTGTGGCCATGTCCACAAGAACATGAATAGTTTACCAAACAGAGATTTTCAGTTGCATGTACACTTGGTCAGCATGATCTAACAAAATCTTGTGATATCTAGGAGGTATTTTAGTTAAATCTTGAGATGATATCAGTTGCAGTACATCACTATTTTCTCATTTCCTCTTTCTCATGTGTTCCTCAATCATTCCATGACCTTTAGCATTTTAGGCAATGTCATTTGTGTGAAATGTGAGCGTTCGATGTGGTGAAATTTTACATGCTGTAAAATGCAGGATTATAACACTTGGAATATATAAGCTCCCAAATACAGCATTCCAAACAGTCTTTGGTGATATGAATATGGCACACATGACAATGTAATTTCAATTTCTTGTGCCGCCTTAGTTTATATCTATAGTAGACATGCAAACAGTCTTTGGCGAGAAAACTACAGCAATAATGGTGCTTTGTTTGAGCCAAGAGTTTAAGCCCAGAACACTGTGAAATCTTTTAAATCGTTCAGAACTTCAACAAGTCATGCTGTGAAAGCGTGGTATTAAAAAATACTGCCACCAGCTCAGGCTAATACAGAGATTTACATACAACTTTAGAACAAAATATTTTGTTCTAAATTTTAAGGCAGGTGATATCCACACAGTATAAACCCAGCTTAATGGAGTTTTCCCCACATCTGTTTTGAACCATTTCTATAGAAATACATTAAAACACATATGCTATTTTACACAGAAAACTTAATAGCCTATCTGCGTCACTTATTCTTGCAAGGGAAAGTAATGCAGAAAAACTGTTTAAAAGCACAAATCGCTGTATTTATCAAGTATCCCTTCTATCCATATGCTAACATTAGCTTGATTTATAGGTTAGTATTTATAAAGCTCTTTACAATCCTAACCATCAAACTCTGTCTGGTAATTCCTTCCTAAAACAGGATTTAGGAACTCTACAGGTCAACATGAAAAACGGAATTTTTTTTTTTTTTTTTACAAAAGATAGATACAGATTAGAGAGACATAGCATCAACCCAATCAAATCAAAGAGACAGAGTTAACTGGATAATAATTGACTAATAAATTGACTTAAGAACAATGCACTTTGCAAATAGGCAAATGGTTTTCCATCGATGGTAACCTAGCCAATTGCACTGACGTACCAGCAATCCCCCTCTCCCCCTGGTTGTTATATTTTACAACAACCCTTACAGAGCATCCCTGAACAGTTTATATAACTATATATGATAACATATAATAAGAGTGTGTCTGGCATTGGATAATGGATATTTAACATGTAAATTACAGGCAAAGTACACCTCATTCGACTGCTGATGGAGTACTTTTAAAGTTAGGGTTTTATGGATGCATTGCATTTTAACAGCATATACGAGCTTAACACATACATCAGGTTACTATGGCAGGTGAACGTGTTTACTTCGTATTAATGGTGGAAAAACAGATCAGGGAAACTGATTTTACACTTTGCTTGAATTGTTTACAGTCTGAATGGACTGCCAAATTAAATCTACTGAAGCGATTCTAAAGGGGTTAGGGTAATTTAAAAATATTCAACTATTATCAAAAATATGTCATGAGACAAAGTTAAGTATCTTACTATGCCTTCCTGACTTCAGTCACAAAGATAATAGCTTAGAAAATTTAAGAAGAAACAGGGATTTGGTGCTGTAATCTCAGCACGCTGTGACCAATGCACATCAGACTACTTGCATCATAAACTGTGTTGTCTTGGAAAGATAGGAATTAAATTATCTCCTTCAGCCTTAGTTTTTTTTATAACAGGCAGAAGATGACCCCATCATATCAAAATATTGATGACAATCGCACTCACATACAAGTCCACTAATATCTGAAATGCAGCTTTAAACCATGCATCATCTCCTAGTGTTTGTTCAAACGAATAAAAAGACATATCTCAAATAAAATGTTATCTTAGCCTTCTTATATTTAAAAGGGTGAAGGAACAGGGTAACAGGCCCTTAGTGGACTTATTATATCGAATTTGACATTTTAGCTGTTTATTAAGACATGCAAATAATCCCATGAGCTGATTTTAACTACCTGCAAAAAAAGAGCAAAAAAGAACAGAAATTTGAGGTGAAGGAGAAATGTAAATTTTTAGAGAAGCACTTACCTCCTCACGTAACTTTATCAACTACATCATGAAAGCAAAAAAATGAGAGAAGAAAGAAAGATGGAGAAAGTGAAGGACAGATAAAAAAGGCAGAAACAAGGCAGACAGACCACCACTTTTGCAGTAAGAACGAAGAACTACGTTTTATTGTATATCTCTTTGCATGTTTAATATTTGGAAAGTGCAAGAAGAAATACAGTAGGAAGAACAAGTATTTGATACACTGCTGATTTTTGAAGTTGTCCCATTTACAAAGCATGTAGAGCTCTGTAATTTGTTTCAAAGGTACTCTAACTGTGAGGGACAGAATCTAAAACAAAAATGCAGAAAATCCCGGTGGATGATTTTTAAATAATTAATTTCCAATTTATTGCATGATATAAGTATTTTATACATCAGACAAACAGAACTAACTATTGGTTACAGAAACCTTTGTTTGCAATTACAGAGGTCAGATGTTTTCTGTAGTTCTTCACCAGGTTTGCAGCAGGGATTTTGGCCCACTCCTCCATACATATCTTCTCCTAAGCGTTTAGGTGTTGGGGCTGTTGCTGGATAACACAGACTTTCAGCTCTCCTAAAATTTTCTGTTGGATTCAGGTCTGAAGACTGGCTAGGCCCCTCCAGGAACTTGAGATGCTTCCTACGGAGCCACTCCTTAGTTGCCCTGGCTGTATGTTTCGGGTCATTGTCATGCTGAAAGACCCAGCCACGACCCATCTTCAATGCTCTTACTGAGGGAAGGATATGGTTAGCCAAGATCTCATGATACATAGCCCCATCCATCCTTTCCTCAATACGGTGCAGTCGTCCCGTCGCCTTTGCAGAAAAGCATCCCATAAAAAAAGAATGTTTTCACCTCTATGCTTCACAGTTGCGATGGTGTTCTTGGGGTTGTACTCCATCCTTCTTCTTTCTACAAACATGCGAAGTGGAGTTTAGACCAAAAAGCTCCACTTTTGTCTCATCAGACCACATGACCTTCTCTCATTCCCCCTCTGGATCATCCAGAAGGTCGTTGGCAAACTTCAGAAGGGCCTTGACATGCATTGGCTTTAGCGTGCACTGCAGGATTTTAATCCACGACAGCGGAGTGCGTTACTGATGGTTTTCTTAGAGACCATGGTCCCAGTTCTATTCAGGTCATTAACCAGGTCCTGCTGGGTAGTCCTAGGCTCATCCCTCACTGTCCTCATGATCATTGATGCCCCACGAGAAGAGATCTCGCATGGTGCTCTAGACCGGGGGAGACTGACCTTCGTCTTGAACTTCTTCCATTTTCTAATTATTTCACCAACAGTTGTTTCCTTCCCACAAAGATGCTTGCCTATTGTCCTGTAGACCATCCCTGCCTTGTCCAGCTCTACAATTGTATCCCTGATGTCCTTTCACAGCTCTCTGGTCTTGGCCATTGTGGAGAGGTTGGAGTTTGTGAGTGTGTCAACAGGTGTCTTTTATACAGATAACAGGTGCAGTTAATACAGGTAATGATTGGAGAACAGGAGGGCTTCTTAAAGAAGAACTAACAGGTCTGTGGGAGCCTAAATTCGTACTGGCTGATAGGTGATCAAATACTTGTGTCATGCAATAAAATGGAAAGGAATTATTTTAAAATGATCTACTGTGATTTTCTGCATTTTTTGTTTTAGATTCTGTCCCTCACAGTTGAAGAGTACCTTTGATACAAATTACAGACCTCTACATGCTCTGTAAGAGGGAAAACTTCAAAAATACTTGTGCTCCCCACTGTACATTAAATTGATCTAAATATACTGTTCAGGAAGAATCCAGTGAACAAACGGAGATCAAGTCCTGCTGCTGTCACAATAAACAAAGAAAAGAGACTAGATTGCTCAACTTCAAATATCAGCTATGTTATAAAGGAAGTTATACCGCAGAAGTTGATATAGGAATAGAAAAGATAAACAGTCAAATATTCTCTTTAAGGTGGTTTAAGTGTTGCGGAAATATCTCTTATTTTCACAATAAAAAAAAGCATAAACAGAATGTGTGCACCTTTGGAGTAGAGTTACAGAAATGTAGTCGAAACTCATTATTAGTGTTGATATATCCTTAATATTTAATGTTGCTTAGCCAGTCTCAGTAAAGGCACAAGCTGTTCAAAACACAAATCACATGAGGCTATCATTGTACAAAAATAAACTGCAACTCATTATTAGAACAGTTATAGATGATTGATTAAAAATGTATATTTGGCCAATTATACATTTTGGATGATGGAAAAGAGCTAATTTAAATAAATAATAATTTGCAACTTCTGTCCTGGATAATGAATCAAACGTTTAATACAGGAATGCAGTTGCACTAATCAATAATTATGCTTACTGCAACTAAAAATGCTTCCCATTTGGCATGTTTTAAATGTAGAATGAAACAGTTAAAAACAGGCGTACATGGGGAAAAAAATTATTTTGGGTGGAAAACTAGAAGAAAAGCAGTAAATTGAAACATTTCTGACTTTACCAACGAATGAACAGATACAGAGCTGATGACACATTGAGATTCACTCATCATGAACAATAATCTATCAAATTATGCATTTTCAAATTGAAAATGTATGATTGAATGTCAGGGGCAGATTAATAGTTAAATAAAGCATTGGATCTAGATTGTCACCCTTACGTGAAATTCATTTTCTCAGAATGATCAACAACACTTCAAGAACCCACAAAGGTTCAAACTGATCATAAATTGTAAGATGTATGGAACCCACCAATATTGTTGTCCATGGTGAAGCCAGTTTAATGTTAGTATAGAATGAGAGGGTGTAAAGCCATTAAAGAAGTGGCTACAACAAAATGGACTCCTTCAACAAAGCTCAACACCACACTGATTAGGCAGGATTGACTGGGTCAAGATGAGATATTAGGCGTGTTTCCATCATTGGAACTCCAGGGTAATTTAAACAGATCATTTTCTGTTTAAATTGTTTCTACCAATTAATATAGAAAGATTGCTCAGCCATCCAGCCAGAATTTTATCCAGACTTTGTTAATGGCTAAAAAAAGTTTTTGGTTGCGTTTTAATAACTCAGGGAGATATATCGAAATATTAGTTTGGGCCTGTATGTACAGTTCTGGATTTGAAGATGGAAAAAAAAAACACAAAAAAAGAAAAGTGTGCAGCCAATGATAGTTATTAAAGATAACTGAAGTTGTATAATTCTTCCATCCTAAAAATGATGATGAGTTTATTGTACTGGCGCTGCAGGAAGCCGACTTTAGCACATGCACTGAATTAAAACAAATAACAGACATATGACTGCAACAGAAAAATCATTCCTTAACTGCATCATTATTGTTCCTTTATTCTAATCTATAACCTTAAATTTTAACTCAACAAAACCAAATATTGTGTAACCATTTTAAATGACCAATTTTTATTCTTTTGTTTGCCATCCATTTTTTTTAGAAGCACCCAATAATACAATTTTTTTTAATGTAAAATTAAAATACATTGCATCTTGTAAACAAAATATTGTCAATATCTTTTAAGTAGGAAGTAAGCAAGTGTGTTTAATGTGTGTTTTTTTTTGTTTTTTTTCCAAGAGCTCTTACCCTTGAAAATGTTGGCAGAAACAAGACCTACTTAAGAGTGTCTTTTCTAAGTTGAACAACAACTCCCTGTGAAGAATGCATTACTGAAGAGGCCAAAGTTTAAAACAACACTGTGGATGTGGTTACTTTGGGCTCAAACGAACCCATCAGATCCTGCGATCTCTCACCCCGGCTCTGCAATCATTCAATGGATACCAAACAAAACTTGTTCTGGCGTATTTGTGCTGCCTGACTGATTTGTAAGACCTTCTGGAGGATTTGTTAAAACTATACTAGAGCTGCGATTCTTGCTTCTTGCTGTTTTGCTCCGTTTTTCTTTGGCATCCATTCTTTGGTACTGTCAACTGTGTCTGTGTTGCTAAGAGATATAAAGCAGTAAATACAGAATTTGTAACTGGTATAATTACCCCTGTATGAGCGCCTTTCCTTGTGTTTTTGTGATTCCAGCCAGCATTCAAAATTGCACTGCTGCAATTTTTCTGTTATGATAATCAGCAATTTTTTTTTCCAAACAAAAGATTTTTTTTTTCATCCAATATGGAGTTCGATACAAGTGGTAATCTGCTTCCTTTGTAGCCTGCAAAATCTGGTCTGTGCCGGCTCAAACCAGTACAATCTCTTGTGGCCAAGCCTTCTGCTGTGACTGAAATCGAAACTATTCCGTTTAGTGTCTGTGTGTGAAAAATGTGTGTGTATTTGTTGCTTTGTGTCTGTGTGTGTTTGTTAATGTGCGTGTGTTGCATGCAGAAGAAACGTGGGGGGGGGGGGTATGGGGAAGTGCAATGGTAGTGCAATGGTGCTACTACATTATTAAAAAAATGAGCGATAGTGCCAATTCAGTCTCTGTCCGCATACAGATAACGAATAAATGCCGAAGTCTATTAAATCGTCCTTTTGCCATTATCGCAGGGCCAACACGCCATTTTTAGAACTTATGATGGTTGCCTATTTACTTAGCAATAAATCCTTGCCATGTAACCAACAGATTTGTGACTGGTAATGATCTGCTCTGCCAAGGCTATATGAAATGATCCTGACCTCTTTCAGATCGTCAGGAATTAAATTGACCGATTTGCCCAGGCCCCCACCATCTTTTCTCCTTTTCCTATCGCCGCTGTCTCGTTAGATAAAGAAAGAAAAAAAAAATCCCTCAAGTTCCGAGTACTCCACTCACAGCACGACCAAGACAACTGTTATCTTCCCAACTTTTAAAATGAAAATGAACCAAATAGGGCTATAAATAACACACTAAAATCTGGATTTATTTTCCTTTTATTACTCACAACAACCATTTGCTGTAACTTTGTATGTTTTAAATAGATTGCACATCAAAGATTGACATGATTTTCAAAGAACATCTAAATATTTTTAGCTGTTAATCAGCTTTATAATGCATACTTTAAAGTTATTTAGATGTTTATAATATTTTTCTTCCAAAACCTTTTTAAATAGTATAACATTTGTATTACATTTTAGAATTTTTATATCCCTAGTAGAGGAAAATTAACCCCATGCAAAATGTCATTTCATTTTTAATTATTGAATCCTATAATAATAAATTATAGATCTACCGAATTATATATTATTAATTAAAACAGTATGAAATCAGAATTATTAATAATGCCAATGATGTCTGTTTTGGGGTTCAAATAATAATATAGAACTACCTAAAATGAAATGCACTATTCTTTATATATACTGTACACACATAAGTACATATATATATATACATACATACATACCTACATACACACACACAGACACTTTATTTAGCTATGTTACTACAAAATGCAAAATATAGTAAAGGGCAATGTGTCAATCATCTTTATTATATTATTATATTATTTTAAGTGTGAAAGACAGATTATTAGACCTTACCTTTACAGGTGTGTGTTTAAATTGATTATTTTTTTTTATTGATAAAATAAAAATAATCATGGACATTTTCTTTTCTGATTCACAGCACCAATATATAGTTTGTCTGATGCGTTTGTCTAACAGCACATCTCACTTGAACCTCGGCTTAAAATCAGAGTCACTTCTGCATCTCACTACATTGCAAGGAAATATGCATATCAATAACAAATCTCCGCTCATGCTACATATGCCTCCAAGATGTGTACTTCATTGGTTATCACTGAAATTATGATGGGGTTGGAAAAAAAAAAATTTGAGAATTTTATTAACCTTTGCTCACTTCTGTGAAACTATGGGACTAAGTGTGCATTTGACCATTAATCTGCCTTTTCTTTTCAGCACGCAAGTTTGTCAGTGCAAAGCATTTATTTGCATGGCAACGTGCACGACTCCATGCTTGCCTTGAGATGAAGTAACCCATGCAGGCAGACAGCCGAGTCAAAACAGAAAATATAATTAGTCAAAAGACATTTGGTCATAGTTTGAAAGTGGATGACTAGCAGCAGCTGTGCTTGTGAGAAATAGGTAAGCTTGTGTAAAATTTTAAAATAGTTAAACTGAACTAAAATAATAAGATTAAATTTTTCCCACAATTATTCAAACTATTTATCATGAATAATTAGAATTTCAGCTGCAAAAAAACTTAACAAAAACATCAAGTCTTCAGTCTTTCATTACTATATTTTCGAAACTGATTGAATTTTTAAAAACTTCTTTATTGTAGACAATTCTTAAAATTCTCATATTGCTTTTTAAATATAAATTTGCAAGGAAACAGAAAATTTGTATTTATTTTTCACTGTTTAAATAAAAAAGAAATAATATTATTATTAAATTACTAAATAATAAATCAAATACTTAAAGCCATCACAAACTGTGTCTTCTTTAAAATACAAAATTCATTGTTAAAATTACCTTAGTGATATTTGTGACACCATTTGATCACTTCTATCAAACAAGTTTGTGAACATTAAATTATAGCTAAACAAAAAATAAATAAGATTAATTAATTTTGTACGTCCATTTGTGTGTGTCTTTGTACCTTCATCGTGAGAATCTCTTATGAATCCAAGTCGGCACCCAGCTGGAGAACAGCTGTTGGACGTTTGGGGATAGTGGGGTTTTGGACTGAAATGTGTTCAATTATGTCCGTCTTTTTTTAAGACGTGCATGTGTTGGTCCCAATCTGGTTTAGGCCAGACACTGGTCCCATGCCCTGATCCTCCTAACTGGCTGGTCAGCTTTGCATTAAACAGTGTTCCTTCCACATGACTTGGTGACAATAGTGGTGGTTTCAGCTCTCAATGGCCCCTGTGAGAGGAATGGGGGGGGGGGGGGGGGGGGGTACCTACTCACCCTGGGGGGGCAGTCGAGCCACCCACACTGGCGTTGTTACGTGCCCCCCCTTCACCAACTGATTAGCACCTTACCTGGCTCTCCGAGGAGATGGCGTCATCCCCCAGGAGCTCGTTGCGCACCTCATCACTGTAGGCAATACGCGACCTTTTCTGCAGCGGGAGGAGGATGAGGAAAAAGGACAAAAAAAGAAGAAGAAGAGGAGGAAGGAACAGAAGGGGAGCAAAAAAAAAAAGAAAACAAGAGGGAAAATATGGTTTAGTGGTTCAGTTGATGCAAAAATGTAACAGGCATTCTTGAAGCACGAGAGCCCCCTAATGGAACTTGGTGACAAAAAGTCATACACATGCAGGTTGTGGATGTCTGTGTGCAAGTAAGCACTTCGACTAATGAAGGCAAGCTGCAATGTGTGTTTATGCCCATACATCCATCAACCCTAAGTGATCTATTACACCCAGTGTTCTTAGAAGGAGCTCCCAACATCACCTTGTCCACTTAAACAAATACAAGTTGAGTAATGAAATATCAACAGCAAAATCTCATGAGCATTGAGAGGTTGTGTAGTTGGGGGACAAGGGAGAGGGCCATGAGGAAGTATTACTTGTCAGAGTTAAATCTTTTCTGGGGGGGCTGTCACCACTGTCATCTCAGTGCAGTGGCAGCCTCTGTGATAACACCAATGCTGTGACTTAGACAGGGAATAATTCATCACCCATTGGCGGCCCATCGGATTTAGGGCTGCTTCGCGCACGGACACACAAAATCTAACCCGCTGTCTCTCTCTCTCTTTCTCCAGATAGGCTACAATAAAAAAAGGGGAATGCCATGTCCCACAAATAAATAAATAACAGAAAACAGAGGGAAAAAAACACCACCCCCCAAAAAAGAAAAACACTCAGACACACATTTCATAGAGACTTCAAGAGAATGCCACCTCCGATTGTGCTGGAGTTGGCTGCCATTGTACTACTTGTTTACAGACGCCCGACCCGAGGAAAAACAGCCTCTTGGCATGCCCTCTAAACTAAACACACACCAGCACCAGACAGAGAAAGTGTTTACTGAGCCTCATCCGCTTTTTTTTCTCCCCCCTCACTGCCTTAACAGGGTTTTCTAGGTGGGCTGCGAGGAGGTGGGCACAAATCAAAGGCGAACACTGGCAGACAGATTAAAATATCAATTTTTCTTCCACACAAATTATTTATATTATATATTTTATTATTTATCTAGCTTGTAAATGACTCAAAATAAGTATGGGCAGTTTATTTATATTCAAAATAAAATTAAGAAAATCAGTAAAGGATCACCCAATTACCTAGTGGGGACATTGTTTTCCTGAAAGGCTGTATTTTTTCCCCCCACTCTACTTTCTAAAAGTAGAAAAGTTTCGAGAAGCTATTGTATTAGGAACATTCACGCCACGTTTCTCAGGAAAAGCAACTTGAGAATGACTATTCTGAAAAAGGAAAAACACCCAGAGAGATGATATCAAGTTGCCTGATTGAAATAACTCGGAATCCCATCGCAATCGAGCCGACTGATTTCTTTCCTCATTTTATTTTGTCTCTCCTCATAATCTGGAGCACTGACTGGAAAGTCATGCCTGATGTGATTTGGCTGTTATTATCATGATGGTGAGGGCCACAGTTCTCAGGAGTAATTACTGAGTAGACAGAGGGGCTTGATTGACCCAGACCACAAAAACCCATTAGATAAAAAGAGCACCCAAACAACACTCGACCACAGGGAGCAAAGCCAACCGCTGAACGCCTACTGTGGGAGAAAAAAAGGAAAAAGATTGGCAGCAGAGACTCAAACACAACACCGCCCACTAACCCCCCCGACCGTTGAAGAGCACATATAAGCACAAAATCCATGTCAAAATTTGCCATAAAAGATCTGATTCTTTCACAATTTGATAAATGTTTTTTAGCACTTTGTTTCTAAGTCATTAGACAGTAAAATCATAAAAAATGTAAACATTTAATTTTCTCTTCATTCCTGCAAGTTAGCAAAGTATGTTGATATCTTGCAATTTCAAATACAATTATACAAAATTATCTGCTTCATTTACAATTGTCAGAAAGTGTTTTGCAGCTAAATGTGTGCACATTACAAAAAACAACAAAATAGGTGATAATATTTTTTAACCGGTAACCACAACCAAAAGCTTGGATGTATATTAATGGGTTTTATGTCACAGACCAACATAATAGAACTTAAGTATAAAATGGTAGGAAATAGATTTTTTTAATTTAATTTAAAAAAAGTGTGGTGTTCATTTTTTATTCTTTTTTTCATCCCCTTTTTACTCAGACACACCTAAATAAAATCCATTATAACCAAACCTAACCTAAGACGTAACTTAATTACTAAATAAACAGTTGCAGTTTGTAAAAAACATCTAAAAAGATCTATAGCTCTGATTGAGGTGTTAATACTTTAGCAGAGCGCTCAACTAATCAGCCAGCTATTATCCACTTGTCAGACTTTTGTTATTCTGCAAAGAGCAAAACGTTTAAAGAAATTTTCCTGAAATTATCCTGAAAACTACTACTAAATTTAGATGGAGTTTCCTTTTGTTTTGTTTTTCTTAACCGTTCATTAAAATCTTAGTAATAAATCAAAGTATAAATAACTTACTGTCTCTATAGTTTTTTGGAAGGTACAATATTTTAGCAGCAGTTGGAAAAAAACAAACTCAATATGCTGTACATTTTTGTCAGATTTTTTGTTAATGCTGTAGTATTTTTATTTTATTTTTCAATAAAGAACATTCCATGCCTGCCTTTGTATTGTTCAATATCTTTACAAAAACAAAAATTTTGTGCAGGACTCAAAGCAAGTATTTTATTCAGTGACAACAGGGTAAAAGGGGATCTGAAAAGCAATTTCTGCCTTACTTTATGAATTTTGGCCCAAGATAAATTTTGAACGTATGTGCCTTTCTTTCCACTTACCTGCATCTTTATAATATTAATAAAATACATTCAAAACAAATTGTAGTTTGTAAAAAGAGGGGGAAAGTTAAATAAATCTGGATATTTTTGCAAGACACTGTTTAAATATATATGTTTCCCTGTTATTGACATGTTACTCTTTTTTTTCAATCCTCACCTTCTGGTAGAGGTTAAATCCACCATTGGGTCAATGTGTCTCTGTTTGCAGTAAGAAATTAAAGATGCAAGTAGCAGCGTGAAAGGAAAAACAAGATTAAGGCAGCTTGTACACTTGCAAATCATGGCATACACGTACACCTTTTTGCCAGGAAAGAGGGGAAAAAACAAAACAAAACACCCACACTTTCCATTTAAGTCAAGTTTCATCTTAAAGAGCTGCAGTGCAACTTAGGGGGAAAGACGACTTCTCCAGTAATTGAGACGAAGAAACCCGGGAGAAGCATTGATTTGAATGCTGAGGCTTGCGTCGCCTTCAAACCATACGCAGGGCTTTTCTGTGTTGTTATGTATTTCTAAATAGCTGTTTGTTGCAGATGAATGCATGAAGGGGCTTCTGCAATGAGAACAGAGCAGATAACAAAGAGCACGAAGAATGGAAAATGTCAAGGAAATGAAAGCTCCGCTGCCACTTCCCCCGTTCCTACAGTATGCACTCGGCTTTTTTGGATTCCCCCTCTGGAAAACAACACATTCCTGAGCGATTGCTGCTTTCCCATTTGATGTAAAATATAAGCAGGTGCAATACTGCTTTAAGTGGTCACATTTTTTATTATCAGCTTTTTGTTGGATAAAATGACAAGAAGCTCAGTTTTGAGGTCAGGAATCAGATCTCTCCATTTAAAAACCTTCTCTTTATTTACAGTATGTTAAGGAAAAGCTCTGCATTTTAGGAGAAAAACCAGCTAATCAGGCATTGCAATCTGAAAAAGAATAAGTACTTTGAGAAGATACCTTATTGCTCAAACAAGAAAAAAACCAAGCTTTTTTTTTATCCTTTTGAAAGGTCTGTCTTTTATCGCTTTTTTTAATCCAGGGTGAGAAACTGCTTCTATTCCCGGAAGCACACAAGGAAAGTACAAAGGTACATCTTAACTTTATGCAAAGTGGCCCGCCTTTAAAAAATACTTTACACATCCTGTCAAATGTGGTGACAGAGGTGCCAGTGTCCTGTCAAAAACACACGTTTTACTTCTGTTGACATGATGGCTGACAAAAGAAAAGAAAAAGAAATCTATGCCCGTCAATTACATATGCACAAGGAACAATTTATATCAGATATGCTAATCAGTTCAGCATAATCCTCTAAGAAGAGAATGATCTTAATCTAATTATAACAAATAAATTGATATTTTCTTCCTGAAAAATCCCTTTATAGTCCATTGTCTTATATATCATGATGATTATTTATATGAAAAGATTTGTGAAGTTCCTCTATAAACAAAGCAAAGGACACATTTAAAAAAAGATGTTTGTAATTATACCATAATATTCATTTAATTGCAATCGTATCCAACAAATCCAGTATTTAAAAAAAAAAAAAACTAAATTCGGTGACCTCTAATTCTGCTCCTTGGTCCCTGCATCATGCGACGAGTGACGAGAGGACAAGTGGAATAATTGTGGCGCCTAGAAAGCAGGAATAAAAATGTAAACAGTTCATTAGAAGGGAAATAAAAGGCGTAAAAATACCCAGGGGCAGAGTGTAATGAGGGGCCCTGAAGTTCCTCCGCAGATGCTTATTTCCTCTACTTTCCCAAGCTTTTCCTTTTCACCCTGCACACACGGCTGGTGGCATAGCATGAAGAATAATTAACTATAGAAAATTTATGGCGCTGTGTTCTGTAACAGGCTTTTTTAGCAGCAGGACAGCGACCGGGTGAGTTAGGTTTAATAACTCTTAAGTCCGGCATGTGATTGCAAACTGGCCTTTTATTTTTCCTCCTAGTTTTCAGTAAGACATTTTAAACAGATCAAAAGCAAAATGTTAAACAAACTTTAAGTGAGCAGAAAATGCAAATGGTTGCCTAAGAATTGAACATGCTTTATTCTCATCCAACTACAAAATAAATGCCTAAAACTTTGTGGGGTGTGAAAAATAAATACTGAGAAAAACGGCTACTTGTATGCTTATCTAAATGGTTATTTATATTACTTCTTGTCCTCCCCAGCTGTGATTTTCCCAGCTTATATGCGGAATCTGTGCCAGCAGGTCCCACTCTAGTTTCCCCACATGTGGGGGCAGAGGTTGACTGACGCGGCGTGGCGTTTAAAGGAAGCGGAGACCTTTAAGCAGGCGCAAGTATCACAACAGCATCTTAAATAATGCATCTTTGCTCGGCAGGTGTTTAATACGTGCACACGCTCAGCTGGGACAAAGGAGAACATGCACACTTCAACAAAATGAAATAAAAAAAGAGGCAAATAAAGAAACCCAGACAACTGCTGTGTTGTGTTATTTTTTTTTTTGCTCCCCTTCAATACAAACAAATTTTGAGAGCTTGTTTAATCAAGTGTTCTTTTTGAAAGCATTTGATATATGAAGAGAAAGAGGAGCAGCTACAACTGAGACTGCAACAGGAGGGTGTCATTTGAGCCTTTGCTTTACTATGGTCTTTGGTGGCGCTGAATCCTTCAATTATGTCTGCTGTGCGAGTCCATGCGTGCACACGAGGGCTACCGTTTGTTTAACTGAGATTTCTATGAGACCTTTACATCCTAAAGAAACCCTCCTTTAAAGAACATATTCATGCGACATATGTGAGCGGTATATACTCCGTGTGTGTGTTCTCTCCCGTAAAAGAAAAGGCAGCAGTTGCAGAGAAGCCAGAGCCTCAGATAACAGCATGGGGCCTCTCATTAGCTCACAGGTTGGTGCTCTAGTGGCTTATGTACACACTGCATTGTGTTTTACTTCCATGAAATACCTTGAGGAGGCTTCAAGAGGTGAATGTCGAAAACATTAAAAGGCGAAAGATCAGCAACAACAATATGATAAATCAAACCGAGCCATATGAGCAGGTAACCGAGGATCAGATGACTTCGGGGTGTGGGATTCAAGTAATTATATTTCTGTATTATCAAAATATAGAACACGACCTAATTCATTTGTAGTTTTTAATATGGCAATTGTGCGAATCGTCAACTTCTGCAACTCTTTATTATAGAGTGCCACAGCCAGGTTATCTGCTTCGGTAGCTGCTTAAAAGCTATCCAGCTTGTAGGTTACCAACTGTAGTTTAAACCTTATTGAAATTAATAGGTGTCACTTGTTTAGGTTTCTCCAGCAAACTACCTTGGAAACAAGTTAATAGCCTTCTTTCAGCTAGCTGATCATCAGTGTGCAGTGATCTGTTATTAGGTGTTCCATACATCTGGAGAAAACGGCAAGATCTCCAGTAATTTCTCTGGGATTCATTATGCTTGTAAATCCCTGTAGCTTTTAGTAGTATTAGGGTTTGTTTGTTTGTTTGAAATATTTTCCACTGTTGTGCGTAAACGGTTAAATGAGATCATGAATTAATGCTGTCACTACTTTTCAAAATATGACAGAATACAATCATTTTGTTCTGGTAAACAGTAAAGTTGTACTACAATGAAACTGTTATGTTAAAGTATTTGTTAAGTTTAACTGTGTTTTATTTTTAAAGCAACATCTTTAGAAGGCGTTGACTGTGTGCAATAATAAAATAATAGTTAAAAAAGATTACAAATTTTTGTTGGAAATTGTTTTCTTCATCTGAATATATACAACTAAATATTGGGGGGGGGGGGGGATCTAACCAGCTTAATATGACAGATTCATTCTTTGATGCCAGTCATAATTCTAATCAAAGGTTTTATAAGGGGTACCTCAGGGAGCCATTCTTGGGCCACTGTTAGTCGATATCAAATAATGTGCGATAGTACGGCATCTTATGCCATGTGTATGTTGATGATATATATATTATATCTCTGTGTGACCCCAAAACTACAACTCATTAGAGCTCCTAGGGCTGGACGATGAGTCGATAGCTATATATATCGATCAATAGATGTGTGGTGCGATAGAAAAAAAAGGGGTCAATAAAAAAGTTCGATAGAAAAAAAGAGTTTCCCCTCATTTTTTCATTATACCCTATCAGACAACTTAATACAACAATCATTACTTATTCCAAACAAATCATTAACAATTCTGTTTGAGCTGAAACTGAATTTTTTTAATAGTCCCTAACCGAACCATCACCCTAACTTCGCCGCACTCAGACGTCACAACAAGGGAGCAGCGGAGGACGTTGTTCCAGATAAATGTTTCAGTGGCTCATGTAAAGGCAGTGGTCCTGTTTTGAACCGATCCTCCACGCACTAAAACACTAAATGTAGCAATAATGAACGAAATATGAAACTATAATCAGCTGTTTTAAGCAGGACTCCCCTCTCCCAGCTGACTACGAATCTCTTACAGAGAGACACAGGAAACGTACCCAGGTCGCGTCACACTGCTAACATCTGTGGCTGTTAAAATGTCCCCTCGGTACTGCTCCCGGTCCTCAGAAGCGAAAAAAAGCTTTAAAAAACACAACAGGGGTTGGATAGACCTGCTGGCTTTGGTTCAGTGACTGAGCTGCAGTGTTCTGGGCTCCATCAACACTGGTGAGTAGCTAGTTAGCTTTAGCTTTAGCCAACAGCTGTAGAGCTGAAGTGAATTTCAATAAGCTTTATTGACAAACTAATCCAAAGGTTTCAGCCATTAGTATTATAAAGTGTCATAAAATGTTTAAAACAATAAAAAGCATAAAAAAACCTTTAATTTAAATTAGTAACATAATTAAAAAATGTATATAATATAATGGTTAATAATATTACTTTTCTTAGTATTTATTGATGTTACTCAGGTCTCTTCGTTTATTTCTGTGTCTTACAAACTTACTTATGATAAAAAGACGTGTTTGAAAAATTAATTAATTTAATTCTTAGTTAAAAATAGATCATCTAAGAATAACAAAATGACTGTGGAGGCACTTAAAATATATTTTTTTCATTATGTGATTTTATCGATAATTATCGATATCGATCAATATGACTTTTTTTTTATTGATATGCTATTCTTCTAGATCATCCAGCCCTAAGAGCTGGTGAGTCTGTTTGTCCAAAATATTCATTTAGGATGATTTAGAGTTTCCTTCAGCCTAATAGAAAAAAGACAGAATATATTTTATTTGTTCCTAAATAATGACAAGTTAGAAAGCAGCATTCAGTTAGACTCTATGAGATCCTGCAAAAAACTTAGCCGTCACCTTGACCTCGGACAGAAATATTAACACCCAAAAAAGTCAATGATTAAATCCATATACTGCCATCTGAACATCTTCCCCATAATAAAGGGTTTCCTTTGACAACAGAACATACAAAAATGAATGCATATTTTTATTTTAGTAGGTTATTATAACCGTGTCTTAACTTTTACTACAATTCTTCAAATACATTTGCTGTTTGTAATGTAATTTTCTTTACGACTGTTCTTTTATTTTTCTGCAAAGCACTTAAGTTACCTTGATATATGACTTGATATGAAAATAACAAAATGAAAAATAGCTACACATATTTCAAGCTCTATTGGCATTTTTACTATAGTTTTGAAAAATAGTTTATTGGTAACCATTTAATACATTTTCTTGCAATATTTAGAATTGAAATGAAACCATAAATAAAAGCCAATATTTATTCTTAGAAAATCTATGCACTTACTAAATTAACCCACTACTACATAGGATTTAAACTCTGGGGAGAGAGAGCATGTTGGCTGAAGAATATGCTATTCTAACAGAAGCCTTTCATTCTCATTCCTCTGTGATACTGGTTATGTATTTCCCTTTCAAAATCATTTCTTCTGCAAAGTATGGACAAGATCACTCAATAAGCTTAAAACTGTTACCATAAAGCAATAGGCCAAGAGAGTGTGAGTGAAGAGTGCAGGGAGGGGTTGTAAGGGAACTCAAAACAAAAGAGCAATTTCAAGCAAGACTTTGATGGAGAAGGAACTGCATACTTTTTTAAGGTTGATGGTTATTTCTTTGAGGCACAGGTATGGGATTAAATCCAATATTCAAATACAAAAGTGCTTCTAATAAAAAATCAAAGCCCCCATTTTCCCTCCCAGACTCCTATCTTTCATCACTCTTATTTGTCATCCTCTCTCATCCTGTCAGATTTTTGTCTTACCAAGAGCAAAGTTTCACAGGATGGGACAGAAAGTAGGTCTGAAAAGATGGAAAAATAAAGGGAGCAAGGGTTCTAAAGATGAGGGACCTAGGTGGTGGTGGAGCAAAACAGAGACAGACAGCATTGGTTGAGGAGTAAATCAATAGAGTAGAGCCGTCGGGGAGGTGGGTAGCCAGGGCAAGAAGAGAGAAGAACCAGCGCAGGGGCTCGGGCTCCGATCACAACGCTGGCTTCTGGCGTGCAGTAGGGAATAAAGTCGGCCTCCCCAGGTCAGCACCAGAGAAAAAGGTGAGATTAGAGGAAAAGTGGAGGAGGTATTTTCACAGGAGGGGTGGGAGTGGTGGGTACTGGAGGATGACAAGGAGGAAGAAAAAAAAAAAGAGAGCGTGTGTATGAATGTGCTTGTGTGCTTGCTGGATACCTGGCAAGCCAGGGACCAACCGGCCCATTAGCCTGTGGGCACCTACATATGGTTCACTGATCCTTTTGCTGAGAAGAACTCCTCACCTATCTGTCTTCCTATCTTTTTTAAAGATACCTTCACTTTTAACCCTTCCTCTGCTTTGGAAAGAGGCTCAGTCCTGACCTCGATTTATGATTCATTTTCGTTTGATGTCTATTCTTGGACTGTTATCTAAAATTGAAAAATGTAATAAAAAAAGAAGAAGAAGAAGAAACTAGACACAAAGGGAGAGGAGTTGGGCCTGCTGAGCGTGTGCACATGCGTGTCCATCAGTGGACACACACAGAAGGCCATCTCCTTTAGTGCTATGCCTTTCATTGTAATGTGTCCATTGTCAGTGCTGAATTGCTTCACCATTAGCATAAGAATGCAGCAGCACACACAGAGACTTAGCCAGATCATTATCTCTATATATTTATGTATACTTTGTCATTTCACTACGCGGAACACATTGAAATGCTGATGAGGCCAGTTAGGCCTCTTTTCCAAGGCTTTCCAACATGTACCCTCCTGAACTTCCCAATACACTCCACAGTGTCCCGGGTTTCTGCAGGTTCTGCGCTGGAATGCACCAAATGGCCAACTAATGGCTACTGTGAAAAAATGATGACTTGAAATTTTAAATTAAAGGATAAGTGTAAGGAACAAAAAGGATAAGAATATAAAAAACTACAATGTATAGCAATTATTAAAAATAAATAAATTTGATTTTATAAAAAGGATGTGTAGAATAAATGCTTCTGAGGGGATTGGGCCAGCCGGTACAGAGCAGACATGAAAAACTTTACAGCATAAATTCAGTCAAAACTCTCCTTCGACCCTTGATGTAATTTGACATTCTTTTATTAAAATGCCAGTGAAAGAGAGGCAATTTACATCCAGTAGTATAATGCAACCCTCCCCCACTTGTTTCTGTGAACTGCTGACCAGCTGGTTGAAAAAAAGGGTATTCTGCTAGACCTACTACTCCAGTCAACCAATTTAGCAAATAGAGTCCACCGATGACAAGATGAGGGTCAAACTGCTAAAACACTCCTTGATGCCATTTGTATAACTTAAGCCCTTTTCAGATGGACGTGTCGGAATATTCGGGAACAATTCCCTCCAGTCTTTAACCGAAGTTGTCTTTTCAAATACACCATTTTTTTACAAGACCATTGCCTTTCGTCTGCTTTCACACTGTAAGAAATGTACCGGAGGACCCTGGGAAATTCTCAGGGTGGGGGGGTACGACATAAACATTGTGGCGGGCGTACATATGTAATTTCTCCAAACAGTCATTTTTGCAAGAGGGCTGTGGAATAAAGCAGAGCTCCTCACAGTGCTTCTCTTTTGCGTGCAATAATGTGTACATCAGCTTAAAAGACGAAGCTGAACGGAAAATAGAAGCGAAATGATAATAGTATGAAACAGCATTTGCTTGTCGACATCATAAGGAATCGACTGATCATTTGCGTGGTCCCTCGCCATAACATGGTTCACCCTTAGCTGCCTCTTTCTCTCAATCTCCTCAGTGTCGTGTCTCTTGCACTTACCAAATTGATCATGTTTGGTTATAAGCAGAAATACCCATTACTTTGTTCCTCACTCGGAAGAAGACACCTGCACCGGGACCTTAAGTGGAGAAAGACGCACCAGAGCAGGTGCGGACAAAAAACAAACAAACTGCATCATATTAAAAATTGTATGTTTTAAAATGGTTTGAACTTTGAGTATTAAACTAATGAGAAATCTGGGTAAATGTTAATGTATGTCTGAGAAAAGTGTATAAAATGTTGGTGAGGGGTTTTACAGCCTCAAATGTTCCAGCTTTTCCAGAACATTACCTGATATTCGATATGCAAACACCCTACCGTGGAAAGTCAGCTTTTGTTACTAGGTCTTCAGCCGCAAAAATACCAGTAAAGATTATAGCATGAAGTATAATTAACGGTAATTAAAGGTTACGAAAGGGTCCTTTCAGACTTTTAAGTAAAACAGACGAAGTCAGGAAAAGTACTTTTTTTTTCATGGTTTTAAAGTATTTTCCAGAAAGAGCATCAGAGTTACCAATTTCATGAAGTATCATATTCTGGCCACTTTCACTAGTTTCTGCTGAGCACTGAGGTTCAGATGGCTGATTTTAGGCTACTTCATTTTCCCCTCACTTACAAGGGAGACAAGATTAACCGTTTGATTAACCGGCTAGCGCTGCTGTAATACATTCTGTATTACAGTTATTTTGATGAAGGTTGTGACTAAAGATGCTGCTGCATTACTTTATAGCTGCAACTTTAACTGTAGTGATAGTAATTTTAAAATCCTTAGCACTTCATGTGTCTGCTGTAACACTGTTTTATTTTAGAATCATTTCATAAGTGTTAAGTGAGCCATTATTTTAGTAGTCATTATTTTAAACAATACATAACACTTAGAGGTAACATGTTTATATTAGACCAGCTTTGTGCTGCTGCAATAACATACATTTTATACTTGATCTGATTAGTTGACAAATCTTCAAAGTAATTAGTGATTTATCAATAATCAAAATAATCACTTGCGGCTACCCTCATTAAGAGAACTGTTTTAAAGTTACAGTCGGCCTCTCTGTAAAGCAGCAGACTGCAGGCTGGACATCTGAACTAATAATGAATATCTTGTGATGTAACACAACTGCTAGCTACTGCAGTATGTAGCAGTAGAATACAAAGTAATATGTTTAAAAACATAAGAAACATTTTTATTTTTATTTTGCAGAAATAACTTTAAATGTTCTCGCTACTTTTGGCAAATAAGCTATACATCAAACTTAATTTATTGTCTTTTCATTATTTGTGTTTTAAATAAGCAACCACAAAATACATACATACTTTTAGTTTTCTTTCACTAAAACTATTTATATTTACAATTGATAGTATAAAAAGAAAAAATACTCTACAGTCTCTTTTGACACTCATTCTGCCCTTTCAGTGTTCTCATTTCTTCCATCTCCTTCATACTTTCCAATCACCACCTATATGTACGCTTAACTATGCCTGCGAATAGATTTTAGTTGTGTTTCTCTATACGACAAGCAGAATGATAAGATGATCAGCTGATATGAAATATACCTGGTGGTTATTCTAAAATAAAAATATTAGTTTAACATTTTTGTGTACATCTCATTAAATCATGGTAATTTTTTCCTAAAGTATTATCTCAAACCGACCCATGCCTAGCTTAAAATCCTTTATCCAATAAACTATTACATTTTTTCTCTTGTCTTATGAGTATTCTTAAATATACAAAGTCGAAAGTGGAGAAAAAAGGAGAACAATCAGGGATGGAACAAAACTATACACTTTAGTCTCACTGCAGGACTAAGCTGAAGCTCTAATGCCAGCCAACCTCTGGGATAATTGGAAAAAAAGAAGCAGCACTTAATTCATCTTCCACAATGTAATTCTGATCAAGGACACAGCTAGATTCCACTGCAGGCTTCAAAAAACACCAGAGAAAAGGCAAAATTGTTGGTTGCTGAGAGCAAGAGTACACCCCCCTTTCTTTTTGGCATGCTCCCTCATTAGAAACACTTAGGATCAGAGGAAGAAACTTGAGTTTAATTGTGTGTGTGTCAGGGTTGTGAGCAGGGATTAAAACATGTAAACATGGAACTCGAACTATTAGGAAACACCAGCAAAGGCAGGATACAAATAAAAAAGATTTCCTTATCTCTTCACCGTCTCTCCTTCTCTGAGGCTTACTTATTAAAAATCAAATGCCACTGCCTAAAATACAGACAGAAAATACAGATGCAATGATTCATAATATATTTCATAAATACTTCATGAATCCCCCCTCACCATACTTAAGCCAGTGTGGCAAAAAAAGGAAAACATTGTCACCTATTCTAGTACCTGCTTGTCAGCACATCACTGGGGAGTGGGTGTCACATGTCACTTCTGGTTTACACTAGTGTATGGGATGGGCTCACTGCATAATACCCTGTGTTTGCTGCATAAAAATGGGGAGTAGGACAGAGAGAAGAACAGAAAGAAAGAGTGAAGGGGAGGTGGAAAGGAGTGAAGGAGGAGGGGGCGTTATCATATCATCGCCCCATGTCTTTATATCCCCCCCTTATTATCTTTAGCCCCCCGCTCTTACCAGTCACTCAATCACACAAGCCCTGAGGACAGTGAGGGGACCTGGGAGGGCCTCCACTTCTCAGTTAAGACTGAGCCAGACAAGCGTCTGAAAGCTATACTGATCGCTGTCACTGTGTGTAGAAGTGTGGTGACTTTGGAGGGGCCAGGAGAGATAAGCGGGGAAAGGAAACGATCGGCTGGTCGGATAACGGCCGAAATTTGCACGCTGACAAACAAATCCGGTGCTTCGGGCAAAATGCAGATATCCCCCTCCTTACAGACAAAAGTTACCATAAGAGAGATGAACGGGAGGCGGGAATGGAGATATCCTACTACAAATGTGAGGCTACGTGATTTCTGTGAGAAAAAACCTAAACAAAAAGAGAATTTATTTTTCCCCAGTGTTCTGTTATACTAATTTATTAACTATTGACTGATGGCTCTCCACGTGGTTATGAAAATTATATTTGTCAAATCTAATAAACAACTCTTTTCTTCCTATATAAGAGTGCCAATTCTTCATGTCAGTAATAAACAAAATTACATAAATTATTCTGTATAAAATTTTGTCTTAAAGTGTATATAAATAGGTCACTGCTAGATTACTGTTCTCTGATCTTCCAAAAAAGATGCTGACTCCAACACATAGCAGCACAAAAACTGAGAAAGTCCAGGAGGAGAGCTCAAATTACTCCAGTTTTTAGCTACATTGACTAACTATAGGTTTAGGATTGATTGTAGTTTTTTAATTATTTTTTTTAGTGACTTTTAATGTCATTAATGGTCTTTGCCTCTTACAAATCAGTTCTGGTTTATTAGCTCAAGCTCCTTGGGTTTACTGAAGAATTAAGCGCATACTCCTGTGGCGATGCATCACAGTCTTCTTAGGCCTTCGCCTGAAGACAGAAGATTTTCGTAATTAAGATATCTTTTTTTCTAATTTAATGTCATCTAAAGTTTATAATATTTGTAGTTTAATTGCAGCTTTGGTTTTAATTCCTATTTTCAGTAATCATATTTACTATCTCCCCTTATTTTGTTTTATCAATTACTAAAGAGCATTTAAACCTGTTTGAATTTAGTGTATATCTTTGACAGATTCTTTTTAATACTATGAATCTTTTATGTTTTATTATCCAATTTTTAACACTGGTAATAACTGAAGATTTTATGTTTAATAATTTCATTTCTGCAACAACTGTCTTTCCTTAATACCATCAAACCAATGTCCAATTTTGCAACCATGGTGCCAATTTGGGTTATCTACCTATGCTTATCTGTGTTAAGCTTATTAGTTTGCTTAGTTGGTTTTCTATGTTGTTAATTGCTTCTTGTCTATACTTTGTAGATAAAAAGTGCTCAAAATACAAAAACTAATTGATAAAGATACACCGATCAATCTGTCAAAGATCAGAAAAACTGCTAATTTGATCAGCTCTGAACAGTGATCAACTGGCGATACACTGATAAAATGGATTTCTAAAAATTATTTGTTGAATGAATTACAATTAGCACCTTGCACAATTTTAAATCTGTAAATGCATTAACAGCACACCATTTTTTCTCGATTCCCCCTTCTTTGAGTTGACCAAAATCATTTTAAGGTAACGGACATATATTGTGATTCTTTCCTTTTCTGCTTTATTTAAAACTAACAACTCTACTCATGAACTTGCGAATTTGTTCTTATATGTGTTACATTCCTTAGGGAAAATTAGTCAGAAGTCAATCAGTTGTAGGCCAGTAAAAAGCCTGATCGGTGCATCTCTAGTTTTTAACTTAAAAAACAACAATAAAATGTACTAAAAGTAGACTTATAATTATATAATAATAATTTATTTAAATAATCAATGACAAACAATGTGTTCAGTGCAGGAAAGTAAATTAATCCTTGCAACTCCATTCTGGAGGTGTTGATGCTTTCATTTACCAAGTACATTCTCAAAAACAGAAAACATCTTTTTAATCTGGGTAATGAACTGCTTCCACCCATATTTGACCCACCAACTCAAGTTAATTTGATTGACAAGAGCTAAACCCATAAATGAAGCCAATCATGGTGTCCATTAAGAGGACATTGAAAAGCCTCCAAGCCTCCAAATTCATAAAGACCAAGAGGAAGATGCAATGCTCACAGCAACCTCCAAATTAAAGCATTAATTCAGAAGTGAAGTGGAGACTGGCTTGCTTACATCTTAAATCTGCACTCAGTGTAGAGGGAATGTAGAAAGAAAATCCCAGACCATTTATGGGAAGTCCGTTTTATAACTTGTTATGAGTGATTAGAGTTTAGTGCTGATTGGTTATTAAGCAAAAAAACATTAAACGAGTCAATCTGTCTTCACTGCTGTCACTGGTAAGAACAAGTAAGCCAACCTAAGGCGATTTAAAAGTGTCGAACAACTGACTCATGTTGGTCTGTCATGTTCTTTCTTGCAAGAATCATGGTAATGAGGACAAGGGGCATAAAAACATAAACCCTTAAAGATGGATTACAATAATCCTAATAAATAATCTTTGCGAGCTTGGTTAACGAAAGAAGTAAAGTTTTCAACAACAAAATAACAACTAAAAATCTATCAAAAATGAAGATGCGAAATAATTAGCTACATTTTGAAAAAAATATACATTTTAACAGCAGAGCAACTTAATAGAAACAGAACTTTCTGATAAATGACTTTGCAAACTAACTTCTCCATTAAAGTTGTTCATCAAGTGAAACATGTCAAGCCTTCATGGAACTGTAATGACTGCTGCAACCTTGAAATACTGTGGCTGAGTTGTAAAACAAACAACTAAATGTAAAGAGCTAAACGTTAATATGATTAACTTTTTTGTGTTGAAGCTTAGCTTTGAAATTTCTCTTCATACGCAACATATCTAAATTAGATATATAAAGAAATTACATGTTAATGCAGGAGAAAACTAACGGCTTGTGGGTTACGACCTTCAAATTAGAGAGTAGTAAACACCATAATGTTATGACACTTGAACCAAAATGCATTTTGATTCATTCCTTTAGAGAAAAAAAATCTGGTCTCAGATTTATGCTCACAGTATGTCGAGTTTGATTCATTTTCTTAATGTATTTGAATTTTACTATTGAAACACATTGTCCCTTTTAAAAGCTCTAAAAAGGTGCATTTAAAGTGAAATAGAAGCCCTGACTCAAACCTGTGATTTAAGTTGTCTTCATAAGGTCACTTGTAAAATGGATGTACAGACGGGAAGAAAAAAACATTTGAGCATCTTTTTCCTCCCCATTCTATTCGACTTTGTGTACCTGGAAAATAAACAGTTCAATATTTCAAGGTTGGTCGACTCTTTGGAAATGCATTAATTATCTCCCTGGGCAGACACAAGGAAGCATTCCATCTTAAGCATTTTTATTAAAGGATGAGGCAGTCCAGACACTCCCCTTGACCATGACTGAAGCTCCAAACAATACCCAGCAGACAACTGGAAATTAGGAAGGGATAGTTGTATCCCTGCGACCGTGGGACCCGTGATTTAATTTCAGGATCTATAATGGAATAAATGAAGCCAGAAATGAGTGGGAGACGGAAAAATAAACATTCCATCATTATTTCAAACTTTTTCTCAGACTAAATACATTTCTTCAAGTACTGTATTTAAGATGAAAACAAAACAAAATTGACCGTATAACATTTTCAGATCATGGAATAACGAAAATTGTCTGCTATGATAACATATTTACCAAGCGCTCAAAAACGGCTTGGTGATGATAGAGTGTGTGTTTCAAAAGAAATCACTGAAGCGTAGTAGTGAATAGCATCTTTACAGGGTCCTTGATGGGGTGATATTCAGCATTTTATGACGAATCAACAGCAACGTTGTTATCCAAGTAAATAAGTCCTTCAACAAAAGCAGTACACAATGGCTCTCGAGCCATCAATATAACTGCCTTGACTATAGGAGACACTAAAAGAGGGGGAACTATGAAGTACTCAATAATAAAACTTCATATTTAAAGGCTCCAAATTAACCTTATTTAGAGTCAAGGATTCTTCAACATAATGCCTCTTACATTTAGAGCTTTTTGCAATTGAATACAAAAAGACATAAAAGATAAACTTGAAGAAAAAAATATGTGAAATTTTACAACAGATGTGAAAATTAGCTAGACCTAAATTATTAAATTCTTACAATATTTTTACAAAATCTTACTGGACGTCACATATTTTATTTTTATTATCTTGAACAAAAAATGTAGATGAATACTGGGAACAGCAAAAGGAAAATAAATATCAAGGAAGCATGTGGAATCCTTTTTTGAGCAAAACACAAAGAAAGAAAAGAAAAAGAAAGAAAAGGTTAAACAGAGTAAAAAGTGGAATGAATTTGTCATTTTGACTTCACTCAAACACCTCAAAGCAATTGGTAATATTGTTTGTGTTGGTATCTGAGACAAAAGGCAATACTTAGAGCAATAGTGCCATCTACAGCAAAAAGACTTGAACAGACAGGCAAGCCCATTGAAGGCAGGGTGGATACTCTCAAGCTACCCTGAACATTTTCACATTACTGTCATGTTAAAACTATCAGATTGAACGATTTTACTGGGATTTTATTTGGCTTCACACACATCTATGAAGTAAAAAAACATGGATTTCTTTAGATAATCCTAAATAAAACCCAGTACAAACAACTGCCTACAGAAGTCATGTCATTAGTAAACATCTGTTTTATTAAGTGTCAGAGGAAACACAAATTATAATTTTTTTTAAAGATTTAAACTTTGCCTTTTCTAAGATGCGTGCTAGTCATCACTCAAGACCAAAACTAACTAAGCGTAGGCAACTGGATTATGGCTAAGGAAATGGATTTTGTGCCGGTTTATAAACTCCACACACAAAGCAATCAAAGTTTCCGTTGTTGTTTATACACTCAACTATCCCATCATGTGACGCAGCTACAGCACCCGATACATCATCTGACAAACTGACCCCTCAATAAGACAATGTTTTCAGCAAATCCTTCTCTATGCTGACGGAGGTTATTGAAGCACTCGTCCTTACAACAAAGAAATAAACATTCCCACAGATATGGGTAAACAACTGTGAAAAATAAAACTTCACCGGCTACTTAGCAAAGATCCCATGCTGGAGAAATTCAAACAAGGCTGCTCGATGGTTCAATCATGAATCTTTTTAGAATGAACACTAACAAAACAAAAGCCAATCAACACTAGTCAGTTTTCTTTACATTTCTTTAGAAAGTTTGAATCTCTAAAGTAAGGAATTTGACTGCAAATTATATGTTGAGATTACTCATGTTATAGGTACTTTAAACAGATACGCGCCTATCAATCTGTCAAAGATCTGAATCAGGTCATTTTCCATTCTCAAATACTGAAAATCAGATTTTTTTTTTATTTTTTTTTTTATTTAACTGCATTAAAGGTAAAAACTCCCACCATTATTGGTTTAACAAGTCAACTGGGATTTTCCTAAAACCCTTGAGTCCTCCGGACTTGGTGAAAGCTGCTGCTAAGAGCTGAGCCATTGTGCTTCCTTTAGCTTGAACTCTCACAAGTAGGATTGTCCCAGTCTCAGTTATATATTTTTTTAAAGAACGGCATCCCCTTCGGCTGCTGCACCTTTCAGACCCCCAATGCCTCCTCTATTATCAAGATGAAGCTCTTGACCATGGCAACAAAGCCCATATATCCACCTTAGGGAGAGCCCGTTTGATAAGTTGTCTTCCTGGATGAAATGGACGGGTGAGCGAGGTCGACTCTTGCCCCGTCTGGAAAGAAGTGGGAATAAGGTCTCAAGCTGGCACACCGGTGGTAGGAACACTTCAAACCGTGGGTGAATGAGAGGATGAGAGAGAAGGCTAAGGAGGTAGACACCCGTGGGAGGCCAGTGGGGGGCGGGGAGTGCGGCAAGACTGAGTAGTGAGGGAGTGAAAAGGCCTTGATATCCACGGAAAGCACAACAAAGGCAGGACTTTTTACATTAAAAAGAAAAGAGATTGCCTTTTTTCAACCAGATTCCTCTCAAGCTGAGTGTCATGTCCTTCCTTGGCCTGTAGGAAGTTAGAAGCAGGGGTTGGCTAAAGCATCTGGCACATATGAGGGAGTTGAAGTTCTTAACTTTATAGCAACTGCATCAGGGGGAAAAATGTTCAAATAAGATATAATTATGTAAGTAAGGTGCTCCTAGTTTACTTGTGTTCTGCTTAGACCACATCACATGATGTGAAAAAGTGCTAGCTAATCACTCTCAATCAAGAAGAACTATATCATCTGCTTCTTTCTTCTTTGAAATTATTGCTGGCAGTGAGCAGCAAAGATGACTCGGATGTACTTGTGATTTTTGTGTACTCTGCATGCAAGGTTAATTATTCTAAGCTAGGAATGCATAGGAAACAAAATCTCCACAAGTATGCTCCAAAGAGAGAGAAAAAATGCCAATAATAAAAATTAGCACTAATTTCAACACAGCAGGTGATAATTGCTTGATGATTAGGCAGTGAGTGAGGGAGGAAGAAAAGTTAAAGATTATTCTTGAGCCAATTAAAAAAACTCAAGGTGACTCCCCTCCATCATCTCAATCAGAGTGATGTGCTCACAGATGACTGGCACATTATCTTTCTATCCACACAGGTCTTTTAGCATGTTTACGTCGCTGGTGTGTTTGCAAAAGCAAAACATTTGGAATATTACTTCATTTCAGACTTTGTTTGGAGTAATACAGAATCTGCCACATTTAATACCATTCTTTGCAGAAGCATAATCCCACTGAAGATGTGAAAACATACAAATATTTTTAAAACAATCAACTATTTTTCCAGTAGGGAGAGAAATCCTACATTTTTAACAATAGGTCAACAATAATTTTATTCAATTCATTGTTCTGACGCTTAATCAACAACAACCAATTAAATATGAATAAACATATTAATACATGCCAGCACAATGGAGCTGTTAGTAACACTTTTGCCTTGTAGCAAGAAGGTCCTGGGTTAAAATCCAAGCAAATAGTCCTTTTGCATGTTCTCCCCGTGTATGTGTGGGTTTCCTCTGGGTACTTAGGTGCCCTGCGATGGACAGGCGACCTTTCCGATGTGTACCCCGCCTCTCGTCCAATGACTGCTGAATATAGGCACCAGCCCCTAAGAGTAATTTTAAATAATATTAAGAGTTGATACAAATAATTGGGGGATTCCTTACAGCTCTGATATAATTAATGTCCTTTTATTGTTTCCACTGACCTTTTTAAGATTTTGTGGCATTATTTACCTTAATTACTTTACAGTAACAAAATACTTTACAGTAAGCACACAAGACATGTGTGGAGACATGCTAGGAGGGTCCCAAGGTCAGGAGTCTGATCTCAAAAGGCCTCGTTGAGGTCCAATACCCTCTGCATATGGAAACATTTGGGCAAGGGAATAAATATGAAACAACAGAGGGAAATTCTCATTGCCACTCTGCAAAACTGGAAAGAGAGGAGTACTTGGCAATGGTATTCATGTAGAGTGCTGAATGTCAATATTCATAGGTCAGGACTTAGCTATAAAGTACCATTACTGCATATCTTGAACCAACAATGAATTTTAATAGGGAATGAGACTGTATAATGCTTTCACCTTAACAATGGTTTTACATTATCATAGTTAAAAACCAAATCTTTTTTAAAGATCATTACAAATACTTACTTTTTCTTATTCTGTCTAGCGTGATAAAAGAAAATCTTTTTTTAAAACTTGTTTAAATCTTGATTTTATATAAATATAATCTTCTGTCTCTTCTTTATAGAAAACAATCTTGTCATTAAAAATATTTTTTATAAAGATTAAAAAAGAAATCAACACATTAAATTCCTTTTAGAACTTTTCTAGATATGTTTGCTTGAAACGTTTTCCAGAATCAAAATTAAACTAAATTTAGTATCAAGTGTTATGATATTTGTTTCAAATAATTGTAAAAATGTGGAAACAAATAAGTATCAAGGAACAGACCAGACTGCTCTCGACTGTAAAGTCTGCTGTGTTGTAAGCAGTATTACAACAAAACTAGTAGGAAACACTACGAAAAAAAACAAAAAAAAAACATTTATCATTGAAAAATGATAAATAACTTATAGTAAAAAGATGATTTAATGCCAAAGGAGGGGAAAAAAATTGTTGAGAGAAATAATCGCTTATTTTAAAAACGGGTTTTCCATCTGGTGAAGCATCTTCAGCAGTTTTGAGCAAATACACAGTAAAAGAAAATGACCCAGAAGAATGGACAGTTCATTAAGCTTTCAGAGGTTTGAAATAAAGCAAAAAACATACAGCGCGTTATGAATTACTAAACAAGGCCAGATTCTGCAGCAATACAAACATGCACATGGTGCTCTCAGTGGTATACCTTGCAAGTTCAAAAATAAACTGAATGAACCTCAGTGGATGCACCGCTGGGCCTCTGTTTGTGTGGGTAAAAATGATTGCAAAAGAAAAGGTGCTTGGGTGTGTGAACAAGCTATGGTGCATATCAACCTGATGGTGGTTGATGGTTACAACTTTATACAAGTACATGTGGATATTGTTTTGTGTGGAAACTGTTTAAACGTGTTGTGCATTTGCAGGATGTGGAATTATTATTATCCCGTGAGGATATCTTTTTTATTTTTTATTAAGGGCACTTACAAAGTTTTTCTCGAGCTTTTCCACCTCCTGCTTGTAGCTCTTCAGTCTGCTGTTGTACATGGCTCGGCTTTGGATGGGGATCTCCCGCACCTCCAGGTCCATCTGCTCAAGCTAGAACCCATAAAAAAAATAATTAAAAAAAACTTTTCAAGGTCCTTTCTCACACTTTAAGTTTATTTTTGGCAGTATCTAAAATCAATTTTGCAGCAAGCATCAACAGGTACATTTCCCCTTGTCAAATCGATGGCATTAAATCATTCCATCATATTTTTTCTGCAATCTAAAGGGATTTAAAGAGATGGTATAAAAAGTGTCGGACTAGCCAATGTTCTCTTTAGCTGCTAAGGGTAACAATTCACTACTACTCCACTTCCCATTGCAGCACACTGACAGTCATGTAGCTAAAAGAGGGTTATAACACCTTGAATGCTTACGAGAAAAAAAAAATGGCAGTGCTCCTCCTTCAACACCTATTGCTACAGACTGCTGGTCAGCAATGTTTCCTCTATTTCTTTGTATGTCTGAGCAAACTCACTAATGCCTCATTTCCAGTGCCAGTACGGTACGGAACGGGACGCTGTGGCGTGTTCCTATTACATGTGTCCGTTCAGAGCTGGCCCCAGCCGACCCCTTTTATCGGACTACCTCTGCCTTGATTCCAAGCGTGCTGAAGCAACCCGAAACGCCCACCTATGGACTGATTGGTCCGGTAATATAATATCCCTCTCACTCCTACACAGCAGTGGGAGCCGCTGATTGGTCTGGAGTGGTTTGTCTCAGAGTAGGCTATAGTTTAAAGTATTAAATAAGCAGCACACTGCAGTTAACTGCAAGTAGCATAAAAATTAAAAAGAAATCTGTGTGGTTATAAGTTTTAACCAACGTGGGGATCTTATTAGTATTTATACTATTGAATCCGTACATTTCTTCATGTTGTCATGTCCCGCTACTGTGGTGCTTAAAGTCTTTTTCACAGTAGGTTCAGGTTCACAGACATTCTTCCTGGTTTCAGAAAAAATACTTTTTCTAGATTTAAAAAAAATGTTTTTATAATTTATACATTTTTTTAGGTTTGTTTTAGGTTTTGTATTTCAATAAATTAAACCAAAAATGCAATTTTAATGGCAGAGCAGTACTTTTAATTTGAGATTTTCAATGCAGTATTTCTTCTATTTATTTTTCTGTCATACCTGATTTTTTTTTTCATAAGAAGAAATTGCAAGTAATAAAAAATATTTTCAAAAACCTGCTTTTATTGCACCCGGTCTTGGAGCTGAATTTGATGTGTTTTTGTATTTTATTTGTATAGCACACTTTCAACAGAAGGCAATTCAAGGTGCTTGACTTGACTTGAATTTAATGTCCAACTAAAAACAAGATGCAAAAGTATTCTTGTGAAACAAGATGGCTAGATTGACATCACTCTGAGCTATGGAAGTCTAAGTTGTACATTGTTAAAAAACAAAATCTGTTTTTCCAAAAATTAAATCTTCAACAACAAAAGAGAGATGCTTTTTGCTGGAGCTTCTGTTAAGCTAAACCAGCCCACGTCTTTGCCGACTACAGGTCTTTTGAGATGGTAATGGAAACACAACTACACGTTCCAGGCCGTACTGTCCCATTCCATTCTGTACCGTACTGGTCCTAGTGGAAATGGGGCATAATTCCCTGAACCACTGTGAGCAACATCAGATGCATGCACTGTGGTCATGCAAGCATCCAAGTTACATCCAACTTACATGGTTTAATGAAATTTTATTACTAATTTTTTGTTTCCTATTTTCTTTCTTATCGTAGTCTTATTTGCACACCCGTCTTTAATCTTGTTCCTGGAAAAACCTTATTTGCAGACCACCCATCACACACACCCCAACTCAACCTCAACCCCCCCCAAAATGTTTACTTTTATTAAATGATGTTAGAAGATTACCACATTCTGATTGGATGGTCAGAACAGATATGATTGCCATATATTCAATGTTCAACAATCTGTGCACATAAATTCTTTAGAAGCATTATAATTCTTTTCACAAGGGCTGAAGGAGGAGAAATGTATTTGGTCTCAGAAATTATGAATAATAAACGTTCAAGGTGGAGTTTTTCAAAGAAGCTAGAGATCCCCATCATTACCCAGCTTGTCTCAGCAGAAAAGTATTTGTCAATTTCAGACCACATGCGCCGGGTATGTTTAGAGTTAACTTGGGTTTCTTGTTTTAATCATGGTATTCATTGAAAACAAATATTCTTGGCATTAATAATAATTAAAAATTATTAATCGGCTAACTGATAAATCAACAGCGATGCCTAATCTAATTATGCAGCACTCTGTCTCTTACTCCCTCACCCTTCTCCCTCTTACGGGCAGTGCCCATAAATATGCTGCATCTGTATGAGGATAAATATATTTAAAGATAACAATAAAATAAAAGCAGAAGTACACATCCTGAAGAAAGTCAATCAATGGCCATGACTCAATAGCCTACTGCTATTAATGCTTAGTTTAACAGGACCGGGCCATATTATATCGTGTTTGTGTATTGTATAGTATTGATGGCTTTTATATATTTTGATCACAACTTAATTAATTTGGTAAGCCCAACCATATTGCAAAACTGTTGTATTGTCATGTTCGTCAGAATCAGAATGGTTTATTCCTAAATGTGTCATTCCCAACAGATTCAGAACATTAGGAAAATGCTGTTACTTGTTGCAAACATATGAAAAGACAAACACTTCTAAGCAGGCAATAAATGAAAACAAATAGGATAAACACATTGATATATACATGAATGCAGGTCCTGATTAGTGCAAAGTCAGACAGGTGCAAAAACAAAAAATGCTGATCTGACTGAGTTATCATACAAGAGAATCTGATAGTGTCTGATGTTTGAAGAACATTTTATGACAATTATTATAAAAAATATATATGAAGTGTTTTAATATCAGGCCCTCTCTATTATAGAAGTGATTTAATTGCTTGATTATACCATTGTTTGTAAAATATAGCAAGAAAGGATACTTTAAATAAGAAAAAAAGATAACATGCTCTATAAATATATCACTTAAAAAAAAGAAACTTTAAAAATCTCTAACTTCAGCAATATTATCTCCCTTATTATGTTCCAGTGCTGACTGTGAAAACAAAACGCCTCCTACTCTCGTCACTCAGATGTGATAAAAGTAGCAACGAAGTAGAGCAGCTCTGTAAATAAATACAGCATGAAAATATGAGGGGCCCTTTATTGTACTGACATGAATGGGCCCAACAGTGTCACGGCGGATGAGGGAGAAGTACATCTGATACATCGGTGCACTGATCTCTTCTTGGCAGACTTGGAGGAAACTAATCACCATGCCATAACAAGACAACTGCAAAAACAATTTGTCTCCGTCAGGTGACTGCTTCCTTTTATTTATTTATTTTTAAACAGCGACATGAAGTCTTCCACCTCGAGATAATGGCTTGAAATGTGTCATAAGGGTGTCACTTAAAAGCAGATTACTGGGAAGTAATCATGGGAGGAGGAAGCCTCCTTTCCACCATGTGAGGTGCGTGCATGTCTGCATGTCATGTCGGGACCGGAATAATACAGGTGCAGTTGTCTGGTTGCCGTGAAAACTGTCCCCCCTCCCCCCTCTTGCCACAAATTCATAATTTAGAAAATGGGAAAGAGAGAAAATTACTGATCAAAGACATACCAACTCTCTGACTTCTTCAAGCTGTTTGTCGACATTTAGAACCAGCTGTGTCTTCTCCTCTGAAAGAAAAAAAAATCCAACAACATTATTGATCAGCCGATGGAGGAACAGAGCTTCGTGACAACAGGCAAACTCCCCCACAATGGGTGAAAGAGAAAGGGGGGGTGTAGAAAGACAGTGGGAGAGAACAACACACGAGGACACATTTGAAGATATATTTACACATTCTCTCCACATGACGAGCCAACATTTGATGTCTCTTAGTTATGGCGTGTGTGAGGCCTTTGTTGGTTTCTGCTGAGGAGCAGTGAGATGCCTCATGCCAACTCAAAGGGATGGGAGGTGTCAACTTTGCTCGCTTGCCAGAACTATGAATCCCGCTCAGAATGCCTAACACTCTGCTCCACACCTCACCCCATGGCTGCTCTTCTACAATACCCATAGAAACTCATTAGGACCTCAAGTTCCAACAGAAACTACATAATTCTCAAAAGTTATTTGTGACAGTAGCGCTCATACTTTGTGTACAGGTGCTAAATTGGTGTTTGCTCCAAAATTAGCTCAGAAAAGAACATCTATCATACAGGCTGGTGGGTTGCCTTGTGATCAAGGACCATTTTATTTATTCTAACATCGTTTATAAAACATACATAAAAACATTCAGAAAAATAAATGCAAAAAAATATCTAAAAAGATCTATCTATCCATCCATTATCCTCTGGTTAACAAGGGTCGGGTCGTGGGGGCAGCAGGTTAAAGAGAGAGACTCAGACATCCCTCTACCTAGCTACTTGGGCCAGCTCCTTCAGAGGAATCCCAGGGCATTCCCAGGCCAACCGAGAGACACAGTCCCTCCAGCATGTCCTGGGTCTTTCCCTGGGCTTCATCCCAGCAGGATGCGCTTGGAACACCTCACCAGGGAGGCGTCCAGGAGGCATTCTGGCCAGATGCTAGAGCCAGCCCAAATGGCTACTCTCGATGTGAAGGAACAGCGGCTCTACTGTGAGACCCCTCCGGATGACGGAGCTTCTTAGCTACCATCCGAACCGCACTCCACTTTGCCTGACAGTACCTATTAGCTCTTTGGCCCCACAGGCCAGAAAGGCCCTGTTGGAGTCCTCCTTCAGCTTGACAGCATCCCTCATCGCTGGTGTCCATCAGCGGGTTTGAGGGTTGCCGCCGCAATCGGCACCAACCACTTTGCGGGCACAACTACGGTCAGCTGCATCAACAATGGAACCATGGATCATCGCCCACTCGGACTCAATATCCCTTGCCTCCCCTGGGACGTGTCCAAAGTTCTGTCGGAGGTGAGAGTTGAAACTAATTCTGACAGGACACTCAGCCAGATGTTCCCAGCAGACCCTCACAACAAGTTTGGGTCTGCCAGGTCTTTTCTTAAAGAAGAAAAGTGGTCAGTTTAAGTGCTTCAGATTAGTATTAAGATTCTGTATTCATCCTAAAAGGGATATTCATTGTTCAAATCAAAACATGTTCAGATTTTTTTATTTTAATTGTGGCATTTTAATGTACACCTACAAGTGTTATACTGTTGCTGCTGCAATATTTTGAGTTGGGCATGGACTCTGATCCTGAATGGGAAGATAGTGACAACAGTGAAGTTGATTAAAGAGCAGAATGGAGATATGAAACCATTAAGTTTATTATTTATGTTGGAAACGTCTTTTACATAAGAGTATTTATATTTTATTGTATACATATTCTGTTGTTTACGACAAAGTTAATAAATGCACATGAATATTGTGCTGTTACTTACATTTACATTATATGGTAAGCAATAATCATCTAAAATCTAACAAAGAAAGACTTGAAATATCTACAGACGTGGACAAAATTGTTGTTACCCTTCATTAAATCAAAGAAAAACTCATAATGGTCACAGAAATAACTTTAATCTGATAAAAGTAATAATGAATAAAAATTATATAAATGTTGACCAGTGAAAGTCAGACATTGCTTTTCATCCATGCTTCAACGAAATTATTTAAAAAATAAATGCATGAAAAAGGCCTGGACAAAAATGATGGTACCCCTAGAAAAGAATGAAAATAATGTGACCAAAGGGACCAAAGGGACATGTTAATCCAAGGTATGTCCAATAATCAGCATCCTAGGTGTCTACAATCCTGTAATCACTCAGTGGGCCTATATATAGGACTCCAGGTAGTCACTGTGTTGTTTGGTGACGTGGTGTGTACCACACTCAATATAAACCAGAGGAAGCAAAGGAAAGAGTTGTCTTAGGAGATGAGAAAGAAAATCATAGACAAGCATGTTAACTGTAAAGGCTATAAGACCATCTCCAAGCAGCTAGATGTTTCTGTGACTACAGCTGCACATGTCATTCAGTAATGTACGATCCATGGGACTGTAGCCAACCTCCCTGGACGTGGCTGCAGGAGGAAAATTGATGACAGATCAAAGAGACGGATAATCCAAATGGTAACAAAAGAGCCTAGAAAGACTTCAAAATAGATCCAAGCTGAACTTTATGCTCAAGGAACATCAGTGTCAGATCGAACATCCTTCGCTGTTTGAGCCAGAGGACAAATCATTAAAAAAAACAGACTGGAGTATGCCAAATTACATGCTGACGAGCCACAAAGCTTCTGGGAGAATGTCCTGTGGACAGATGAGACAAAAATTTAACTTTTTGCCAAGGCACATCAGCTCTATGTTCACAGATGGAAAAATGAAGCATATCTAGAAAAGAACACGGTCCCTACTGTGAAACATGGGGGAGGCTCGGTTATGTTCTGGGGCTGATTTGCTGCATCTGACACAGGGTGTCTTGAATCTGTGCAGGGTACAATGAAATCTCAAGACTATCAGGGGATTCTAGAGAGAAATGTGCTGGCCAGTGTCAGAAAGCATGGTCTCAGTCGCAGGTCACGGGTCTTACAACAGGAAAATGACCCAAAACACACAGCTAAAAACACCCAAGAAGGGCTAAGAGGAAAACACTGGCCTTCTATGAGCCCTGATCTCAATCCTATTGAGCATCTTTGGAAGGAGCTGAAACGTGCTGTCTGGAAAAGGCGCCCTTCAAACCGGAAACAACTAGAACAGTTTGCTCATGAGGAGTGGGCCAAAATACCTGCTGAGAGGTGCAGAAGTCTCATTGACAGTTACAGGAATCATTTGATTGCAGTGATTGCCTCAAAAGGTTGTGCAACCAAATATTAAGTTGTGGGTACCATCATTTTTGTCCAGGCCTGTTTCATGCATTTATTTTTTAAATAATTCCGTTGAAGCATGGATGAAAAGCAATGTCTGACTTTCATTGGTCAACATTTATATAATTTTTATTTATTAATACTTTTGTCAGATTAAAGTTATTTTTGTGACCATTATGAGTCTGTATACATATGAGTTGGTCATACATTAGTTTCACCTTTTAAATTTGATTACTGTAATAAATTAACTTTTGCCTATTTTAATTTCTTTTAGTTTTATCTGTATAGCCAAATAAACAAAAAATAGTGGGTTTGATAACAAACTACAAAAGCATATTACAGCTTTATTGATATTAACTTATTTTAAATCGCAAAAGCTTGTTCCGTAAATCTTTTAAAATATGACTTGTAAATTAAAACAAAGCAACAAAAAAAAAAACTTAGATATGTTCTCATGATGCTAAACTAAATATGTTTTACATGAAACCCACCCATAAATCAGTAGAACTTGAAAAAAATGTAAGGGCATTTTAAAATATTTAAACACAACAGTCAACAAAACGTCTAACTCAAAATCAAATCACAAGGTCTATCAGTTGTGGACTGCAATGTTATTAAAAAAGAAAGACAGAAAAAAAACTAACCCTAGATCTTCATTTATTATGAATCCATGGGCCAAGATTACCCTTTGCCAGTCCTCAAATGCATATTTAAAACCTGTGTCCAACCTCACAATGTACACAGCAAACGGCCAGAGGCAATTGAGAGAAATGTGAGATTGTGCTCTCTTTCAAACCCAAACTCAAGCTGGAGAGACGTGAAATATATATGGACATTTACTGAGACTACAAACTGCTGATGGACAGATGAGGTTTACACACAAAAGTCAAGCAAATAAAGAAGAAAAGGGCTTGACTACTTTACCAACTTTGACTTGTAGACAAGACACAAATTAAGGAGTGTCTCCACTTTATAAAATTAAAATTCATATCTTTAAATATTTTTTAATATTATTCAGGTAATTAAAGCAGTATATATGGTAGTATAAAACCCCATATAACTGTAAAATTGGTTTTAATCTTTAAAAGAAGTGAAAATTATAGACATTAGAAATGTATAAGTTTACAGTAAATCTATGTAGTCCTGAACAAGTTTAGTACCTTAAAAGAAGAAAATCATAAAAGCTTCTATGCATCCACATTTACTCAGCACTTACAAGTATAATGCAACCTTTATACTTTCAAGACTCCACAAGGATCTACTGCAAAATACATCCAAATATTTATTAAGCATTTATATCTGAACACAAACATATAAGCCGAGTGCAGACAAGTAGAGATAACTTTCACTACCATTTCTGATGGGTTATAAACAAACGCTGTGATTTGCAGTTTGCTTTTTGCAACATGCTCTGCCTCCATTACACTCTATGCAGGGACCTCGCTGCAGAAGCTAAAATTGCCAGAGCGTATTTCACACAAGGATCTCTAAACAGGCGTCAACAAGAGACTGCATACCTACAATTTCTTGGAGAAATAGGAAACTGAAAGAACTGATAACACTTAAACTACACAGCCATTATATTGATTTATACAGCTGTATGTTCGCATCAGGTGCAATATGTTAGAATTCTACAAAGAACCCTCTAATGTCTCAGTCAGGTTTGAAGGAATGTTACATTGAACAGATTCCATTCTTAGTTGGCTCGGGGGTTGCAAGTTTTTATAATTTTAAAAAGACTTACAATTTGTTCCGCCTCCATACTTCCTGGTTCCAGAACCAATCACATGTGAGCCTGCAAAGTTGCAAAGTCTTACAATGTGCGGGTATTTCTCTTGTTTTTCTACATGGACTGCAGTACTCAAACTTGACCACTAGATATTATTCTTACATGCTACACCTTTAACTTCAACATCCAAAATTATAAAATCAACAAGGTTTCACATTGAGCTGGAGCACCAAACTTCAGCAAAACAATGCTTAGTTGAAACTGTTTGAAACGCAAATGAGAATTCCTGATTTCCCTGTCCTTTAATAGGGAACTAAATAGTAGCTTAATACATCCAAAGAAAGACAGGTTTTTTTCATCATTTACTGATTAACAAAATCCAAGAAAAATGCATAGCAACAGTGCATTTTAATATTATTGATGCCAAAAGCTTCAGTGTATTTTATTTGTCTGTGACAGACCAGGGTTAAAAAAAAATTTTGTATCAATATACTCCAAGAAAAAAAAAGGATATTCAATAAGAGAAAAAAGGTGGACAACACTTTTAAAACTAAATGTGTATTGATATCCCAAGAAAAAAGAAAAAAAAAAACTCAGTAAGAAAAACAGCTAAATTTGAAATAATAAAGTTCTTTATTTTCTCTGCTACTTTATGCTTTTTGTCTGAGAAAGATGCACAAAAGTTTCATTAATGTTTGGTGTCTGAGAAATGGAAACTCTTCAGAAAGACAGTTGCTTGCACAGATATGTACAGTTAAAGCCTCCTCTAAGGGAATAAGGCTCATTGTACAGCATGTTCATTTCATCACCAAAATGTGAATTTTGGAACACTTTGTTGACACAGAAAAGTGCTGTAACTTTTGTTAGTTGGTATTCAGAAGTCAAGTCAGAAATGCAACACGAACAGCCCCAGAAATTAGAACGGATTTGACACACCAAAAAGTGAGATTATGGAGAAGCTGCAAACCTGCAAGGTCATGGCTATCCATCTATACTTGAAAACAAACAATACAACTATCCATGAACTCACCACTTCCATGTGAAATATGACAGTGGCAGTGTCATGCTGTGGGGGTCATTTTTTGTTTGTTTTTTACTGTCATGTTATAGCCTGGGTGCCAGCCGAAGTCCCGCCCACAACATGGTCTGGAAGTTCAGTCTGGCATTCCTCCGTACAGGAGCAATCAAAACAGGGTTATGATGATTGACAGGTACACAACCGTAACGTACTCAACCACGTCACCAAAGAGCGCCTGAGTTGAATTTGTTTACAACAACAACGATGGCTGCCGCTGAAGAACTGAGATGTATAGATTCTGCCATCGACTCTGTTCTAGAAGATATCGACAGCCCGTTCATTTTAAAACAGGAATTTTAAAAGAGGAACAGATAACATCTGTTGCTCTGCAGAGCAACATCACACACTTCCGTTGCTCTGATTGGTTATTGGTCTATCCAATTGAGTGCAGAGGCATTTTTTTTTCCTGGTTCAGTTAAAACACGCCCCATAATCACAGCCCACTGGAGCAGTATCAGACACGCATTCTGATTAGAATTGAGTATGGCTATGTTAGGCTAGCGATGTTAGGCAGAACCAGAATAAAGTTCAGACCTAAATTTTCTTAAAAATATATTTGGCAAGACATGAAAACTTCTGTTCGTAGACAATCTCCATGTAATCAGACTAAATTTGAGCCATTTAGCAAAAAAGTGGGCAGAATATTCGGTCTTTGGTTAAAGAAAAATAATAAGATGTGGAGTTTCAAACATGCTGATTTGCAACGGACTAAAATATTTTATTCACCGTCACTCCTGCTGACAGCTAAAAATATTTACCTGCATAGATATGTCTGAAGAGTATGGCTGGGAAAAGCTTTTTTTCTTTATCATATCTTCATTTGTGAATTAATTTGCTTAGTTTTCTTTGTTTGTTAACTTGGGTTGTTTCCAACAAATCTGTTTTGAATTATATGTCAATGTCCCCATTATAAACATTTAAACTAAGAAAAAAATTGTGAAATGGTTAATAATTATTTTACCGTCTGTATTTGGACACTAAGGTGGATTTTCAGCCCAATAACATAACTAATATAGGTCTTAGTGCTCAAGATGAGAAAGCCCAGGGTTAGTGGTGAGGACATTGTGATGATGGAACATGTGAGTTACATTTAATCAATATCCACATCGCAAGAGTCAACAGTAATGTCAAAAATGTTCTCCCAAAAAGAGTCTGTAAATTTAAATCTCGCACAGCTAGAGGTGGGCAATATAACAATAATACACACGCACACACACACACAATAAAAGCCTAAGGAATAATTTGCTCAGAACCGAAAATATTCAAATACTATGGCAGGGCAAGTTGCAGATATTTTAAAGTAACAGTTTGGATACTGGGTGTATGGCTTGTTTTGGCTGTAGCCTGAAAGCATGAACTGTAGAGGAGTTTAAATTAACTGAATGTAGAGATCAATAATAATATTGGGGAAATATATCTCAATATCTCCCCAATGAGGTGTGATATATGCCGACTTTCTCCTTTGTTTTTCCAGCACTATGTGACATTTCACCTTTTGAGTAATGTCGTATGTAATGTCATTAGAGTGCAGTTTGAGCATCTGTTGCAGTGTGACCCTGTCAATGTGGCTAAATATCACATTAGGATGAAAAACGCTACTTCATAGCACTTGGAATATATTAGCTAAAAATAGTTGCACAAGAAACAGCCCGTTGCAATATGGTTATTTTACTTTCTAACATCACATTGATGATATATTCACAATATATTGTGCAGCCTCGGTTGAGAGAAACATAATGTTGAATCAGCATGAAATTCCCCCCACCCAACCAAGGTGTCACCCTAAAAGTCCAGGGTAAAACCATAAGTACTTTCCCCCTACTAAAAGCCAGTTTTTTGCTTATGTTTCTCCCCCTCATACTCCTTTTTTATTCGAACTTGGGTAATTTTAGCGAAATCAGAGGACTGTAAATAATAGCTTACGACACTACCCTGGTTCCTGGAACATATAGAAATGATCAGTATATATACAAAGTAGACAGAAATGCTCTGTCTGTTTCTGGCACACTAAACTTGACAAGCAGATGAGCTCTGTCCTCAGGTCAAGTTGTGCCAACTTAAACTTACAGCTGAGGTCAAAAACTATCTACCTCTCAATAATCTTGAGAGAGTGTAACTTCCTCTTATAGCATTACAGATGGATTAGGATGATGATGATGATGATGATGATGATGATGATGCCTTTATTGTCATTGAACCACAGGAACAACGAAATGCAGCTTACAGTACAACCTGTCCAAGATCATTACAAACAACAAAAACAAACAGATCCACGTCACTGTTGGGCATGCAGCCACCGAGCAGCGCTCCCATGTATGAAAGATGAGATCAGATACATGTCAGTGGGGGTGGGTCCGCGGTGGGGGTAAAAAGCGTTCACAAGTGTTTTGAGCCTCACTCTACTAAGGGATTGACCAAATATTAATTAATCATCTGCAACTACTGCAGAATACAGCACCACTTATTCTCAATAATGTACAATAGGATTGCTATTGATGTTTAGATTTGTAAATGAACTGGCACCCCAGTACTTCTGGGAATGGTTGTTTATTTTATATTTTTTTTGTAATCCATAGGTCAGCCTTGGCCCTTTTGAGTTGAATATTCTCTCATAAATTCTTCTCAGCTTTTGAGCTAGGTTGACCAAGACTCCCACAATGTGTTTTTTATTGATTTACTTTTTAATTATATAGAACTCCTGTATTTTAATGCTTTTCTTCTCTTTTTCTTCTATGTTTTGTGAATTTATTCACCACTGTTGACTTCTTCAGCACTCTGGTCAGGTTTGATTGTTTTTAAAACCTTGATATGACTTGGGGGGGGGGGGGGGGGTGAGAGAACTGTACCATAACAAATTCTTCAATTGCTCTTTTAGGTTTAAATAGGTTTAGGTTTAAATAGTTTAGTTAATAGCAATTCAAGGTAACAAAGTTTTCTATACGTTGCTAGACTTCGATGCTTTTAAATGATTTCAGTATTTACATTTTTAACTTCTTTTTTAACTATTATACAGACCCTATTGGTTAAACCCATCAAACAAACACCACAGGGAACCGTTCATATTTAGTGTGTTATTTAACAAGCAAGGCCAGAACTATGTGAAACAATAAAAGCCTGGTATTTTCCTTCAATAATACCTAGTGAATGTATCAAATCACAGAATCTGTAAGCTTCACCTGACACTACAACCTCCTCCTCTCAGCTGAGACCTGATAGCTAACTGATATTTGAGCTAGCCGCTCAACGAGTTACGTTAACAAATTCAGTTCTCTTACCTCCACTTAGTTTAGGAATTTTGCCAATTTTGTTGGTTACTTCTGCGGTGATAGTCCCGAAATCCTGCTCGTAGGTCTCAAAGTCTGACGACATCTTCGAATAATAGGTTTAAACACAAAAGAAGCTGTCTGGTTGGCAGCTAGCAAAGGATAATAACAACTCTCGAATGGAGTCTCTCTTCCTTGAGTAGCAACAAAAAGGGCTCGATGAGAAACAAGATTTTAGTTTTCTTTACTTTTATTTTTCGAAAAGGTTTCGGTGAGTTAATTTATCGTGTCATTGACGTTAGACTCCAAGGCTTTTGGCATTATATATTTCATCACTGTAAGTACATAAAAAGGATTTTTTTAAAATACATATTTGCGGATATTTAAATGTATTTGCGTCTGGGTGACTATGACATAGAAAGTTCCCACCCTTTGCACAGGAGAACGTGAAAAGGAAAAAAACGGCAAAGTGGCAAGGTTTGTAATTTAAAGTCACAGCTTTTTCGCTTTTTACAAATATAGTTTAAACGCGTAACCGGAATCGTATTCGTGATAACTTAACATCTGTCTGTTTCCGCCATGTTATCTGAAAATGTTCCCGTTTGTAACGGCGATCGTGTTAAAACTGGTAGAGAAGAAGCTAGGGTATTTAACGTTGGTTTGCCATACAGCTAAGAGGAAACATCTTCATTAGCCAGATGGATATGATAATAATTCGTCTACTGAAGTGGAAAATCATAGCGGTTCCATTAACCTCTTATATAAAAAAGGATTCACCATAAATTCGCGTGTATTGTTTATTTTTATTCTTGGCTCAATTGCTAGCTTGGCAGCAGGAGCTAATTAGTGACCAATTAGCACCTCGAGCATCGGCTGTTTTTATTCATTTCAGGACTGATTTGGTTATTTTTTCATTTTAAACCCATGTGTTACTCGTTCAGTTTCTCTTAAGTAATATCGAAAAAACTCAGTATCAAAATGTCACACAAACCAGAAAAAGAAGACAAAAATAGAAACTGCAGCACAATTGTTTTTAAAACGCTGTTATTGGTGAGCAATGTCGACAGGTGTATCACTGATACTGAATGAATTGATTATACTTAGTTTAGAAAAAGAAGAAAATGTTGTATTATTTGTACTAAAGATTTGTACTATTAGTCAATTGCTTTGGAAAACTAAACGTGCCTTTCGATTCATTGGAAAATGTATTGAATTTTTTTTTATTAGTAGTTGTAGTATTAATAATATTAAATAATGGTTTACTTCAAAAAGTGAGAGTAATTTATAGATTCATTCCACACAGTGATATTGCAGGGATTATTTTCCTGTTAATTTTGACACTTATCAATCATAGATAATGGGAATCCAAAATCCAGTTTCTCTGAAAACTAGAGTACTGTGTAAGAGTTATTTTAAAAAGGAGAAGGTGTGTAATACAGAAATGTCAGCATACTGAAAAGTGTGTCTATGTACTGAACACAAAATATGCATTCAATACTTTATAGAGACCATTTTTCTTGACATATTGCATCAATGCGTGCTGGTATGGAGAGTCAGATTTGGGCTCTGCTGAGGTGTTTGATAACCCAAGTTTGCTTTAATAGTGCCCTTCAGGTTGTCTCCATTGTTGGGCCTGGTGTGTTTCATCTTTTTCTTGACAAAACGCTATAGTAGACCAACAGCCTGGTCTCTGTGCCTCTCCACACTCATGTAGTGCAAAACGTACTTTCTTCGAAATTGTAGACTTTGGATATCTGAGCAAAGGTGTGTTTCTTTGTTAGTCATTAGCCCAGATAAATTGCTTCTAATTTTTCTGGCTCAGATGTGACTTAACGCTAGGATGTAACCGATACATTTGTGTGCAGTTCCTCATAATTTGTCCCCAGCTGTGTTCATGCCTTATATCTAATTATCTTATTATTTACTTGTACATGTTTTTTTTTTTTTTACATGCATCCTTTTCTCCTTCACAGATGGGGAAATTTGAGTCTCTCATTGGGATAACGTGTTACAGATATTGACAGAAAAGGATGCTGGTCTTCATCACAGCAAGGATCAGGGGGGCAAAACGATCCCAGGTGACTGGAGGCCAGGACTGCCACTTGTTAAAGAGTAGACGAGAGGAAACATGTGCTCCGCTAGCTTTGCGAGATAGCGGTGGAAAAGAGTAGCTCTCTGAACAGAACATTCATTTCAGGAGGTCAACCAAAAAGGACATACATTATCTTCCAGTTAAAAGGATGAAGTTCTTGTCAACCTTTGTGACATTTGAGAACCTCCATGAGGTTCGGCGGTTGTGTCACTGGGGTCCAATCATTGCACTGTCTGTCATTGCTATATGCTCAACTATGGCAATGCTGGACTCTGTTATCTGGTACTGGCCTCTGGACACTACAGGAGGCAGCATTAACTTCCTGATGCTCATCAACTGGACCATACTCATCCTCTATAACTACTTCAATGCTATGTTTGTTGGACCAGGATACATTCCTCTTGGCTGGAAACCTGTAAGAGTTTTTTATTTATGTATTGACGTTTCAACAATATAAATCTATATAATATCCTACAAATGTTGCTACACAGAATTAAATAATTTCATTCTAGTTCGGTAACTTTTTTCTTTTTTATATTTTCTGAAGCAGGAGAATCAACAAGATACCCAGTACCTACAGTACTGCAGAATTTGTCAAGGGTACAAGGCCCCCAGATCCCACCACTGTCGAAAGTGTAACAGGTAAACACTTACCAAACAAAACTTGGTTATGTTTCTCTCGCCTATGAGTTCAAGTTTGACCCTGGAGGATATGATCTGTGGAAACTAGGGCTGCACGATTATGTCCCAAAAAATAATCACGATTATTTTGATCAATATTGTAATCACGATTATTAATCACGATCATTCATCCAGTCCTAAAAAATATCTATTTTTATTGCACCAATTATAAAGGTTAAAAATTTAAAAAAAAAAGATTTGTGAAAAATAAAAATTTAGATTAGAATAGATGATTAATAATGCAAAAAAACTTTAAAATATATATTTAAAAGTACAAGCTAAATATGTCATTGCAGAGTGCAATCTCAAAGTGCAATTTATGGGAAACAATTACAACTTATACAGAAAAGGCCTTTGACATTCCCTGCATCCAAATCCTTAGTATTTACTACATGCTACGTAGCAACTATTACTCACCTGTTAATGCAGTAAATACTGCATAGCAAACGATCGTGTAATAGGCATGAAATCAGACATACTGCTCCACCATTTTGCATGTCTTTGAGTGGCATGTGCGCGGTTTTTATTTGGTCAGCTTAATGAAGCTTTAGCCATGCGTTTGCCCCCTGGTGGTTGGTAGACTATTGGTTGATGCATTGTATGATGAAGAGGTGCGCAGTGAAGCTCACATTTTGAATGTAAATATCGTTCACGATCAGGTTCATTTAATTGTGGCCACCAAAATTGTGATCACGATCAAAATACGATTAATTGTGCAGCCCTAGTGGAAACTGAGCTGTTCTTGGAGCTCCCAACTTCTGGAGAGCTGGCTTCTGTTCGTACACCTCCTGTTGTTATATCAACTGTAGCCTGTGGAGACTAATCCAGCACCTGGAGTACACAGTTGACACAATTCCAATAATGAATGCATCAAAGCTAAGTGGGGGTAACTACACGTTGTTTAAAAAGTCTGCAAAGCCGTGGAATTGAATTTCAATATTTTCCACCTCTAGATAAGTTTGGGAACACATGTGTATTTCAAGAACTTCTTCTCCTTCCTGTTGTCTACATGATAAATATCAAAAATTGTATAACTTAATTGTTCCAACCGATAGTTTATTAGGTTATTTTTATCCCTCCATAAAAAAGATGTAAATTCATCCATACGTTGTCTGACTTTACATCCATTTAGCAGTTTGTAAATCCATTAAGTTCTTCTATAACTTCATAGCCAGACATGGATTTTGTTCCCAACCATCTGTCCATCTCAGATTGAATACTCTATCTATCCATCCGTTTATAAAAGTTCCATCTGAAAATTCAGACTTCTAAATCTGGAAATACCAGAACTTATACACCAGTGAGTCTCCGTAGAGGTTTTTCATCCAGGTTGACCAATATACTAAATCAAATTTGATTCATATTAATAAAGCCAAAATTTAATTGATTACACTAAGATGTCCATTGATCCTTATATTAAACATGAATGGTGGTCTTTCTGTGTTGTACTTATAGTTATGTGTTTTAAAAAAAAAAAGTTTTTTGTTTACAGCTTTGACTCTGATACCTTGTATTGTTTATGGAGAAGAGTCCTTATGAAACTATATGTTGTATCAAAACCAACAGTCAGCTCTGTTTTCTGCCCTTCAGATGTGTTATGAAGATGGACCACCATTGCCCATGGATCAACAACTGCTGTGGACACGTAAACCATGCTTATTTCACTAGCTTCCTGCTGCTGGCTCCACTAGGCTGCTCACATGCTGCCATTATCTTCATTATGACCATGTATACACAACTATATGAGAGGGTAGTTATTACTTTAATCTCACATTTCCTGTCCTGAATGGAATTTTTTTGCATCTCTAAAAAAGTCCTGAACCATTTATTTTTATTTTTTTCTTAACTCCAGATATCATTTGGTTGGAGTACCGTAAAGATCGACATGAGTGCTGTGCGTCAGTTCCAGCCCCTCATGCCCTTCAGTGTGCCTGCCTTCGCTGCCACACTCTTTGCCTTGGGCTTGGCGTTGGGCACCACAATTGCTGTTGGAATGCTTTTCTTCATTCAAGTAGGTTTCTGGTTGATTTGCATTTGGCGTTACCAGTTTACATAAGTTGTTTGCTATGCAAAGTTGCATGTTCTTTCAGTTGAAAATATGCAACGGCAAAATAAACTGTGAGCTACCGATGTTTACCAGAACTGTATTTTACTTTCCTTTTTGCGCCTCTCAATTTTTGGGGGGACTTTTTCTAACAAAAAGCCATCCAGAACTGTGGAATAATTAACTTTAATAGCCCAGTGAAACATTCTAATAAACCCTACAGAACATTGTAATGATTTTGTTTTTACACAACTATGATATAATTAAGTTTAGTAATTAATCATAATCTTTATTTCCAGATGAAAGTCATTCTTCGTAATAAAACCTCAATCGAATCCTGGATTGAGGAAAAGGTCAGAATGTTTTTCCTTCTATGTAGCTTTTTAGGATTTATTCTAATTAGTCTTTTATTAAGTGTTGTTTTAGATTTATGAAAAACAGTTTTGATTTTCTTTTCATATCGGGCTATTACTGTTTTATATAGAATCATGCCTCGATTCAGTCAGGTATATTGGTTTTGAAGAATTAATACCACATTCATGCGGCCATGTTTGTTTTTCCTTTAGGCCAAAGACAGAATACAGCACTACCAAACAGGGGAGGAGTTTATCTTCCCGTATGACCTCGGCAGCCGCTGGCTAAATTTCAAGCAAGTCTTCACATGGTCAGGGACACCTAAGGGAGACGGCATTGTTTGGCCGGTCCATCCCAAGTGTCACCAGTACACCTTAACTGTAGGTTCTCTTTGTTAGTGAATTCATACATTGGTTGTATTGCAACTTTCCACTTTCACATGATATCTTGAGTCATTGGCTCTATCTCAGGTCTAGTGTTATAAAGAGATGTAACATATTTCCTGAAATTTTTTACTTTTATGGGTTTTATCAAAAACTAATGTCTAATTAGTAGTTTCTACATTACACAAATGATTATCTCAATGATGACATGACATATTGGTCTGTTGAAACGTAAAAAACTGATTTAACTAATGATCCTTATTTATTTTATTTTTTTATATTATTGATGTGGCACTACTACTTTGTTTGTTAAATGTTACTCTGCAATAGTCCTGACTTAAATTTTTATTTTTTTTTGTATCTTACAGATAGAGCAACTGAAGCAGAAAGCTGATAAAAGAGTTCGAAGTGTAAGTAGCTGCACTATTGGATGGATTGGGAGATTTGTTATATAATTATTCACCATGTACAGTGAATCTCAAAAATACGAATGACACTAATGATGAATACTTTATAAAACATTTTCCGCCATTAATGGGATGTGAAACATATCCTGAATAAGTGAAAATAAATAAATCAGTTCTATAACAAAAAGGTAACATTACCTGGTTACATAAATGAGAATATCCTTTAATTAATACCAAAATGAAGGAACTTTTTTCAGAAATTCAGCATTCAGTGTTCTACGTTAAGTGTCGTTGACAAAAATTTGACTTGCCCTTTATTCCTCGAAATGATTCTAGAAATCGGTCGGTGACCTCGCCATTTTTCCATTAAATTTAGTCCTCCTACGTCATGCTTTTGAACAGTACCCAGAGAACTCTGGTATGCAAAAAACCCAAGACTTTCTTGCTGCAAGGCAAATGTCCTACCAACTGTACCAGTCATGCAACCCCTAGTCAAGATCATGCCATATCTAATTTTGATTTACAATTGATTAAAAAGTATTAAGGCACTGATTGGAATTAAAGATGATTAATTGCTGAGTTGAATCGAAAGGTGTCTGAACAAAATATTAGTTTGACTGTGTGCACATCAAAACAGGTATACATTACATTTAAAAAGGAAATGAGTTGCTGTGGTCTGAAGTTATGCCACGATTTTTAACAGAACTGTCAACACATCTGTGTGCCTTGTAACTGGTAAATCTTTCAGATTATGAAATTAAATCCTTCAATAATATAAAAACTTTTGTTGCAGCTGTTTGTATGGAAACAAACTATGCCACAATACGTCATAATGATATATCCACTAAATCAGATCAGGGCTGATTTACCTGCCTACACTGCTCACTGTGAAACAGGCATTGTTACAATTTGAAGAAAAAAAATTACAATTAAAGACATAACTACCACAATAGAATAATCTGATGTGTGTTCACCTTGATCAGCAGGTCCAGTACCAGGTAGTGGAGGATTACAATGGCGCCTGCTGCCCTCTCAGCAAGGGTCTACAGACCTTTTTTAGAACCCCCTGCACTGAGGAACCCAGGATCTGCCTCAGTAAGGGGGATATCATCCTTGCCACTAGGGGCACCAAGTATGTCCATCCACACAGAAAGAACCAGTCACTGTGTATATTTGAGCTAGAAATCTCTAAAGTATTTTCTCTTTTTTTTCTTTTTAGATGGTGGATGTATGGAGACAAAGTTCTGAATGAGGAGCAAATGAGAGGTATAGTAAATACTCTTTCAAACTCCTAGTAACAAAGAGTCTTTAGATCAGCTTTGAACTCCTCCTTTATGAGGGTTTTTGTTTTTCTTCAGCTGGAGATCGCATAAGGGGATGGTTTCCGAGGAGATGCGTTGAGAAGTGCCATTATGACACAGCTGCCAACGATAGCACCAGCGATAAGAAAGTAAATTAATACGTTCAGACGCTTTATGAGATGCAGGGGAGTTCAACTGAACAGAATGTCCATCTACTGAAGATGTCTTGCCTCAGGCTGCAGGCTCTACTCAAGAATTTCCTACTCTAAATGTCCCCATGTTTTTGACATATATCAACTTCAAAGTCTTACTTAGCACTTGCTGTTAAATGTCTAAAAAGAGAACACATGTATGAGGGTTTGACTTGTCTCTTGTGACAGTACCAGAAACCCAACAAGAGTCTTAATTTTCAAGAATTGCCAAAAGGCTTTTATGTGACTTCATTGTGATTATGTGATAGTTTTTTTTTTGTTCTCTTACTTGAATCTTAATTTTACTTTTTTTTTCTACTTATGCAATGCCTCTGCCTAGTTACCCCCAGGGCTTCATAATGCAACTATTTCTATTCTACAATATGGCGATAAGAATTCATTACTTTTTATTTTTGTAAAAAAAAAACAATTGTCTGCCTCAAATTATAAATTGCAAATTAAAGGAATAATCTTCCACAAGAGTGTGTTTCTTCTGCATCTTTTTGAACTTGCTTGAAATTCCTTTATTTTAGTTATTTAAAATTGCCCCAAGGCTTAAGATTTTTTTTTTTCAAGAAAGGTAATAATGCTTCTTAGAAAGATGGCACTGAACTTTTAAAAAATAACCCCAAAGATTCTGTAAACTTATACAAAATTGCAGAAAGTGTGACTTTTATTAAAGAATGCCTTTATCTTAAAATTGGTTCCTGTTAAAGAATTTAGTAAAGCCTCTCCTTTAGCTACCTAAAGATTTTTAAGTCGTGTCAAACTGAGATCAGAGATCTAAAAACACGCCAAAGAAGCTGGCTGTTAACACACACTGCCTAAACCTAATGCAGAATACAATGGGATAAAAAGATATTTTAAAAAAGGCTAGAAGAATTGTGATGTACAAACGAGTTTTGGACGGGTAGTCAAGGTACAATAGCAAATAGTCAGAGGTTCAAGAGCCAACACATATGCAAGAAAACGAGCTAGAACTCTCTCATTCCTAGTGTTTAGTCGCTGCTGAACCTAAGATGTCAGAAGTACCCTACTTGGACTTAACGTGAAAAGGACTGTTGCGGCCGGTCCTGAGGAAGAGTGGAGATGAGCTGAAGGGAGTTATTAAAGCAACCTGGGCTTGCTTAGACCAGAAGACAGGGGTTTGACCTCTATATCAATCTGCAACTGGTACAGTCATTCACAAATAAGGATCCCAAACAAAGTGAGGGCTTTAGTTTTCAGGAAGCCAGTATTTCTGTTTCAAAACTGGAAATTCACTTTTCTGAAAGGGAAACAACTTAATTTTGACCTTTCATAAACTGTAACCCATAATCAGAGGTGGGTAGTAGCTAGTTACTGTAGTAATGAAGTAAAAAAATATTTCAGTTTTACTACACTACATTTTATTAGACTACTTACTGTAAGTATTAGTTTGATTACTTTTAGAATTGTATAAAATGCAATATGGAAAGGTTAAATTGTTACTAGAATATACACATTTAATTTGTCTGGTAACATTCCTAAATATCAAATCAGCTATTCTGATCAGGTACTCAGTAGCTAGCCTTTCTGTTGAAACCCTTTTTAAATATTGGTTAAGTTTTAGATTACTTTTACTTAAGTAAAAATATGTTGAAGTAGTGCTACTCTTGAGTATATTTTTGGCCACTCAACCCACTCTTGAGTAAGCCCGTAGACTGTATATAGAAGACCCTTAAATTATTCACTTTTTTTGTAACCCATCATTGAGCTTTCCAATGATGAACGGCAGATGGCAGCAACACATCGTAGATGCGTCTCCCAAAGAAGAAGTAGAGGTAGTTGTGACGTAACCGGAGGTGACGATTGTACGGAAGTATATTTTGGCTAAAAACAGAACAAAAAAACAGCAGCAATAGTTTTTGCAGCATTATCAGTAGAGTGTTTGATATATAAATTACCGTAGCATCTAAATTCGTGACCATTTTTTAATAGCGGGAGGATTTTCTTAGCTTCTTTTAACAGCCAATTATAGCAAAAAGCCGGTTAGCATTGTAGCTAGTATGTGAGGTACCCTTATTGTTTGAATACAGAGAAGCTGGACATTCTTTCTGCAATGTTACACTAGTTATGTTCCCGGTTTGTACTTTATTGGTAGGGTAATTTTTCATGAATGGCTTCATGCCGTTTGTTGAAACTGGTTTCTCATCTGAAAAAGCCACGGTTATCTTCAAGTAAACTAAACAACGCCGTGTTTCTGACATCTGTTCAAGCTGTGTTGTGAGTAAATTTGTGTTTTTTAATATAAATATTGGTCTTTTTTGGATCAAAACGTAATTTCTTATACCTCTCCCTTTTGTAGAATAAGTGTATTGACAGACATTGAACCATTGAAGAAAACAAAAGTTGACCCAAAAAAACAAACCACATCTACATCTTTTTACAAAGGTACTTTGCTCAGACAGCATTTTAACAAGGTGTTTCACAGTTCAGTTTTTCTTACAATTTCTGTTTTATTCCTTAGGTGTGTGTTTTTCTCGTCAAAGTAACGAAAATGAGACCATAAATCAAGAAAACAAAGCAGAGACAAATATGGATATGCAGCCTAAAACTGGAGCGGGTGGTTCACGGATTGTAAAGACAAAAGGTTCCTTTGAGAAAATTGGTCCCAGAAAGCAGAAGAAGTTTAAATATTCTCTAGAAAACTGGCTGGTAAAGCCCTCAAAAAGTTCGAGTGCAACAGAAGTGTGTCCAGACCAGGAGGATGTGGAAATGACAGAGGTGGAGGGTTTTCAAAACCCTTCACCTGTATATGTAAACCATGAAAATGCAGAGAAGTCCTCCATTTCTGCGACGGATGAAGACACACAAATACTAACACCACAAGATTTGAGTGAGGACTTTCCTTTATTGCCAGACTCCAAGGTCACTGTTAGTAGCGAGATTAAACAGAAACCCGCTCCCAGTCAGGATGAATCAGAAGAGCAGTCAGTGGGGGCATGTTCATCCAAACAGAGAACTAAAATAACAGACTTTTTTTCAGTCGGCTCATCACAGGGTTTTACTATAAAAAATGGTTGGAGAGATGCGTCTTCAGAGGAGAAAGATGCAAACGAGAAACGTAAACCTGCTGATGTCAAATGGTTGGGAACACCAATAAACAAACTAAGAAGATTGCCGGAGTGTGGTGGGAAGATTCCTCTGCTGAAAGATGTCCCTGATCAACACACCGTGATGATAAGGGTTTGGGAACATTTTCCTTTAGTTACAAACATCAAAAAACAGAACTCGATGAGTGCAGTTCAGTTTCAATGCCTTAATGATTTTGTACAAATGATTTAGTAGTTTTGTCAAATCTAGATTTCCATCTTGAGATCAGTTTAGTTTGTATACATAAACAACAGTCCGTCACGCTTTTAGTTGTAAATATAGGCTGTTCTTTTATCTGGAGGAATAATTATGCACCAGGGATCTTCAGTTGATTTAAAAACAGGAATAAAGTGGTAAATTATTGTGGATCATCTCTAATCCACAACCAGTCAACATTATGCAAGCATAAATTAATTAAAAGTCTCACAACACATCCTTGTGGTTTTTTTTGTAGCCTTTAGCATAGTAGTTCTTTTATATTTGATTGATCATTTTCAACGAATTGGTAGAGGTCATTTGAATTGGTTGGTTCATTTGCTCAAACTTGAATTTTAATAACAGTCCACCAAAATTGTTTGCATAGTTGAGGTCAGGCTTTCCAAAAGCTTAATGTGAGTTTACTTTATTCCACAATTAGTTTTGATCCATGCAGTTTTTGTCCTGTTGAATTGGACTGTTGTGGACAAGTGGCAACATTCCAGCTCAGGGGAAGGAAGTTCTGGTCCTCTAGGGCCGGTCTCCATCATGGTAAAGCTGTTTTCATGCTTGATCCCAGCTGACTCTATTATCAGGCTCCTGCAGAACATTTTGACAGGCTAAGGTGGTAAGTTATGAGAATAAACTGTCGAGAATATCTACAATCAGTTAGACACTGGGCTTAGGGACATGTTCAACTTAGTTGAGCATGGCCCCTATCATGTTACTAACTAATTTTTTGGTAGAATGTTAAATTTCAATACTACACCTTGACTCATCGAAAGATACAGTAATTGTCATTGTGGCCAAATAGCTCAATTTTTGTTTCAAATGAACATAAAAATTTGACTTGTCCACTGAGACAGCAGCAAATCTAATTCAAACTTTAAGCTGTCCTTTTTGGAGCAGGGGTGGCACCCTTTTTGTCCATGTCGTTAAACTGACTTCCAAACCTTTCCTGTTTTATGATCCAGTTGAACCTGGGTAGTTTTGTAGACTGTTCCTTGTCATCCTAACCTACCGTCATTTCAGGACCAACTGATTTGGGTCAGATGGTTGAAACCTGATAATGTGAGGTGTTCTAACAAAAATAGATTCCACACACACATCGAAACAGGTATTTTAAAAACATAAATAAGGCTGGCTAACATTAAACTTTTGTAAATGCTGCACCTCAACTATCTTGAAAACATATAGAGTGTTCTCTAAAATTTGGCCTGTGTCAGGAAACAAGCTTAAACTATTATTTTTTTTGCTAAATGTGGTCAGAACTAGCTGAGGGATCCAGCTCGTTGTTGGTCAATGAGAGAATTTCTAAGATATTTAAGGAAATTTTAGTAGGGATGGATGTGTATTCATTAAGTAGGTCATTGGGTGATAGTGTATCCATCTTATTACTACTTTAAATTAACTCAAAATGTGTATTATACAATAATATAAAAAAAGTTTACATTTTCTTTTTAAAGCCCCCAAAGGTGTGATCAGATTCCTCCTAATGATGTTTACGAAATACACTAATACTCTTTTTTTGTATCTCCCACTGGTAGACAGACCTACTTGGAAACTGTAAAGTTCCTATTCCACATCCAGCTAAATTTATGGATACATGGGATGATGTTCATGTCAAAATGCCCTGCTCAAATGGGAATTTATTTCCCATTGATGATGAAGTAAGTGCTGGAGGTGTTTCTTGTCCTGTTTATTTATTCACAATAAACATTACTGATCCAGATTTTGTACAAAGATATGCAATGGAAATGAACTTTTTTAAATTGCTTTTAATTTCACGAATTTTAAACCAGATATCCAGTTTGAGCTTCAGAGGCATCTAGCTAAAGCCATATCATTCTTATTTGTTCCTGTAATGAAAATGTAATAATTTTTGTGTTGTATAATTACTGCTTCTTTATTCTGTCGTTCGTAGCTTCTTTTTCTGGCACTGATATCAAAACACTAGAGTTATTTGCTTTAACCAGTAGGAGGCACAACAGTGTCATTTGTTGCAAATCTGAATTTAAACTGTGGAGCCAAACATTTGTTTTCTTTTTTTTTTCAGAAAAAGAGTCGATGGGATTTGATTGAAGAAACTTTGAACAAGAAATTCACTAACCCCTCTGAGTTGAAGGCAAGTGGTTGTACATCTTTTATCATTATTTCTGCAACACAAAATTATTAGTTTCAGAATTTTTTTTTTTTTGCAAAGTTATGTAAACCTAGTAAAGATTGATTTGTATATTGATTTGTGTTTATCAAACTTATGTTTACGCATTAGCTTCATGGGCTTGTAAATTGGAGAAGGTAAATATGAGACCTCCATAAGGAACATGTGCACTACCATAACTGTTGTAACCAAGTTACACCACAAGATGGCATTTTAGTTTCAGGATAGAAAAGCACAATGCTCGAGAACATTTATTGGTAACAATTTGACCTGATTTTTATCACATATTGAGTTTGCAATTAATCTTTCTTTTTCTTTAAAGAATGATAATTGTGTTTGATTCTGGTACAGGAAGCAGTGCTGACGTACAGTGCCTCACATGCCAAAAAATGGGACTTTACAGCACTGGACTTGTTCTGCAACAAGGTATAGTATTTTTGTTCAGCACTGTTGGTGTTTATTTCTGTTTTTAATTTTTCTGATTCCAAAGATGTTAAAGTTTATTTTGCTCAGAAAAATATAATACTGTAAAGATTTTACTCTCCATGACAGAGAAGAGTGGAAAAGGCAAGATGCTAGAAGATTACTCTAAAGCTGCTAGACCAAGTGTCCATTTATCCATCTATATATTAAAATAAAAAAAACAAGCTATTTTATGCAGTCAAAATACAAAATCTTTCCCACCGGATGTCAAGCAATTGGGTTTCGTTTTTGTGTGACTTTCAGATTTAGAATCAAGGAAGTGGTGCTCGTTTACTAAAAACACTAAACAAATCAAAATTATATTAAAAAGCTAGATTCAGAAATTCACTTCGAACAAATTATACAGTTTGTTATATTATAAATGCAGTGACTTGCTGAAATATTCAAACCACGTGGTTTCTGATTTCACATTTATTACATTACAATAAAATATTTCTCTCTATTTTATGTGAAAACCAAAAGTAGTGCTCACAATCTGAAAAACTGTTTTGTGCCCCATCGATTCAGATATCCCTACATAGAATTCAGTCATACCAATTGCTTGCTGAAGTCAAGTTGTTTGTAAATAGAGTACACCTGTTTGGAGTTAATCTAAGTATGAATACAGACCTCTGGGATTTGTTAGATAATGTTAGTGACAAACTGCAAATCTAGCCTTTAATTTAACTCTATTCAATTCAGTTGTGTTTTAATGGTGCCTATTAACTTCTGTTGTCACCTGAAATATTAAAGGTACTACGCAAAACAAAATAATTCAATTCAAGTTCACAATTGTATAATCAAATTATAATCAAGTCCAATTATACTGAAAGATTCAAATGAATTTAAATACTTCATTTTGGTACTAATTAAAAAATAATACAGTTCAGTTTAAAAGGCCAATTTATTAAAAAGGTGTCTATATAAGGAAGTGATTGACTTGGCTGAAATCCCTCCCAACCTCAGCAAGATTGGGGAGAAGCAATCTTTAAGAAGTTGTGTTTCAGAAGAAGGTGCTCTGCTCAGATGTGATCGGTTACTCTTTGGCTGAAATGCAGAACATATAACTATGCACATCATCCTGAACATTTTACCCTCACAGTGAAATGTAGTGGCGAGAGCAATATGCCTTGGGGAAACTTATTCAGATTTGTTGGGAAGGTGGATTGAGCTAAAATCAAAACCTGGGACAGTCACCCTAAACATACAACTAAAGTTAGCATGGAATATGCATCTGATCACATTCATGTGTCAGAAAAGTTAAACACCAGTCAAAGTCCAAACCCTTAATTAAGGGGATAAACTTCTTTGAAATAGAATTACAATTGAGAAAGTGTGGAAAAGTTTGAAAGTTACTCCTCAAAAACTTTCCATCCAGCCTGACTTAGACCTGCAACTGTAATTGGGGTGAAAGGTGGTTGTAAGCCTAGTGTTTAAAGTCACCCCGAATAAATTAACTGACAGAATTGGCAGTATTAGAGAGAGTACATGAAGACATGCAGAAGATTTTGACTCCAGTTTAGTGATTAGCTAGAGTGATTAGCTGTAACTTATTTTCTTCAAGTTAAAGATTTGCGTTATTATTCCTAGTAGGCTCATTGCTCTTTTCTCAGAGTCGCCAGTGTCTCTGCCAGTTGTTTTTGGAACCCATCCATCATCTTTCATATTAAAGTGCTGTGCGTCATCCTCCGTAAAGATTCAGAGGGTGGCTGAATGTCTGGTTTGTTAAAGAGAGGGAGACATTCTGTTTGAGACGTTGTGTCGTGATACAAGAGAAATAAGATTTCCTCAGCTTGTTAAACTGTACATGGTAAAGTCTTGTGTTTTAATAACATTTATTATTACTGGTGAAAAATACACTTTTTATGTCAGTAGTCTACATGTGTGAGTCATTTTTTGGGACAGCAGTAATGGATTTAACCTAAGTGAAAATTTTTGCAGCCGTTAAAAGTGGGAGCTTTGAGTAATAATTGAATCTTCAAACAGACAGTCAAATTGGCTAAATTGTCAGAAGAAGAAAAATAGTTGAATTATATATCTGGTATTAGCTTTATCCAGTCAAAGTGTGTTGAATAACTGCACAACAAATGTAATTCATGTAACAAATAATGTTTTAAAGGCTGTTCCATCAAAGTGAACGTCTGCACTGAGAGGCTGTAGCCACAGGCTAGGTTTTATTGTTGGAATCTGATTTAGCTGTGATGTAGACTCAAATGACTAAATTTGTTGTGTTGCACAGTGCCACAGTTGGTAGCACTGTTCCCTTGCAGCAGGATGGTCCTAGGTTCAAATCACAGCCTGGGGTCTTTGAGTGTGGAGTTTGCGTGTTCTCCCCATGCATGTGTGAGTTCTCTCCAGGTACTCCGGCTTCTTCTCACAGTCAAAAATAATGACTGCTAAGTTAATTGTTGTCTGCAAATTGCAGATTTAGATATGAGTGTTACACTGTGATGGACTGGTAAAATGTCTAGGGAGTATCCTGCTTCTCTCCCCATGACTGCTGGAGGCACCAGCTCCCCTACCACCCTACAAGAATAAGTGGTTATAGATAATGGAAACAAGAAACTTTTTCAAACGGCCAATTGAACTTATATTTTAATACAGTTTTGAAAATAATCTTGATCAGCCATTGAAGTAGGATTTTTTTTGGTTATGATACTCCATTTTCCGTGTGAAATATTGATACCCCTTTGGTACAATGCATCCGTTTCGTTAGTTTGTTGCTGTTCTCGAGCTCTTGTGCTGGGCCCAAGGTAGAATGTTTTCCAGTGTCGGAGCAAAAAAGCACATGAATGGCATGGAGTGACGGGCTGGCCGTCCTCATTGAATATTCATCTCAGCTCGTATTCCTTATGAATAACGGAATAGCTGTTGACGGACAGCCTCCGTTTTGTTCATTTCAGTTCATTTCTCTCTCTCAGCAGTGTGAGCAGTATCTTATGTATGCTTATGAGCTCAAAAGTACTTTCTTTTTACATTGTCTCATGTTCCAAGGCCAGCTGCTATAGACCCTTTAGAAAAATAAATAAATTGTAATGTAGTAACTGTTTTTGTTTCTTTCAAATTCCCACCTGCTAATTAAACATATATTAGGCTACTAAGAATATTAATACAGAAAGAAATGGAGAGACACTTTTTATATTAAAAAATGAACGCCATCTATAGTTTTTCTTCCTCTTCACAATTATACTCCATTTTTTGTTGGTTATATGAAATCCCATTAAAATGCATTAAAATGTTTGTCTTACAATCTAGCAAATGTGAACAGTTGAAGTCTGAATACTTTTGCTTTGCACTGTTTTTTTCGCTCGATTGCTTCAGTCGTCTGGAATCACATACAGACCTAGTACTAACTCGTACAGACAGTTAACTCAGCCTATGTGAGGCTCTGTCTGCAGCTGATTTACAGAGCTCGGCTAATATTACCTCAGCTATATCTACTATCTCCATCGTGTCAACTGGCATCATTTATTACACCCACAGGAGCAGTTTTTGATGTCAGCCAGGTCATTATTTACAGCGGTGTTTAGCCAGGCTTCTATTGCCATAATATAAATGTTCCTAGTTAAATCACCAGCCGGGACTTCTTGTTCTGGGCACACACACAGCCCTTTTATTTTAAAGCCCTGGTCATTTGCATCTCCTCCTAGAAGGTTGTTTTAACAAGTTTGCTTGGCAGTGCAATTTTGATGAAATTGCTTTGTGATTGATAATTCTGACATTTTGCAGCCATCACTGGTTTAATATGACTAATATATAATATGTGTTCGCTAAATGACAAGTGTTATAGATTTTGGGATCGCTACTTTAATATATATTTTGACAGTATCACACCATATGCTCACATTATCTTATTATTTCTTTTAAAAACAGCTGCTAATAATTTCTGCCAATATAACTGCTACATCTTTGATATTTTAATTGTTGTTGTTTTTTAAAGTATTTTTTAATATATCTTTACTGTTTCATAATTCAGATATGGATAAGACTAATAAACTAATCAGCTCATATGAGTTATTGAGTTGCATCCGAAGTTTATGGCAAAAGAACAAACATAAATAGAACTCTTGCTCTCTCCAAGGTCCTGGAGCCTGATGCTGTGGAACATCTGTTTGACTCTCTGCTGCCAGAAATGGTGCAATTAGCACTGAGAGCATCTGAGCTCTGCACCAAGGTAACTCCAGTAACTAACCATTGGATTGACTAGCTGGTTTGGGTGGATCGTTGCAGCAGATTGATCCCTAAGGTCCTCAGATGATTAATTATCTTGTCAAGTGGTTTTAAAAAGGGGTGAGGATGAGATGCATAGCAACTGTTTATCATTGGAATGAATTTTTGTCCTTTTGGTTATCTTCTTGTTGTCGTGCAGAGATTGAAAAGCAGTGTTTATTTTTTTACAGGCAATTAAAAGGCTGATTTAAAGATTTTCTCTTTTATGTTTGAGGTTAATCATAAAAAAAATTTTTAATGGAACCTTTTGTGTAAAGTCAGGAATATAGGTGCATCTCAATAAATTAGAATGTAAAGTTTATTTACTTCATTAATTAATTTTAATAACTAAAACTCACATATGTAGCTTTATATATTCAGTACATGTGTATTGAACTGACAGGGCTATACCAAAGAATACAAATACATGTACCCTAATACAGAGTTATTTCAAGTGGTCCTTTTTAGAAGAACAAACTGGAGGACTAAGGTGCACAAGTGTTTGGGAAAACATACAGCATTTTGGAAGATTTTGAACTAAAACCAAAGAGGATTCCCAAAGTGTGGACTGTGGCTGGAGCCAGAGTAAAGAGAGCCAACATATCCAGGATATGAGCTACCGCTGTTGCATAAAACCAATATATTGAGATGCATCTCCACACTTGGAAAGTTTTGCATTTTTTTCCCCGGGATTTTGTTTCTGTTGCATGTAATTAGTTGTAAATTGCTTGGATTAATCACTTTAATGGACAGAAAATTATTTTTTGGAAGTTGCCAAAGGTTTTCATCAAGGTCAAAACCTAAAATTGAAAAAAATTGGTATAACACTGTGCAAGTTTGTTTAAATCTTTACACACATGCTTGGTATTGCATTATTTAATGGGTGGTTGGTTCAAAAACATATCTGTACTCAAGTCATGCCTGAAATAAGCACTGTCCTTTAATGAATCAATAACACATTCAGAGCTGAGAGATTATTACATCAGTGCCGAATGTTTCCTTATCACATTGGCTCAACAAATAATTTTGTCCTCCTTCGGTTATACCCCTTTTTCTCCTCTAGCCTATCCCCCTCCTGAAAAGAGGCATGAACCACTCCATCACCATGTCTCAGGAGCAGGTGGCCTGTCTGCTTGCAAACGCCTTCTTTTGTACCTTCCCTAGAAGAAACTCCAGAAAGACTGAGTACTGCAACTACCCAGACATCAACTTTTTCAGGTAGTGTATATGTATACAGTACTTTGACTAATAGTGCTGGCTCATTGAGGTGAGGTTTGTGTGTTTTAATAATCAATTTTTCCCCTGGCTGGTCATGAAATAGTTTACTCTGGTATTTTCGTGTTCTGTCAAAAGCAAATCTTTCATTCTAACTGTATCTGCATAGTATAATTACTTGTAGAATAATTTACTCATCAGAGTGGAACATCGCATGTCAACAAATATGGTGCTTCTCCAACTTTTTTGGAAACAGACAAATCACACGCAAAACACACTAAAAGAAACAAGCTAATTAGACTTGTGTTTAATTTTAGATAAATGTTCTTTTTTGCTTTTAAAAATAAATGTGTTTTTGCCCATGAGATTCGACATTTGAAACATACCTTTGTGTTGGTCTATGTGCGAAATACCGATAAAATGCTTTGACATTTATAGTTGTAACATGACAAAATAAAAAAGTTCGAATGGTTAGAAAAATTATTGCCACTCTTAGTTGTTGTCATGCTTAAAATTTTGCAAGCATTATCAGAAAGAATAAAATTGAACCAAAAATTTGTGTTTTCTCTGGATTACAGAACTTTTTTAAAATTTGTTTTCAAAATGTGTCACATTAATATATCTGTAAACTTGATTTCCCTAAACATATTTCAAGCTAGCATAGTTCTTTCTCAACAGTTGCAAACCTAAAGGACTTTAATTTTTTTGGAAATTAACTTTTTTAGTTTTTTATGAGAGTAACTAGCCTGGCTAATAGCTTTATTACAGTAGCTAGCCTGAACCGATATAACCAAGGTAACTGTGGTTATATCTGTGAGGCTGTCAAGATGTCTATAATAATTATTGCTCAATTTGCCAGCTCTTCTGCACAGTTTCTTGTGATTAATGAATAGCTTTCTTTAGGTGTAGTAAAAGGATTGTCTTTGTGAAGACCTGATGTAGTTCTTTGCCCCTGTTAACTGTCACTACAAAGACGATCAGTCAGGGTAGTATAATGTAAAATCTGCCTGCAGATCTCTGCTCAGTCATGTTCCCGATATCTGTCGGAATCACAATGTGATTACCTAAATGGAAGGGAAATTAGATTTAAACCGACTCAGATGGCTGCTTTTGACAAAGGAACGCACCACTCGCTTCTCTAACAGAGAGCATTTTCCATTCCAATAGAATTTCATTCACAACGTTTACAGAGTCTAAATGAAAGTAGTTGTATTTTTTTCTATTTCTTTTAAAAAACATCTTTCTTGACTTTACAAATTTATATTTATTTTGATCTTATAGCTCATTATATTAATGTATATGTCCAAAGTCAAAAATTATACAAAAAAAGAACAAGAGCAGCCAGAACTGAAAAGGTTCATAAGTTAATGCATTACCCAGTAGCACTCCAAAAAGAAACTATTAATTTCAAAGTGTCCTGCTCGGATATTAATACAAATGTTTGGTGACTACTACATTAGAGGGAAGTCGAGGGAATTTGAGTGGCAGACATCTGCAGATATTTTGTACATAGTGAGGCTATCTATTGTAACTGTGTCATGGTCTGTTTTGTTTAAAGTCCTCAGCTTTTGATTGTTCTTCCCTTAAAGCCATGATTCCAATTGTTAAAAAATTCAGAGGCAAAGAGTGTTTCCAACAGTTTGATTTAGCAGTTTAAGGACAAATCCATCCTCTTTACCTTTCTAGTTTCATAGAGTACTCCCAATGGATCTTTGGGAAAGTAAGAGTTATCACCCCATCTATAATCTGTCACTAAGAATAGTCTGTAAAGTCTGTTGTTTATTTATTTATATATATATATATATATATATATATATATATATGTAATATCCATTTGAAAAGTATATATTTACTATATAACAATTCACTTACGTTTACCAGTCTTGATTTAGAGTCGTGACTCCAAAGCCTTTTTTTTTTTTTCAAAGAAACTTTTCTGCTTTTAAAGCAAAGAAAACGCAGGTTGTGATTTGTTTATTTTTTATACTTTCAAAACGTTTCCATACTCTAAGACATGAAGCTGCCTGCTGTTGAATATATTAAATGCAAATGCATGTCTCAGTAACGTGGTATTTGAAAGACAGCAGTCACTCTTTTTACTCTTACCACTCTTGGTTTGATCCTTCTTCTGCCCACACAATTGGAAACAAATGTGGAAATGTTCTCTTGTAGCCATGCTTTGGTTTAAATATTCTTCCTCAATAATTCAATTCTATTCAGTTTATTTACTTAGTGCTAGTTCTTAATAAATGTTGTCTCAAGACAAATTACAAAACAAGATGCAATTTATACACAAATATATTCATTGAAATCATAAAGACTGATTCAAATTCAATTACATACATTCCAATGTGATCCTAGTTGGTAAATATTACATTGCAGTTCAGTTTATTATTCAAAATTTCTAACCAAGGAAACCCTGTCAATTCTGATAAATCACTGACTTTGCAGCAGTCCTGCTCTCTTAAATTTATTCTCCTGAATAAACATGTTGCAGTGTAGTGATTTTTTTTAACAGAAATCCCTTGTACTGACAAATACTAACAGTAGAAAGGAGAACTCTCCTTCAGTGGGAATAAACTTGCACTAAAACTTTGAGACCAGGGATTAACACTCAGTCGGTATCCACCATAATTGCAAGTAATTTAATTTTTAAGTAAATAAATACATTTATTACTAGGTATTTTCTGTGTGGCTTCATCCTCGAAATTATTGTCTGCTTGTCCTGATTTTTTTCTCCTTTTTCTAGTCTTTAATTAAGCTTTGAAAACTACTCCAACAGATAAATTCCTTTTCTTCTTGGCATGTTTACACACTTCAGCAGATGTTTTGAAATGAGCAAAAATAGTGGGGGGAAAAATTATGGGAAACTCCAAAATTAAGATACATTTTGTTGTAACTGCTGCAAAAGATAGATTTTTTCCAGACATGTCAAAACCATTTTTTAACAACATTGACTCTAGTATGGGTCCATACCCACCGTGTACACATCTGTCCATATGTATGTACCTATATCCATGCATGACCCCCATAACACAGAGGCACTAAAAGCAAAGGAGTTCCAACTGCATGAACCATTCTGATGGTTGTTTTCTGGAGTGAACACTATGGTTGGAGTGAAGATTTGTAGGTGTTTCCCCAAACTTCCACACAATAATTCAAATATGGCAGAAAAAGTCAGCGATATACAATATGTAATGCTTGGTTATTCAATAGATATTTTTGCTTTACTAAGGACTGAAATATTTCAAGATACTTTAGCTTGAACTTGTTGAATGTGAGGTTTCCAGCAGATCTTGTGGTGGATCACCACACCCAGAAACTTTATTAATTTAACTTTATCTATATTTACACCCTCTATCATCACTTCAGAATCATAGTTTCCCATACAATTCCCAAAGAACATGACTTTGTTTTATCCAAATATAATGATTATATCAAACCACTTTTTTTAATTTATTCAAACTTGAGGTGATTTCCTTAAGGTGCTTCATAGAAAAGATTTGTATCATCAGCAAACAGAACCAATTTTAGTAGTTTAGAAACTTTCCACAAGTCATTTATATTTAAAATAAAAAGTTTAGGTCCCAATACTGATGCCTGAGGGACACCACATACAATGTTCAAGCATGATGATTAAAAAAATCCCCTATGCTCACAAATTGTTGCCTGTCACCATTTTACAGATTAGAGGTATTAGATGTCTCTTTTCTCATAGGAAGTCGAGTTGCGTTAATGAGACTAAAACCAGATGCAAAAGCAAATGCAGTCACTTGTATTCTTTTTTTGTTTTTTTTTCTCAAAACTACAGTGCCTTTTAAGAAAAAGAAATTTGAAATATAAATATAAATTAGCATTTTAAAAATAGATCAATACAAAAATGGTGCAGGGTTGATTAAAAAAGTGTGATGAGCATCTGTATTCAATCCCATTAACTCTGATATACCTAAATAAAACCCACTGCAATTAATTACCTAAAGTTAAACCTAAAATGTATTCCTAACCAAATCAAAGGGAGCATCCGTTTTATTGATATTATCTTCTAAACAAGTCATGTCAATAATATTTATAACCTTCTCAGTAATTAATAGAAAAACCCTTGTTTACAGTACAGCTATGAAACCCTTATTAAATCCAATTGGCAACCAGATTTTTTCTATTTTCACTAATATTTTGATTATTTATCTTTATTTATGAGCTCATTGTCAGGTTCTCTAGTAGATTCAAGTCTCCTCTGGGGCTACTCCAAACTATATTACTTTTAGTCAGAAGTAACATATTTGTAAATTTAAAAAAAAGATTACTTTGAACCTAAATCTAACAGTGATATCATTAATTTCGGGTTTATAGCCCACTCTATATCACAGTTTTTTACTAAAATGGCACTCTTCCAGTTACATGCTTAGGTCCAGTACATTTTCCTGAGAACAGGAAGAGGCAGGATTGTTTCTTGGGGCCATCCAGACAAAATAGAAGACACATGAAAGCCGGACCGGCTTTACTGAACACGTTTTCCAGTCCCTGAAGGGCTCTTAGTGCATCAAGCTTTTGTCAGTGCTTCATTTTCATCCCATGGATTTTTTTTATTTTTATTACAGCATCCGTGTGTTTCTTTTAGACTCATAATAAGAAGGTTATTGTGAGTTTAATGTTCAAAGTGCACTCAGATATATCCACTAAAGTAGTTTTATATATGTGCTAGGACCTTTTCTCCGCCTGAGGATAATGTTGCTTTGAAGGGACACAGGACTTTCTAATGTATTCCGGGACATGGAGAGATCCCTGATCCCCTTTCTCTTTTTTCTATGTGAGTGCGATGACAGCGCAGGAGTGTTGCGCTGTGATGGACAGCCTCGGGCAACTTGGTTCTCGTAACAGCATAGTAGCTCCTACATAATCGGCTAGTGACTGAAAAGGAGGCTGAGTGAGAGTTGAACTAATTCATATCAAAAGTTAAAGCATGACTGAACTCACGGGGCTGAAATGGAGGTCATCATTCTCTTCAGCAATGATTCTGCAACGAACACTTTGGTAGTCTTGATTTTAGTACATTATAGTCGGTGGTGGGATGGTAATCCATGTCCAACTTTTATAAAAAAGAAGCCTTCTACCTTACGAAGAAAATATAAGCATGTGATCATAGACCACTTTATTTTGGTGCACCTGTTCAACTGTTTCTTAACAGTGACAGAGAATCGGTCAATCAAATGGCAGGAACTGAATTCATTTAGGCATCTAGACTGAGAGAATGCAATTTTCTGAAGTTCAAACTGAGCAACAGAATGGGGAAGAAAGATTTTAGTGACTGAATGTGGCATAGTTGTTGGTGTCAGACGAGCTTGCCTTTTTTCTGGAACTGCTGATCTTCTGAGAATTTTACCCAAAACTGTCTCTCAGGTTAACAGAGAATGGTCTAAAAATGAGAAAATATCCTGTGGCCAGTAGTTATGCAGACTATAATACCTTGTTGATATCAGAGTAGATTTTTTAAAATGATAGAAAAAGTATTGGTGAACCTTCTAAGCAGATGGCCTACAGCAGCCGACGCCAATATCAGAACTGTGTTTATATAACTCTTCATGAAGCATACAGATAATAAAACTTACCTAGATGGCTGTTTTTGATAAATCTGTTTCTGTAAAAATTCCTAAGGAATTTTAGGAATTGTAACAGATGGATATGTGGCAGCAGAATTCATAAAATTATTACTCAGTAAGTTTCCTTTGCCTTTCCAGGCTATTTGAGGGATCATCATCCAGAAAGACGGAGAAGCTGAAAACCCTGATGTGTTATTTCAAAAGTGTCACTGAACAAAGTAAGTGATCAAATTTAGTGTTTTGTGATTAAACTGAAATCAGCTGTTACAGAGAAAAAAAAGTTTTTGACATGCAGTTCTGTGTCCTTCAGAGCCTACAGGACTTGTGACGTTCAGCCGTCAAATACTGGATAAACCTCCCAACTGGAAGAGGTTTGGCTTTTTTTTTTCAATAGTAGAAGGAGCTACTGAGGATGATGCAGCTTCCTGAAAGCAGAATGTTGAAAGCTGTATTTGTGTTTCAGTTCCCAGACCTTGCTCACAAGGCTCCACATTACGTGTGAAGGGACGATTGAGGATGACGGTTATGGAATGCTTCAGGTAAGACCTCTATTAGTAGTATATTATGTTTCAGTGTAATTTAGACTTTACCTTTTCGGCAGCTTACATTTACCAGAAGTTGTTTTTGCTCTGTTGTCGTCATTTACTATGCCACCGCATTCTGAAGTCATCCATCCAGAATGCTTAGCACTGCTGAAAAAGGTCCTTTATAGGGGAGCTGGGTACGCGTCAGCAGGAGTTTGTGCTGGGACTGGGGTCGAGGCCTCTGGGCATCCTCGGCTCTGTGTCGGTCGAGCGTCCCAAACACTGTCAGCACGGCCCCCTCCGACTTTCACCTTTTGTTTGCCTCCAGTTGCCACGGGCTGACAGTTGATATGCACACACGACCAGCTCAAGGGCTCGCTGTAGCTACGATTGATGGATGCTCTGCCAGGGTGGGGCTGGGGGTTGAGGTCCCGACAGCTTGTCAAAGCAGACTCTGGAGTCTGGCTTGTTGTCCCAGTGTTGAGTGACCACAATGGAGAGATCTGCTCTCACACAGCTGATGAACGTTTTCATTACGTTTTCATGCAGCTGATTGGCTTGGTCTGGACCAACTGTGGGTCAATGAGTAATAACTGTCAGCCCTGAAAATGTAAGATTTTAAATTAAAACAAGTTGAAACAATTTAATTACATGCTAAATTAAATAAAAGGCTTATTTTGGCAGTTTTTCTTTAAGTAAATGTCTTGATTTAATATTTGATACTGGCACCTTCAGGGCAAAATGCAGCTTTCAGGGAAAGCTCAGAGCTCATTTTGGCGTTGTGGACAGAATGCCTGATTAATGCCACCACCTCGGGCCAACTTCCCCAATAAAGCTGTCACAGATTCTGTCAAAAATAAAAAAGAAAGGGCAAATGCAATCTCATGACATGTTTTGCTTCCAAAGTTTGAGAAGCTGTTATTGTCTTAGCTCTTTTTCACTTTAACATCTGACCAGCTTGAAAATGAGCAGGGTCAGCAGAAGCTTGAATGTTTTTTTTCTTTATCTTTTACTGTTGTGCCTTTTTTTTTTTAGGTGGATTTTGCCAACAAGTTTATCGGAGGAGGAGTTATCGGTGCCGGCCTTGTTCAAGAAGAAATACGTTTCCTTATAAACCCTGAACTCATCGTTTCTCGTCTCTTCACTGAAGCCCTCAATGATGATGAGTGTCTTATTATCACAGGTTAGTGATGCCAAACTATCCATCATAATTTTTAAGGCAATTATTTCTCATTTTTTTGGGGGGGGGTCACAAAGTAGTACATACTGTTTCAGACCTATTGTTTTATCCAAATATAATTTATGGATTTATTAAAGAGGCCTCTCTGAATACATGGAGGTGGAAACACACCCATTTAGTCCAACAATTTGAAGTGCTGCCTAGATTAACAAAAGTATAAGGCAGATCTCATTTGAAGAGAGAAAGAATTCAGGATCCAGCTCGTACTTTTCTGAAAATGCAGCACCACAGCGGATTACTAGTTTTTCCCTTTTCCTTTCCTGCATAATAACTAGTTACCAGCCTCAGCATGTGGTACTTTTTTCTGCACTGTCTAGATGATATAAGCTGTTCTTATCTTTGGAAATGCAAACTTTTTTACTTTTTCTGTAATATATATACAAAGTTAACAGTGGACTCTTCCTCAGATGTGTTCATAATTCCTCATTAAAATGTCTGCAAACAGTGTCTGCAAAGAGAAATGTTATTTGCTCCATGCAGCTCTTTTTAAAGCATCTTGCCTTTGAATGACATTGCTGTCTGCAAATACCTTCATGAATTTGCCCTCAGATTATCCTTCCGGTTTGGATCTGTTATGCTGAGGATTTATTTTATTCGTGCTTCAGTTTTCATCCACCCTTTAATTTGATGGGAGAAGTATTGATGTTTAAAGCTTCAATTTACCCCATTCTGAGTCCGTCTGAAGATGTTTATGGCTTTACTTCTTTTGTCTGTCCATCCTAGTCACAAGTTTCTTTTTGATTGGCTCCAAGAGGGAGTCAGAAGATGGAGACTGGGCAGACTTGATTGCACCGTTGATTCTTTCTCTTAAATATTTCCTACAGTCTATACTTCACAATTGGGTGCTTGCAACAAACAAGGCTGTCAGAAGCCTGTGTAGACCCAATAACAAGATTCCAGACATGAGGGTTCCCTCTGCAGGAGGCTGATGATAACTCTGTTTTTCCACTTTTTCTTTATGTCATGTGGAAATGTGTAGGTGTTTGATTGGGTTTAAAGTGGAAAATCAGTGTATTCTAGTAATCCCTAGTAAAAAACACTTTACTTGTCATTTTAACAAAGGTTTGCCTTTTATTGATTAATATAATAATAACATACCTTAAGGTATGAAGGTAAAGTTTACTTGTAGCACACCTTTCAGAGAGTGAAAGTTACAAAGTAGTTAAAAAATATACAATATGTAGAAAATAATATATATGATTCATAAATTGTAAAAATGAAACTTAAATAAAAAAAACTTAATAAAGCCTTGTTTTGCCCAGGAGCATCTGTAACTGTAGCTACAAAGAGCTAACAGCAACTCCCCAATACGGCAGAACAGGTTTGGTTTTTGTGGAGATAACATATCAACGCTACATTTAAAAAAAAAATGTACCCACTGAAGAGGAGCTGAAGTCATAACGACAGCATTGATCCTTTCAAAAGTTAAGACTTTTGACTCGCCTCACATCTCTCAGACATTGATTCGTTCATGTCTCTAGTACTGATCTAACCAGCGATCGTTCAGTCTTTGGAGACTCCAAATCTGCAGCCTTCCAGCCCGATCTAGCCGACTACAGCTGTCTGATCACCGCAGAGACCTCCTGCTTCTCTGCTGCTATACCGGATACCTAACTCCTCCTTGACACCACAGGCTTGCCATGGCATCTCCATCCTGTCTCATGCTGACTTTGTCTGCTCTACCGCTATTCGACCGGATCCTGCTCCAACTCGTGTGTGGAAAGCGATAACCGATCGCAGCTCCATTCCTCTTGGCGGCCTGATAAAAATCAGCTTTTCACAGTTTACTGACGTCTTAGATGCCAAAGTTGCAGCCTGTATCTCGTCCACTCTCTCTCCTGCTGCTTGCATAGCTTCAGCCTTTTAGTCCTTTAGTTTCCCGCAGCAATGTTTCGAAGTCGCTGGAAGCTTCCCCATTCTGAGACATCACTTCAAACATTGCCAGGCTAATCAGCAGCTACCAGTGCTAGGTAGGAGAGAGAATGACATCACATTACCGGACCAATAAGTCCGTAAGTTGGGGATGCACCGATACTGGTATCGGGTATCGACTCCGATACCGTCTAATGTACATGTATCGGTTAAACTTAACCAATACCATGAACCGATACTCAAAATGTGAAAAATATGCAATAATTTCACAAAAATATAAATTTTTCACTTGACATTTTATTTTGTGTTATTTGTATATTCTACATCTGTTATTTTGTGTTAGTTATGTTTAGTTCGTAAAGTTTGGTGCCTTTAGTCTCTCAAGAAAGGTATAAGATGGAAGTTGTACAGTTTATAAATTCAACAATAGAATCAGATCGGTATTGACAAGTACACAAAATACATGCATCAGCATTGGAACTGAAAAAGTCGGTGCACCCCTACCATAGGTGGGAGTGTTGGGTTGCTTCAGCACACTTCGGACCAAGGCAGAGGTAGTCAGTTTACTGATTTTAGTACACGGAGATGGTGTAAGAGTTTGGTGCAGTTAGCCAAGCAGAGGACAGAAACTTGTATGTCATTAATCTAAATGAGCAAGCCCCAAATCGTGCTGATTCTTCCCACTCATTGCTGGGCTAAACTTGAATACAATAAAAACAGTGAGGGGAAGAATTTTTCATACCAGAAAACTTTTAAAATAAAATAAGAAAAACACCAGTAAATGAGACCTTTAATAACTATAATATGAAAACATACAAATTATTTTAGCACCTTATATTAATAATTAGCCTTTCTGGAGCATTTCTAACTGTGAAAATGAATGTTTGTCTCTTTTTCTCTAAAGAAAGTAGTTACATACCTTTGTTCTGAGATTTCCAAAAGCCAACTAAATTTTTACAGTCACCAACCAATTTCTGAGTGCATGTGTAGTCTAAATTGCTGATTTTTCAGCAAATTTGTGGAATCATACATTTACACAATAATCTTATATCCCTTCATCTGAGTTTACGTAAAGATGGTTATCAGTCTGTTAGATAAAAAAAAATGACAGTTAATTTGAGAAATTATGTATGGTAAGACATGCCAAAGGTATTGGTAATTTGTCCAAATTTAAGTGCATAGTACAAGAAAAAGAACAGCTCCAAAACAGAACCCTGAGGGCCTCCACATGGCAGGATAGTATTCTTGTGCATGCTGTGTTTCATTGAAACAGTATCACTCTTTAGATAGGCAAGATGTGATCCAATGTGGATGTGTTTCTAAAATGATTTCTAAATTTAGTGACACACCCATTAAATTTCTGTTTTGAACAGTTTGAAAAGCACGAACCAGGACTGTAAAATGTAATAATCTGGAAAAACGCAAGTTTGTTAACTTTTTACAATCTTTTTTTAAGCTTATTGGGCGGACATTAAGCTTTTGGCTTTACTTTAACGCTTTGATTGGAACAGCTTTAGATGACCTATCAGTCTCTATTACCAAGCACAGCTTCTGACTTCGGTTGACACAGTTTTTAAGAATATGTATTTTATTATACTTGTGTCAGAACTGTAGATGAGGCACAGAACAGGGGATGGACTAAAATAACAATTGAGCCATCAGAGTAAAATAACAATTGAGGCATCAGATTTATTGTCTCTGCGATCTCCAGACATGCCACAGCTTCCCGTTTTGCCGAGTCACCTTCAGAATTTGTGCCTGCCTTTGCTCCCGTTGCTCCACTTAACTGTATTACTCGAGCACAGAATTAATTATAGCTGGAAGACCTGCCCAAGTCCGCCTCCGCTAATGGACTCTTCCATTCCATCATCTTTATTAAAGCTCAGCCTATATGTCTTGTTCCCATTGTAAAACCCCAGGCCTTGGATGCATCGTGGCCCAGTGTGGTAAATCATATTCCTCTGCAAGAGGTCTTGGCATGCAGTAACAATTAAATGGGTTGTAGCTCTGCACTGAAATTTGCAAAAGTGCTCTGAGTAATTGGATTTTGCTTGATTGCTAGATATCTGGCTGCCTTTGTGACGGTCAAAAGTAAAAATAGTATCGGGAGAAGTCACGTGATTGGTGCTAGGCAGTAGCCACCAGAAGATGTATGCTTAAAGTCGGTCAGCAAGGGGCAATGGCATGGGGATTGCATTTTCTTGCTGTTTGTAAGCAATGTTTAAACCCTGTTTCACAATATTCTAATAATTTCTGTTTAGGTTACTATATGTAAAAACGAAACATTTTCTTTTATTTCTTGGTCATTAAGAGAGACCGATGAATAAAGTGATTAAGAATAAAAAATAAATTTAGATCCCCCAATTTTGAATTAACGGCAATGAGAAACACTTCTGACCTTTCACTGTCTTGTCCAGCACAATTGTGAAGCTTTTTTGTTCACATTTATTTGCACATGAATAAACAACCTTTATGACATTGTTATTTAGACCTGCCTATTATCATTTGCAAAATAATTCCAATGACCAGTTGGTTCCTGCCGAACGCAGTGGGTATCTGTTTCCCTCTTTTTAAAACACATTTGGCTCACATAAAAATCTAAATCATAATTAATTTTGTTTTATGTTTTATTGCAAAAACATTAGGAACCATTACAATGTCATGTTCTTTTACAGTAAATAGAAGCCCCAGTTTTATGGAAGAGGCATTATCCTATTGTTGAGAATTTGAAGTTCTGAGTTAAACAGAAAATTCGAAAGTAGTAATTAAAAATATTTTATTCTTCCAGTTTATTTATTGTGCTTTATTCCTGCAATTTCAAATTGAATTGACCAGTTACAAAGTGCATTACAGTTACACTTAATCAAAGTTAACCTTTAGAAAAAAAAATCAGTACAAGAACATTTATTTTGAAACTTCTCCATTTTTCATTTTTGTTGTAATAGTATGTTCTAAAGTTTTTTTTTTTTTTAAGATTGTATTGGTATTTCTTCTAGAAAGAGATGAGTAGAAGCAAGGCTTCTTTAAAATTATTCCAGAAAACTACAGACAAACCTGAGAATCCTCCTTATGAGACTGTTAAATATCCGTCTCTTCAATCAGGGGCTTCTCTAGAACCGCTGTAATACAGACTGCTACAGGAGATCCTTCCTGCCTACAGCCGTCAGCATCTACTACAACTCTTTGAAAATATGTACAGTATGAGTAGAACATTTAACTTCCCTCTGGGATTATAAAGTATTTTTGAATTTGAATCAAATGGACTTGATATCTGGAGTTCAGACCTCTTTCATAATTGTATCTTTTTTTAAATGCTGTAGGCAAATGTAAATGACTGTTTGTAATATATATATATCTTTTATCAGTGCAGCTTCTTTAATTACGTTCAGCTTCTTGGCTCCTTCGATTTCCTTGCCCAGGCCATCAGTCTAGGGAAAATCACATGCTGATAGTTTTTTTAATAAAAAAAATATAATTATTAGGGGTATGAGAGTAAAGGGAGCTTAGTACACCAATGTCACCCTTTGCAAATTTACAATAGAATCAAATCGAATACATAGAAAATTGTGTTTGTAAAATGTAAAAATTTTGTAGCTTCCAAACAAAAAAAACAACAGTTTTTTTTTCTGTTTAAATGTGACTTATTTTTTTATATAATGGGGATATTCATGTGTTTAGATTTTTCAATAATTGCAGTATTTTGTTTAAAGTAGGAATGCAATGATATCCCTTTTTTCCAAACAGACACAATACCGATACTTGGGTTTGAGTACTTGCCAATACAGAGTAGAATTACCGATATTCTAGCACACAAAAAACACGCAATGAATTGGAAGCCAGGTTTTATTTTTCTTCTCTGCTTGTTACAACAAATGATGGTGACTTAGATTTAAAAAAAACAAAACAAAACAACAATGACCACAAAACTAAAATTTCAAGTGAAAAATAAACATTTTCTTTATAATTATTTCAGAGTATCCACATTTTAAGTGTCGGTTCATGTATCGGTTAACTGTGACCGATATCAATACAGTACATAAGAGCAGTATGGTCCTGATACCAATATCTGTGCAAACCTAATGTTAAGGAATATTTATCTTATACCTTTTGCTTTAATTTGGGAGAACATGACAGAAAAATATAGGTTTTCAGTCTGGAGTTTCAGTTATGAAATTGTAGTTTGATTGTTTAATCATTTTCAACAATGAAGTGTAATTGATGCTGCTGTCATTTAGGAACACAGCAGTACAGCAGATACACGGGTTACTCCCAAACCTACAAGTGGGCTGGCTGTCACCAGGACACAACTCCAAGGTAATTATCATATCTGCTTAATGTAAAATCAGTTTTCATTTTGTATTCCCCTCTTAGTCTGTTTGATTGTACTTCATGTTATCATGTATGCACATTAACATGAGCAGAGGAATTTTAGTGACTCCCTTATTTTTATTAATGTAATTTTATATCTCTAGAGCTATGGATAATCTGTACAGTGATTCACTACTTTATGTTTCAAACAAAAATATGTTTGCTTACTCTTTCAGAGATGGTTGGAGGAGACGGTGTACAGAGATTGTGGCCATCGATGCGCTGCAGTTCAGGAACTTTTTCGAACAGTTTCACCCCGACAAAATAAACAGAGAACTTAACAAGGTGACCTTTTAGTTTTTGTTTGTTTGCCTAAGATTTCTGTTTTCTTTGTTGTGTTGCTAGGACCATGCCCATGCCCATATGCACCTGCTTGAATGAAAGTGTAAAAACACATTTATGACTGTTAGAAATAAAAAATGTAAGTACTCTCTGGTACGTTTCATGTTGACAAAAGTAAAGTAATATTTTTTTCCCAGGTATTCTACTTCAGTTTGTTTATAGATTCATTATTGAATTGTTAGTTGATAACATATCACAGTTTATGATACATATACATATTAAAAGTAACCATCATACAGCGTAATTATCCCGATCATTTACCGTTTATCCATTATTGATTTTAAATTGAAATATAATGATTAACTGTCAGTATGCCAGTCATATTTATCATATTTGCATGGCATTCTGTTTTTAGTTTTCTTCTTAAGCTTCCTGAAGAAGTAATGGCCATTTGTTCTGGAAAAAAATCAAGATGTTGATGTTGTCAGGTCTGCTGTCAGAAAGCATGAAGCAGTTTGACAGTTCTGACATCATGCTGAAGAATGCACAAACGCAGAGATCAATCCTGTTTCGAATATTGTTCAGTTAAATGTCATATTTGCCCTTTCCCAAGAAGAATTTATCACTGGTCAGAAGGAAGTAAAGGCTCTTACAATTTATTTCCAATATTCATTTTGTTTTAATATTTAAATAAATATCAAAAGCCCAATTGGATCGTTTGTTTAAGTAGTTTCTAAAATACTTGCTTATACGGCTTGCAATTCATAAGTTATGTTATGAAAGGTCAGATTTGATTTTCAAAAAGGTCTTAAATAGCCCATTAGAAATTCAAGAAACGATAAACTATCCAACGTAGTATAATTAGATCAATTGGAATATTTGCGTAGTCTTAATTTCTTCTGGGAAATCTAATTATGTTGACAGGTTTTTTTATTTAAATTTTGATCAAATTTAGTGATCTGGAACTTTTTTTAAGAACATCAATCATGTAGTAATGGGTCAAACAAAAAGCCATTACTTATGGAGATTTAAAAAAGGTTTAATAAATCCTCTGTCTTTGTGTTTAGCTTTGCATTATGCGAGAGGACTAATGGCTAAGAGGATTATACTAAACTTTAACAGAAGGGAGGTCTAATTACCGTTCCAACAGGGATTTTGTAAGAGTACTGGTAGGGCTGGGCGATTATGAAAATAAAATAATCGTGATTATTTTCACTGCATTGAACGATCTCTGTTTTCGATTAGGTTTGTGTTTATTCAAGACAATAATAATAAAAACAATTTAATAGAGACCTCACTATTAATGTCAAATACGGATCGTGTGGCCTGCTCCCGTTGTATTGCTAACGTCACATCACTTCAAAACCATGTGCTAACGTTAACTGTTAACTTTGGTAATCTTTATCGTCTTCTCTGTTGTCTATTTTCCTTCAAAATTCTTCAATAGCTGTACATTCTTGACACAGCACTTTCGTTTCACCTACCAGCCGGGGGTCTCCTGGTTCTCAGTACTACATGTTTTTTCTGCGACTTAATTACAGTTAGCGTTACAACAAGGCGGCACTTCGACTGGATTGATCAGTTGGCATAACGATTAAAACACACCATGCAGTTATCGTGACCAAGCTTTTAGCTTTTTTTTTATCCCCCCTCCCCATCTCAATAAATGTTGGGTTGTTTCCTCTGGGGATTCCGATGTTTAAAGATTGATTCTTGGGCTAAGGTCACCACAATTAGATCTTGCAATAATCAGTTCCATGAGCTTTTCAGTGACGCTGTTATTGTATTTGTATATTTCTTTCTCATGTGGTTGTGTAGTTCTCAGTTCGCATTGCTTGGCTTGTTTTGTTGTTGTTTCATTCTCCTCTCTCTGCTGTCCTGCGGTTGTGGAGGCGCGATGATTTTTTAAATTTGTTTTTCTGTTTCCGTGTCCATCATTTCCATGAGAAAAAAAGGGTTCCTTCTTCCAGACATTCTATAAGTGAGATTATGCTGCAGTGACTGATACATTTATTTGGATTTATTTATTTATTGTGCATATCTTTGCCAGGGGTGCCAATAGTTTTATTGTGATATTTAAAACATGGATATGTGATCTGATTCCCTCTTTGTTTTGTCTGTGTATTTGCTTAATTAGAGTGAAAAGAAAATATAAGAACTAAAAGATGTTATTGTGTGGAACCCTTTATTAAATATGTAATGGAATTAAAATAAAAAGGACTTTAATAATCTCACTTCTGAATTCATATAGTGCTGGTTATAATGTATCTATAAAGCATTTCTCTGACTGCAGGATGCTCCAGCTACTGCCTGTCTGGTGCTTGGTTTAGATATGGCAGCTTCTGTTATAATTTATAATTTGCACACTGTTTGCTAGCCTAAATCTACCAAATTAATTATAATACAGACCAGTCTTCCTGGGTGCTTAACAGTTTTGTAACTAAATCATTTAATTATATTTAACATATACGTTACAGAACTGGATTAGAAAAACATAATTAACTCAGGAAAAATATTATGTTTTTGTGTAATGGGTCACAGTACAGTTTAATTTCAAGAATTTGTGAGGCCTTTCCTGTGTGATGATAATCATCAATGTAGACGTTTACATCCCTGTCTTTTAATTTATTGTCTTACGTTAATGTTCTCTTTTTATTATTCTGTGCTTTTAGGCTTACTGTGGCTTTTATCGCCCTGAGAAGGAAAGTCAAAATCTTGCTGCCGTGGCAACAGGAAACTGGGGCTGTGGTGTTTTCGGGGGTGACGCCCGCCTCAAAGGTAATGTCCATGTCTCTGCCGTAGCGTTGACGTCAGTGGATTTAGACTAGACAAGTGCTCAGGTCCCCATTCTAATTGGACTCTTTCCTGGATGTAGCAGAATAAATTTCACATTGAAAGCGCCCAGCATGGTTATCCATTTGTCTTCAAAGAATGCCTGCATTTACTTAAGGCATATTCTTTTGCCCTCCTACTATTGATCTAACGCCAAAGTTAATATGTTGCACTAATAGTGAAATTGATCGCCTGCATGAGTCCATCAATCAGTTTCAGCTTTCTGTGTGTGCTCTGTATTAATATTGTTGCTCAGGGAGCGTTGGGAGAAATCTTTCCATTCATTTTTGGTAGTAGCAAAGCTTTTCACTGTCATGATGCTTTTTCAGCCCTTATACACATTATGCTTTATACCTACATTATTGAATATGATTGAAAAGTTTCAATGATCCATTTAAAATGATGAAACATGTATTGCACATAGAGTGATGATTTGAGCTGTTTTTTTCTATTAATTTTGATCATTAGTTTGGAATTTTTTATCCATGTGATTTCATAGAAAATTGAGAAGAAGTAAAAACTGGTAGCAATAAATTGCTAGTTAAAGAGATAATTAAACTTTCTGATGACATTCTAACTTACCGAGAAGTACCTATATAATAGGGGTGTCACGATCTCGATTATTTTATAGAAATCGATCGAAATTTCGTAACGACCATGGGCATCGAAATCTACAAGACTATCACGATCACGTCCTCCCATGTTTACATAATGTAGCGTCGCTAGCGTCCTACTGGGACTTCATAGCAACAGTTAGCAGGCAACCGTCTACTTAGTCAGATTACCTCATCACTAGGAACCACACATTGCATTTTCCCTAACAAGTAACTATTACCAGTTCTCATACAGCTCACACCACCTGGTAACATTATTAACTGCTATATCACAGTAACAACATCCTCGTGAACACAGCACACCTCTACAGAGCATATTAACTGATACTAGCAAGTAGCTGTTTGCTAAGCTACAGTTGAACCCTGGGTAGAAAGAAAGAAACAGTGGGACTGGAGCTAAAACCACTCCTCCTGGAAACAAGAGGACAACTATTTTCTCCCCGTTAGCTGGTTTCTCTGAGGCAGCCGGAGCTCATAGTAGAGCTGCTGTAACTAAAAAGAGTCACTAGATGGCATCCATCCTCTGTTACTAAATATTCATATTATTTATTTAAAGGCACAGTGTGTAATTTTCGGCCCGTAGGGGGCAGTGCATACCTAAATTATCACAAGCATGTGGTATCTGTGTCTTCGATTAAGAAAATCAACAATGGAGTTCCAACTAGTGCTGTTTTCAAACGTTCAATTCCCAGAGAATTATCTATTTGAAGAAACTTGACGAGCACACCAGTCTCTCTTTCATCGCTTGGAACTAGCGAAGAGGTAAAAATTTATTTATGGCGAAACTTCTTTGCATTTTGAGGGGAAATCAATGTTTTAATAGCGGGCGTATTCCGTGCGCTTTGTCCATCCGGGCTCTTGTAGAAGTAAAGACGTCGTCTAATATGACTTTCCCCTGAAAAGAGGATCTGTGCCTATATATTTTAAAACTGATTTTTAAAGTCATATTTTACAATATCGCCAATATTTTTCAATTAATGTGCTTTACGTAATTATTATTCCGTAATATTTTAATGGCTATTTTCAAAGATGTACTGCAAAAACTACACACTGTCACTTTAAACACGATTTTTGCGCTTAAAGGGGAATAATTTATTGTAAACACAATAATGTATTCATTTCAATTTGACCATTTAATGTCTAATGTTATACATTATATAGAACAATGGAAATTGTATCACTTATATGTAAAATGACATAAAATTTACTGTACAACATTTAATGAATAAGACCAATGATCATAGACTAGACTAGTCTAAAAATGGCATAGGGCTCTGAACTGTAAGAGAAAAAAAATCGAGGATTGAATCGAATCGTGACCCGAAAATCAAATCGAAATCCAGGATTTGGAGAACCGTGACACCCCTACTATATAATAATGTGTGTTTATTCTCTTCTGTGTTTCATGACCTACCGTATGGATCCTCACATCAAATTTCATTTGATGTCCTCTATCTGGTATAACCTGCACTAGGTCCTCATCTCCACCTTTTCTTTAACTACCAAAAGATTTTTGAGGACAGCCGTTCAAGCAGAGCCAGCGAGACAAACTGCTGATAGGTAGAAGTGTTGAGCGCTGATGAAGATGTTTATTCAGTTTTGCTCACAACATTAGCACTTTCCCAACTTTAATTAATTAGCAGATATATTTCCAATCTCTTAAAATATTCGCAGCTTTCCGGGGCCAGTTGGGGCCTTGTTTTCTGAGAGATTCGGAGTTCACAGTAGGAGAGAGACCTAATCCCTTGATTAGTCATCTTTTACTGTACAGGCTAAAGAGACTTGTTTTTAATGGAAACATCAGCTGTAGTGGAACTGTTCATACATTTATTTATATCATTTTTTTTAAACATTTTTTTATTGTAATCAGTTTCCAAACTTTCAGTGTATCATCTTTAATGTTTAGTCTGCCTACATAAAGGACTGAAACGTATTCGCTGTGGCTCCCACTGTTGAGGTTTAGCAGTACTCTTTCCTTCCAGCCCTGATCCAGATGCTGGCAGCTGCTGAGGCGGGCCGAGACGTCGCCTATTTCACCTTTGGTGACAGCCAGCTCATGACAGATGTCCATAACATGCACTACTTCCTCACCCAGAGGAACATCAGTGTTGGTGAGGCAGACGGACATTCTGTTTTTTTTGTTGTCTTAATGGAACAAGTCTTACACACTGTGGTTTTAACACAATAGCCATTGTTGAGCCAACATTATGATTTTTCCTGTCACTTTTTTTTGAGAGGTTATTTTCATGATATCAGGAAATAAATATGTTGGTGGTTGTACAAGTGTTGTGCTATAGTTTCAAAATTCCTTTTAACTGAACAAGGCCAGTGGCTATTAATTTTCCTTTAAGCTGTCACAATCTAATAAAGTTGGAGGTTTTCTTTTGCAGAAAAATAATATATACATTTATTTGACAACATTAATTGGAATAGTCCATATTTAGAACAAAGACAATGTTCATAAAACCACGAGTTGATATACTAAGGAGAATTTTATAGCTATAAAGCAGCACAGTTCTTTGGGGGCTCTTTCTAAATAACTTCAAATCACAAGAATAGCATTTTAAAAAACTGCAGGCAATTCCAGATTTTTTAGATGGGTTTCTGCTTTGTCAGGGTCTACATGAAGGAAAATGGTTACCCTCAAATAAAAGAAGCATTCTGTGCTTCTATTTTACTGTCAGATGTACTGGTACTTTGCACAAAGTTAATGTAATAATCAAGACATCTCAAAAAACTTGGGAAATTGGGAGTTTCACAATGAGCAACAATGACATCAAGCTTAAAACAAAACAGGTCTTGAAATTAATAAACCAGGCTGCCAAAAATCTAACCAAATTTATATGAACTGTAACAACTCTGCAAGTGGTCAAATATTTAGCTAGAATTATATCAGAAACATTTTTGTTATACATTCAAATTTCTGCCTAAATCCTTATATTCAGATATAAATTTTGTATGTCGTGTATTAATTGCAACCCTGGAAAAGAAAGTGCTTCAACTGTATCAACAAAAGCTAAAAATGTATACTTTGTCAGGCCCGTGAGGAGTTTATCAACCACTGACAGCAACTAATAATTATGAATTGTTGAAAGTCACATTTTTCTTTTTATATATGAAATCATTGTCTCCATCACAGGGGAGGTGTATGATCTCCTGAGGCAGTACTACAGCTCAGTTTGTAAGAGCTCCCTCAGTCGTCGCCCTGACGTCAACCTCTACTCCTTCATTTACCAGCGGGTCAGCTCCTCTACGCCACCTGATAAGTCTGCCGGACAATCTTCCAGCCAAACTTCACCCACAGAGTTCCACTAAGGTCATGAGGCTGAAGAGTCACTATGCCTTTTAAATTTGCAAAATATAGTTTGGAAAAAAAAAATTTTCATCTCTTGTGCATTAGCAGTCCTGCCATAATTAGCACAGAAATAAATAAACTACTTGAAATGAAATGACCAAAACACAGAACTTAAATGATATAAAAAAAGCTTAATTAAAAAGTGCTTTAAGTCGGTTATTAATTTATAACTTTGGAAATGTGCCACTATTTGATAGCCCATTTACTTTGATCTGTCCTTTGTTTAAAAAAAAAAGTTCTTATTGTTTTTGTTCCATCATCTTCCTTATGCTTAAGAAATGCCAATGTGTAAATAAATAAGATGCCAAACTGCAAAGAAAAATGTTAGAAGGGGACACGCGTATATGAATGATAAAACTATGCATTCAATATCTCAAAATAAGAGTGAAATGATAATATACAGTATTGCATTAATTATTTTAGGGAAATTCAAATAAAAATAAGAAGAAAATATTTCAGTTATGTTCACAATAAAAAAAAATTATTAGTGAAAAATTAATTAAGGCTCAAAATTGAAAAAAAAATATTGATATGGCACTTACGGTTTTTATTTTTTTTTTTAACTTTTTTATTTTTAGTTAGCATAGAAATATAGAAATATTTTGCTATGGCATTTAGTTATTTCTGAATTTATTTTTGATTATGGCAGATTAATTGGTGCTCTTTAATATTTAGCGATGAATAAACAAAAATGTGTTTTCAATGTTTGACATGAAGAAAAAAATGAGGAGTACAAAGATCAAAACCAAACTGGCTGGTCAGCTGTGACCCTACCAAGTTCTGTGTTCATTTTGTTGCAGTGGTCACGTCGGGTTCCACTGTAATGCAGTTGGGATTTTTAATGCCGAGGAGAAGGTTGCCATCCATCTTCTCTCGTTGTCATGTAGCTTGTTTTTAAACCTGCAGTTATTCAGTTAGAGTTTTCTGTCATAAATGAAGTTAAAGGAGAACAAGAATTGTAGTTGGAAATCTCAGACCTGCAGCAGAAAAGCCGTGTGGATTAAAAGAGCAGTCTACCTCTTTTGTGTAATTGATTTAATTACCAGTTTGAGCTTTGACTATTATTATTTTTTCTTAACATGATTAAACTTGAAATTTTCTGTTTTGCCACTGATCTTACAGCTATCGTTGTTTTAAAGGCACACAAGGATCAATATATATGTACTTTGCTTTGGAATGTAAATAAAAATAGGTTAAACAAATGGTCATCTCAGTTTAAATTTTTTTTCCCTATCAGCTCTATTAAAATTTAGCTATACATGTCACTGATGCATTTCTTAAATATTAGAATTATAGCCTAAAAAGGCAAAAATTTGTTTATGTTTTCTAATTGTCTTCAGTTCTTGTTTCACCCTTTGGCTTGCTTATTAAAAATGTGCTCTTTTTACTTGAAATGGAAATAAAACTATATGAATAAAAGTGTGGATCACAGGATAATCATATTCAAACTGGATACTGCAGTGATACGTTTGGACTGACAAGCTTCTTTGGCATTATAAGATAAGATTTCATTAACTGCAGTGGGGCAAAATATTATTTGGCCACCTTTGATTGCGCTAGTTGTCGCACTTAAAAAGGAGAGAGGTCTGTAATTTTTATTATAGGTAAACTTCAGCTCTGAGAGACGGAATCTAAAATTATCCAGGAAATCACATTATATAATTGTTAAAAATGTATTTAACACCTATAAATAAGGAAGAATTCTGGCCCTAACAGACCTGTTACTTTTCTTTAAGAAGCTCTTCTATCCTTCAGTCATTACGCTTTATTAATGGCACCTGTTTGAGCATGTAATGTATATAAAAGACACCTGTCCACATATTCAAACGGTCAGACTCCAACTTCCAACATGGGCAACACCGGAGTGCTGTCCAAGGACACAAGGGACAAGATTGTACACATGCACAAAACTGGGATGAACCAATCTACAATAGGCAAGCAGCTTGATGAGAAAAGACTGAGATAAATTTATAGTACATGGAATAAATACAAGATCACTGAAAATCTGGACCTGGGGCTCAGTGCAAGATCTCACCTTGTGGCTTAAACAATATCTTGAGAATGGTGAGGACATCACAGAACTACACAGGGAAAACTGCTCAATGACCTGAAGAGAGCTGGGACCACAATAACAAAGGTTACCACATCTAAACGAGGGACAGGACGACTGTAAAGTGAGAGTTTGGGCAAAAACGTCCTTCCATCAGTGAGAACACTGAAGATCAAACATGTCTGGATCTTCCAGCATGACAGTGATCACAAACAAACCTGGGCAACAAAGGAGTGGCTTCGTAAAACGCATTTCACGTTTCTGAAGGGGCCAAGCCAGTCTCCAGACCTCAACCGAACATAATTTGCAGAGAGAGTTGAAAGTCTGGGTTGCCCGGCTGAATATACCAGCTACAGTATGTGCAAACCTGGTGAAGACCTGCAGGAAACCTTTGACGGCTATCATCGCCAACCAAGGTTACGTTACAAAGTACTAACTTTTGTTACTGACCAAATACTTATTTTCTGCATCATGAAACAATTTCTTTTTTTAAATCTGTCAATGGGGTTTTTATGGATTTTTTTTCAAATTTTTTTTTTTACATCGTCTCTCAATTGATATGTACCTATGATAAAAAATTACAGACCTGTCTTGTTTTTAAGTTGACAACTAGCCCAATCAGTGGCTAACAAACAGTTTTCTTGCCCTACTCTGTTGCATGAAATCATACTCCTAATGCCCATGAAGCTCGTCAGTCCTAAATGATCACCTCATTGCCCAAATAACATCAGATTGTCCTATGATCCACAGTTTAATTTATGTACAGAACTTTGATAAAGCCACAGAACTTGTGGGTTTATCTAAGTTTACAAACAAGAGTGTAGGTGTCAAAGCTTGAGTCTGCCTTTATGGAATCAGGACCCGAGGCAGGGGGTTGCTCTTTATTGCATGCCGAGTTCAAAAAGCAGCTTTCGGGGGGTCTGCCTCCTAAGAGGATCCAACGTAGACACAAACAGAGGGTATCCCACTGGAGTGATCCCTCCTCAGTTAACCTCATGTGTGTTTCTGACCTTTAGGCGGGCGCCTGCCATAAAGTCACAAACAATCGATTTTGTTTTTGTAGCATGATCCCTGTAGTTTAGTTTAGTGGTGGAAAAGTATTCATACCCATTTATAAAAAAACTTTTCTGACATGGTCTTGAATAAATTTTTAATGAAGTTTAACATCTATTTGTATTTAGCCCATCTAAATAGAGCAGCACGATTGGTTGGGAAAACATGCGACATGCATTAATGTTTGTAAATGTAGTGATAAAAATGACTTCCCATCCCATAAATACTCAACAGTGTACATTTTTTTATACGTTTTTTTTTTTTACAAACATACAAAAATGTATGTTCTTAATGACTGATCACCTCCTTAACACTTTTTGTAAAGCAATTTTATACTGCATTAAACAAGCATTTTAAGAGCCTGAATGCATGGTTCTTGAATATTTTCAGTAGCCTACAATTACTCCTTAATTAATTATACATTTTTTGGACTCCAAGGAGTTCTGAAATACTGATTTTGTACTATAAGTTTGCAATAATATATTAGCGTCTTATTGTACAGCTCTACTGTTGCCCCAGCTCTCTTTAGGTCATTGATCAGTTCCTCCTGTGTAGTTCTGGGGTGTTTTCTCACCGTCCTATTTACTATTTACTGGCCATACTATTTATTCCATTTTCTAATAATTGCTCCAACAGTTGATTTCTTTTCACCAAGTGCTTGCCTATTGTAGATTGGCTCGTCCAAGTCTTCTGCAGGTGTCTTGTCCCTGCTCTCCTTGGTAGCTCTCTGGTCTTGGTCATAGTGTAGGTTGGAGTTTGACTGTTTGGAGGGGTGGACAGGTGACTTTTATACAGATATCTAGTTCAAATATGTGCCATTATTACAGGTAGTGGAAAGAAGAGTTTCTTAAAGAAGACGTAAAAGGCCAGAATTCTTGCTTGTTTGCAGGTGCAAAATGCTTATTTTTTTGCACCATTATACAAATATATTCTTTAAAAATCACATAATGGAATTTCCTGTTGTTTTTTTTTTAGATTCTGTGACTCACAGTAAAGGTGTGCCTATGCTAAAAATGCAAGAACTCTTATGTTTTTAAGTTGGACCACTTGCACAATCGGTTGCTGCCAAATATTCTTTTTTTCCCCCATCTGTCCTATACTGTTTCTTTTTTAGACTATTGTATGACTGTCATTTCTACCTTAGTTTTGAACTGAGAAATAATTTTGAAACAAAAAAAAATCTACAACTGTAGGCTTAAAATAATACTTGCATTGATGGTATTGTTTGGTGTTTGTGCTGGTATGTAGGTAAGAAAAAAGATGAAATAATTGAGATCTCGCAAAGATTAACATGAGGTTATCATACACATTATTAAAGCTTCCGCTTCTTTGGGGGCGTTGTTGAAATGAACAAATAATACCTCTACAGATAAATATGTGCATCAAACAGTCCATACAATGCTATTTTATGTTCATGTTATATTAGGAAAGTCCAGAAAGTTTGTGTTAAAAAAAAATCTTTCCCTCATGTACTCTAATTGGTGTTGAAAAATAATTATGTACACAGCATGAAAAAGGAAACAGTTTCAAGACAATAAATATGTTAATATTTAAGAATTAGTTGCTTTCAGTAAAGTTAACTAGTTAGGAACCATACATACTTGTTCTCCATTTAAAGAGTAAAACAAGTTTTTCCTAATAATTTCTTCTCAGTTTTTACCCACTCAAATTTATTCAAGTGTCAAATACTCTTGGCCTCTTTATTATTTGGCTCTTGAAGTTAAGAAATGATAATTTCTGCTTCCATCCAACAAGGTCGACTCTGTTTTCATAAGCTGTTTTATTATAAATTATAGGGCCTAATTAAAGTAATTAAAGGGTATTCGTTTCATGTTTCTTTAGCATTTTGATCATTAGTGGAAACTCCCTGCAGTGTTTGGAGGAGTAATGCCGGCTTCTCCTGGCTGCAGATCAAAGGTCTAATCAGCTGAATATTGATATGCTGACTGAAATCGTGGAGGCTGAGGTTTGTGTTTGTACTTAATGCAAAATAACACTTGCTGTCATTACCACTGTTTCCTCATTCTTTAATTACATTCCTCTACAACATCTTCCCGTTTTTTTAGGAAAAAACATGGAAATAAGATAAGACTGCAAATGGACCTGGGGTGTTAGGCTCGATTTGTTATTTAGTCATTCTTATATTTTCAGTACTATTAACACCATTAAACCATTAAAATCAGTGGTATCAGATTTGCAGTGCATAAACTCTTGTTAATGTCCTGTCTTTCACACTATGAAGTAAAAAAAATACTTAAAATAAAAAAATGTAACAATGTACCTTCTGTTTTAATTTTGACTTGTTATAATCAGATATTTAAATCACGTTTAGATATTTTGATTGTCATGGTTGACGTTCCAGTTTTATCGGAAGTTTAAACAATTGATAAGCTTGAACGCCTGAAAACCAGAAGGGTATTTTAAAGAACTTTTGTTTGGTTTTAAATTGATGGACATAGTCTCCCACCCCATGCATGTAAATGTTACTGAGCTGTAGAGCTCCTTCTGTGACAGACTGCTGCATCCTAGATGCATGAAGGAGCATTTCCACAGGTCAATCATGTACTATCAAAACCGCTCCCAACAAACATAGATGTTTACATAAGCACTGTAAATTGCACTAATCAACGAACACCACCACTACTTTTATAACATGCAAAATTTCCCAGACTATACATACTAACTTATTGAAAGTTAAACGTTAACCTTTTAATGCACAGTCTAAGGCACAATCTGTACTTTTGTAACTTTTCTAAACATCTTTCAGCCCTGTTTACACACCACAACCTGGGTTTACCACTTTATCTGTACTTAACCTTAACAACTGTACAGTACTCTGGTTTTGTAACTATTTTACATGATGTAAATATATTTTTCTTCAGTAAACATTGTTTTTCTGTTCTGTGTCTGTTCTTGTATATGTTTTTTTTATTTTTTATTTTAATTTTTTTGCTGCCGTTATTTCAAAATTGCCTCTTGTGGCACAATTAAAATATTATATAACATACTAAAATATATACTGATAAACTTTAAGTTTAGTAAACTTTTTTCACCAAATCATATTTTATGGGTCCCTGCTTCTTCTAAACAAATACTTGATGGTGGAAACTTTGGTAACTATACTGCATAGTTAGCTAAATGTGCTTATTTAGCTTGTTGACAAATTTTGTTTCAAAACAGCTTTCCCATCACAAAAAGCAAAGTGTATTGCTCCTCTCTAAGTCTAGCCATGATGGTCTTGATATTTGTACCCATAAAAGTTTATATTGCTGACATTGTTCTCTGAATAAAGAGAACTGTTATACAACTCTAATAATTGATTGCCTAATCTTGATTCCTGAAGTTTGTCCTCTTATACAAAACTGAAACTTTGCTTTTCTGTTTAAACCAATTTGTAATTCAGACGTGTTTGTTTGAACTCAGCATGATTTAAATGTCTAATCACTTTCCTCAATGTCCTGCTTTTTCCATAAGAAACAGCATAGTCAAAGCCTTTTTATGGTAATTTACACTCCATATGCTGAGAAGCTTCCTCCTCCAAAGGCAATTCCTTAACTCTTCTACAAACCTGCTTGCGTCACCTTTTACTCAGGCTAAACATCCTGCAGTTGAAAATACTCTCAAAAGAGGAGGTGCAGGCAATGCATAAATCCCTGACAACAGCAATTATTTATTCATGACAGATTTCTGTGGTCGTTTACAGTTCGAATATTTCCTCTGCAATTGATCCTAAAGGTAAAAATCAATTTTATGTGAAAGCCACAGCTTTTAACCAAACTGAATGCTTGCCGTTGTAAGGTCAAGGATTGAATGAGTGAAGTTATTTTTGCTCACGTTATTAGATTGCCTATCCATCAGATGATTGATACCGACTCAGCTTAAGTGACTGATGATGCTAGGCCATCTCTCTCGGCACACAGGACTGAGGATTGGAGCAAATACAGAGGCAGATGGTGTGAAAAAAGCTTTTGTGGAAAGTATGGCAGGAAACCTTTTGGTGCCCATGTTGCACTGATCTCCTTTTATAATTAAAATTGTGTTTTTGTTTTTTTTGCTCAACTTCACACACAACAATGAACTGGCCATTGCCAGTGTTTCGTCACTCCAAAATATTTGAGTTAATTGAAACTCAGTGAACCTTCTTTGACTCCGTGGTGGCATCAACCATCTTCTATGGTGGTGTGTGTTGGACATGCAGTTTAAGGGTCCCCCATTGATGCAGTGCAGGTGGTGGGAGACAGAAGACTGTCCCTCAGTGATGGGCAGACTCTCCCGCTCCATGGATGAAGATGTTACTGAGCTGCAGAGCTCCAGCAATGACAGACACCTGTCTCCTAGATCCACGAAGGACCGTTTTTGCAGGTTCTTCCTCCCTGCAGCTCTCAGACTTTACAACCAAAATGGTTCCCAACAAAATAATGTTTGCAACCCTGCTGTAATCTGAACAGCCTACCTCACTAATTGACACTTCTGCTGCTGCGATTTGCACATAGTTTTTTTTACAGTTTATAGTCTTAACTCTTGGAAATAATACATTTACCTTCTAATGCACAACTACACATGTATATAATGTACATATTACTAAGTATTTTAAAGAGTCTGACTCTGTTGCACATTCCAATCTAAGTATTTTTAATTACTGTACAGTATTCTGTTTTTTTAACTGTCCACAATGTACATATTATTCTTAACTCTTAAATACTGTATTTCATACATCTCTACTTCTAAATCCAAATATTTCTATTAGCAACCAAGTGCTTTCAGCTTGCACCTCCTGCATGGTGGTTTTCGTCCATGACAGAATCTCAAACCTTTTGGCCATTCTGGTCTTCATAGATTAAATAATATAATAAGCTGTTTGGGCAGCCAGTTGCTTGTGGCTAACCATCTTTACTTTTTTTTTTTTTAAGTTACGTTTATAAGTGTGATAGGTGCCGCTTCTTTTTCCACACTATGATTGTCCAGATTGGCTGGAAATATTTACAAACAATTGAATCAGTATTTTTGTAGGTGTTATATTTCAGCTTGCTGACTGGAAGGGTGCAGCAGCTTGTGGGGTGTAGGTTGGCACAGAATTACTCTGTGCAACGTACAGCTGCAGAAAACTATCACTGCAACTACACCCATATACCATACTCATCCTTCCACAGCACAACATTTTATACATATTACATTTAATACAGCAAAAGAGATTTATGTTGAAATATTTGGATTTATAAATGAGTATTTTTTTTTTTTTTTTTGACTTACTTTTTTCCTGTCTTTGTACTTGGGGGAAACATGGTATGGAGGGTCTGGTTGCCTTGCAGTGAAGATTTCTACGACAGAAGAACATTTGTTTTTCATTTTGTTGACTTTTTTTGTGTGTAATTATTCCATATCATTTCTAAACAACATATTTGTTATGTAGCTTAATTATAGAGACAATTTTAACAAGAACATATCCATTTAACTTTAATCTGTACACTTAAAAGAAAATGTTTTCTTCAACTAAACACAATAATCATATTTCTCAATAAGTTATTGAATGTTTAATGTTTAAAAGTCCAAGCTAGTATTAAAGTAATAGTCCATTGTTGAAATGAGGGTTTATTAAACAGTTATAGGCAGTTATTATCTTACCTGAAGTAGGTAATGCTATTGCCATCTCCATTTAGTATAACTAAAGATTTGTTAGTCCCAAAAGCCAAATCTAACAGCTTCTTTGACAGGGCCCAAGATGATCCTAAAGCTGCCTTTTATTGTTTTAAAACGGCTACAAATTTAAATTTGTCTCAGCATTTATGCTAAAGCTGATTTGTTAACCTTTAAATAATCATGTTTGCACTGGGTGTTAATTCAGAGAGGCAGCAATAATTTATACAGCAAGTGAAGATAGAAACCAGTGTGCAACCAATGATTTTCCTGTGTGAAACAGACTAAGAATGGAATAGATAAAACTTTTTATATGAATGATTATTGTAGCGATCTACAATGAAAATAAAGCAACGTGATTGACTATCGTAGTAGTTTACATGGATGCTGTCTAAAAGATTTTTTCATTACTCTAATTTACTACTACGAACTTACAAAGACTACATTGGAACCATGGATTCGCTGGGTTATTGAACACTATTGCCTGCACACAGCCTAAATCCATGAATGCTTGAATCCCTTTTAAAACGTTTATATTTTAATAATTCTTACACCAAATATACCTTAATATGGATTAATGCACACATTGGGAACTGTCTTAGCTCTAATGCAGAAGCTAAAATCCACAGTGATCCTTATCTCCAGTCTTGGCCATATAGCCAAACCATGCTCTGGAAAATGAATGCCACTCTTGGATGGTTGCTTTGCAAACATCAGCCAATAGTGCATCAAATACCATGTTGCTAAAGTATTTTAGTGTCCCAGGATGCAGTTTTGTTTGATATTTCAGACATGTTCTACAAAGTAATCCACAAATATGATTTTCTACAGATATGGAGCTGTTTTACTGAAAAATCTGTGAATACTAAACTGCCAATAGGCAGAGATTCACTGTCCATGTTTTTGTTCTCAGTACATGTTTAAGACAGAAAGATATTCAGTTTTATAACTTACTGTTATATTTTTATAGATGGGCCTTTTTTTAATGCTAAAAGTCTGCTTTGATCTTGTGGTCTCTGACTCGTCTTTACCTTCAGCTTGTAGGACAAACTAATCTGGATTTATTCTAAAAGAAATTGCCAAAAAAGTTATTGCAGGTAACAAAACCTCAGCTCTATCCCTTTCACTCTTAAATAAGTTTTCATTATACTAAAAATGTTTGAAATAACTTTGTTTTAGGTTTGGCTTTATTTTAGGAGCACTCCATGAACTGCAGGTCACACTGTTGCACATTTTCCATCACAGGTCTAATTCTGGCTTTGAAGCCACAAGTCTATTGACAGAACACTAAGCTGCATCACTGAAAGCTGGTGCCGGCGGCAACCAGAGACCTTGCAACTGGAGGAGCAGCTTGTGACAAGACTTGGCGTTGAGATCAATGGAGGAAACCCACCTGGTGATGGCTGAGGGGAGAACATTGCAACTAATAAGCATCTACCACGCTACACAGATAGTCAAAGTCTCACCTGCTGGCTGCTATTGACTGGTGGCAGAGAGGAACGACCCAGAGCTGTCTATCTAGACTTTCTTCTTCCTGTTCATTATTGGCTTAAAAAGGTACAAGAGAAATTGAAGGTGGCTGATGCTATTTTTATTTCATCTAGATTTAAAGGTGTGTATAAAATTTCAGTGTCAGTCTCTTTCTCTCACATCCTTTCAAATAAGCGTGGCTCACTCTTGGATTGGTTCAGTTTGTTGAGATTTCCAAGTATTTCTTTCTGCACAGCTCAGCGTAGAATTTCAATCAATTTGAGATTTGGACTTTGACTTTCCCATTGCAGCCCCCTGATTCACTAAATTATTAAATGAAAACTGTCAATAAATATTGAAAGACACATAGAAGATTTTAAAATGGTTAATTTGGAAATTGAGACGTGAGAAAAAAATGTTCAGGTCTGGATTCCTAATTGTGTTGTTAGAGGTGCATTAGACAGGAGATTTGACTTTGGGGGGATGTTTTTTTGGAAATCTGGATCATGTGTTTAGGGTGATGTGCAGTATTAGTTCTCTCTCACACAAAAATGTGTATATAGCTGGTTTCAGTTTTATTTAGTGGTATCCAAGTAAAAAGGGACTGGAAAAAAGATGCACACAATATTTCTCAAACTTTAACTGTGAAAATAGAAATCCATTTATCATTTTCTTCCAGTTCACACATTTGAACCACTTTGTGGTGGTCTGTTACATTAAAGAGTTTTCAATACTCGTCTTATCAAACATCTGATGGCATCATTAATATTTTCAATGGAATCTTTAGAAACCTGACCAATGATGCAGACATCTTTGAATATAAAAATAAGCCTGACATTTCCACTCAAATAGCAACAGTAGAAAAACATCTAATTGTCTTCTTTCTGACATTTAGGAGGAAGCCCAAAAGAAACAGGACCAAGGCCATCCTTACAATCGTTCAATTAAAGCACAGTCTTTAAGTGTCTGTTTTCAATCACAAAGAGACTGTCGTAATGACCATTCTGGCATTTATGAGGAAAGTGCTCCCGAAGAAGGAGCTACATTTACACACCATCTTGGAGGCTAATTGGGCGAGAAGTGAGGGTCCATTAAATAATCTGCCAACATAAATTATGTGCCAAGAGTAGACACGAGCTGCTTTGACAGAACATGTCTCATTTAAGGTAGATTGGGACAAAAGTGACGATTTTTCTGTGAATTAATCATTTTGAATAATATTTAAATCTGGTATTTTTTTTTTAGAAGCTCATATACTGGGAATTACTAAAAATAATCTTGAACGTTTTATTTTATTTTCAATGTATAAAAACTGTTTCCAAACTATTGTGTTCTTTACAAGAACTGCTGTGGTACTATGTCATAAACTCTTCAAATATATCCAGTTTATGTCGTTATAATTACCTAAATAAAATGAATGACTTCAAACTCTTCACAAACTCTGCTGTCAGCAGCTTCTTCAGCTGGTCTAATGAGACTCAGCTGCATGACAACAGGACATCCATTCATCTTGAGGTAAATTATACCCTGCTCAGCTTTAGGTATGTGTTTTCTCGAGGTTTCCAAAAGTCTAATCCATCTAGGGGCCGCATATTAGCTGTAACCACACTACTGTAAACATAGCACCTAAACAGAGTTGGCACCATATGATTCATTTTGGGATTGGAGGATCAATAACCAATTTGAAGATGACCTGGTGGAGAGGGTCCAGGCTCTTTGCTTGTAAATCTCAGCTGGTAGATGCGTTTCTGGTCCTGCCACTGCTCCTGTTCCAGGGGATGATTAATGCCTCACCCTTCTGACAGGTCCAGCGCTGGTTGGGCTATCACTGAACAGGCCTGGCTAATTTGAGAGGCTCTTGGTAAAAGTGGGATTTTCTCTTTGAATAGTGGGAACTGTAATTGAAAGGGTCAAGGTGTGAAATAAACAGTCATGACTCGTACCGATTGAGGTTTGTAAATATAGTTCAGGTTAATATCAGTAAATTAGAATTAAAAGTAAAACTTTGTTACAGTCGGCCCAGTCTATTTGCATTGCATAAAAAGACAAAAAAATGTCCTTGCTCTCTGATATCAAATCAAACTAAACTTGTTTTTGGGTCAGTTAAACTCAAGTTATTTCTGCTTGTTAGATGCTAGAGAGAATTTTTTCTCAAAGAGTATGTAATGGATACCTTCAAATTTAGAAGTTTACTGACACTAGTAAACTTGGGGTTCCTTGTGATTGTGGATTGAAACAGGTAGCGGAAGCCAGCAAGTAGTGAGCAAACTCCACATTGTTGGTTATTGAGGTAGCGTAGAGCAGGTGGAACTGCAGGATGATGGGCAGGAGGAGCCTTAAGGTTGTTGGTGTATTCCAGAGGATTATTGTGCAGAAAGCTTGGAGCAAGAATTCCAGGAAACAACACAGATAAATAAATCCAGAAAGCAGCTTGGGAGGTAACCTTGAATAAGGAAACAAGGTAGGACGTTAGCTACAGTTCAGGCACATAGAGGACTAGAGGTACAGCATGAGTTAGCGCAAAAGGATCAAATGACCTGCAGTCAGCTCCTCTTACTCTTCTGCTAATAAGGTGCAGGTGTGCATGATCTCACCTCTCAGTCTGATCCTCAGAAGAAAATCTGCAGCTCAGAGAAAATGGCACAAACACAACAACTCCAGATCCCGATGGAATAATTCAAAAATAAGTCAGCCAAACTATCAGCAAGAGCATTGTGAGCCTCAAAAAATCCAGGTTGATTTGGTACGCTTTCATGATGGCTGACATAAAACATACAGTATAAAGCCATACAGTAGAAACAATCCAACATTCATACCGTTCAAGGAGATGGGTTCCAGGGATTAACATTTTTTGGTGTAAAATGTGTGTTTCAACCCTAGAACAAATGAAAAAAAATCTTGTGAAACTGAAATTGGCAAGCGTTATAATCCACAATATAATGAGTTGTGTACTAACATGGGCTGAAAGGCTACTAAGCAAGAACGAAGCCATTACTTTAAACATATAGAGCAAGAGTAGTGTATATAGTTTGCAAATGCAAACGGGAACAAAAGGCTATTATTTCTGGAGACAAGTGGTCTAGAAAATTCGCAGTTGAAAACTACTATGGCCATTGTTACATTAGGAGAAAAACGGGGAAAGTATGCAAGTCTGATCATACTATCCTAAGTTTTGAGAAAGGGTGTGAGAGCATAATTCTTGAGTATTTTGAAGGAGGAGGTACTGACACAATTCACAAAATATATATGTGTGGTAAGATACACAATGAGTGCCCCGGCAGGATTTGATCACCAAGTCCTGGGTGAGAGTCATGCACACTAACCAGTCAGCCAAAGGGATATCCCTGTCGCCAAGCAGCCAGTGCACATCATCAAAGAGAGCCATAGTAACAGGACCTCCACACTGTCACATCTGGAAACATCAGGAAACAACATTATTTTTCTATATTTAGGCAATACTGACACAAATGGGTTTTCAAAGTGGAATATGACCCAAACTGTACTACCAAATTAGTTATAAAGTGACAAATAGTTATAGCGCAGAGGCTAAGGCAGAGCCAAGAAAGAAAGGATGCTAACAAACCTGACTAATTTACACCAGAAGAATGGGCCAAATTTACAGTAAACTAATGTGCTAAGCTTGTTGAAGGAGATCCAGAATGCTTGTCCAAAGTCTGAGAGCTTCAAAAAAAATTCCACCAAATACTAAGGAAATGTAAGTAAATGTCTGACTTGGAAGGACATTTTCAGAAAATTCTTGTCATCATTCTTGCACAGAAACAGAAACATCAATAAAAATAATATTGGTAACACTAAACCCCTATAACAGGCAGGGTTTAGTGTGATTTAAGGCCAGGAAAGGAAAATATGTCTTTTATTACTGCGTGTAAATATCTTTTTATAACTGCAGATTAATTTCACACAGAATGTATTTTTTATTTAATCTAATTTGATGATTCCAGCTAATCAAACATTAAATAAGCAATAGAAAAAACAACAAAGTTTAAAATTCAGAAAACATGAACCTACTTAAAATTCTAATTAAAGCACAGAACATGTATATCTTACATGGTTTGGGGTCATTTTGCATGAATTGAGGCATCTAGGCTCCTTTAATCTTAAAAGAAGCCTTTAAATCAATGAGCAACAGTCCAGCTCTTTTTCACCCTAGCAGCAGATGATGCTGATATTATTTCTGGGTCCAGGAGACACCTAAAATGTCCTGGATATGTCTGTGTATGATGGCTCTTAAAACATTTACTCCAGCTGCAGTCCATGCCTTGAGAATCTGTCCCAAACTCCCGAATGGGCTTTGGCTTCATAAATCTCTGCTGTTATTCCTAATCCATGGTCATAATTTGGTGATGCAGTTTTTTCTTCAACTCAGTTTGCATTTAACAATCTTGGATACAGCACTCTGTGACCAGCCTGCTTCTTTCGAGATACCATTTTGTGCTTTACCCTACTTGTGCAGGTAGTCAGTGACTGTCACTGCTGAACAAATGTTATCAGCGGTCATTCTTATGATTGTTTAGGCTATGGCATAACATTTAAGTATTAAAAATAATAATTTGTAAAAAATATTCTAATTTTTAAATTACATTTTCTTTTCTTTTATGAGCTTCACCTTTTGAATTGAGGTACTTAAATAAATTGATTGAATTGATTATTAATGATCGTTTGATTTCTAATGTATTGGGATACACCTGCAGCTGCTTTAAATCTTTCACACATTACATTTACCAACCAAAAATTAACAAAACACAAAAGAGCATATCAAGTAAAACTTTAGAAGGTGAAAGGTTGTGCCAGGTTGATTTCTTCAGATCGGAGCTAGTCATCCACAACAGTCCTGCAAAAGTGACAAACACTAAAAACCCTTCCTCACATCGGAATAACAACCGTTCTTCTGCCTGCATGGGCCTTTTCATTCAGCATGAGAGCTGGTTGCATAAGAGCCAAATTTGAATGGATCCAGGACGACAGGAAGGAAAAAAGTTTGATGGAAAGAACTCATTAGGATATCTGCAGCCTCCTTTGAAACCCGTCTCAGTAATGTAGAGACATTTGTGAACTGGCCATGAGTTCTGGAGGATCTTTCATAATATTTGACAAGTGAAAACCATCACCATGCAGCTAATGGCCATACTGTCATGAAGGCAAATAAAAAGGCATGGCTTTGCATGCATATAAGCTTTGTGGCTTTGGTCATGTGAAACACAGTTCGCAAAATGCAATTCTGCCCCCCCTTCAAATTCCAGAGCAGATCTATTCTCCTGTCAAGCCAGATGGGAGATGAAGAGATTGTGTACGTTAGGACAAGTGGTTGACGTAAAAAAAAAGAAAAAAGGCTTGCTTCATTTGTTTTGTGGCTCCCAGGTGGCCATTTGTCCCAGTAATGTTGTCCCTGTGGAGCAGAACATGGTGGGGTGGAGAGGAGATGAACAGAGGCCTCTGTGAGCAGCAGCAGCATTCTGGAGCCCACAGCTGCCACTGGCTCCATCACTTTCAAGACTTCAGTAACTAAGAACACGCACCATGAAGCAGCTCCTGCTTGCTGCCAATTACAGTGACTCATTAAGGAGGAACAACGCTGTCTCAGCAGATGGGACAGTAGAGGTGTTTTAGTTCAGTTGCTGGATAACTAGAGAAAAAGCATAATGCTGATTTCCACAGCTATGCCGATGATACACAATTATATTTATCCATAAATCTAGATGAATCCAATCAGTTAGGTAGATTACAGACATGTCTTAAAGACATAAAAACATGGATGACTCCAAACATTTTGATTAAGTTTTTAGTTAGAGTAGGTTATCCCGAGCTGTCTCTGTAGTTATGCTGCTACAGGCTTGGACTGTTGGAGGACAGACTGACCAATTCTTTATTTTGCTACTTTTCTCTTCTACTCGCCAGTTACATGATATGGTATTTCGACTGTTAACTCTGCTTTTTCTGCCTTTTTCTCTCCGTAGTAGCTACACCTGGTATGGCGGTCTGTTCGGCTGTGATGCCTTTTTTGGACAGGGGGAATTGACTGAAATGAAGCTCTCTGTAATGGTTAATTCCCAAGTCCTGTTATCAACTTGTTACGTTCTTTAGCATGAAAAGGACTCCTACATCAGTTCCTTTTGTTCTCTCTGTGTCTCTGGTCTATCTTCTCAAACCCCCAGACGGTCATGGTAGATGGACACTTGTTCTGGGGCAGGTACTGCAGGATTTGTCTTCATTTTAAAGGGGAATTTTTCCTCTCCACTGTCACTATATGCTTGCTCAGGATGAGGGATTGCTGTGGTTGAAGTCTGCATCAACGGGGCTTAACTGCAAGTCAATGACTGGATGCAATCTGCTGGAATTCCTTAAATTAAAAAAAACTTTAAACTGATTGAAATCGTTGATTGAATTGAAATTACTTTTCTTATAAAATGCCTTGACAAGTCTTCTGCTATGAATCGGCGCTGTATTAATTGACTTAATGAAATTGATGGGGTTTTTAGTTTCCGATTCTAATGAAAAATATGACTAATTATCCAATGTTTCCCAGGTATTGGTCCATTTTCTAATGGTTTAGTGGAAGTAAGACCCAAATGAAGCAAAAAAATGTAAAGACAAAAGATAATACAGTTACAAAAACAATGGGAGACAAAACCCCAGGACCGGAGAACATGGAGTAATGATGACAAACTAGCAAGGAAATGACTGAAACTGGAAGCTTTAATATGCTGAGGATGAGTGAATAAAGGACTGAGAAAACCTGAGAACCAATTACTGTCAAACAAATGCAGCTGAGGGAAAGAGAACAGGTGAAAGCAATTAGTTGGGCTGGAGAGTATGACTATGAGCAAAACAGGAAGAAAACAGAAACCAACCTAAATAATCAACTAGAAACTAACTAAAGCTATCTTAAGCCAGGCATACACTGTGCGATTTTTCAGTCACGGGTCTTCAGCTCCGGCTCACACTGTACGAGTAAATTGTAGGGATTAAAAGTTCACAGCTCACGACTCATGTGCTCACACTGTACGAACCGCTGTTCAGATGCGACCTGACTGCTCTCACTGCACGACACGACAGACCCAAGACCAGAAGCACTTTGGGGGTAACGATGGTGACACGCATGCGCAGTATGAGAAATACGCTCGTAGCATTGCTTCCACAGTGCGAGTCATTCAAGAGGGGCGACTAGGATTTCAAACAGGTTTGATTTTCTTGTGACCGATCGGGAGCTGGTCGTGAGGTGTAAACTGCCTGTCGTTACCCAATGTATACTACACGATACAACACACACGATCCAGACAAAAGTTGCACGAGTAACAAATCGGCTCAAAAACGGTCCAAAATTGCACAGTGTATGGCAAATAAAGAACTGACAAAGACTGATGAACTAGGGAAACATTAGTAAAAGGTAAAACAAAAGACATGGACAGACCAGGTTGTCCACAGATTTTCCAGTATACCACTGATTTGTAAAACAGGATCACAGGTTTTTTGGCTCATGTTTTGGGTATATAAATAAAATTGGATCATTTAATGTGTATAATTGGCAAAAAAGTTAGAATACCCTTTCTGGGTCGAGGAAGAGGTCCTGCCCCAATGGGAAGCGAATAAGTATCTTGTTGTTTTGTTCATGAATAAGGGAAGACTGGAAATCTATAGGCAGATGCAAGTGCTGCATCAGTCTGTCATGGTGAACAGAGAGCTGAGCTTAAAGGAGAGGCTCTTGATTTACTGATTGATCTACGTTCCTACCCACATCTGTGGTCACAAGCTTTGGGTAGTGAGCAAAAGAATGAGTACAGGGTACAAACAGCTTTTCCTCCACTGGATGTCTGGGCTCTCCCTCAAAGATGGGGTAGCAAATAGCTTGGTCATCTGGGAGGGGGTCAGAGTAGAACTGCTGCTCCTCCACATTGAGAGGAGTGAGTTGAGGTGGCTCAAGAATCTAGTTGTGATGCCCCCTGGACACCTCCCTGGTTAGGGGCTCCAGGCGCATCCCAGAGGGACTATTATATGTTTTCTTGGGATTTTCCCCTTGGAAAAATGGCCCAAGTACCGAGGGAGAGGGAAGTCTGGTTCTCTGCTTAGACTGCCGCCCCAGCATTCCAATCCTACATTAAAAAGAAGACGATGGATGGAATGTGTACTTTTTTTTAGTTCTCTAAACAAAAACAAAATGACAGTAAATCAGTAAAATTCACAAGTCACTCCAGTTGCAAATATGCACAAGAAGTTTCATTACGCTGAAGAGGTCCTTTCAGAAAGGCATTGTATAATTTCCATGAAATTGTTTGACATATAGTCTGAATAAGGCAGTATTTCAACTCACTCAAAGGTAATTACTCCAATTACATTTGGTTTCCTTCGGTTATTTTTAGTTCAATTTAGTTTTTTTGGTTTTCAAGTCAATGGTGTTTAACTAAAATCAGATCAGAACAGTTTAAATGAATTCAAGTTTGATTCAATTTAATTTATTTACAATTTTTTAAATATGATTGAGTTTTGTTGATTCATGCAGAACCAAATCTTAAGGAAAACGAGCAGGGGCAATGTACAAAAGAGTAAAAATGAAACTCAGTTTTATACACTAAAATACGAATACTTTAAAAGCAGCCTAAAAGTACAAAAAAATCAAATAGTTGAAATAAACTTAAGGGAAGCCAATAAATTACTTTTGACTCTTCAGAAAAAATAAGACTTTAACTTTCTTAGAGCGAGTTAGAGGAAATCAAAAAGCAAAAGAGCAAACAGCACCTTAGGGGATTAACACACTGTGATCAACGAACACATCAGGCTGCATAGTTCACAGAGGAATTCCCTATGAGATAAAAATAATCCAAGCACTAAAACGCAATTAGCAGCATGAGGAGGTTTATGGGCCACACAGATGTGCTAACTTTGCATTGCCACCTTTGCACAAATTTACATTACGACCCCCCTCCCCAATACATCTTTGAGCACATTTGTGTTTATATAGCACAGGAGGGGCAGTGGATGGAAATGAAGGAGGTGCAGGAAGCAGAGTCAGAATGGGATAATGGTTGTGTGTTTTTGAAAGTGACTTGGGAAAGCAATATGCTGTCTGGTGACAGAGAAGACTCTCCTGCTGGGTCTCTGTCACGGGGAAAGAGCTCATCTTAAATCTTTCTCTTATTGCTACCCTGAGTGTGGCAATATCTCACTCTGGAGGAGGATCCTCAGATTTTTATGGGTGTACTGGTGATTGAAAACCAATAGAGGAAGAGGTTATAAACCACTTAACCATAAAACAAGAGTATCTACACAAAATGAATAGTGAGTTGATACTAGATAGTCGACCATCCCTGTTGGTTTTACCTATAAGTATTTTTTTTTAGAGATCTATTTATGAATCACAAGCGTTTGACAGAGGAGGGATGGTCTTATCAAGGCTACATGTGTCCTGGTGTAAATAAGCCTGTCACTTTAGTTCAAATGTAATAGAGGACAGAGCTGAAGGATGAGTGCTCTATGTCTTTATGGCCCTTCCAGCAACAACACTCATCAGGGAAACTGGAGATGCAGGACAGTTAAGATCCCCACGACAAGCAAATAGGCTTTGGTTGTAGAGTTTAAAATTACCCAACATGGAGACAAACTATAAGATTAGAAGGCCTTTTCAGTATCTGCACTGAGATAACCAATACCTTAGCGTGTAAGTGGGATTACTTTTTTTAATGTCAAATATGTGAAAATTATCTGTAAAAAAACACTAGCAGAGCCACTAGTTGGACACCTATACATTTTAAGGCTGAAACTTGCAAAGTGCGTGGGCGGGCCTTTTTCTGCCGGATGTTTAAAACAATGGCGGATCGTGGCTGGCTAGACAACGTGGACGTCTGGCCATGTCACTACAGTGAGACACTCTGATTGGTTGACGTGGCACGTCAACCAAACAGAGTGTACAACCAACTTTTGACAAGAATGTCAAAAGTTCAGCTACCTTAACTTCTTCATTCCTGGCTTTTGACGTTTGACGCTTAAAACATAGGACAAGTTTAAAACAATTGACATGCACAAAAAGCGCCACAGAGGCTCTGATACTCCACTGACAGCCTCAACCATAAACCGCAACCATAGATAACATAACATAAATCCCCGCTAAGCTTTGGTGAAAAGCATTATTTTTAATATTTAAAATATATTTTTTGATCAATAAGAAAACAATGTTACATTTACTGTCTTGAAGGATTGGTGGACCAAGCAGAGACCTTCCCATCACATGCCAAAGTTGTTATCGTTAAAGAAAACTAACGAAATAAATAAAACTTGAAGTAAAAAATCTGGTTCGTTAAATGAAAAAATAAATTTAACAAGACAAAAACTAACTGAAACTGCATTGAATGTTCTCAAAACTAAAAAGAACGGAATTTATTGAGAAAATGTGCTTAGTTGTCATTTCTGTGTCACATGCAGTGGTAGCCCATAAAGTCTAGAAGGTTTATTGGTCTATGTTACTCCCTGTTCTACTGCACACGTTTGCAGAAAGGGACGCAATCATGACTTGTGCTACTGGTTGCACAACTTGCTTTGATTAAAAACAATAAAATAGACAGGTTCTTTATAATTCAATTGACTTGCCCCCTTTTCAAGGCAATCAAAAAAAGTTATTTGGATTAAAAGAAGGAGCCGTTCGAACAATGATTAAAAATGAAACATTCTGCAGCAATAACTTCATATCAGGTATGCTTTGGCTAAAAAAACAGGCTAACATGACTAACCTACCCAGCAACTACAAGAGAAGTTCTAATTAAAATATCAACTTTCTGTTACTCAAAGAAAATGTGATGCTGAATGCAATGAAAAAAACTCTATCCTTATATTCTTGCTTTTGTAACATCTTAACCTGTTAACGAACAAAATTATTTATTAGTCTTAAGCAACTGTGAAGGATTCCTAAAGTAAAATCCAAATATAATTGTGTGAAAAAGCCAGCAAAGCAATATTAGTCTCTAAAAGCTATCACACTTTTTTAAAAACAGAAAGGAAGTAAAATCTGAATCTGTTCAACGTGTGTGTTTTAGTTTTCATTGTGTTACTACAAAGTTATGTCCCTTTGACACTAGGGTCTGGCATCAGCCTGGGTAAGCTAGTCTTCTTCCTAAAGAGGAAGACTGACAGAATATTCAAAAAAACCTCTCCTTCTACATTACAACCAGTGTAGTGAGATGAAGGGAGTATTTTAGCATATTATTTTATTGTTCATTTTCTCCGAGAGCAAAAGTGATAATTCTTTTACTTAGGCGTTGGGTAGTGCTCTGTATACTATGCAATATTACAGATACAGAGATTTGCACCACTTAATAGCCAAAATGTTCCTTTGTTTCTTTTTTTACCCACATTTGTCTGTCTTACTTTTGCAGTTGAATGAAAATTGTTTGATTATTTATTTTCGATATTTCTTTTTTGTTCAAATAAATACCTAATAGTTCAAATAAATACCAACTATTCTAAAATACTGTATATGGTGTTTTTTTATTTTTCTGTTATTATAAAAATCTTTGACCTTATAGTTATTATAGAGCATAACTGCATTATAGGGCCAAAAAAAATGTCACAGCTACTTAGCTGTGTAACTAATTTTTTTTAAAGTGTAGTAAATTAGTTACTAACTCAGTTACTTTTTAAAAAGTAATTCATAACTACAATGAAATACTTTTTTTGCTGTAAGATACCCAACACTGTTTAAGAGTGACCCCACTTAACCGAACCAATCTATCCATATTTTGGCGTATTGGGTTGGCTAAAGTTCTGCTCAGCCCATAGAAAGATTGTCAATAAAAAGGGATAGTTAAATTATTAACGCCATGAATATTCAATGCTGAAAGTGACAGCTATGCCAGGACAGAGGATATTTATTTACCTCACCCACTGTACTGAGGGATCTTGCTCTCAGTATTTAAATTCGGCTGGTCTTGATGACATGTTTTTAGTTTTTCTTACTAGGGTTTCCACAGTATTTTCTAGTTGCTTACCTGAGCTCCTTATCTGTACTTGATGCATTGTTAAGTATTTTTTTTTAAACTTTATTTTTTAACATATTTTTGCTTTAATTACAGATTTCAGAAGTCCTTATAGCTATTTAGACCAATTTCATGAATCTAGAAACAGACATTTTAAAAGGAAAATAGCTGTTAGTTTAAATGATTATTTAACCTTTGGAATATGTATGTATGTATGTATTAGCTTTTTGTCCCACAAGGTGCATGGCACATTATTAATAAAGAGAACATGGATTATTAGATGGCAGAATAGCAGTGGAGAGATGGGACACGCACACTAGACACAACCTTGGGGTAAAGCCACCATAGCCAGTCCAGCCTAAATAACTCAGTATTTAAGCCATGCTGGCATTCAACAACTCATTGCTCTACTCTGGCTCCAGAAATAATTCCAAATTTTGTTTGCACAATAATTAACAAAAACATCTTTACTATGAAGGCAAGTTTTTCTCAAGTGAAAGCACTGCTTTAAAGAGTTTAAGAATAAAAGAACACAACAATATCCCACATTAAAAAGTTTAAGTCTTCGCTAAGGTTAATAATTTATTTTATTAAAAAATACTTATCAGACTTGTTTTCTGTACTTTTTACTTATTCCTTTATGACTGTTGCCATATGCTGAAATCTAGTAATGTCCTGAAAATGATCGACGCCAAAAGCCAGTAAAAAATCTCCTTTGAAATGTCTGAGAAACATCTGTTTTAGACAGAAACATCTGTCTGATGAGGTAACAGGCTCAAAAACTGCCAAAAATTAGCATTCATACTAAGGTAAAGGCATCTCATTTGAGCACATGGCTCTTATGTGCAGTATTATAATTTTAAATAATTCAGTGCAAGTACTGAAGCTATTTGTGTTATGTAATGTGCTTCCTGTTGTACTTTGAAATCTCTGCAGTGAAACAAAATATATTTTTCTCTTTTTGAAATTATGATTTGTTTTGTGCTGGCACTGAGCAGATGGTGGTATCTACCTTGTGGGGAAAATGAGCAACAAGTGTGCAATTAGAGGACTAAAAAGATGCTGCTAAAAAAATCTGACTAATATCCTAAAAAATAAACCGATTAATTTATAAACCACAGCATTAATTAACTCCTCCACTGGTTCATTAAATTAAGAGAATTCATTTTACAACTTGAAGTGAAATCAGGAATAACACATTAAATGAAGATCTCAGATTCTACTAAGGGAAGTCCTGTGAAATAGTAATCAGATGCTGTAGTTAACATTTTATCATAGCAGATTAGTAAAGGGAACACAAGGACAAACTATTTTACCTGGACATGCATGTTGTTTGACCCTCCCAGTGGCTAGACTATCAAAATTACTCCAGGAGCCTATCAATAACTTATCCAGGAAGTGTCATGAGGGGAAAATCAGAGAATATGGTTCAGGCAAGGATTTTATTGAATGGAATGCTTGAGAGGTTGAGTAGCCAAAGTAGAGCGAACTGTCCACGTCTACAATAGGAAAGAAGGTAGGTTTGTTAGTTTCAAAGACATAATGTTGATTTAAAACAATTCTTTTTTTCCCAGCACCAGTGGTCTTTATTGACAATTGATTGACAGGATAGGGGAATAGAAAGAAGGAGGGAAGACATGCAGCAAAGGTTCCAAGATTAGGAATAGAAACCTTGGACAGGTAAATCAAGGACTATCCCTTTTAAATCTGGGGCAACCGCTCTATCGCTATGCCATGCAACACCCCAAGACATAGGATTTTTGACTTAGCCCAGAATCAGGACATCCACTGGACGGAGCTGACAAGGAGGAAATACGGCAAGGGTAAGTACAAAAATTGACTGCAAAGAGAGTACTAGAGTATTTTGTCAATTTACTGATTTTTCTTTTGCAGAGCATGTGCCAAATATTGAAATAAAATCCAGCTTGAGAAGCTGAGATACCCAGGCATAATGCTACTTGACATGGCATTGGGTGGTATTTGCAAATGAGACAATACAGGAACATAACATTTTTTTTTCCTGGGTACTGACTGGCTTTACCACCAACAACAGAATTACGGATGTCTGTAGATATTAGTATCTGCTGTTGTGCTAATACAGTTTCCAAACTTAAATTCATATTAAGGCATATTTGGTGTTTGTAACCAATAATAGACAGTTATAAGCATTTTAGAGGGGGTCTCTCAAGCAAAGATTTTTGCTCTTTATAGCCGGCTCAGGTACCTAACCCTACATTACCATGGTTCCACTGTATATTTTAGTTGTGGCTGTATGTCGAAATTGTTGACTTGTTGGAAGACGTTTCTTTTCCTGTATTTAACCCCCCTACACTTTCCATCAACTCTTACTAGTGGTTGAGATGGTGTATTCAGGTTGAAATTCTGTGTTAGTTCTTCTTAAGACTGCTTTATAACATAACCTCTTTTAAGTTTCTCCCCACCTTTCTTCTTGACCTGTCTGATATGGTGATTAGTCTTTATGATGGTGTTTATGATGATGTTTGTTTATTAATGTTCTCTAGCATCTTCTGAGGCCTTCTCAGAACAGCTGCATTTTAGGGATGTCATGGTTACCGGTGTAGCAGTTAACCCTGGTAAAAATGTTGACAATTATTACCATCTTGTTTTAAAAAAAATGTTGGTGAATTTATTCTGTTGGAGTTGCTGCTCATGTGCACTTTGTAGTTAACAACCAAAACTTTCTCTAAGCTGAAATAATGAAATAAAGAATACCGAGGGACACTTGACAGAGGACAGGTATCCTGTTTGCAGAACATGCAGGAAAAAAGTGGCTGCGAAAGGCAGCAAAATTTCGAACCTCATGACACATCTGCGTGAATATCAGCCCCTACTCTACAGTCAGTGAAAGGCAAGTTAACGTTAGTGTTTTAGCTGAAATGCATGATGTGAGGACTTTGGATTGAGTGAGAATGCAACGAGTCGCCCTATAGTTCAGCAGCAGCGCCCCATGCCAGCATATCAGCTGTGTCGCAAATACCTCCATATTGAAATAACGCTATGCATTACGGGGCTCCCAGAGGACAGATAAAGAGTTTTAGTTAAGTTTGGTTAAGTTGGTTACCAATTAAATAGACTGACTCTCACCGCATTATTATGAATTTAACAATGATTCCTTCCTGATGACATTTTCCCAAATCTGCAAAGCTCCCTGGAAGGACAAAAACTGAGGACAATATTTTCCTGATATGAAGGGTTTATTTAGTTGGCCGAAAATATTATAACACCTTTCTGGCGCTATAATTAGTACATGTAATACCCTTGAAACGATCAACACCACATAGTTATCATGAAATATTGGAATCACTAGCAAATAAACCTCATCTACTGTAAAATGTTCCTGACAAATAAGCTATTTGCATGCTCAACCCTTGTTCCTTTACTTTGCTGTGAAAAGTTGTACTTTTGATAAGGCTTTGTCCATATTATTTTAAATATAATAAACACTGTTAGACTGTTTCCCAAATATTTGAATTTGTGTCAATCCTTTCTGAACATATTAAACACCCTTTAGGAAAAACACTGTGATAATACTGAAAACCGTGATATTTTGGTCGCAATAACCATGAGGTTACATTTTCACATAATGACAACCCTATTGCACTGATAATAAGGTTACTCACAGGCAGATTCTATTGACTAAATAAATGAATTCTGAAGGTAATTGGTTACACTGGATTTTATTTAGGGGTTTCAGAGTAAAGTGTTTTTTTATTTCTAAAGATAAAAAATCATTTTACTTTCACTTCACAGTTTAAACCACTTTGTGTTGATTCATCAATCAAAGTCCTCACAAAATACACAAGTTATATCTCATTAGAATGCCACAATTATACAATTATGTCCCATAATTAACAGCACATACTTTAATGGGTGATATAAATGAAAAAAACAAGAAACAAAAAAACAATTTGTGACATACGTTTGTAACAATGTTCCCACAAAAAGCACTGTTTTCTTCAGACAAAAGACAGACAGGAACACATATACATCATTTTAAGGCATTTTGAATTTGCACTAGTGAGATTTTGGTAACATTTCTTCAAAAATACAGTAGCTTTATAGAGGAATAAACACACAAGTTTCAGGTATTATATTAACTTCATCTTGATTTTAAAATTATGTCACATTCACTTTGGCTGGTGGACATACTACAACACAATGAATATCCTCACACCTTCAATGCTGATTATCACTTAGTGTTCACAAAATAAATAAGACTCACAACAAAAACCTGCAGAGAAAAAACAGCCACCAAATGACAATTTTTAATCCTCACAACTTCATATAGTATAATTTGTCTCTTTTATTTCTGAATATAAAAATAGCAACTCTTTTCAACTGACCAATATAGAAGCTCCATGCACATAATGAGCAAATCTGTCAGATTGCACAAAACCCTCACTGCACTTTATATATTATTGCACAGATGCAGCACATATGTTTTGTTTTTTGTTGTCTATTAAACATTTGTATCTGCTTTTGGTATAAATACAAGCACAAACTATAAATATATATATATATATATATATATATATATATATATATATATATATATATATACATATGTATATGCAGTCATATTCATTAAGTTAGAATATGCTTTCCAATTGTCAAATTTAACCTACCTTTGAGAAATGAAAACCTTTAAGCATTTGCTATGCAATATTTTCATTAAGGCCAATTTATATTGTGAAAATTGTTTTGTATTGTTTTTTCTGTTGGCCTGATGTAATATTGTAAAATGTCAGCAGCATGTCATTTAAATTAAGATAAATAGAGGCTGCATGTAGTTAATATATATGTGTTTCACTTAATGAATTGAGTTACTCATGTATATGAACTTTTCAAATATATTCTATTTATTTAAAAATGACTGTATATTTGACATAATTTTCTTTATTGTATTGAAAAAAACAGCTACCCTTTTTCCTAACTTTCTGACATCAAACCAAATTAAACATTGTTTATTTTTATAACCTTAATATTGTTGCTATTATTATTATTACATTTTTAAACTTTAAACTCTTTAAAGTCAAATATTCTAACAACTTGGGAATGCCTGGATGATAACGGTATGGTTTCCTAACCTGATTAGAAGGTTAGGTATATTTGAGTTCATTGGAGGCACACCTGTGGATGTATTTTAAGGCAACACCTTACACACTTTGCTGCCTCGTGTAACATCATTGAAAGAAAAGGAGAAAATGGCCAAACATATGGAAGAGAATTGTGGACCTCCACAAATCTGATTCATCCTTAGGTACAATTTTCAGATTCCTAAAGGTACACAATTAAAAAAATCTGACCTTAAAGTTGTGTATAAATGAGTCTTTCAAATAAAAAAAAATACCCTGATCATGTGGCCAAATTAGTCAGGAAATGGGTGAAGGATAATAAAACCAGGGCTTTGGAATGCCCATTAGAAAGTCCTGATCTCAATCATTTAAACAATTTGTAGGCAGGTGTGTGGAGGCCTACAAATTTAAGCTCAGTCACATCAGTTCTTTAAAGAGGAATGGGGCATAAGTCCAGGCAAATATTATGAGCAGCTTATGACAGAAAATCGAATACATTTTAGCTAAATCCAACATCTTTTTATCAAGGGAGTGCCATCCTTTTGGCTGCAAGCCCTGCAGTGACTTGGATCTGTTTGTATTGCTTGTTGTTTGTTTGTCATGATCTTGGACAGGTTGTACTGTAAACTGAATTTCCCTTTGTGGGACAATAAAGTATTATTCAATTCAATTCAATTTAAAATCACTTCCACTACTTAGGTAATGATTGTAGACTAATTAAATAATTTGTTATTTAGCTTAAGCCCTACATTTTGAAAATACAAACTGATCTAAAACAGCAAGTGTTTAGATCTGGTTTAATGTCAGACAGTAAGGGGAGCTTAATTTTCTTTATATACAGTGAATGTAACTATCTTGTTGGTGTGTGTGTGTGTGCCTTAAATAGCTTTAACAGACATACTTTATATATCTAAACCTCTTTGTGAAATTAATAATACATAGATTACTCGTACTATTACATTATATTTTTGCATATTTAATTTACAGTGTTGAGAAAATGACAAAACTTGCTGATCTTATTCTATATTCTATTCAGATTTGTCACTGTCCTGTCTCATAGGTTACTATTCTATCGGTGTAAGATATACCGTACATGAAGATATTTTAAATAACTCTTAAGACTGAGGATTGAATCCTCAGACTGGTGCTACAAACAGACATGGCTTCAAGTTTCCTAAGTGCAGTAGACTGATTAACTTCAGTCCACCAGTGTCAGTTAATGACTTAAAATTCTCACAGATCCAAAAACAAATTATTTTTTCACAGTTCTTTGTATAAATAAAAAAAAGAATATTTAGATGTTCTTTTTAACTACATGTTCTTTTATAAGGCAATTTATTTTACTTGTACTACCAGGGTACCAAGGCGAACTCTAAGATTTGATCCGATGACTGGGAGGTTCTGTCTCTATGGCTTACTTCCCTGATTTAAGAGGCCGGCCGACTGGCTCACTGCTTTCATGCGGTTTTGTAGCTGCGGCTGCGCTTCGATTGCAAAGATCCCTGATTTCCAACAGGCCCTCATTCAGGGCTTTGACAAAAACGGCCGAGCTCGTCTCTGTGTTCTCCCAGAAACTCGACACACTGAAGACGATGTGGTGGGGCCACGGGTTGTAGCAGGCGCCATAGCCATTGGACACCACAGGCCCATAGCAGCAGAACATTTCCACCGTTGTAGGAACCTGGAGATAAACACATACAATCCACATTTAAACAACTGTGTATGGCCATTAACATCTACAGTACAACAACTCATGGATAATTTGAATGATCATTTTTTATAATTTATTAATTTTTTAGCACAATTTGGTAGGTTTTGAGCTTAAGTTGGAGCTAAGATCTAAGCTCAACATCTCACTAAGTTTACACATAATTCATTAAAAAAATATATTTTAATTTTAGTAATAGTTGTGCTTAGCAGTTAGGGTAATCATTACTGAGGGAAGACAAAAATAACAGTTCATCACTCTGTGTTTAATATTTTTAAGCAGTGCAGAAATAGCTTCACAGATCTGTGTGCAACATATGAATTTAGACAACATCCTACATAGACCCTATATTTCTCTGTTCTTACTTGATAGTTCCTACAATTCTGATGAATAAAATGTACTTTTTCTATATTAGGCAACTGCTAAGTGTGTATTTTTTATCTGTTATAAATAAGCTAAAACATCTTTCAATGCAAGGCAAAGAAAGGCAGTTTTATTTATATAGCACACTTTCAACACAAGCCAATTCAAGGCGCTTTACACGATTCTGTGGTAAAGAAACCAAATACATGATAAAAGTGTGGAAATTAAAACAAAGAATCACTAAAAGATCTGTAGACTAGAGCTTGAGGACCTAAGTGGTCTGGATGGTTTCTACCGCTATCGCAGATCTGTAATGTACTTTGGTGCTAACCCATTCATTGATTTATACACTAATAAAAGCACGTTGAAATAATATCTCTGAGCTACAGGCAGCCAGTGTAAGGACCATAGAACTGGGGTGATGTGTTTTATTTTCTTCGTTCTAATGAGGACACGAGTAGCGGCGTTCTGGATCAGCTGCAACTGTCTTATTGTTTTTTTTTTTGTGGCAGATCTGGGAAGATACTGTCACAGTAATCAAGGTGGCTAGAGATAAATGCATGAATGATGTTTTCTAGGTCTTTTTGCTTCATCAGTCCTTTAATCCTGGAAATGTTCCTCAGGTGATAGAAAGCTGACCTTGTTGTTGCCTTCATGTGACCCTGGAGGTTCAGGTTGGAGTCCATTATTACACCTAGATTTCTGGCCTGGTCATTAGTTTCTAGTTAGACCAACTGAAGTTGTGTACTGATATTTAATCAATCTTTTTTGGGTCCAAAGATGAGTACTTCAGTTTTGTTTTTGTTCAGTTGGAGGAAATTATGGGACATCCAGTTGTTGATTTGTTAAATGCATTTATTAAGGATTTGGATGAGTTCAATTTCACCAGCTGACATGGAAATATAAGGTTGAGTGTTGTCAGCATAGCTGTGGTAGTTAATATTATTTGTTGTTATTATCTGGCTTAGTGGAAGCATGTAAATACTGAATAGGAGGGGCCCCAGGTTGGAGCCCTGGGGAAACCCGCATGTGACTTCTGTTTCTTGTAATGAGAATTTACTTATTGACACAAACAAGTTCCTGTTCTTGAAGTAGGATTTGAACCAGTCAAGTGCTGTACCAGAGAGTCCGACCCAGCTCTCTAGACGTTCCAGTAATATATCATGATCAATGGTGTCAAACGCCACACTGAGGTCCATTAGTACCAGTACTGTAGTTTTACCAGAGTCAGTATTTATACGGATGTCAATGAAGACTTTGATGAGGGCGGTCTTAGTGCTGTGGTGCCTACACAAACTAGACTGATAAATATCAAAGCGGTTGTTCATTGTTAAGAAGCTGTTTAACTGTTTGAACACAGCCATTTCAATAATTTTACTGATGAATGGGAGATTGGTCTGTAGTTTAGAATTTGAATGCTGTCTAGGTTCTTCTTTTTTAGCATTCGCTTGATAACTGCTGTTTTTAAAGCTTGTGGGAAAAACCCGACAGTATTTGGATCAGATCCGACATGATGACTGGGAAGACTATTTTAAGAAAGACTGTTGGTAAGATATCCAAGTAGCAGGTAGCAGATGTTAGTTTCTGAATTATTTAATCAAGGCTCGAATGGTTTATTGTTTGGAAATCTGTTATTTTCTCAGAGTGGAGGTTAACTTGGCATAACGTTGGTATTGGGGTTGAAACTGATGTACTATTTGACCTTCTGATGTTCAAGATCTTTTCAGTAAAGAAGCTAGCATATTCGTTGCAGGCCCTATTGGAGCTTGGTTAGCCTTGCAAGGTTAATTTGTATTTGTTCAGTCTCTCTTTGTATATCTCATAGTGAACCTGGAGTCAAGTTTTCCACCATTTTCTCTCAGCTTGTCGACATTCCTTTTTTTCACTACATACCATTGTATCATTTCTCCACAGAGACTTCTTTCTACTCAAGACAGTTTTAAACTTAAATGGCACAATCTTATCCACAATATCTGAAATTGTGGAAAGAAATGTATTTGTCAGTGTGTTTACTGAATATGTGTTGGTGGATACAACCTTACTACATTTCAAACCAATCGTTTATATTTGTTGGCAGCAAAGAATTATTGCCTACAACTCTGCATTCCAGCTTAATCTAATTATCTCTTAGCTGAGCACTATAACTGCCAGGTCCTGTGGAACTTTATCGTTAAAGCTCCTTTCATCAACCTGATGCATGTGAATATATAGAGCATTGTATAAGGAAAACTAATTATTTTAAGTGTGGGCTTTAAGGGCTACCAAGAAAATGTCCAATGGGAAAAAAGGCTTTTGAGTTCCCAAATGCTTTTGCTGAGGCAGCTCATTTTCATTTTTCTGGCGTCTCAAATTAATAAGACTGCTTGCAACAACACTGAGCTATCATGAACTAAATATCTTAATTGGTTCTAAAGTGGTGTTGCACAGTGTTTATTGTGTTTGACATGGCCTTTTTGGAATCACACTCTCTTTTTAGAAAATTCTCTTTTAGTTTTCTTTCTGATTATTCTAACTGGATGTCAATTAAACCAAAATTGGGTCAAAACTTGTAATATATACTTAATATTCATTCAATTAATAGTTCTAGTTAAAAACATTTTTTTTTTTTTGAGGACATTTAAAAAAAGATAGTTTTTACCTGACTAGTCGAGAGGATGAAATGGTTACTGGCCAGATATGTCTCATCACAGAAGATCTCTGGTTTATCCATGTTTAGCTGCTTTGAGATCTTCAGGAGCCCAAGGAGGTGATTGTCAATTGCCATTCCTGTAATTGCCTGAGGAAAAGTCATAATAATACAATTAGAATAAAAAAGAGGAAGATGATTTTTTTTATGAGCCCAGCTGATGTAGCTGAAGAATTCTTCTGGTTTTACTTTTTGGTGTTACCTATTTTTTCCCCCCAATCATCTCTGATTCTAAAACTCTCTGTACCAACCTTGGAATTAAACTGCCATCAATTATTTTTGACAACTACCAAGCACAGCTAAATTGTGACCGACTCTTGTTTGCAGTATTGTCTTAATTGCCCCATATTAGAGGGTTTTTGAGTATTAAAGTCAAGTCAAAGTGTAGCGAGTTTGCAACACCCCCACAAAGTCACCACGACACCACGGCTCTCTTTAGATTGTTCTGTCTTTACTGTAATGATAAAACATGTGACAGGGACTGCATCAGTTTACATCCTTCTGTCCTCCCAGAATACTCTCTCAGCTCCAAATGCAGACTGAGAGGAGACCTCTAATGCGCATGTGCTACTGTGAGTCGAGGGCCGTTCACTGACCAAAATAAAAACATGTTCTCACGAAAATAAAAATACATTAAGTGTGATAAATCTATATACCCCTTCTCTCACTGTCAGAAATTGGAACATACCAGTTCACTTATTGAACAGAGCTTAAAGTTAGCTGGAATATCAAAACGCACTATTACAAAAGCATCCAAATCACTTTTAGGCCTGGTATTTGACTAAGCCACTCCAACACATCACAAAATGATGATGGGGCATTCTACTTTAGGATACTGAGAAAAATCCCTGGTTCTGTCACTTGCAGAAAGTCATCCAGGTCGGAAAGCAAGCAAAGCCACCTCAAACCATCAGAATAGGACCATCATATATGATTATCAGAGTGAGATTCTTCTCTGAATCTTCTCCAGGTCAATCTCCATCCATCCAACCAACCATCCATCCATCCATCCATCCATCATCTGTTTAATTGCTGGTTGGGTTGTGGAAACAGGAGACAGCTACCTAAGCAGACAAGTCTAGACCTCCCTCTCCCAAGGGGTCCTCAGACCAGCTGAGATACATAGTCCTGCGTGTATGTCCTGGGCCTTCCACTGGGTCTCCTCCCAGTAGGAAGTGTCCAGTTAAAGTACCAGATCTACTTAGTTTACCTGCGCTTGCTTATGATGTCGTGTGACGGCTCCTCGAGATATGGAGGAGCGGCAGCTCTACTCTGAGCCTCCCCAGGTGACCAAGCTTCTCACCTCATCTCTAATGGAGAACACAACCCCCCTTCGCTGAAAACTAATCTTGTCATTTTTGATCATGTTCTTTTGATTACTACCTGGAGCTCGTTACCGTAGATGACGATAGAAAGCATTAACCAGCTTATTGAGAGCTTCACTGTTGAGTTCAGTGGACTGGATTAAAACCTTTCAAGAAGCTCCACTTTTGTTTCCTCAATCCAAAGGGTATTCTCGTAGTACTGTTGAGGATTATCAAAATATTTTACAAGTCAACATATGTCTGTTTTTTTCCTTTTCTTTTTGTGGATAATGGGTCTAGTTGTGTTTTCCTGGGGTCCCTAAACCTTAGTAATGGCATTGTAATCCTTCCCAATGTCATACTGATAACGTCAGTGACCTCTTTCTTATCTGCTCGGGGGTTTCTTTATACTGAGGAAGGATGTGTTGCTTTTTGAGATCTTTAAGCTTACGTAATGAAAATATCTATTTATAAGATATCCTGATTGTAAAAGTCTGGTGGTAGTTTTTTAGAGGTTTTTCTGGGTTGTCTTTTTTACCTCCTGAATGCTTGATGTCGGGTTATTTTGATGGTAACTCTTGGGAACTACATAACTGTTCTATATACATACTTTTATTTTATTAAACCAGGGAATAAATGTAGTTAAAGTAACGTAAGGATTTTTCAAATATTATTATTGAGATCTTCCAGCTGAAATATTTGTCCCTTGCACATTTTGTCCTTTCCAACAAATACTCCAAAATACTTACTGCAATTGTGTGGTCTGTCTGGGCCTTAACTGCATCCTTCAATCGTTTCATTTTTTCAGAGTCCTTGAGAGGCCAAAAAAGATTCCAGGTTAAAGTAAAAACAAGGTATATTTTACAAGTAACATAAAACAAATCAAGCAGTGCAGAATATCATGCTTCATGGGTTGATAAATCTGGAGGGACACCATCTGAAAGGAGTCACTTGATATTGCATGCCTCTGACTGGCTGTCCACACCTGTCTCATTTAGAAGTGAACAGTGTTGTGGGAGTTGATAATCAGGGAGAAAGTGAGACAAATGACTCACTGTGAAAGTTGCTCTCTCGTCAGCCATGGACCTCATGAAGGCCAGGGCCTCAGGTGTGGCCGAGCGGATATTATCTACCCGACCATCTTGAAAACGACGAAGTGAAGCACTCTCATATGTGGAAACCAGCCTTCCTCTGCACCTTTGTGTTTAGATTTTAAAATGATTAGTTATACTTGTATGTAATACATTATATACAGTATATACTGCAGGTATGGTATACTTTACTTGTAAAATGCAAGCTGCAAGGCGACTTGTATGAATGCATCTGGGCTCATCTTCTGTTTTTTGATAAATTCTTTTCCATAAGTTTCAAATGTAAATACATCCATATCAAGATTGTCCACCAGCCTGAAGAGAAAAATGAAACAATATAAAAAAAGATATCCATAAAAACTTATTGCAGTACCTATAGTAAGTACTGTATTCCTTTTTTTTTACTTTTACAGAATTTTTAACATCACAACAACAAAATGTATTGTTTTTATAGGGATTTTATGAGATAGAACATAATAAAGATGCACAAAATCGTGTAGTAGAAGGAAAGCATATACGTTTTTCCAGTATGTCTGGAACAGCCATAATGGAGACATGGCAAACATTTGAAAAAGGGTTCACTGGTTGGATGAGACAAACACACCATTCTCACTGTGCACCACGTTAATGGGGACATCATGCTGTAAGTCTACTCTTCTTAAGTCCTAAATAAAAAAATAATGGGGGAAAAAGTTGATGGGATGAAAGAGAAAGCAAACTATAGGCATATCCTGGACAAACGTCTTTTATTGGCAGCAAAGACTTACATATACCGAGCTCCAATGAAATGGTTTCAATGGAAACCATGTTGATGTGTTGGAAAGGCCCAACTGAGATTGTGACAAAATCTGAAAACTACTGGTCACAGATAGGTACTGCATGGTGATGCAGCTGGCTGCTTTGCAGAAAGAAAGTCGTTTGTTTTAGTCCTAGTCAGAGGTCCTTTATGAAGTTTGTATGTTCTCCCCATGAATGAGTTGTTTTTTTCGGGGTACTCTGGGTTCTTCCCACAGTTCAAACACACGATTGTTAGATTAAGTGGTCTTTAGTATTTAGAGTGTGTGATTTTATTTTTTATTGCAGACCTCCGGCACCAGCTACCCTAGGACCCTACATAGACATGTGGGGATAGACGGTGAATGGATGGATGTTCACAGATGTTCTCAATCCAATTTCTTAGACAGAGCTGGTTTGAAAAAAAAAAGAATATTTTAAAATAAAATCTTGGATGCCCCAAAAGACTTGCTGCTTCAAGTGAAGGGTGCAATACAAATACAAGAAAATACAGGAAAGACCCACCACACCTTTCGGACTATTAATTTGTAAAAAAATTTACAAAAAAAGTTACATTTTCCTTCCACTTCACAATAAGACCATATTTAAGCTGGCCTATTACCTTAAATTCCTATAAAGTATATAGTAATTTATTCTGACATGACAAAAGATGCAAAAGTTCTACAGATATAAATACTTTGACAAGACACTGAATTAGTAAACTGATATTTGGAAATATTAGTGCATGGATGTCTTGCCTCTGAAGTCTATCACCAGATGCTCCCAGGAGAGCTTGAATGTGGGAGTTGCATTTCCATAGCAGCCTTCTGGGAGGGGGGAGTGCTCTGGTGCTGGATGGCTGAACCGTTCTGGAGGGACTTCCTGTTCTGATCACAACAAAAATACTGTTTCTTCCTACACTGCCTGTATCAGACCATTGATTGGCAATACAGCTGCTGCAAGGTGTTGACTTACATGCGTTTCATAAGAAACTCTGAGCACTGCACCATGACTATTCCCTCAAAAGGAGAATGCTCACACACCACCCCACACACGCCATCCATTCCTACAACAAACTGAGAGAAGGCAGATGAAGTAGTTGTCCAGATTGTAAGATTAAAGGAAGAGTGAAGTGCTCTTTAATAAAATCTTACCTGCATTGATTTGTCATACCAGCGGTTCGCACCATTTCGTTCCCGGCCACCACCGTGTAGCATCATAAGAGCCCTGTTGGTGTCACTGGGGGGAAGGCTGCAGGCCTCATCCAGACACACCAGGCATATAGAGCTCTCAATCAGAGCCAGAGTGTCCCTGTTAGTTTGATCTGGCCAAAGTAAGGGATGAGGGGAATTTACATTTCTGACAATTTATTACAAACCCTAGAAAGGGATGAGGACGGTGATGGCATTGTTGAGTGACCTTTCATAAGTGTCTCTCTAGCTTGTGCCCATTCAGTCCTTCCATCTGAGGTCAGGATCCCAAAAGGGGGGTGTCTCTCTTCAGCATTTTCAGACATTTTCATGATCTTCTCAAGCTGGGAAAAGATCTCTGTCTCATTGAGCTGCTTGTTGCTTGAGACTACATCCAACACGAAAAACTAAAGAGAAATAAATAAATTTATAATTCATGTGTATCCTCTACAAAATATAACAAACTTCACAGTACCTTACAAAAGTGTTCAAAAATGTAAAAATACAAAAACGTGTTGATGCCCTGTCAAAGTCCAAACTAAGGCTGGGTATCGATTCAAATTTCAAGAATCGATTAAATTCGATTCTCAAGAGATAGAATCGATTATCATGTTCCAATCTAATTTGATCTGATTCAATCTGATCCAGCTCGATATAGATATGGGTCAGTGCTACTAAAAACCTTTTTTGAACTTTTTTGATCTTAGTTCAATGCCTTTAATTCAATTACTTAACACTGGGTGAGTAACAGTTCACTGGAGGAAACTTGCTTGAGCCTTTCAGACACAAGACTTAAAATGGCTCTCTGGACTTTTCGTTCCTGTTTTAGCAGTAAAAAGGGCAAACTATTCAAAAAAATAAAGTCTACTTTTGGCTTTGTGAATTTATTCAATTCAATTTCTATAAGAATCAACTCCCAATGGATTTTCTGATTTTTTAAAAACACAGCACTAGTCCAGACCTAGATGTCAAAATGAACCTCTTTTAGAATACAACAGAATTGCTGTTCAGGGATTCTATTATTCTAATCTTACTGAACTGTTTGCAACTGTAACTGCTGCAAATTGAAATTCTGTGAAGTAACAATGCAAGGGTAGAATACAAATTCATGCAACATGTCTCAGGTTTTTAGATACACATATTTGTAAAACAATTATAAAAAAATGCACTCTTTTGTCTCTGTTTCAATATTTTACAACAATTTGTGTCAGTCTGTTAGATACAATTCCACAAAAGCACTTTAAAATTAGTTGCAAATTGACAAAATTAAAAAAGATTCAAAGAGGTTTGAAAACCTTGGCAAGGCTTTGCAGTAATTTGTTCAAATTAGTTATTTATTAAATCAGTGATTTTCTGTATGGTATTGACAGTAATGGCAGGAAATAAAAATGCCCAGTTGTTATTATGGGGCTCCTATGCTACCATTCATTAAGGAATATATTAATGGAAAAAGAGCTGCGTCAAAGTGCCGGATTTAATCAGCAGTAATTAAGGTTACTCCTTCCATTTCCACAGAGACAGACTCTTAGATTCACAAGACTGCTCAATGCTCCCAGAATAATTTCCTGGTGCGAGCTCCTCCAGATGTCTGAGGCGCTGGCTTGGACACAGTTTTATGAATGATAAGAATTAGTCAGGACTGGTGTGCATTGAGACGAGACAGCACTGGGAACAGACAAGGGATGTGGGAAGCTGCTTTAGTTCAGTGTGTATTTTTTATTTACGTCTGTAACACATAAAAACTTAACAAATGTACAAAACACATTTAAAGCCACAAGGTATTATTGATTCAATTTAAAGTCAAATTTATGAAATCCCAGATTTTTACACTTGGGGTAGATAACTAGATTTTACCTACCTTAAATCTCCTTCAGAAATTAAAGTAAAAATGTCAAGAGAAAAATCCTAAAGTACTACTTTGATACTCCCACTGTGAGCATCTGAGTTTTGGCTCTTATAAATCTTTTTGAACAATCTTTGAGGGCCTCATTCTTTCAATCAAATTTATCTTAGTTCAGACAACTTACATATTGACATCCACCTTTCTGTCCATCCATCCGTCCATGCATGCATGCAGAAACCTTATTTCTTTGTTGATGCTGTTCCAGTCAAGCAGTGCTTTCTAAGTCAAAAGAGTATATAAGTCACATTCATCAAGGACAAAAAAACTACTGTATCTATTAGGAGATATTTTTTGGTACTTTCTGGTCAGTCAGGCCACTGTTTGACAATCTGACTAATTTATTCAAATTAACACTGTAACATCTCCAAAAAATAAAACCATAGTTTCATGGAGGCATGTGTATGTGTTTTTAACCTGGAAATTTGATATGCAGCAATGTTAGGCCAACCAGTTTGAATGTCTTATCCCAGCAGATAGTAAAATTTAAGATGAAGCTATCAGGTCAAATAGAAGTTATATTGTTTAGTATGTTGAGTACATGGACTGGACTGAGTCAAAGTGATGCTTAGGAGAAGATATGTCTGATCAGCATTAAAAAATGTGTAAAATATGTTGCAAATACGTTTTAGCAAATACAAATGATAACATCCCATATTAAATATGCATTGTTCAGTGTTATAATATTCAATAATCAATTCTAAGACACAACATATGTTCAGAGTTAACAGTTTGAGTGAAGTACGAATAAACATGTGAAAAGCATATTTAGATTAAATTAGTACTGAGTAACTTTTGAACAAGATGCTGATATACATAAATGATCTATTTGTTGAAGAGACTGAGCCCTTACCTGCAGGAAACAATCCACCTTTTTCTGGTTGAGAACAATGATCCAAGACTAGAGGAAGCCCTGATGGAGTTCCAGCCACACTACTACTACACTACAAGGACATGGTTTGGGTTTCTTAGATATGTCCATCAGTTTTTCCTGGACCGAGATCTAACAATCCTAAAATTCCAAAATACAATCCACAGGTCTGTTGATCATCATCATCTTCTTGCCCAAGATGATCTGATACCAAGTACACTTATGTAATACCATGTTCTCAAACATAGCACTTTTTATTGAGATGTAATGCTTAGCACAGAATTACAATAGCAAAGCTTGAATTCAGATCAGACAGGTTGTATCCCGATAACAGCCTCAGGTAACTCCAACATAGCAAATGCCCACTCAACAGAATGGCTCCTCATCCTATACCATCAAGAGACTCTGAACACTTTCACACTTCTGCAGAGAGAGCGTTCTGTACCTTGTCTCTCACACTTCAAAATAGCAAAGAGGTGACACGCTCACTCATTTGGGAATACCACAACACAGAGGTTCTCAGGAGGGGGTTGTGAGTATCACCGTAAGCCCCGAGAGGGAAAGAGGATATCATACTCTTCTGCAGGGGTTCAGTTCCATAACCAAAACTGCTTGGATTGAAATCCTAAAACTGTTCCAACACCAGTTCTGACTCTTATTCCACCACTGAGGTGGCATTCCACATCCAAAAAGGCATATTATGATGCTAGGAATCAGGATATTCAGGCTCTTGTCCTCACCTGCCTCTTGACACACTGGACCAGATCCATCCTTATTGGTGGAAGGCCAACATCGAAGTAGCCTGCTTTTGCCTTTGTGGTTTGAGCCAGAAAGCCCTGATATCCACTTGCTGACAAACTCCACCTTGACGTCTGGCGTCAGAATTATGTCCTGGGCCCCATATTTATGGTAAGAGATGGTATTCATGGTAGTCTTAAGATCTCAATTAGGGTACAAACCCAGAAAGATTAAATCTTCTCATGAAAGGTATTATTTCACAACTGTGCATGCAGGGTTGTGCACATCCTATATCAATTGTATAAGTTGGGCAAATGTATCTTACGACCTTTTATAATTTTCTTTTAAATTAATGCAACGTCAACTTCAAGTATAAGTGTGACGGAGTGTCAAAAGCTTTGTTAACAGCCACTTAACTGACCTGGTTTTTGCATGCCACGATCATGTGCTCTGGTGCTGAGGAGGCTGCGTTCATGTCGACCTTCAATGTGTCTGTCTTCAGCCCTGGGTAGCGGTAGGAAGTGAAAAGGCGGTAGTACTGCTCCATGCACAGAGGAGTCCCTGCTAACTGGCCCCGAGCAAAATCCAAAGGCAAATTTCTCCTGAAACAATTCATTGCAGATGTTTAAGTCAGAGATCTGACTCTTTGTTGGAGGGTTTAAGGATAAATCAGAAGCTACTACAATGCAGTGGTTGATAAATTACAGGTTGGACTTACGCATCAATGAGAGCCTTATACTCTAACACCCCACAGATGAGACGAGCAGCAAATCTTAGGGGAGCAGAAATACATGACATTTTTTAAAACATAATGAATGTTCAGTGTAAAACACTGCAGCCACAAAGAGGACTGTTTGGTGAGTATAATTCAATATAGTCCCATATCTCAAAAGGCTAACCATAATCAAATCATGGCAAATTACTAAGATACAGTGTGTGTATTTTTGTGTACGTATGTGTAGGTGTATGCGTGTGTGTGTGTGTGTGTGCGCGTGTGTGTGTGTGAGTAGAAAAACTTGTCAGACCTTATGCTGTATGTCATTTGTCTCAGAGTTATTACGTTCAAAGACAAATCAATACAGAGGAGGCAGAGGCAGTGTGCCACACCCTCTGAATGAGGCCTGAGCGGCGGTCTCTGAGGAGAGCTTGGTCCTGTCACTCCCGATCAAATAAGTGGCCACATCAGTAGGCATCCAACTGCTGTTTTTGTGTGTTCTGGAAACATTCAGCTTGTGGGTCAAGAGCTGACAAAAGCTGATGTTGAGTTACAGAGCTGAATGGAGCAGCTCTCATGCCTGGTGGAGCAGGGCTCATTTAATAAATGGTCTAGATGACTGGAATTCGGATCTTAATCTTAACATCTCTGTCTGCCTGAAATAAGCATAAACATTGTCAACAGCTGAAGAGCTCAACATGAAGAGTTTATTTGGTTAGTGATAAATGTGGAATTTAGTAACATTACAATTAACCCAACCTTACAACAGACTAAAACTAAGTTAATGCTGTTTACAGTTTTTAACTTTTGCTACAATTTAATTTTCCTGTGAAGTAGGCTACATTTTATTTTCTATCTTTGTCACACTTAATAAGATGAGAGATGTCTATCATTTTGTTCATAGTTACACATCAACTGTGAGAGACATAATGTTAAAAAAACTTCCAGTAATACATTTTTTATACAATGGAGCAGGAAAAAAAGTATTTAGCATCGACAAGCAAGCAATAATTTAGCCCCCAAAGACACGATACTTCATCTTTAAGAGGCTTTTCTATCCTCCCCTTGCTACCTGTACACCAGTTTGAACTCGTTATCCGTACAAGACACCTGTCCATACCTTCAAAACAGTCAAACTCCACCATAGCCAAGACCAGAGAGATGTCGAAGAACACCAGGGAAAATATTGTACACCTGCACAAGTTTGGGGTCAAGTCAGTCTACAATAAGCAAGCAGCTTGGTGAGAATAGATAAACTATTTGAGCAATTATTAGAAAATGGAATAAATGCAAGATCACTGACAATCTCCCACTTGCGTAGACCTGGGGCTACATGCAAGATCTCCTCTCATGGGGTTAACATGATCTTGAGGAACCAGCCAAGAACTACACGAAGGGAACTGGTCAATGTCCTGAAGAGAGCTGGAACATCAGTAAGAAAGGTTACTATGAGTTACACACTACGTCATCACGGATTAAAACCCTGCAGCAATCAAAAGGTCTCCCTGCTTAAACCAGCACATGTCTAGCCCCATCTTAAATTTGCATTCTGGACGATCCAGAGGAGGATTGGGACAATGTCATGTGGTCATATGAAGCCAAAATAAAACTTTTTGGTATAAACACTTACCGTATTCAGAGGGGAGAGAATGCTGAGTTACATCCCAAAAACACCATACCAACTGTGAAGCATGATTATGGAAACATTATGATTTGTTGTTTTTTTTGCAAAGGGGAGAAGACAACTGATTCATATTAAGGAAATGATGAATAGGGCCATGAATCATGAGATTTTTAGCAAAAACCTCCTTCCATCAGTGAGGGAATTGAAAATGAAACATTGCTGGATTGTCCAGCATGACAATGATCCCAAACACACCGTTGGATGTTCAACTTCTTCCTCAGCCTTAAATCTTTTGCAGCCTACATCAGGATTGTCCTCTATTTAGCCCCATTCATCACCATTTTAAATCTGTTCCCTGAGCCTGCTGAAGAAAAGTGTCCTTAAGGCAGGGAGGCTGCCACCACCGTGCTTCATGGTAGATTTGAAGCTTTCAGTGTTATTTGCAGAGTTAATTTTCTACCACATGTTATATTTTTTATTGAAACCAACAGCTGTCTGTTCAAAAATTAGGATATTGTTTTTATAATTAAATCCTGTTTTAAACTCCTGCAGTTTTAGGAGTCACATCAGGAATTCTGTCAATACAGAATAGAAATAAAAAGCAGGAAAAGCAATGCAGTTAATGCAAAAATATTGTTTCTATTATGGACTTGACTTTATTAAAGATTCATATACAGACATGTATATGTCCACATTTAAAGTGGCAGAATTTTCTACAAGTGGACTCGTAGGTGCTTCATAATTTCATAATCAGTTTTGTTCAACATAAACCTTAATTAGGCTTCCCAGTCTTTTACACGGGCTATCTAAAAAGGAAATAAAATCTATGTAAAAAAAAGAGCAGCATATACCTGAGAGTATCTTTGTGATCTCTAAAATCCTGTTTTGGGAAAACCATGGCAGGACTTGAGTTAACTGGCAGGGCCAACCTATTGTTCAGGTACATATCCTCCAGCCAGTAGTCATAGACCTGAAGGCAAACACAGTGACAGTTTAAAAGAAACGAAATATTTTGAAAGAACTCAGTTTCTTGACAGCTTTTTTTCTGTAACTTTTGGATGCATCCCTGCTCCGACAGAACTAAATCAAAAACCTCTTTGCTATATCAGCAAGCCAAGTAAAAGCCGGATAATTGACTATTCATTTGATCCAGATGAGCATGTACATCCAAAGGTTGTAAGACAGTGGCATTCGAGGGACAGAGTGCAGGCCCCTGATTTTTAAGGCTTCATTGTCTTCAGATAAAAGAACAGTGGGCAATGAAGTAAAGAAAACCACTGTAAACTATCATCCATCATAAGAAAAAGGAAGTGGGAGTGTGACAAACTTCATGGAGCTGAAACACATACCTGCACACGTGAGGTTGCAAGACAAATATATTGTATATTAATCATTTTTAGTGACAAAAGAAAACCTTTTAAAAAATCCAAACATTATTCATAACAGAAAGATGAAACACATACATGAATTCGTGGAGAAAAAAAAATGCAATAACTTTTTTTGATACAGAAAAAAAATTAAATTAGTGAGCAACTAGCCTGTCTTTTTTATTATCAGAAGGGGTGTTTTTAAAACAAATCTTTACCCAGTTAGTTGTTTTGTCCCTCCTCTCCAAAAGTTTCTTCTGAAGAACTTCGCCGACACCTCCGGGAGCTCCAAACCTCTCCACAATGATCTTAGTCTTCTTAAATTGCTCCTCATTCACAAGATGCTGGACGCATTTCAGGTAGGTATCGAGGGTTTGTTTGAGTGGGGGTACAGGGATTTTTGGCAAGACCTGATGTAAAAACATTTCAACCAGGATCAATATGATGTTGGTCAGAATTCTTCATACACTGAATGTAAGCATTCATGTCCACTCCATTCCTGTTTTTGATTATTGATTGTCCTTTTTTCACTTTTGGGTTAAATTTTACAGCTAGAATCTCTCCTACAAATTGCCAAAATTATACTGTATCTACAGGTTTACATAAATACTGCACTTTCACCCTGATTCATGTTTGGATAAATGCTGTTTGTCAAGTTGCAATAAAACCATGTGCTCTTTAAAACCATCAACAAGCTTCTGGTACAGTTTGGCTGGATATAACCATTGATTTGTCAGAAATTATAGCACAAATTGATGGATTTTTGGGATTGATTTCTCTGTTTTTAAGCATAGTTCACAATTTTCCAAATAGTTAAGGTTGGTGTTATTCCAGATGGTTACTGTCAGCCTACTTTATCTGTTCACAAACCAGTCTTTAGAATCATTGCTCAGTTACAAGACCCAGTTGTGTCACAATACTTTTCCTTCTTAGTCAGTCTTCTCATTTTGTGCAATGGAACTATTATTCTGGCAGAAAAACCAACCCTCACTACGATGCTACCACCATCATACTCCACAATTACCAATTATTCATGTTGACAGTTAAAAACACGTTTCATATCACAGTACCCAATGGCTCAGAGTTAAACATTTCTCCAGATGGCATTTTGCCTGTCTATGTGTGCAGCTGTAAATTTTAGGCAAGCTTGAATTTGGGAGGCTACTTTCTTCATTGGTATCTTCTAAATCGAGGTTGATATAAAACTTGATTCACCGTGGACAGTTTTTTTCTTCCATTTTTTGTGTGTGTGTAAATGTTTTTGTAAATGGGTGAATGACTGAATGTAGTATAAAGGACTTTGGGGTCTCTGGCAACCTAAGTAAAGCACTATACAAATACAGGCCATTTACCATTTATTTTTTGGTATATTCCAATTGATAAGTGCTGCATTAAGTACTCCTTTAAAAGATTTGTCTTCTATGAAAACAATATGAAATTTGGTTACAAAAGGTAAAGGTGAAAAGACATCAATTAAAAGATGCTTTTGATGTCTGGATGCAGCTTAAAGGTGGTCAGGTTTGGGCTAAAGAAGTCAATTTTTCACCATATTGTCTGGTTTTCTGTGTCATGTTTTTTTGTCGAATGCCCTGAACAACTTTATTTCATCCACTGGTGACAGTTTGAGTGAACGTTAGACAAGAAGATAATTTTCCTAAACAGAAATAAAAACTGGATTTGGAACCTGACACTAAGCTTCTGGAATAACCACTCTGACTGACTATGGGTAAAATCTGAGCCAATATATAGAAGACCTAGAAATTTAAATGAACAAAAATGGTTGCACACCCAGGTTTAAATATTACTAGATTATGGCTACAAAAATCATGCTGTGTCTCTGTGACTATACATCAGACACCCTTTTAATTGTTAACGAGGGTATATCTATTTGTTTGAACCTGTATGTATAATTTTGGCCATGGAATAGTAAACATAAATAAATAAAAATAATTAAAACTCTGGAAGCCAATTCTTGTACTATCAGTTCACCATGAAAAGATGTCTTAAGTCCATCATTAAAAGCCCAGAAATAATATGACATTCAGGCCATTGATGTGAGTTTCTAAATTTCTGAAGTGGATGAGGGATAAAATTATAAAAGCAACACTATCTGTGTTTGTATTTCTGAAGGAGCGGAGTAATTATTCTAAATAAAGATGTTTTTAAGGGATCTGTTATCATTAAGGGTTGAGTTAATAATTTATCTTGTTTGCCCCAGGCATATTTTAGAATAAATTCCACAGCCTCATTGATTTTGTTATAAAATGCAAAGTGATTATGTTTTCTGTATGATGTTGCATAGTATGCATTTTATACACCAAGTGGTAAGTATTGATAAATAAGAGGCTGAAGTGAAATGAATCTCCACAGTGATCTGTGGAAATTAATTTACTGTTTCTGGGAGAAAAAAAAACAACAAAAAAATAACCATAATAGTAAAACACTTTTTTAAAAAACAAACTAACTTGAATATGATAGGATAATATGATAATATTATATGATAACAGCAGTTTTCGAGTAATTAGCTTCATTAAAGGAAAGTTATTCTTACTTTCAATTTATACCCCTAGTGGTCAATTGGGGTCACTGATATGCGTTATCCGCGGTGCTGAATTCAGCAGCGGAAATTCCCAATTCTGACTCCAGATAAAAAGACACGCTATTCTTTGTCCAACTTTTAAGGAAACTAACAACAAAGTACATTATTTTCGAATAGGAAACGATAAGACATTATCATACGTGGCTGTCTTGGCCTCTTGCTTCTTGTTTCTTTGTTGCCGACATATTTGCAGTTCAGTCGGGTGAGGAGAAAGAAAAACTCGGGTTTGACTTCAGCTCCGTTCCTGCTTTGAAACATGAGGTGCTGTTTAAAAGTGGACCGGGAAGAGAAGTAAAAAAAGGTACAACATACATAGACCCCTCTGAGGAATGCATATATAGCCTACTGTCTGGGAATGACCCAGCACGATTCAATTTTTCATCATTTTGCAGCTTAAATGCTATTTGCTGCATGTCCTTGAATTCCAGCCGCGTCCCATCGCTCAGGCATGCAACACATATACTCACCATACATTCCTCTAGAGACTGACATTTTTAATAAACAAATAGAAGAAATTAGTAGTTTGTAGGTGAAAAGTACACAGCTGAAGAAGAGTATCTAATTTAATTGAATTTAATTGCTTATTCTTTTCACTTTAATTCAAGTCAGTTCAATGCAAGGTTGGTATTTCAATACTGCTGGATTAAAGTGGAGCAATTTACGCAGGAAAAGGTTAGACTTCTTGAAAATTTAGATATTTATCAAGTCCTTTAAACTAAATACTTAACCTACTGAACCACAAGTTTGAAAATATACTTTCAATCAATTTATTTGACCGAGTAGGGTGCGAAAATGATGTATTTCCTACTTGGTTACGTTTTTAAAGTTATTGTTAACATACTGATGATTTCACTGCATCAGTAATGATATTATATATATATGATATTATATATATATATATATATATATTATTTTTTGTCCGTAGACTACTCCCACTTTACAATAACGCTTGAAGAAACTAGAAAAAAAAGTCTAATGACCCGTTTAAAGTTTGAATTACGTCCCAAAACTGAAGGTATAACTTGGTAACATCGTAATGTTATGAAAAAGATCATGCTGATTATCTAAATTATAAAAAAAAAAACAACAACTGGAAAATCTTTATATTTTAATACCGAAAGTCACTCTGGATATTTTATAAGTTCTGAACTTTTTTAAGCATTCACATAAACATACCATTACGGTTCAATAAATATTGTTTGACAGTAAAACACTCGTTCCACAAAATAATTAAAATGAAAGAGAAATTAATCCAATATTAAAGAGAAGTGGAGTGAAAACTCTTACTTTGTTTCTGCAGCACACAGAGAGTCCGAGGAGTGCACTGAAGTTCACATTATGTCCACCAACATCCCCGCCATCAAACTCTCATGTTTGGAGTTGGAGAAGAAGAAAAAGACGCTTTGCCGCGAAGCTGCGGCGCTACATGAAAGCGCAGCTTGAAAAGATGCTGAAGGTGTTTGTGTTCACCTACTCCCCTGAGGGAACAAACTCCTCCCATCGAAATCAATTCGCGGAACATATTATCTGTCATCTTCCCCACTCACCCCACCTCCCCTCGCATTCGACGGTAAAGTTGATGCTTAGAGTAGGACAAAAGGTCGGGTTCTGGGCTCATGTGAAAGCCCCACTGCTTTTCAGGGACGGTTGTGCCTTTTCTTGAACACATTAGTTTTACACTTATGTTTAAACATGTAGTATTAGCTTTTATTGAAACAAAACTAGTTTATTGCAGGTGTCCGAATCTTAGTTAACTTGTCGTTTTTATATAATTGGGTTCCGGTGCGTTTCTGGTACTTTATTTCTTGTTATTATATGTCTCTGTTCCCACTGTTATTCTTTTTAATATCATCTTACCTTACCCAATCACTGCCCACCAACTGTTCTTTGTGCAGCAGATGACTGGTTTTTGATATTTTTACGTAATCCTTATATAATATTTTCACGTGTTGTACAACCAGTATAAACTGCTAATAATGATTACTGAATTTAAGGTAGTTTACAGCAAGCATATTTTCATCCAATACATATGAAAAGCTGGGATTAATTTTAGGGAATTCATTTTAGGCTACTTAATATAACGTGTTTTAACTAGAATGTGATAGTGATCTCTAGTGACATGATGTGAACAGGAAAGTATCTATCTATCTATCTATCTATCTATCTATCTATCTATCTATCTATCTATCTATCTATCTATCTATCTATCTATCTATCTATCTATCTATCTATCTATCTATCTATCTATCTATCTACCTACCTACCTACCTATCTGTCTGTCTGTGTCTATCTATCTATCTATCTATCTATCTATCTGTCTGTCTGTCTGTCTGTCTGTCTGTCTGTCTGTCTGTCTCTATCTATCTATCTATCTATCTATCTATCTATCTATCTATCTATCTATCTATCTATCTATCTATCTATCTATCTATCTATCTATCTATCTATCTATCTATCTATCTATCTATCTATCTATTTCCGCCTAAATGTTGAGTCATTTTAAAATTACAAAGAAATAAAAACGAAAACAATGCCTTCACACTGACCCAAACAGAGATTTATTAAACCACAGCTCATTCAGTTAAACACATTTGTTCATCTTTAGGACATCATTGTTTCCGCCGGCTTGACAAAATGCGCGCAAACACACATACACATACGCGTAAACATTTTTACATTGTGCATATATCAACATATGTACAGATCATGACACATTTAACTTCAACTATAAACAAAAATAAATAAATATAACGCATTTGGTACATAACTTACAAAAATGTTTAAACAACGGAGGCATTTTGATGTGCAAAACTACCTAAAAAATAATTTCCTATTTTTGTGCTGAAGGAGGGAGAGAATGTGCTGCTTATATTTTGGTTGGTCCCACATATTAACTTATTTCTCTTTTTTATATATAATACTCATATAATATCTATAATATACACAACTTCAATAAATTCTCTCACAAAAAAAACTGCTGTTGACGAACTCCACGAAGACTTTTTGACCCGGTATCACACCAAAGAAAGAAAGAAAGAAGAAAGAAAGAAAGAAAGAAAGAAAGAAAGAAAGAAAGAAAGAAAGAAAACAAAGAAATAAAAGACTTTGGCAATTATCTCACACAATCATGATTCTCTTGATTGGGTGTTTTAAATTGTACATACATAAAAGTTTAAATCACTAGCTTAGGACCTGTCTGCCTCATCCGGGGAATAAAACTCCTCCACAGCTGGAAATGTTTAGGTGTATTCCGGACCAGACTGTTGCGCTCTGAAAGGATCGAACCCATTTTCGTCCACCGACAAGCAATTCCCCCCCGAACTGTAGCCCTTCTTTTTAGCCCTCACTTCCTCCATCTTGATGGTGTCGTACAGGCCCTGCGGAGCCTCATCTAACAGGTTATCCCTTTCCGAGAAAGACGGTTTCATTTGGCACACGTTACGCAGCAGCAGCAGCGCCGGCGCGTAAAGCACGTTGACCAGACCCATACCCAGATTTAGCTGGACGAAGCCAAGGTTATGCACGATCTGTCCGGCCACTATCGGACCCATAGCGTATGCGATGGAATATGAAATATCCGCGATAGCATAAACGCTGCCATACACGGAGACATGACGCACATCGACCAGGAACGCGAGTGTCGGCAGCAGCGCCGTGTCCACCAGCGCAATACCGAAACAGATGCCGCACAGCGGAGCGATGAGCTGGCCGAAAGTTTTGCATGCAGGGACCGTGCATGAGCTGGCCCCTATGATTACCATACCTAAAGCCCCGTAGAACCACTGCAGGTGCGGGTTCTTTGCGGCCAGTTTAACAGTTATGTACACACCAAGGATGTGAGGGAAGAAGGCTGGCAGCCAGGTGAGTCCCATCTCCCACTGAGTGGAGTGCATGGTGGTCTCCATCCAGTTGGCGATGGTGGGCTCTAGGAATGCCAGCGGGATGTTGGCCACAGTGAGCGCCCCGGCCACCACGGCGATGTAGGGGTCTATCATGAGTCTGTACATCGGGGTGCCCACAGGCATGTTCTCCCGAGTCCTGTTGGAGAAGGGCTTGATAACGGTAAGCAGCAGAACACCATCAGCCAGGCAAACAGAGGCGAGCACGATGAAGGGGACCCTTTTCCCGGCGAACTCATACAGGATACCTCCGAAGGGAGGCGCCACCAGGCTCCCGAAAGAGATGAACGCAAGAGAGATGCCGAGCGCCCGGCTCCTCTCCGCTTCCTCCGTATATTTGTCTGCGATCATTGCGAAGCCGGAGGTGTCCGCGAAAGCAGAACCCAGACCCTGTAAGCTTCTGGCCACGAACAGCGTTGCATAGTTCTCCGCGAAGGCGAAAATGCAGGTGGATACGAACATCACGGTCAGTCCGATGAGAAGAGGAATATCGTATCCGACTCGATCTATGAAAGTTCCCGAGAGTGGGTTGACTAAGAGTTGCAGGATAGCTTTAGATGCAAAAAGGACTCCTATTTGGATGTCCAAGTTGTCCTTGTTGCTTTTGTCTTGACTTGTGCTGTTGGCTGAAGAAGTGTTGGGGTGCAACACTAGATGGACGTGTTCTGACTGCTCGTTCTCTAGATCAGCAAGATAGTCTGGGATAATTGGCACAATAACCATGTAGAGCATATTGTCCAGCAGCAGAGCCACGCAAACAATCACTAATATGATCCGCTTCTGCTGGTGAGGGTCTCTCATTGCGGAGCCCAGCTGCTTGGTTCTCTCTCCCATCTCGGATAGTTTTACAGCGGCTGATTTTGCCAGCCCGATCGACCCTCCTTCTCCATCCATGATGTGCTTTTTTCTAATTAAAGAAGTTAAAAATTTTAATAATAAAAAAAGTTGTGCTTTCGATGTTTCAGCGTCTTGATGTGGTGCTCTCCGTTCTTGCCTCGCCAGTGCGTAAAGGGAGAGGCACAGAGGAACTCGGCTGCCTCATCGATGAAGATGGCTTTCTTCAGCTTCCTCCAGTTGTTCTCATGCGATGCACTTTCATGATCTTTCGAGAAGTGACGTGGTTAAACGGATTCAATTTCTGCAACTTTGCAGAGGCTTTTTTTAGCGCTATCTTCACATGGCAAAGTTTTAGATCGATAGATTAATTTAGCTACTTTCTACCTGCATATACTGTGACGCTCAAAGCAGCTCATGTCTTCCATCACCTGTGGCACTTTTCTTCTCTCCGCTCTGAGACCACAGATGACTTGGTGGCCATTGGTGCACATTAACCCACAGGTTATGCGCTATTTTAGTTCTTTTTTTCTTCAACCTCTATCTTCCCTTTTTTGCTGTGACGCACCACTGGTTTGCCACCGAATGGGTCTTTTCGCCACTTGCCTCCTTTATGGTAATTCCACAATCACTTCAACCAATGAGAGAAAGTGATGACCAGAACAGCAAAGTCGGTTAAGAACAACCTTTCTTGCTTTCTGTGACTCCTCTATGGAAGCCTTTTTCCCAACATTTAAAATACATGAATTGGCAAACGTGTCATAAGGGGTAGCAATTAGAAAACAAAATTTCAACTTAAATTATGAGATTCCTAGTCATTATATCTAATTTTAGTTATGATTTTAACTTTCGAATTCATAATAATTAGATATAAAGTTATTAATTTGTTTTTCTAACAGATATCAGACTTAAAGTCAGAATTTTGACCGAATGTTATGCTAATACATTTGAAATGAATATATTTGAATGTTGGAGTCAGAATTGAAGTTTAGTATCTAGTACCTTACTATTAGAGATTCAGTGTCATAATTACAAAATTCATTGTCAGTATTTTTGAGAATATATATCAGATATAGAAATTCCAACTGTGATTTTCAAATTCCAATTTCATTATTTAGAACTTTTAAGACATAGGCTACTCTTGGCAATTATAGTAAGAGATGTGAAATGTAACATAAAGATTAGGCCTTTAACTTTAATTGTGAAACTAAATCTAGAACCCCACACCATAAAATGGTAAATCATGACTTACACTTTCATAATAAAAATAACAGTTATGATATTCAGTTTCATTATTTTGAATGTGAAAACAACAATCTTGAGATAAAAGTCCAAATTGCCCTCTGCCCTCAATTTTATATCAATGAAAAGAAAAAGAAAAGCCCATTTGCTTTTTTAAATCATATTTTTGTGAAATTCAAGGTGAAATTTAAAAATGTATAACAATTTTTTTTCAGAACACTTTACACAATTAGCACAACTATACTTCTAGTATGTAGAATACCCCAGACCTTTTGCAAAAGTACACTTTTTGTGAAGAATATTCACAAATTTAGAAACAAAACACATTTTATGATAACATTTTAAACACACACGGCTAATGTAGTTCTGAATCTTGTATTTTAACCAATCATGTCATGGTGTTATTATACAGGAAATAATTAGATATTAATACAACATTAATCAGAGAAAAATACCCAAAGAGGTCCATATCCGCTCTGGAGGAGCTGCAGAGATCCATAGTCAAGGGAAGAAACATAGCAACTATTAGATATGCACTACACATGTAACCTTCCGGAACAAGAAGAAAAAACTGTATTTAAAAACAAAAACAAACTGATACAATCTATGGTTTGCAGTTTACTGCTGAAGGTGTGCTGGTCAGATAAGACCAAAACAGATTTTTTTTATTTCCACGCAAAACACTGTGTGGAAAGAACCCAAACTGCACATCCCCCTGAAAACTCCATCCCCATTGTGAGACACTGGTGGCAAAATCATGCTGAGGAGAGGCCTTTCAACTCAGTTCATCCATCCATCCATCCATTCATCTTCATCTGCTTATCCGAGGTTGGGGGCAGTAACTTAAGCAGAGAGACCCAGACTTCCCTCTCCCCAGCCACTTGGGCCAGCTCCTCGGGAGGAATCCAGAGGCGTTCCCAGGCCAGCCAGGAGACAAAGTCCCTCCAGCGAGTCTTCCTCTGGGTCTCCTCCCAGTGGGACGTGCCGGGAACACCCCACCAAGGAGGCGTCAAGGAGGCATCCTGACCAGATGACCTAGCCACCTCAACTGGCTCCTCTCGATGTGGAGGAGGAGCAGCTCTCCTCTGAGCCCCCTCCGGATGACCGAGCTTCTCACCCTATCTCTAAGGGAGAACCCAGCCACCCTGCGGAGGAAACTAATTTCAGCTGCCTTTATCCGTGATCTCGTTCTTTCGGTCACCACCTAGAGTCCGTGACCATTGATGAGATAGGAACATGGATCGACGGGTAAATCAAGAGCTTTGCCTTTGGGCTCAGCTCTCTCTTCACCATGACAGACTGGTACAGTGCCCACATAACTGCAGACGCCTTACCAATCCGTCTATCGATCTCCCAACTAATTTTCCCCTCATTCATGAACAAGATCAGTTCAATTCAATTCAGTTCAATTTAATTCAGTTCAATTCAATTCAATTTATCTTTTGCTTATTCACAGCACATGGAATTTGGAAAAAGAAAGCCATTTCAATTCAGTTGTACATACAGTACATTCCAATTAACCTATAAATTAATTATTCCAATCAGTTTAGAAGTTTTCGAACTAAGGAATGCTAGCAGATTACATAGAGTCATTGGGTGTTTCTCAATGTCAAGGCGCCTCGCCTACCCAGGCATTGCATTACGAGCACAGTCCTTCCTTGGTCAAAAAAACAGTTTGGAACAGACTTGCCTTACATGACCGCGGCTGCCGGCTTACGTGCTCTGTTTACGTCTCGGCCATCGTAGTAGCATTGTAGCGTAGTAATATTACTTCAACCATGGAACTGTAAATGTATAACGAGAGTTTTAGTTTTTATTATATGTCAGTTAAATCAAATGTGCAAACGAATTAGTACCTTGTAGCCACCGAAGCTGCAACTACTAAGCAACTAACGAACCATATATAACTGCTTTGCATCTAAAAAATAATAATAAAAAAAATAAAACAAACATTTTAGATATAAGCCCGATGGTTAAAATTAGTTGAATAACATTTAAGTAGCTGCTGCCGGCTCCTACCGCGCTGTATTTTGGGAAATTTTTGACCGAGAGAATGCATGATGGCACGTCTGATGTATCCTTGGTTAGTTAGCTAAACGGCTAACAAACGGAGGACAGATTCCTCGGTAGCACATGAACATTGGAACACGCCTTGGCGGTCCCTGATGACATATCTCCTAGGCAACTGGGGCGGGACCAAGGCATCAAGGCGAGGTTCCTGGGCATTGAGAAACACCCAATGACTTGCAGCATTCACTCCTTCTGAACTAAGATATAGCAAAAGTAGACAGTCACCTGCATTTTGTCGTTGACTTCACAGCAATCCCTTATACTGAGCAAGCGTGTATCAACAGTGGAGAGGACAAACACACCTTTAACAGGAAGAACCTTCCAGCAGAACCTGGCTCAGTATGACCAGCCAACTGCCAATGGACACGGTGTTTGAGAATACAGACCAGAGATGCCAAAAGAACAAAAGCACTGATCTAAGAGTACATTCTATGTTAAAGAAAGTAAAAAAGTTAGTAATAAAACATGGAACATGGTAACAGAGAGCATAATCCAACCTCCAACAAAGCATCAGAGCTGAGTAGAATTCCAGGCCAGATTTTGCTTCTATGGAGATAAAAACACTGAGAGAAAACAAATAAAAAAAGGGAGAGAAAACAAACTCAACAGTTGAAATAACAGAAAACCAATCAACTGGAGATTCTAAGCCTATAGCATCTTAACTACAGTGATAGCTCAGGATTACCTAAACCACTCTATTAACTTAATCAAAAGAGAAAGTTTAAAGCCTAGTCTTGAAAGTAAACCAGGTTACTGCCTCACCGACTGAAATTGAGAGCTAGTTCCACAGGAGAGGAACTTGATAACTAAAAGATCTGCCTCCCATTCTACTTTTAGAAATTCTAGGAGGTACGAGTAAACCTGCAGTCTCAGAGTGAAGTGCTCTGTTGGGAACGTATGGAGCAATCAGATCACTGATTTATGATGGAGCTTGATTATTATGAGCTTGATATATAAGTCCGATCTTAAATTCTATTCTGGATTTAATAATGGGGACAGGGAACCTGGAACAATAACCTGTGTTTTGGGGCAGATGCTCACTATCCAACTTTAAAACGATATGAACCATAGATCCATAAGTACGCTGAAATGGTTCAGATCAAATACATTTTAATATAGCACATTCAAAGTTTAAACCTAAATCAAATTGAAAATCCATAGCAATTCTTGAAAATTAACTGCCATGAACCAGTTAAGTCCAATCTAACTTAACCTGATAAATATGCAAAATCGTGCCCATTTGTTTGCTTGCAGGGAAAGGCGGTTTTGCATCGCCACACATTTTTTCAAATATTAATAAAACTTTTTTTTTTTTTCCTTCCACTTAACAATTATGAACTTTTTTGTCTTCTATCTGTCATATTGAATCACAAAAAATACATTCAAGTTTGTGGTTGTAGCGTGCCCAAATGTGAAAAACCTAAGTTATTGATACATTTGCAAGGCACTTTGAAAATGCGCTGTAACTAGATAAATGCATAATATTACACCTGGATCAACATCAGAGATAAGTACATTTGTAACTATTTAGGAGCCGGTCCTGGTCTGGTGTCCAAAAGGGCACTTGACTTTACCCAAGACAGCTTTGCAAATGCACCAGATGTTTTCAATATATGAAAAACCTTTTAAGTTTACTAATATGAAAAGCTTATGAGCATTAATCTATTTTATCATAGCAAAGCTAGTAAAGAATATTAAAAAGATCACAAAATGTAACAAATGTCACTAATCAAAAACCTTGCTTAAACAAGGGGCCTGATTTATCAAAGGCTTGTACTAGTTAAAAGGAGCACAAACCTCTCATTGGATGCAAAAACATGCAGCAGGTGAATTACTAACCATGCGCAGGTCAGACAGTGCTTGTTAAACTTGCAGCAAGATGTGTGCAATTCATTTAGTGCTTTGGCCGTTGATGAAGATACAATGTGTACATTGCTGTCTGAAGACAAAGATATTGGGAGGATACCTTCCAAATAAATATGCACTCCACACGCAGTGTGTGATTTATCTAATAGGAAACGTTTTGTACCGACTGTTTAACCTCCTCTGAAAGGCATGTCTTTCCAGCCCCACCACATTCAACGTATGCTTATTACGGACACACAAAAAATATAATTCACACACATTCTAACCTAATAGTAATCATCACTCTAATGGCCGTACAACTGACAGTTATGCTCACTGTCTGCACCTGCTGTTTAATTCTTTATTTATTTAGATCCTCATAAGTTTCCACTGTAGCGGTTACTAATCTTCCTGGAGTCCAATTACTAAAGTGTAAATATCATGTACAATATCACAATAACAATTAGACTTCATATATGACATTTTAAAACCAAAATTAATACATTTAAGATTACAAATTTTTATAATTACTTTTTTTTTTTTTTACTGCAACTTCAGGCCATGACAAAGTGTGATGCATTTCAGCAACATTAGTAGAACATGGAGATCTTAACGACCCTTTTCTGGACATGTTGCAGCTTTAATAAGTCTGACTCTGGAATCCGGTGCCTGCATGGAGCACAGAGAGGCACATGTACACCTCACGCATTGAGTTAACTGATAAATAAAGATATAACTCTCAGATAATCCAGCCTAATAGTAATGAACACTGTAAGAGACTGGCAGGTATACAATGTTTTTCACCCATTTTTTCTGCCAAAGATGTCCCATGAATCCTTGTGCCTATTCCTTCTCTCCCTGGGTGTGGCACACCACATGAGGCAGAAAGGCTGGCACACACAGCAGTGGAAGTAAAATCTTCATTTGAATGCAGCTCCTTGTGCCTGTTATCATTTGCACCCAGTATCATAGTAGATCATCCGTAAATCAGGAACACGCCCTTCATGCAATTTTGCACTCCTCATTTGGAATATTAATAAATCAGGCCCTAAGTCTATACATGTAATTTAAAAACTTCAAGAAGGGCTGCCTGTCTGACTAATAAAGGTAAAGTGTAGTTTATGCTTCTCCATCAGCAAGTTTGCACCCAGACAAAGATGTATTGACAGAGACGTTTATTGTTTGTATTTCTTCGTTGGTTTTTTGTTGCAAAGCAATCCCCCATCCCACCCTTAGGACAGTAGGGAGGGGCTGTCATTTCTGGTTAACTAGAGTTTATTTTCTTCAGCTTCTGAAAGCATTCCCCCCTCAAGGAGCAATGTATGACAGAAAGTAAGTTTTGATTAAACTGTAAATTTTTTACTAGAAGTGCACCTCATAGAATACTGTAAAAATGTATGTAAATAAATACAGTGGTCTGTTTTGTTGTTTCTCTACACCTTCTTTTATTAAAAAATGCCAGAAGACCATATTAGATAAATGGTTATTTTAATATAAAGCGTGTAGTGCCTAAACGCTGTACTGACTACTGATTACAGCGACTACAGAGCACCGTTTTGCGATCAATCACAGGCATACGATCTCCGTTGATGGAGATGGATAATTAGAAAATGGGGCTCTACTCCGTCCGTCTTTGCGCAGGTGACGGTGAGCCCTTGCGTCGACAGATAATGGCGTTGCATCAATTTGTTTCGACGTAGACAGAGAAGTATAAACTAGGGTAAAGTCATCTCACCAAATCTTAGGGATGGCCAGTAGTAAACAATCAGTCATGGCAAGATGTCAAAATGTGGCTTAGTGAGTATGGGTCTGAGTTTGCATGTGCCTAAGCAGGAAAAAAACAAAACAAAAAACAAAGTCAATTTAACGCCTAAGTTGGTAATGGTAGATTTGAGGACATAAGAGGTCAATAGTGAGTCTGCAGTTGCTGCAGTAAAAAGAATCACCTGTCCTATCGTTTAAGTGCAAAAAATTTGTAGCCAGCAAGGTTTTAACTTCGAGATAAAAATCTAATAGAGGCTGGATTAAATCCTACAGTTTTAGTGAGAAATAAACCTAAAAATCATCAACACAAACATGATACTGGATGGATTTTTTTTTTTTCGTTTTTTTTTTTGAGTGGAAGAATGCGAGTAGAAAAGTATGGGGACTAAGCATAGAACCCTATAAGGTACATACCAAGGCAGTACATCAATTCGAGATGAGTACTCAGCCAAGGCAACGTTGAATTTCCTGTCCAGAAGGTAGGATCTAAATCAGGCAAGGGCAGCACCAGTTATTCCCACATCCTGTTGTAAGTGAATGTAGGACAATCATGCGATCAACTGTATCCAACGTGGCATGTAAATCAAGAAGTATCAGCAACGCTTGATGGCTAGAGTCAGTGATGGTAAAACTATCTTTGAAAAGCCATTGGACTGTTGATTCTACGTTATGTGCAGTCTTGAACCCTGACTGAAATTTGTCAAGTATAGCTAATGTTATGATAAATGGGCAGAGTTTTTGTCAAGCACGATTTTTCTAAAATATTTGACATTAAAGGTTATATAGAGATGGGGCAAAAATTAAAAAGGATAGAAGGGGCTAAACTTGTTTGTTTTTTTCAGAGTTGTATAACTTAATGTATGCTTGAAGGAAGGTGGAACTGTAGCAGAACCGATGCTATGATCTCATGTCCGTTTGCTGCGAGTACAGCCTTAGGTATCTTATAAAGAATATGTTGGTTACCATGGTTTGATGTAATAATTTTGGTGGAATATTGATTTCGTACAAACCTAACAAATCTTTGATGGTAAGACCAGGCATCTCGCATACATTCCCCATATACTTTCAACCGATCCTTTCTCCACTTTGTTTCTAGTTTTCTACAGATCTGTTAAGATTTCCGAGTGGATTCATTTAACCAGGGATCAGGCTTAACATGTATACAGCGTGTCTTTAAAGGTGCAAAATCGTCTTACATAGTAGAACAATGGAGAGTATCAGAGGTTAGTATTGAAACACTGACACTAAGTACAGCTTGGAATTTATGTAGATAATACTTCCACCCTGTGGTGAACATCAAGAAGTACATACAGAAAAACATGGATACATCGGTTGCCCTTCAAAGCTCTATTTAAGGTCCTTCCTTAAAGAGATATTAAATGCAAAATATATCAGAGGTAAATTGTGAGTTATAACCTGTCCAACCTTTTCCTTAATGCCCACATCTCACATTGTGCACCCTGTAAAGTGTGGTTGTGTATGCTCTGGCCTTAAAAAAGTAAAAAATAAGAAAAAACATTCCATTCTATCCATTATCTATACCACTTATCCTCGAAGGGTTGTGAGGGGGCTGATAGATCCTGTACAGGGTGCGCCTCCTCCGCCTTCAAGATTTTCAGTTCAGTCCCAAACTCTTGCCACCTGTTCCTGGTCTCATAGCAGACATTTCCTGAAAAATTCATCTTGAAAATTTCATCAAAATCCACCTTTAACGTTTTGAGTCCTGTTTATATATATAATATTATTCTAATTGCAAAACATGGAAACTATCAACAGGTTCAATGTCAATATACTAGTAGTAAACATTAGTAAGCAGGTGCTGCTGTCCTTACAGTTCTAAAGTTGGTATTTCCTTCCTAGCCTCGGATTTTGCTGCTACAAAATCAGAGGCTTTGTGTTTTATAACCAAAAGTGTTATAAACTTATTTCAGAACAGATTTTTTGGAGTTATTGAGGTGAAAGATTGCTGAACAGTACTTCCTATTTTGCAAGGTCAAAGATAAAATCTACTGGGCTGAAAATGCAACATTTTCTTTTTAAACAGCTCAGGAAGCAATAAATGCCTTACAGAAAAAAAAAAAAAAACATTGGTAACATTAAATGTAATCACCTCTGAATTTTTTTGACCCATGTGAAATTCACATCTGAAAACATGTTGAAAAACGTGAGATGTGTAAAACACATGTGACCATGTGCATTTTGCACATATTTCCCATGTGTATTTGGAACATTTTAATGGGAAAAAAATGTGAAACCCATGGACAATCACATGTGAAACATGTTATTTTCCATATGAAAACTAAATGTGAAGAATATGTGATTCCCACATGATAAATGTGTGAAATCCATGTAAAAATAAATGTGAAGTCCATATGTGCTACACATGTGGACCATACAGCCTACCACATGAGATAACATGTGTTCCCATGTGAAGAACATGTTCCCTTGTGACTTTTCAGTAATCGATGTCTGTTAATAAAATATCTAAAGATTATTCCCATTATTATTTGGAATTCTGACCTCTTTGTGCCAAAACAGCCAAAATAATTTGTTGGACTATGAATCAATGTTTGCTTAATTATCAAGAATTACCAACAATGTTTCTTCTTAGGATTCTTTAGATTTTTGGTTTAGTCATTTTTGATTTGAAGTTTGGGGTCATTGCATCTGTTTTTATTTTTAGTCTTAGTTATGATTACTGTGTTTCATTTAGAGTTTTTTTGTTTTAAATTTGTTTTGACAGTCACTTTCTTCCTGACCCTTCTTAACTATATTCACTGAACACTCCTTCAGAAAATGTAAAACTGTTATAAATCATTTGAAAAGTTGGGACACTCAGCATCAATCATTTTATTTAATTACATAGTGCAAGTAACATTTCCCTCTTTTTCTTGCTGATGATGACAGATTGGAGGAATCTAGTTTTCAAAATATCATGATCAACAGTGTCTAAAAGCTTTTGACAAAGGCGGTGTACACTGTTGTTTCTTGTTATGTCCAACAGTAACATAATTTACTTTTTACCACCTTCATCAGGATAGACTTGTCAAGGTTTTTAAAATTTGGCTAAACCGATCAACTTGGTCAAACTGATAGATTCACAAAAAACATTTAAAAATAATCTGGAACCCCTTTAGGCCAATCCCAATTCAGGTCACCTTCTAAGACAATTTCTCTATAATTCAGTCTGGAAAATAAGTCATTTTAGATGCAGGATGAGGCCTACAGCAACATCTTTTGTACAAAGGCTCTTTGCAATATTTCACATTAACCCTTTGATGCACAACATAGGTAAAAGTGACCCGGTTGAGTTTTTATTTTTGATATCTTTGCAATAAATTATTCTCATCATTCAGTAGTAGTGTTTCTATGATATATCTTTGAAATAAATTAATTTTATCAGTTACTCTTCCAACTATGAGGTAAATATCATGTTTTTGTTTACCACAAATAATAGTTTCATTTTTTCCCCCTTTCTTACTGAATGACAAGCACATCTTTTGCATTTCTACCTGAACTTTACACACATGGGGCAGAAACGACCCATGTGCCTTTGCTAGCATTTGGAATGGAAAGACAGCTCACAACTCAGCAAAGATTTTTAGCTTGTGGCTCTTGCTAGTGGTGGTGGTGGTGGTGTGTGTGTGGGGGGGGGGGGTGCTGAGATATTTATCTAATAAGATAAGAAATATTAAACTGAGTAGTTTTCTAGGCTTCTTAGCAAAGTACTTAGCTAAATAATTAGTAGTAGTTACTTAGCCAAGCCAGCAAAATAAAAGTGTATGTATGTTATACTTTAAAGTTGAGCAGGGTACCAGACCGTGTGGAGCTTCTATGGGGAGAAAAATACTGAGAGAAAACTGGGTTAACAATCACAATAACAGCAGAAAATATATATCTGGAGAGTAGTAGAAGAGAAAAGTAGAAGAGAGAAGAAAAGTGGTCAGTCTGTCCGCCAACAGTCCAAACCTATAGCAGCATAGCTACAAAAATACCTCAGGATAACCTAAGCCACTCTAACTATAAGCTTTATCAAAAATGAAGGTTTTAAGCCTAGTCTTGAAAACAGAGTATCTGCCTCATGGACTAAAACTATTTATGAGTGTATGTAACTGTTTGCAGATTTACTGCTGAGAAAGTTGCTACAGGATCAAGCTGGTGCTGTGGAGGTGTCTGGAAATCCAGCTTTCCTGAAAATGAAAAAGAGTCCTCTCAAGATTCATAAGACTCATCTGATGAATCCTCTGAAGAAGAACCTCAGTCCAGTTAGCTGGGATGTGAGCTTTCGGACGCTGTTTGTGTATCTGCTGAAAAATCACTCTGACAAGGCCACCATAAAGACACAGTTAAACTCAATAGCCATGTTATTTTATGTGTGGCAAAATTAAAATAAGCATGTTGCAAGTATTAAATACACAAATGTTTGGCCCCACTCACTGCTTAAATAATTACTTTAAATTAATTATGATTAGGTATTAAGTCCTTTAATTTTAAAATCACACTTTGATGACTGTGTGAATTTAGAATGACAGGAAAGGCTTTAGCTAACTGCATTGGCCTTGGTGAAGAGTTTGTTTCAGGTAGCAGCACATGCTACCAAGTGATCACAATGGATTCAACAAGAAGTTACGTCCCACTACCATTTTTGGGCCTAAATTCAGTGTTGAGATTGACCAACACTGGTTCAGAACCCTGGATCTCTAGTAAACTGCGGCAAGAGAATAGGCTCCAAAGCAGATGTAGGCCAAAGCCAGACTACACAACTTCATGCTGAGAAAATAAAAAGTCCAAAAAATGTACTAAATAATTCAAATTATTAGTTGATGACTAACAGTAAAAAATATATATTAAACCTTGTTAGGACCAACCAACATGATAACTAGTCGTAATTTCTTCTCCGGCTTTCGGATTTTGTTCAGGACTCTAATAATCAAGACCTATGCATTTCTGTCCAGAAGAGGGCAGCAAAGACTCGCTCACACAAGTATTTGTGTAGTGATTTTATGTCTTTCTCCGTTTCATGTTTTATATACTGTATGCTTTTAATCTTGACTTTCAATGATGCTTTTACTTTGTTGTGATGTTGTGCAGCGCTTTGTGAGCCTTGTCTATGAAAGGCGCTATATAAATACATTTTACTTACTTACTTACAAAGACTCACTCATGATAAAAATGCTTATCAAACGGTAACATGACAATGAATGGAAGAACTGATCTTCTACCATAGCATTTAGATTCCAACAATACTATACTTTTAAAATAAACTATGCAAACTGAAAGTTGCTCTTTTTTATTGGTGTAAACTAATACTGGCATGCAAATGGATGCAGTCTATATGTCAAAGTATCATCATTGGCTGAACAATAATTTTGAAGACATAAAAATGACAAAAAGAAAGGTTGAGTCATTCTGATAATGCAGCTAATAATGATTGAGTTCATGAAAACCAACTGAACTCTTCCTCTAGCTGTATACATATTTTACCATCATGAGTTCTGTGGCATGTTACAGTACTTTTAAACAGTAGATTATATTGAACACTGCTTTTAGTATTCAGTGGATTATCCAAAGTAGAAAAGGCAGCATGACTACACCAGCGGGAGGATTATTATGCCACTGGAAATAACTGCCCAATTCTACTAATGACTGAGGCTTGGCCCTGCAGCAGGCATTACATAAACACTTCTTATACATGTTTATATTAAAACCCTATAGTGTAGCCATGCCTCAACCTTTTTAATACATCTGTCAGATGAAAGGCTGTGTGGACATGTGACTCTGCTCACTTGTATTAAATTTTTGGAATCAAAGATAAAAGTGTCAGCTTGAACCTCTGGGTTGCATTAGTAATGATGTGTTGTAATCCTATGTGTGAACAATGTGAGTAAGGAGTTCATTATGTAAAAAAGTAAAGAGTCAACTTGTTTTATGTATATACAGTCTAATCCCGTCAAATATATGTAAAAAAAAATCCTCATGGGACGTGACTTCTTGCTCTGTCGTTAGGAGTCAAAATTGCATTTTCAGTCGGTCTATATCTTAAGAACTTAAAAACCCCATGGAGTTATGTTACAAATAAGTAAGAGTACGAAAATAGTTTTTTATGATGTCTCTTTCTAGTCTGTGATATAATCTATTCTGTCACATGTCGTGTGTAATGTTCAAAGGATTTACCGTGACCTTTGTTTTTTCTCTAAGTAGCTTTCACCATTGTCCTAGATCGTCTTTGACATAAGTAAACACGGTTGTTGCCAAGGTGATACTGAAAGAACTACTGATGTTAAAATCTGTATGCTCAGTCTCAAAAAATATCTTCACTATTTTATATCTTCACAAAACACTTTTTTTTTCTAGCCTCGTCATGCATGAAATCTAATAGTCTCACAAAGAGTTTTGTCTTTCTGAGCTACAACCTTACTGGTTACTGTAAACTGGGTAAAACAATGCATCCTTCAACCAATGGTAGTGATTTTAGATGTAAAATAACCCCCTCACCCCAAAATCAAATCTCCCTTTAAAGTATCTGTTAGAATTAAAGCTTGCATTAGAACTATAACACAAAACTTGTAAGATGTCAGAAACTCAGCAGGTTAAAAGCCCCACGAGTCATTGTTTTAAATGTCCTGGGATGTGTTGTGATACTGTAGTAACCACAAACACCCCAAATCTTACTTTCTCGCATAGATATATGTTTTTGACCTGTGATAAAAGCAAAAGCAACCTTATATCCCAAAATTGCATCCTGAATGTCCTGTGCATCAGTGTTATTATCCTAAATTTATGTGAATATTTCTTATCTTATATTTGAGTGTTACAAATTTTTACATCAACATTCAGTAAAGTCAGGAGATTGCTTTATTTAAAGTGATACTTTGATTGCATTCTCTCCAACGTTAAACAATCTGGTAGAAATAAGCCGCATAATTATTATTGTTTTCTTTTTGCTGTGTGATGAGAGATGTCCACACAGTTCCCAAAGTTCTCTTCCATTTAGTTGATCGGCCTCATGACGTCTCTATCCTGGATACTCCAAGCTGCCAACAACTGAGCACTGTGTGCACAGAAAGGAATACGTTTTTGTTTAGTTCAGTCATAACCAAGCCTGATCAACTTGCTAGAATTTGTTTGTGATAAAGAGTTGCAATATATTTTTTTTCCATCGTATTGAAAGTTACTTTAATCAAATATTGTATAAACTTCATGCAAAGTTTTGCTTTCTTTTACTTCTACAACTCCGCCATGCTCAACATTTTCCAGTGACTTTCTCCAAGTCTTCCATGCAAGTCTGAGGAAAAGCATCCTATTAGCATGATGCTGCCACCACAATGCTTCACCATTAACAGGAAGAGTTCAAGGGAAAGAAGAGAGTTAGTTTTCCCCTACACATGCAGTAGTATTTTCCATGCTATTAATTTTGAAAACTAGGTACTGTTTTTCTCCCACTTCTTTAGACAATTATGCACTACTTTGTGTAGGTCTTTCGAATAAAATCCAATTAAAATGCACTTAAGTGTAAGGCTCTAATGTGACAAAAGATTAATGTGATCTCCAAGGCTAATAAAGCACCATTCATTAACAATTGTATTTTCCTCTGTATCAGTCTATATCACTCAACTGAAAAGGATGACATTTGTACCAGAATGTGTTGGTGGCTTAACAAGGTTTAATCTGTCTGTAGCAAGTAGCTTTACTTTTCTCCTGTGAGTGTGTGTCCATTTGTTCTATCCAAGGCTATGACTAAATTAGATCATGGCTCCACACACTCACTTATTTCTGATCAGAGATTAGCCAATTGGGCTGCTTTTACTGGAAATCAGGGTCTAATCTGTTGGATTCTTCAGTTTTTGGGGAAATCCTTCAAGAACCCAGGTACATAAACCTGTGAATATTCTCATTCATCCAGGTCATGGTTAACCCAGATACATGAGGTGACAGCTGTAATTTTTTTCCCACTGAGTATCTATCACACGCTAATGAGTGGCTAATGTGCTGCAAGCATATCTGATGCTGTGGAGTCAGTTCTATAAAAAGTTTTCCTGAGTAAGCTGCTCATTAGGGGAGTCATTATTTAACAAGTCTTTTCTTCAGAGATAAAGCACTACAGAATGTCCTTAGCTCAAAAATTCAATAGTGCTTACAAAGGTTTAATAGGTTCAGCCTCCCAGTTGCTAACCCATGTTAAATAACAGTAACAGTACTTGGAAGGAAGATAAAAATCCTACCAGATATTTTAATCAAAAAGGTTAATGATTGTTCAATATTGCGACATGACAATACAATTTAAATAAATGTTGGACTTAAAAAAAATCAGAATGTAGAAGATTTTAGGGTTTCCCTTTGCAGTTGGTTCTAAGAAGCTCTGGATTTTAGGTAAAAATAGAAATAACCCAAATGACCCTTTGAAGTTGGACTTCCAAGTGGGAGAAACCAAGATCTCCTGAATGTCTAGAATCAGATCTGGGCATTTCGTCACACTCAAATTTTGTGTCTATGCTGTTTGACAGAAAGTGTGTTGAAGGAGGGACATGCCACAATTTCACTATTAGAAGGCCATTAAGAATATATAGAATATATCTACTAATAATCATACACTGTAGCATCACTTCATTTATGGGAAGTTGTGTATCACAGACTTAATAACATACAAAGTAGCATACATACAAATAAACAGTTTTCAATTTCAGCTGCTGCCAATTTTCATGTGTTTGGCAGCCGTGCTGGATTTAAAGGTTTGCATTATTGAGAAATTCTGTGGAACTTTGATTTCGTGGATCCTTGCTGTTGAGGCTACATTGATAATTGGAAAACTTTTTGGGGAAAACCTGGTCTGACCCGGAGAGACGGCATCCATCCCACTTTGGATGGAGCAGCTCTTCTTAGTAGTTTAACCCACTTCTCTGCAGTTTGTACTGTTACCCACTCAATACCCAGTTGAGACAGTGTCTTGCCCACGGCCAAAATCAAGTAGACTAAAAGTTAACTTGAAAAAAGCGAACTATGAAAATCTCATGAAAATAAATATGACACTGACCAAACAAGGAAATAGGGCAATTAAAATTAATTGTTTGGGGTTTTGCATCACTGACCAGGGGTCTCATTTATAAACGTTGCGTACGCACAAAACGGGGCCTGAAACTGGCGTACGCCACTTTCAAAGAAAAAAAAACAGACTTGACGGGAAAAATGTGCGCACCTGTACGCCAACTCTGACCCGTGCGTACGGACATTTTGGAGACGAGGGAATCGACGAGGCAGTTGATGAGGTGGTGAACTGCTGCCAGACTGCATATTACTCCTCTCACGCATATCATTTCACCTCACACCAAACATTAATTATGGATTCATGTTATTATAAACATCCAAACAAGCAATGATATCTATATTGTAGCTCAGCAGTGAGCTATAGCTCTTCTAAAAACATTTTTCAATATTAAAATAGATACATAAAATTGATCTCAAAACCTTTAACTCAGATAAAAGGGCCGGGACTGTGTGCCAATTAATAAATTGAATCATCTGCCGTCCCTGAGCGCAATAATGCCTGCAGTCTTGGATAGGATCATTAAGATGAGCAGGCGATACATCACGTTTCCATATATTGTGGGGGAGCAGGCCGAAATTAAGATGCAATTTGCAGCAATGTCCGGGTTCCCAAACATAATTGGCGCAATTGACTGCACCCATATTACTATAAGGGCCCCGTCCGAGGAAATTCCCCTCCCTCCTGGCGTACCCCCTCCCCAGGATGAGCACCCCGACCCACAGCCGCCTCCTCCTCGACAGGAAGCTTTCACCCAGGGAGCAAGGATCGGCCAGGATGTAAAATTTTTATTGTAGGCCTATCATTTAAGGTAGCAATGTGTCAGCCCGGGTGTACATGTACCCCCTCCAGTAGCAGACCCACTCTGGTGGTGGGAGGCAAGTGTCCCCCCCCCCCTCTCAACTTTGAGGTCCGACCACTTTTTTTTATTTTTATTTCGGGTACCGTGCTGTCAGTCTGCACTGCAGACGCCACATGCTGCCACTCGCAGTTCTTCCTTTTATTTGTGACACCGCTGCTGTGTCCACCAAATAAAATGTATATTCTAGCCTCCACTTCACCCACTAGCACTTCATTCAACATCTCCGTAAAGTTTATCTTCTTGTTTTTCTTTTGTTGTTGCCATCTTTCCCCTCTTCTTCATATGCATCAATATTCATGTCCTGCTTTGCATTGACCTTTTATAGCCAGATTTGGGCGTGTTCAGGGCGGGATATGAGCCAAATTCACATACGCAAACTTCCAAGAAGACCGTGATTTATAAAGGGAAATTGCTTACACATGTGCGTAGGCATGGTTTTATAAATCAGAAATCGTTTTGGCGTACGCAAACTTTTTGTTTTGGTCGTACGTACACTTTTAGTAGGGATTCTACGCAAATTTTTTATAAATGAGACCCCAGGCCCTTACTCTCAATTTTTGGACCAGATCTGAGATTTTTTATCTGATTTAGTTTAAATCACAGATCAGGCAACTATAATAGGGGATTTAAATATTCACATTGACATTGAAAGTGATAGCCTAACTGCAGCCTTTAATATTATCTTAGACTCAATTGGTTTTACTCAGAAAGTGACGGGGCCCACACACTCTGGTCAACACACTTTAGACATTGTACTGACATACAGCATTGAGTTTGAGGAAGTAACAGACCTCCCACATAACCCAGTCCTATCTGGCAATTTTTTGATTACCTTGGAATTTACTTTACCTCACGTTCCAAAATCTGAAAGAAAATTTCATTACAGTATAACTTTATCAGACAGTGCTGTAACAAGTTTTAAGAATCTGTTCTTGCTTCCCTATGCGTCTCAGAATACCACAGTGGACCGCAGTAATTCCAACACTAACCCTTCAGAAATTGATGGTCCGGTTAAGTATTACTTCCTCACTGCATTTGGTGCTAGACAGTGTAGCCCCATTAAAAAAGAAGGCAATCAGCCACAGGAGGTTGCCTCCCTGGTTTAGTGCAGAGTTGCGTACTTTAAAGCAGAATAATAGGAAGCTGGAGAGAAAAAGGCCCTCTACACACTAAAACGATTACTATTTAACCTGAAAAAATGGTCTACTACTTATAAAAACGCCCTTTGACAAGCTAGAACAGCATACTTCTTGTCGTTAATAGAGGTAAATAAAAACGATCCTAGGTTTCTTTTTAGTACAGTTGTCAAACTTACACAGAGTCATAGCTCTGTTTAGCCAACTATTCCCTTCTCTCAGCAATGATGACTTTATGGGATTCTTTGTAAATAAAATAAATTCTATTAAAAATAAAATCATTGGCATTCTCCCAAACATGATTAACTCTCTTTCAGTAAATGAGACAGTATCGGAGAGAACTGCAGAACCATGTCTATGTCTGTACCGTTTTGGTTCTGTTGAACTTTTGGAATTATCACAAATATTAGCTTCATCTAAACCCTCAACTTGTATATTAGACCCAACACCAACCAAATTATTTAAAGAAGCGTTCCCTCTGGTCCTGGCCCTATTCTAGACATGATGAACTTATCTTCAATAAATGGATATTTGCCTTAGGAATTTAAGGTTGCTGTAATTAAACCTTTACTTAAGAAACCCTCCCTCGATCAAGATGACTTGGCTAACTACAGACCTATATCTAACCTTCCTTTCTCATCCAAAATTCTTAAGAAAATAGATGCTAATCAAGTATGTGAACATCTAAACAGCAACAACCTGTTTGAAGAATTTCAGTCAGGTTTTAGAGCTCATAATAGCACTGAAGCAGCACTGGTGAAAGTTATTAAAGATATTCCATTGGCCTCAGATAATGGATTTGTGACTGTTCTAGTCTTGTTAGATCTCAGTGCTGCTTTTGACACAGTCGATCATAATATTCTCTTAGAAAGGCTTGAACATGTTTTAGGGATCAAGGGAACAGCACTAGGCTATATAATATTAAAAAGAGAGATCACATTTCTCCTGTTGTGGCTTCTCTCCATTGGCTCCCTGTTAAATCCAGAATAGAGTTTAAGATCCTACTCCTTACATTTAAAGCCCTTAACAATCAAGCTCCATTGTATATCAGAGATCTGATTGTTTCATATGTTCCTAACATAGAACTTTGTTCTCAGAATGCACGTCTACTGGTAGTTCCTAGGATTTCTAAAAGTAGAACGGTAGGCAGATCTTTGAGTTACCAGGCTCCTGTCCTGTGGAACCAGCTCCCAGTTTTATTCTGTGAGGCAGACACTCTATTTTCAAGACTAGGCTTAAAACCTTCCTTTTTGATACAGCTTATAGTTAGAATGGCTGTTTTTGTAGTTATGCTGCTATAGGTTTAGACTATTGTAGGACAGACTGACGACTTTTCTTCTCTCTTCTCTTCTACTACTCTCCTGATTTTTTTCTGCTGTTATTGCGATTGTTAACCCAGTTTTCTCTGTGTTTTTTTCTCCCCATATAAGCTCCACACCGTCTGGTACCCTGCTCAACTATAATGTCCCCTGCTGGATGGGGAACATCGGTCCAGATGATGCTCAAAGTGACCGAGCATCCTCCATGCTGTCTCTTATCTGTCTTCTCAGACCGCCAGACGGTCGTGGCAGATGACCGCTTGTACTGAGCCAGGTTCTGCCGGAGGTTTCTTCCTGTTAAAGAGAAGTTTTTCCTCCCCATTGTCGCTACATTTCATGTTTCAATGCTGTAACTGCATCGAAACATGTTACGACAAAGAATAAATATTGAATCCATTGTTCCTTTTAACTTTTAGGATTCTGTGATTTAAGTCTTGAGTTTGACTGGGCTTTTCTAAGATCCTTATATGGTTTGATCAAAACCATTTGATTGTTGCTCTTGATGTACATTGGAGGTCCCTGCTGGAAGGTGGCCATTTGTCTCGGTCTTGAGTCTTCTGTGGCCTCCCGACAGGTTTTATTCAAGGATTTTCGTGTCTTTTGCTCCACTCATATTACTACAGAGCCCTTTGCCATACAGTTTTCAATTGATAAACTGAACAGTGCTCAGTGAGATGTTAAACCCTGTTGTAACCGTCGTCGTCACTTTCTCTTTGACCAATCTGCTGTAGTCCTCAGTCAACTTCCTCCGGTTTGTTAACTAATGTTCTCTCAAAGCTTTGAGACCTTCAGTGAACACCAGTGTTTATATTGAGAATATGTCACATACAGGTTGACTAAGGGTGTGACTTTTGAGATTACTTGATTGCATTTGGCTTTATTTAGGGACATTAGAGTAAAAGGGGGTAAATGACAACGCATGCCACATTTTGTGAAAAATCTTTGAAAACCACCAATACCTCCACTTCATAATTATGTACTACAGATTCCAATTAAATACTTCAAATTGCTGTGACTTTAACTTTTAAATGAAAACATTTCAGGAAACTCGCAACACCTTCCTTTAAGCTCAACTTTGAAGGCTGCTATGAATGCTGCTCATTAGACAACATCTCCTCCAATAGGCTGAATGACCATTGACTGAGAGGATTTTGTCTGGTAACAAATTACTGTTTTAAATGTTTTGACCGAACATGTTAACTTATTTTATTTATTTGGCCTTCTTAACATCTGGCTCAACAATCTTCTGTCCAGTAAGGAAATTCCAAACGCCGCCTCGGTAGAACTCATTTCCAAATGAGTAGAGAAGAGCGTTGAAGAAGGGATTTGTTTTTGCAAGAACTGGAAGCACCTGCAAAAAAAATGAAAACAGAATTATGTGAGTATTTAGAGGGCAAAAAGTCATTACTGATACACAGGACTCCTGCTCAGTCTTGAAAAGTGTAGAATTTGCTGTCTCTAGATTAGGGATGCACCAATACTAATACTTGTATCGGCCAAGATACTGTCTAATGTACATGTATGGACCGACACTCAAAATGTGGAAAATCTGAAATAAATTCACAAAAAAATAAATAAAACAATTTCTTGTTATTTTTGTGGTAAATTTATATTTTACATCTGTTATTTTGTCTTAGTAATGTTTAGTAAGTCAAGTCTGGTGCCTTTAGTCTCTTTAAGAAAGATATAAGGTGGAAGTTATACAGTTTATTAATTCAGCAACAGTATCGGATCGGGTATCGACAGATGCACAAAATCCAGGCATCGGTATCGGGACTGAAAAAGTTGGATTGGTGAACCCCAACTCTAGACCCCACTGGAAAAAAGTAAATGGTAAATAGAAAACAGTTTGAGTTTAAAGACTTCATTCCCTATTCCGTTACACAGAGCCCCATGAAATGTCTCGTTTTTTTTAGATACTGTTATTGTGAATATAGCTGTTCTATTTTTCATAGGATGTAACCTCATTTTTTAAATCAGTGAAAAACACCCACTTTAACTGGATTACTCAAATGTAGATATTTTGTTCCTGTGTGCATTTGAAAACTGTAATTTAGCTTTGTAGTAAGTTGTTTTTGAACTAATGACTTCTTCCTCTCAGATTAGCCTTTCAGCTTGTGTTGGGGCAGAACTTGTTTCATTATAGATATACTATTTGTATTGAAATATGCACAGAAAATCTAAAAAATTTCAATATGGATTCATGAAATGGAAAATAAAGTAATTTTAGTTACAGCAACAAACGTATTTTGCGATTTAATCTCTTGCTTGCGGACATAATCTTTCTGTTGAGTTTGACTTGATGGAACCAAATAAGTGCTTACCATTCGCAGTTTTGGAGAGACAAGTTTCACGTTCTCAAAGCAGGCATAGATGCACATGAGGACATAGGGGCCCCAACACATCAGCATTACCCTCAAAGGCAAACTGGTGTTAAACTGAAAAATAAGTACACCACAGCAGGCTGTTTAAATGTGTGATGTTATTGAAGTAAATATACAAGCAGAGAAATACTTTTTCATATTTAAACAGTCATGGGTATTTGTTAAACAGCAGTTATATACACAAGAAAAAAAGCTTCTATGATTCTTTTTATATAATATGTTAAAACAACGAAAAATGCAAACATTTTTACATTGAAAGATTTTTTTGGAAGCAATTTTAAGTAACATCTTTTCTGATGTTGAGACAAATTTGGGCAGAGTCGATCGTTTGAGCCCCTTGACTCCATCCACAACTTGGCTCCCACAAGTTTTCATCATATTTACCCTGTGATGATGAATCTTCTTGAAGTGTTTGTAGATGGAATCATAACATGAAAACATTGTGATTGCTGGGAAAGCCAAGTAGAGGACAGTCAACGTAAGCATGTAGGTGATGTAGTCCCTGTCCAAAGAAAAAAAAGATTTGTGGATTAAGGCAAAAGGCAGTGGAAGATGATAATTCATCCATTCTGTTCATAAGAACATTAGTCTTATTATATTCTGAACTGTACCTGTCTCCTTTGGTGTAGTCCAGCGTGCAGCACGTCCTCATTGGCTCAAAGTCATAGACGCCCCATCCCATGAGTGGAACGGCAGCCCAGAAGATGGAGAGAATCCAGATGATGCTGCTCATTGTCACAGTCGTGCTCCAGAAGAGCTTTTGTCCTGTTCAATTGTCAGATTGGTTGCAAGCAAGAAGTTATGTGTAAAATAAATCAAATTAAAATTGATAAGCAAGAATGCTTTTTCATTTTTAGACTCTAGGTGCTATTTTTTAAGAGAAAAGAAATAATTCGCTTTCTTTATATTCAATACAGCATTGCTCATTCTTTAACTTAATTAAAATGAAAAAGAAAATATAAAATTAAATTTTCAAATAACACTCCATCAAAATTGTTTCACAATTCTATTTGAAAAGTCAAAGTTGAACATTAAAATGCATTTGCAGAAATGCTTTTTCATTTTCTGACTACAAATACCATTGTTGACTCATAAATAAAATTAAAAAGAAAACCTGTAAAAAGCCTTTTCATTTTCATCCTCATTCTTCAAATCACAAGTGTCAATATTGTTCATTAAAACGGATTTTTATAAATATATAAATTCAGATTATTCATTGTAGTTGTAAAATAAAAATACATCAAAAATTCAAGACACTGTAGAAGCAAGTTCTAAAAGAAACATAAAAACAGTAATAAAGTAATTACTGCATAATGCATTTAAATGCACTATGAGCATCAAAACACTTCAACGATCCACTGAGTGAACACAGTCTTGTGGCTAAAAGTTGCTGTTCAAAGTGGAAATGGTTTTTAAATAAAAGCTGCTCAGCAGTTTTCTGGTTTGGCCTCTAAAATCCTAGAGAGCCAGGCTTCCAAACAGGTGGTTTGCTGGATGTTATCAGTATTGTAGCTTGTTCACATTTTAAATAAATCTCATCATCGATCCTTTTCGATTATGTGATAAGATTTCTGACTAAAATAATTTACACCTTAAGAATGTTTAAAACAATTTTTTTTTAGACTTGACAATGATGGAATCTTTAGTGAAACAGTCAGGATCTTTGATATGTAAAAATAGCCTTGTTTTTCCCTACAAAGTTTACACTGCATTATTTCAAACCAAATGCATCAAATATGAATTTAAATTTAAATTCAAATTGACCATAACTTTAAAAAATGCCTTAATGTTTCAAAATAAAAATCAGCTCATTATACTAGACTGTTATATTCCCTAATGAGAAAAATACTGCATATTTGATTATCCTCAACAGTTTGATACTTTTGCTTGTTGTGTGTTTTGCTAAAATGTTTTGGTCCTTTTAGGGGTGGGCGGTATGGCCTCAAATTTATATTGTGATATAATCTGAGGCATGTGCTGTATCAATATTTATTGTGATATATTGTTTTCTTCAGTTATTTTTATGTCAATATGATTTTTTTAATAAAGATTTTCACATACCGGATACATTTAAGCAAAACAAGGACTTCAAAAAAAGTATAGAATGCCATTTAAAGAATATTTACTGTGGCAAATGTATTTTAAAAAATACATATCCAGTTAAGTGATTTTTAAAATGTGTTACAAATCGTTGTACAAAAAATGCAACACAAAATTCTGATTACATGAATAAAGATGAAGATATTTGAAATAAACACAAACTAAATTTACAAACTAAAAAAATTAAGAATGTTTGGAATGCAGTGCAAAAGTGTCAACTTTCCTAACTTCATTATGAATTAAATATTGCACACAAATAAAGCTACACATATTTGAACTAAAAAACGCTTCAACGGGTTTCATCTACATTAAATAGAAAACAGCAAAGTTTAAGCTTTCAAATTAAGTGGTTAGCACTGTTGCCTTGCAGCAAGAAAGTTGTGGGGTCGTATCCCAGTCCAGGGTCTTTCCACGTGGAGTCTGCATGTTTTCCCCATGCATGCATGGGTTCCCTCCGGGTACTCCGACTTCCTCCCACAGTCCAAAAACATGACTGTCAGGTTAATTGGTCTCTCTAAATTGTCCTAAGGTGTGAGTTTGTGCGTGCATTTTTGTCCTGTTTGTCCCTGTGTTACCCTGCGATGGATTGGCGACCTGTCCAGGGTGTACCCCGCCTCTCGCCTGTTGACAGCTTAAGATAGGCAGCAGCGCCCCCACGACTCCTTGAGCATTAAGCAGTTTAGAAAATGGATGGATGAACACTATTGTTAATATGCGTTGGTATAAAGTAGGCGCATCTTGATGACCTCATCAAGCGCAATCATGGTAGGCCAGTATTGTAAAAGTCTCTACCGTTGTCTAAATTTGGATAATTTCTACCTTATACAATTTATATTGCCAACTACATCTGATGCAACTGTTTTGTATGACTTGTACAAAATATTCAGCAAAATATTAGGTATTAAATTTGTACATTTCAAACCAATCGTAAAAATTGTAAACTACTTGGGTTGCACTTTGTGGTATATCTACAAACAAGAGAAAACCCACCTTTAACAAAGAAAGCATTGATTATCAGAGGGGGTTTATTCTCAGGATTACAAACATGGCAAAATAGGTCTGAACAAGGTTTGAGTTTCAAGGAATACTTTCAGTGCCCCTCTGCTAAGGGAAGGAAATGCAACTTGAACAAATCTTGTGCTTTAGTAGAAATGTTATTTCACTTACTGGTGCAATACTGGTGATATCTGTCCCAAGCGATTGTAGCCATGAAACTGATCGAAGCCAGGACTGATATCATCCCCTGGAAGCCATGATAATTACAACCATCTTGACCAAAGGGCCAGTACCTAGAAAGTATGAGAACACATGAGCCAGAGTCCACTTAACTTCATAATATCGGCACAGAGAGCAGCACAAGGATTTCTTAACAGATTAAACATTGGTTCAAATCTCTCAGTGGTGATCCACAAAACAAAGGCTGCTTTACGTCACAGGCATCATAAAACGTTGGGATTAATTTAAATGTATTACATGGCATGAACTTAAAAGAAAAAACAAGATTAGACTGTAAGTCAGGCAACTCGTGCACTAAGTTGAAAGAAGATAATATAACTCTGTGTTGAGTTTTGGCATGCACACAAAAAGCAAAAACTACACTTTGCTGAAAAAAAGATAAAAGTATGCAATTTGACATCTTTAAAATTGCTGTTAAGCAAGATTAAGAATGTTAATAAAATTTGAAACAAAATCTTTAGGGATTTTTTTTTTTTTATCAACAGTGTTCAGATTTGCTTTACGGTTTTTAAAACCTTAAGGATTTGCTTGCAAAACCTTTAGTGCAAGCAAAGTGGATTGTGGACTGGATTATAAAGGACAGAAGCTGACTTGTTGTGAAACAGAATGAGCTCCTGTATTCAAATACTAACAGGCTCTGTAAAGAATAAAATATCCCTTATTTTAGATCGAGAGCAATAAGAATGGAAGCATTTAAAAAACATTTTTACCCATTGTTTACCTGAGATAGCTCGCATAAGCCGCTGTTAGCCCATTGATATTCAGACTGATGTCAGCCAAGGCAAGGTTGAACACTAGGAAGTTACTGGGAGTCCGCATCTCCTTTACTCTGATGAAGGCCATGATGCTGATGGCATTGAGGAAGAATCCCAGCATCCCTGAAAGTAAAAAAAAAAAAAAAAATAAGAGTTCTCTTTAACCACATTAAAAACCATCATCGCACCCTCCCCCCAGAAATGTAATCAGAGATACACTACAGCTTCAGAAATACATGTTTTAGATTTTTCCTTTTACCAATAAGAACTCTGTATGATATTCAAGCACCTTACATACGCTTGACAAGTCTTTTAGATAAATCATAACCTCCTCTTTCACATCAGTGGTATCCTGGGTCATACAAATGTTCTTTTTTGTTATAATCCTGAAGTGTTATAATCAAATGATCTCACATTGTTTAAAAAAAATCAAATTTCTTTTGTATAAATGATCATACTTTGCATATTTAGAAAAACTTTTAAACTAATCTACAGTTATTGAATTTTGCACAATGATTATTATGTTAAACTTTTCTCTTTAATAAAATGATGACATCTTTGAAAAAGTTGCATGTGGAAACTGCTGCTATAGGGAAAGTTTAATCAAAAATTATTTGGTGATAATATATGGGATGTTTCTCATTTCAACAAAATGAAAGCAAAAATAAAAGAATCATTATCCCTTGGTTAAATGTAAGATAAGAAAGCCTTCATGTTGTCCAGAGTCCACCTCCGATTAGTTGATCAGCACCTTGTGAGGGCTTCTTTTAAGGACTCCTGAAAACTCAGGGTTTCAGCTCCAGAGGAAAAGTTGTAACAAGCACAGAAGAAAATAAAACCTGCCTTCCATTCATTGCATTTTTTGTGTGTGTGGTATCAGTATTGGTACTCTGTATCAGCAAGTACTCTGATCCAAGTATCGGTATCGTGTCGGTTTGAAAAAAGTGGTATTGTTGCATCTCTAGAGTTTATCAATGCAACTTTACTGTTATCGCAAATGACTACCTGGATAAATAAGATATTATACTAACATTTTGTAAAAGGGACTATGAAAATGTTTAAGCATTCAGTTTTAACACGCAGATATAACTTTAACATTTGTAGTCAAACTTAATTAGCAATACAAGTCATGTTAAATGCTCTACATTTAACAAAAACAAATGGCCAATGTAATGGACTTTTAGTGACCTTGATGCCCATTGACCAAGAAAAAAATCTAATGGACAATAACTTTGACATTGTAACTACAGTACCCAAAAGGAAGTATTACAAAAATGTGGGTCAATCACAGTAGATACTGGCATTGCATTATTCAACAATAGTTTCAGACATACCTGTTTTTCCAGTATTGTGCTGTCCTAGGATGCAACAATTGGTCTGATATAAATTTTCTGATGGTCTAACCTGGCTATTCTAAATAGGCAAAGAACAAAACCACCCCAGTCTGCATGGTTTTTTTGCTGGCTTACGTAAAATATAGTAGGCTATAGGGTTTATAGGAAACTTGTCGGAAAAAAAAGTAATCTCTGTGCTTTATTGAACTTATAAACAGTATTGCTATTGAATGAAGCATAACAATTGGTATCAGAAAGAAGGGTTTGCCCAAGGGGCTATTTGTATAAGAACTGCCTCTGTACCTGCTTGAATGACATACCAGTAAATTTATTACATCTACTTTAGAAAGGGCTGTCTTGATTTTTTCTTACCTTTAGGGCTGTTTTACTATCACCCTTCTTTAGATTAAGTTTAATTTTAAGATATCAATATATCAGACTTTCTGCCCAAACACACAGAACTGTACATTTCATAATTTTTTTTTTTTGAGGGGCCTGTCTCTTTAAATCTTGCACAAACATCCCATTTGCACACTTACCCCCAACAAGAAGAGCAGAGCCGAATGCAAACATATCAAAGTCCGAGAATCCCTCCGGTAAAGTATAAGCTCCCATGTTTGGATATGTGAACTCAACTGCAAACTCAGTCCTTTCCCTTCAAACGGCAACAATCACACCACCGTTTCCTTCAAGACGTCGTCCTAATATAAAGGCTATTTCACGTGAAAAAGCATAAAGAGATTAATCTCGGTTCAACTCCCCCCTCTACTTTTGCAATCCTCGGAGGAATGTCCTAACGAGCAAACTTTTTGTAAACTCGCTGCAACTTTTACTGATCTCATAGAAAAAAAGAAGACAAAAAGACAGCGGGGGTTTGCTGCGTAAATATTATATCTCTCTGCTAAAAACGTTTAAAATGTATTAGACACTAACAGGCCTTTCCTCTAAGTAGTTTAGCTTGGTGTGAGAGAAAGAGAGAGGCAAGGAAACAATGGGAACATGGGAAATGTTGTCTTTAAACAGCGAATTGGACTCCATCTCAGTCTGTCCTCATGATCTAACATGGTTTTTTAAATGCTTCATGCAAACATTGTTGCCCATTTACAAATAAAACATAATCAAAATGGTGCAGAAAATGCAGGGAAAAAATTATTGTTTTTGTCTTTTCTCACATTTACAGCTTAGTTTTTATCGTCATCATTTAAGGTAAATATTTTTTTTAAGGGGCTGTCAAGACAGCTGATCTTGAATAAAACCTTATACATCATTGTGTTTTTCCAAAACGTTCTCTTAATATTTGTAAGTGTTAAATGGACTCTTTTATGAAAAATACTGTGGATGCAGAATACATGCTACTATTTTCAGGATTTGATTTACACTTTCGGAATTAAAAGGAGTATATCATGCTATTTTACAGCTTTTAACTTCGTATATTTGATCAAATGTTACGATTGGTGTAATAGAGTATTAATTTGTCTTGTATCCTTTAGTTAATATTGGATCACGAAGTGAAATGGCTAGTTTTTATGTATAATCTTGCCTCCTGAGCTGGTTCTGAGCTTTATCTCAAACAGTACTGTGACAGTGAATTTGTAAAGCACTAAGTACCACAATGAAACACTGTTATATTAAGGGCTCGGACGTTTTTTGTTTTGTTTTTGCAAAAAATGGAGTCAATGAAGCTTATTTCAATTGTTAAATCTCCTTGCTTTAGATAGAGCCCAAAGGAACATCGCTGAGTCCAGTAAGCAGATCTGTCCAGCCCAGTATATAAAAAAAGATGTGGGTGTTTTTTGCACCCGTTTACTGAACATTCTGAGATGCTAAGATCAATAAATTGACTACACAAGGCTGCTATAAGATCACATAAGCAGCTTGACAAATGGCTAACACACATTAGCAATTAGCTACTGACTTCTCTGTCCATCAGGCGTCTTTGTTCTTTGATCCAGCTGCTGTTCTTTAGGAATGTAGAATAAAATCCTGTTAATCCATGCAGCCAAACTGGCGTTTTCACAGAGAAACAAAACAATCCCACAAAAAGAGTCTTTTAAGAATCCAAAAACCGAAGCAGCAATGAGCTTTGAGAAGGAGGAGGGTGTGTTTGGAACTAGAGGTAAGTCGGTCTGCCTGCAGGGGCTGTGCAGACACCTCTAGCACTCCCTTGTTTTCACTTAGTGATGTCAGTAGTTGAACAGTTTGAACACTCAGTTGTTTTCTAGGAGAGGGAGGGGCAGCTGCTCAGAGAGCAGGATTCAGGAGGATTATTCAGACATGCGTGAATTAAGCCAAAAAACCCTCTGGTGGGTTTTTTATGAGAAAACTGCACTACCAGATGGTTGAAAAACCCTTATTTTGCATTATATAGGCCCTTTAAGGTAGTTTCTAACGTTTCTGTTCTTGTCAATTCCTGTTTAACTGGCTGCAGCTTTAGAGTTAATTGGGGGAAAAAAGCCAAAAAGGCATCTTAGTTAAAATGCAAATTTTATGGCAGAATTTTACAATGAATTAATCCTACAACAGTCTAATCTCCCAGCCATTTTGGAAGAAAGGATACATTGAAACAGATTTCAATCTCAGCTGGCTAGGTGGTTGTAAGTTTTTGTCATTAGGGACAGTATCATTTTAGTTACAATATCTCTTCTGCTTCCAAATTTCCTGTGAAATTTCACATGTGAGCCCTAAAGGTTGCCAAGTCTTCAATACTACATTGATTTTCTTCATGGACTGGGGTACTGCAATTTGACCACAAAATGTAAATTTGACATATTTTACCATTGTTGTGTGGCAATGTGCACAACAAGGAGTCAGGCAGGATTCGATCTTTCAACTCCCAGGTGAGAGTCAAGCACACTAACTAGTCAGCCAAGGGCATATCCTTGTGGCCAAGCAACCAGGGCACATCATCAATCGGAGCCACAGTGACAGGACCTCCACACTGTCACAGTTGGATATGGAATATGAATACGATAGTGACATTTAGTGTGTTTATTTTGCAGTTGCAACAATAGAAAACATCTTTCCAGCCGTTGAGTTGCCTGTTTCACTGTCGATACGCCCCATGATACCAGCCTGAACCGTGTCCAGTGAAGAATGTATCGTAGAGAATTTAATTGACAGCTAACATTAGTCAAGTTAGCAAGTGAGTTAGCTTACTGATCCGGGAGGGAAGTCAGCGTTTGATGCCCTGGAAATGTTTAAATTTCAGTCCATCTAGTGTAGACTTCACTTAAATTTACTCTAGTTTCTGCTTCTCTCTGGTCACTCCTCTCCTGAGACAGAAAACAATATCTCCGGGACATTGAATCAGATGTTTGACTTGCTGACTCCACCATTTTTCCCAGTGACAGCCAAGCTGTGCCAACCATATTGTTGGGACATAGAGATTGTATCTGTCAACCCGTGCTGGCAGCTACTACAGGCTAGAGATGTAAACATTGCCGTACCTGTCAAAATTTACATTTTATATATATTTGAATTCAGATATATAATTTTTTAAGGAACTGTGGTATTTTCATTCTGCACCCCCCCAAATACCCTTTGGAGCATTATATATATATATATATATATATATATATATATTGGTTTTTATGAAACTTTTCCATATTCAACCTTTAAGGTTGCAATGCCTGAAAGTGTAAATTGGATTATTTGTAGGGAAACAAACAAATGATATTCAAAACTGTAGTCTGCCTGGCAAAAGTATCCATCAGTGTGAAACGTTTAACTTTTTTTCCACTTAATATCAAAACAACATTGCTGTGAACTAGGGATGTAAGAAAAAAAAGATATGTTGATATATTTAAATAGTTTATGTCCAGTGTTGCCACAGTTACTTTGAAATAGTAATCTGATTACTGGCCTCTGATGATTCCTTGCAAAACTAACTTGGTTACTTTACTGATTTTTATTTTATTTTAAAAGTAACTACATTAGATTACAAGTTACTTTATTGGTTACTTTCAGCAGCTAAATATACTTGCTTTTTAACCTCTCATAGACAGCAGCCACTGACTGCATCTTGGGCACATACTTGCTTGCTTGAAAAACTATAGATCGATTTGAATCAAATTTGAACTGAACCATTATTGATGACGGTAATTTTTGTAGTAATTAAAAAGTTGGTGGCTTTTTTCACCTTTTTCATTCCTTTGGATCAACTAAATCTCGTCATAAAATTGGATTTGTCATGTATGAAACAAGTTGGGTTGTTAAGAATGCTGTAAAAAATTCCTACAGTTAAATTCAGTTTTAACAATTACAGGGTATGGACTTATGTTGCCTTCAGACCGCAGGCTTTGTCAGCGACAGCAACGTCAAGATTACATTTTAAGTCTACGGTTGAGGCCATTGGAGGAGCGTCGCAGTCTCTGCGGCGCTTTGTGAGCTTTGTTTCCGTCAACTTTTCTACCTTTTCCTGCGTTTCAAGCTTCAAAGCTCATAACGCTAGCAATGCAGAAGTTCAGCTAGTTGAACTTTTGACGGTCTTAACGCTCTTGACGCAGGACGCCAACCAATCAGAGCGTCTCACTGTAGTGACATTGCCCGATGTCGACGTTGCCTAGCCAACCACGATCCGCAAATGTTTAAAACATCCAGCAGAGAAAGGCTCGCCTATGTGCTTTGCTAGCTTAAGCTTAAAAATGTATCTTCTGTGAATATGCGTCGAACTAGTCGCTTTATGAGTGTTGCTTGACGCTGACAAAGCCTGCGGTCTGAATGCAGCATTACTCATAGTATCGCAAAATATTGCAATATATTGTATTGTTCTCCTAGCATTGTAATATATATTGATATATATTAAAATATATATTTTAAGGAAAATAAAATAGTTTTACAATACAGTATTTCAAAAGTGAAATTCCCAAATGTGGCATGCTTTTAATTCTCCCACCTTCATATAATAGTGCTACAGTATTTTTTCACGATTGTTGCATCTGCAAATGTTTTGGGATATATCTCTTCTAGCTTTTCACATCTGGAGAATAAAATCTTTGCTCATTCTTAGCAAAATAGCTAACTTGATTTACTGTGAATTTGGGCCTGTACTTTGACTAGGCTGTTGTACTTTAATGGCATAATCAAAGTCCAAAAACAAACAATTTTTGTCTTGCTGAAGAGTAACCCTACATCCTGGGTCTCAATTGTTTTGCAGCCTATAGCTGGTTTTTATTCATATTGGCCATTGTTTTAGCTTCATCCAGCCTCCCAAAATGCTGAAAATAACGCAAAAGAAGGATACACTAAGTAGTTTTGTAGTTCTAATGAGGAAAAATATGGAAAAAAGTTTAAAATGTTTAAGGGTGTGAAAACCGAGGCTCTGTACATATTGGCCTGTTAATACGATGTGTGTGTTTACATGCTAGATTAAGAGTAAAACGTCACTGAAAACATCAGGAGCTCTTTATTTAAATTGTTCTCTGTTCACCAAAATAGCCTCTAAATAAATCAGGACAGCAGAAAACTGACACTCACCCAAAGTAACCTCAATCTTTTAAAATGCAACGTTTGGGCTGAGTCTGAGGGCTCTAGTAAATTATGCCCAGATTACCCCAAACTCATTAACCATGCAGTAACAATGTGTCCCAATGGGTTTATAAAATCCTGTTTCTCTAAATCTGCCCATATTGTACACAACTACAGTGACCCTGACAGACTAGATGCACAACACTGAAGCTTGTGCCTGCATCTGTTGTTCTAACTCAAGGGACAACAGAAAATGCAGAGATTTCCTTTGGAGTTTTCGATTGAGAAAATTATCTCCGCTATCACTGATCCAAACAGGAGGCCTGAGGGGCTTACCTAAAGCCGTAGTGTGACGGCATGCTGGAACATAAAGCAACTCTGTGACAAATTTCACAACATGTAAGATTCAATAACACAATCTGTTAAGCTACTGCACCTGAGGGTGATAAAACTGAAGCTGGTGTGAGCCAGCCATACAGAGAATAATTGTAGTGGGCTGTCATAAATGAGCAAAGTTGACATTTTTTAATATCAATTAACTCAATATTAACTCATTTAATTTTCTATGTTTTCTTTACTTGTAATCTAATCTCTACAAAAAGCCTTTCACTTTATCTGACCTGAATACCCTCTTGTGATGTAGTTGCTTCTTTGTTGCTGTTAAACATTACCCCACTTGCAAATAGTTAATAACATCAAGATAATCTTTTTCAGTCAAACAAATGTTACACTGTTGCAGCTGTGCTGAAGCCCAGAGTTAAGTTATCAAAGTTAAACTACATAGTTTTGTTTTATGGTAGTTACAAAAGTATTCACATCCCTTTAACTTGACCTTTTGGGAAATTACAACCGCAAACCTCAATGTATTTCAGTGAGATTTATGTGATAGAACAACCCAATCAAATTACTGTAAAGAGAAAGGAAACTTTGTATATTTAGTACATGCAAACCTGAAAAACAGGGAATGTATATTATATTATATTATATTATATTATACTATATATTTTTTCTCCCGTTTATTCTGATTGTTCTAAATAGACTTCAGTGCAAACAATCATCACTGTACAATTACAACTGTTTAGTGGGGTGCTTAGCTGTTTATTAGAGATTATATGTAAACAAGATAATGAAGACCTAGCCTTGAATTAGCCTGGAAAAATCCTGATCCCTAATCTTAATATATTAAGGACGCAACAAGTAATGAAAAGGGCCAAACTTGTGGGTCGGAACCAAGCATGTATTTGAAACTCTCACTGCATACAATTGGACACACTGTGTGACATATCCAGAGCTACCAGCAGAGCTAACTGATAGATTAAACTCTTGCTGTATCCAGTCGGCAAAACAGCAAATACGTCCTTCTTCCAAAGTAACGATTTGAGCGCAGTGTTCTGTTCGTCTTTTAGATGAAACACCAAGTCTAACTCGTTCATTGTAGCCATTTCAAACAACCGGTGTCCATCTGTAGCCATTTTTCAATGTTTACTAAATGATTCTGGACATCGCAGCACTGTCGTCATCAGTTTAGCTTGCCTCTGGGCCGCCTACATCGGATAAAATGATTTGATTGGTTCCCCAAGCTGCTCACATAATGCAGTAACAGTATCATTGCTCGATGCCAGAGCGTCTCGAAGAGACAATTCAAGTTGTGCTCTTGCGAGACCTCTGGATTTCCAGGGTAGCATTGCATATAAATCCCTGCCAAACCTTTCAGATATTTATTTAAAAAGCAAATTAAAACTGATCCATTATTATAAAAAAAACATGCTGCTTTGAGTTGGTCTAAATAAAAAAACATATATATATATATATATATATATATATATATTTAAGAACAAACAAGAGGAAAGTTACTTTAAAGGTAGTAGCGAGGACGGGAAAAAGTCAGACAAGGACTGTAAAGTAAGGGGGAGGGTGAATGATGCAGCAATTCGGAATTTCCAGAAAATAAGAGGTTCAACTAAGATATTTGTCTTTAAAAAATCTGAACAAAAGTTAGAGATATTGAGCAAATGAATATGGTCATAATCGTTCTGCATAGGGTCCAGCATTTTGTACTGTGCATCTGGATTCTTTGGTTTGTTTTTCCTTCATTCACAGATGTATTCAGTATGCAGCCTATGTCTACTCTTTCTATTACTGATGTCTTTACTTTCCATTACTAATATCTTTTTTTTTCTGTCATTTACCCACTATCTGACTTTATCAAGCTATGTAAAACATCTTATCATCCCATAATGTTAGTTTTAAACAAAAGTTTCAGAGTCAAACATGATGTCTGATTTAATTTGATCCTCTAACAGTAGAGCAATTCTGATTTTAAACATTGATTAACTTACCTTAACTTTGAAAGCACCACTATATCACTTTTCACATGAGAGAGTGGGTTGTGGGGACAGGTACAGCGATGGAGTTTTTCTTGTCCAGGACAGCCCCTGTTTAAAGAAATGAAAAAAAGATGTAATACGAGACAGAGAGATGACTGGATTAAAGGATTTAAAATCCCATCAGGGCAGCCTTGTCATTAAACCTTTGGACCTGCAAAAAACCCTTATCCAAAAAGTGTGTCAGAAGTGGACACACTTTTACAGACAGGATAAAAAGATACATATATGTACATCCTGAAGGGACTATACACACATTTATCATGAACACCAAAATGCTATTAAATCTGTAGCCATAATAATTTCTTTGAAATGTTATATGTCTTGTTTTATACTGTAAATAGCTTAATAATAAAAAATATTTAAACAATTATGCATAAATACCCATCTATATTCATCCATGCTTACTACGTTGTGGCCAAATGTCAGATAGCCAGCTGCACATTGTCCAAAACGCTTTTTTTAGTAATTTGGTTTGATGCTAGCTAGATTTTGGTTGGTGGCACTATGCTTGGGGCCATTTTGCTTCTATTTTTACTGGAAAATTACATAAAATGAAATAAATAGTTAATTTTAAACAATACTTCTGTATTCTAACAGCTGGATGTTTGAAACTTGGCAAACGTTGGACATTTGAAAAGGACAATGATTGCAAACCTAAACCAAAACTTGTTTAGGAATGGATGAAGGAGAAGGCAAGGCAATATAATTTTATTTGTATAGCACACTTTCAACAAAAAGCAATCCAAGGTGCTTTACATGATTATAGAAATGTGTAAATTAAAACATAGCATTTAGCATTTGATTAAAAACAACATTTAGGATAAAAACGTTTAATAATAGTATTTGTAATAACGGTGTCAGTTACTCAGAAGCATGTCTAAATAGGTACGTTTTTATTTTAGGTTTAAAAGAGTTCAGTGTCTCTGCAGTTTTGCAATCGTCCGGCAGTTTCTTCCAGATGTGAGGAGCATAGAAACTGAAAGCTGCTTCTTCATGTTTGGTTCAGGTTCTAGGGACGATCAGTAGATTAGAGCTGGAGGACCTGAGTGATCTGGATGGTTTTCAATTCAATTTTTTAATTCAATTTATTTATATAGCGCCGTTTCACAACAGATGTCATCTCAAGGCACTTTACAAGAAGAGTTATTACAATACAATGTTTAATTTAGGAATTAGAGAACCACAGTAGATTGCGTTGTAACTTCTCAGCAATCCCTCACACATAGCAAGCATGAAGCCACAGTGGAGAGGAAAAACTCCCTTTTAACAGGAAGAAACCTCCAGCAGAACCAGGCTCAGCATAAGAGGTCATCTGCCAAGACCGTCTGGGGTTTGGAGAAGGCAGCAGAGACACAGAAACAGCAACAGAACTGATGCAGAAGCAGAAGCTGGTAGCAGGACGTGGAGAACATCATTACTATGCTTAAAAGTCAAGTCTGTATCAGGAAAAAAATGGTTAAATTACCTCAACCAATTCTACTAGGATTAATGCTAACCTTTTTGGGTAAAAACTTTTCGGAGACTTCTGATGTTGACCTAGAGAAAACAGATGTAGGTTTCAAAATGTATTTGCAATTAGATAATTTCAAAATATTCATGACAATGTATTCATAAAAATATGTTTTCTTTATGTTTGATTTTGTACACTACCGTTCAAAAGTTTGGGGTCACCCAAACAATTTTGTGTTTTCCATGAAAAGTCACACTTATTCACCACCATACATTGTGAAATGAATAAAAAATAGAGTCAAGACATTGACAAGGTTAGAAATAATGATTTTTATTTGAAATAAGATTGTTTTTACATCAAACTTTGCTTTCATCAAAGAATCCTCCATTTGCAGCAATTACAGCATTGCAGACCTTTGGCATTCTAGCTGTTAATTTGTTGAGGTAATCTGGAGAAATTGCACCCCACGCTTCTAGAAGCAGCTCCCACAATTTGGATTGGTTGGATGGGCACTTCTTGCGTACCATACGGTCAAGCTGCTCCCACAACAGCTCAACGGGGTTCAAATCTGGTGACTGCGCTGGCCACTCCATTACCGATAGAATACCAGCTGCCTGCTTCTTCTCTAAATAGTTCTTGCACAATTTCGAGGTGTGTTTTGGGTCATTGTCCTGTTGTAGGATGAAATTGGCTCCAATCAAGCGCTGTCCACTGGGTATGGCATGGCGTTGCAAAATGGAGTGATAGCCTTCCTTATTCAGAATCCCTTTTACCCTGTACAAATCTCCCACCTTACCAGCACCAAAGCAACCCCAGACCATCACATTACCTCCACCATGCTTAACAGATGGCGTCAGGCATTCTTCCAGCATCTTTTCAGTTGTTCTGCGTCTCACAAACGTTCTTCTTTGTGATCCAAACACCTCAAACTTGGATTCATCCGTCCACAGCACTTTTTTCCAGTCTTCCTCTGTCCAATGTCTGTGTTCTTTTGCCCATCTTAATCTTTTTCTTTTATTGGCCAGTCTCAGATATGGCTTTTTCTTTGCCACTCTGCCCTGAAGCCCAGAATCCCGCAGCCGCCTCTTCACTGTAGATGTTGACACTGGTGTTTTGCGGGTACTATTTAATGAAGATGCCAGTTGGGGACCTGTGAGGCGTCTGTTTCTCAAACTAGAGACTCTAATGTACTTATCTTCTTGCTCAGTTGTGCAACGCGGCCTCCCACTTCTTTTTCTACTCTGGTTAGAGCCTGTTTGTGCTGTCCTCTGAAGGGAGTAGTACACACCGTTGTAGGAAATCTTCAATTTCTTAGCAATTTCTCGCATGGAATAGCCTTCATTTCTAAGAACAAGAATAGACTGTCGAGTTTCAGATGAAAGTTCTCTTTTTCTGGCCATTTTGAGCGTTTAATTGACCCCACAAATGTGATGCTCCAGAAACTCAATCTGCTCAAAGGAAGGTCAGTTTTGTAGCTTCTGTACCGAGCTAAACTGTTTTCAGATGTGTGAACATGATTGCACAAGGGTTTTCTAATCATCAATTAGCCTTCTGAGCCAATGAGCAAACACATTGTACCATTAGAACACTGGAGTGATAGTTGCTGGAAATGGGCCTCTATACACCTATGTAGATATTGCACCAAAAACCAGACATTTGCAGCTAGAATAGTCATTTACCACATTAGCAATGTATAGCGTGTGTTTCTTTAAAGTTAAGACTAGTTTAAAGTTATCTTCATTGAAAAGTACAGTGCTTTTCCTTCAAAAATAAGGATATTTCAATGTGACCCCAAACTTTTGAACGGTAGTGTATATTTAAACTTGTGATAAATATGAACAATGTAAAGTTCAATACTCGCTTTAAACAGAATCAGTTTGTAAAAAAGATATTTTATTGTTTTGAGAATTTAAAATAGACTAAAAATGCAATGATAAATGGATAGCAATACACTTTGTAAACATGAATTCTTAATCAGACTTTATTGATATGTAAACAAGACAGTAAAGTAAAACCAAACCCTTTGTACCCCTCTGTGCTCTCAACTGCCATCTAGTGGTCATTCATTTCCCTACTGAATGCTGTAAGTGAAGAGTAGAATCAGTATGTTTAATTTTTTTAAGTTACTTTAATATAATAAAAAAATTATTAACAAATAATTGCTCAAAAATATTAATATTGACATCACTGTTAAAGTTTTTTCCACACAAAAAAGTATTGTACTCAAAACCGGTCAATCTGGTTATTTTCTTTTAGCTGCATCCACCTGCAGTTCTGTTGCCTTGTTCAATATTGTATAATTTTCAAGCAGCCAATACGCAGTTTGGGAAGCAGTTCTGAAAGTGTAAAGCATGCAGCCTATCAGCCTCCAGGAAAGAATAGCCTAATCGTGTGAATGAAAATAACCCAAGTCCTCTTCTAATCCCTGCCTATCCCTTTTTTATCTGTGGATTCAGAGCAGGCAGAGCATTTGGAGCTTCGAGCCTGAGAACCACCACAATGCACCCGACGTTCCCTTAGACCTCATTGTTGTTCTTTAATTAATTGTAGTTTAGTCTTGTAGAGTTTTAGTAGCTTGTAGCTAGGGGGAAACATGCGCCGGCACTTTCCTGCTGTTTTTTGCTTGGCTTTAGTCTTTTTTCCTCTTTTAAGCACATCATGTCCTTCACAATGCAGTTGTTTCTTTCACAAATTAAGTGATGGATCAAAGGCAAGGTAGGTAATTTAAACTTAGTTATCAGTGGGAGCAGATGAATTTGTATTGCATGCAAGCTGTGCTTACTGCTGCTTTCTACAATTCATTCACTCAGTGTAATAAACGATTACTCTGGGCTGTTCTTTAATCTCCCCTGCTTATAACTGAACAATAGGTTACCACCTTTTTCCTCAGAACGATTGTTTTTTAAAATTAAAATAGAAGCTTAAAAGATATCTAATATCTGTACAAATCCTCATCTAGAGCTCCCCAGGTTCAGAATTCAGAAATATTCCTACATTTATTTCCAGGCTGAAAATAACAGTTCTACTTGTTTGTTTTCTTTTTTTGCAGGAGTGTTCTTTGCAATGACCCAGAGATCACTGTGATTCCCCCAAATTTCCCCACTGACACATCAAAGCTACGCATAGAGAAGACGGCAATCACACGCATTGCCAGCAACAACTTTCACTACCTCAATAGTTTGGAGTATCTCTGGATGTCTTTCAATTCCCTGAACTCACTTAATGCAGACAGTTTCCGAGGCCTTTACAACCTGGATGAGCTCAGGCTGGATGGAAACTCCCTCTCTTCCTTTCCATGGGAAGCTCTGAGTGACATGCCAATCCTAAGGCTCCTTGACTTGCACAACAACAAGATCTCCTCAATCCCAGCCTCTGCAACCGTGTACATTAAAAACATCACCTATCTGGATTTATCCAGCAACAGCCTCACAACACTTCCAGCTGAAGCTCTCACAATGTGGCTGAGTGTAAAGCCTTTCCAAGATTCAGAGTCATCCAAGCTAATTCTGGGTGAGGATCAAGCTGTGACATTTTAGGATGTTGGAAAGTTTTCTTTTTAGAGCTGCCCTTTTGAGTCAGGGATTAGTCTATCTATAGGTCTTCTGTGTAGTGTGTCGAGGTGTTTGACTAATTCCTGATTTGGCATTATCTAAGTTAATAGCATTTGTTCACTGTTGCTTCTGCAGGTCTTCATGATAACCCATGGCTTTGTGACTGCCGACTCTATGACCTAATCCAGTTCCAGAAGTCCCCCTCATCATCTGTGGCACTCATTGACACCAGACTGAGGTGTGCCGATCCTGAGAGTCTGTCTGGAGTTTTCTTTACTGAAGCAGAGCTTCAGAGGTGCCAGGCCCCCAGGGTCCACACGGCCGTGGCTCGCGTTCGGAGCTCTCTGGGAAACAATGTCCTGCTGCGCTGTGGCACTGTTGGTGTCCCTATTCCAGACCTGTCCTGGAATCGTGCTGATGGAAAGAAAATGAATGGCACGGGTGAGTTCAGACCAGTTACCTTTGTCCAAAACTAAATATCAGAGAGATTCAAGTTATTTCCTTAAGTTTCAATCTGTTTAACTCCATGGGTGTATTTGTTTAATTTTTTTTCAGTTCAGCAAGAGATTTCAAAGGAAGGCATAATTTGGTCAATTCTGAGTGTCCCTGCAGTCTCCTACAAAGATTCTGGAAAGTATGTGTGCAAAGCCACAAACTTTGTGGGCACTGCGGACGCCATCATCTCCCTGGTGATTACTGATTCGATTCAGTCAGAGGGAGAAGTCGGAGGTGTTTCTAAGAGAGGCAGTAGGAAGAAGCCTGGTGGTATAGGAAGAGCAGCTTACCAGGAAAAACTCATCGCTAGATATGTTCCGCCCCCAACCAGTACTGCAGCCCAGCCCATAATTGAACCTCTTAATGGCAAAGGAGTAACTGGGAGGTATGAAATTGAGAGCTACAGTGTTTCAGATGGAAATTCTCAAAGACAAGCCAAAGACTTTTCACCTCTGAAGTCACGGGAGGTGGGTAAAGAAGGTTTGAGTAACTTGGTGGCAAATGCCTCATCCCTTCAGCAAGTTCCTGAGAAGAGGGTGGTGCGTTCGGTAAAGGTGATCGGGGACACAGATCACTCCGTCTCTTTGAACTGGCGTGCCCCCACAGCCACAAACACCACTGAATTCAGTGTCCTGTATGCTGTTTTTGGTGAGAGAGACATGCGTCGTATTAATGTGGGTGCTGGAAAGAACCGTATCACTGTTGAAGGCCTTGTACCAAAGACAAAGTACATAGCTTGCATTTGCGTCAAAGGCTTGATTCCGAAAAAGGAACAGTGTGTAATCTTCTCAACAGACGAGGCTGCTAGCGCCAGCGGCACTCAGAAACTCATTAATGTGGTAGTGATAACTGTTGCATGCGTGATTGCAGTCCCACTGACTCTGATTGTGTGTTGTGGGGCGATAAAGAAACGTTGCCAAAAGATGCTGGGGCAGCAGACAAAAGACATACAGGACTCCTATGTAACATTTGAAACACTTGCTCCCGGAAACAAGACTAAAGGGATGGAGGGTGAATATCTGACCAGGCTAAACCCCGACGAATCCAACAGGCTCTTGTCAGCAAGGTCAAGTGTTGACTCGGAGGCTATAGCAAGAACTGAAGGGCCACCTAATGAGTACTTTTGTTAAAATAGAGCAGACAGTCTCAAGAAGATTCACTTTGTTTTTGGGGGATGTTTATGGAAAAAGGGACTGGACGCAATCATCTCCCTGTGGATTACTGATTCGATTCGAGGGACCACTTGGTGGCTTATGGAGAAAGGGAAAAAGAGCTCACAGACTCAAATGGATGTATTTTTAGGAGTTGCCTGTGTCATTAATGGACAAATGAGATTAATTTACAGCCTTGACAAGGACAGTAAATCAGTCATTTTTTTGACTGAAAGCAGAACAGAGAAAAAAAAAATGTGTTTTTAATATTGTGTATGTATGAAAAAAATATTTTTAATCTGTGATGCACTATTTAAAGTGATGTTTTTTCCAACAAATTTGTCTTGATGCCCTCAACTCTCATAAACCCAGTCAAGTTTTCTTTTTTCCTGAATGTAACTTCTACTTTGTGTTAAAGTCTGAAATTATAAAAAGGAAATGTTTAGAGAACCGACAGTCTTTACAGCGTGTTTTGTATGTCAGTAAGATATTAATGTGCCGGATTGGCTGTTGGCTCAAAAACCTGAACTGCAGTGCATTTTATATGTAAACATTTGTAACCTCAATTACATACATATAACAACTGAAAATAAATATACTTTTTTTTAATATTGAATGATTCCTATGAACTTTTTACTTGACAACTCTATAACTATATAACTATAATATGTTATCATAAAGAAAAGTATCTTGCCAATGTTGTTCATTGGTAAGTTTATTTCAGTAATAAAAAAGGCTAATTTAAAATGGTACATTGAGGTTAGAGATCAGCTTCAAATTAAGGGTATTTTGTGAAGAATTTTTCAAAAATATTGATAAATAAATAAATAACTTGGAAAAATATTGTTTCATATAATTATCTGAGGATCGATCAGAATCATGTAGACAAAAACATTCCTGTTTATCGTTTGCCATGGCAGTGATTATGTCTACTGGACGAGTGGTTTATGCAAAACTTAAAAATTTTGCAACACCTCGTTGTCGATTTAGTTAATACTACCACGTAACTTTCAATCTAACCTTATCAGTAGGTGAAATGTTAAATTTGTCTTTTTTTAGTAAATATCAAGTTACATAGAAACTAAAAAGTTGTCTTCAATGCTTACTCTTGATTTAAAATACTCAAAAAGTTGAGGTAGTGGTATAAAAAATACAATGCAATTGTATTGTTTGTCTACCTTTCCTACTTCTTTCAAATGCTGTCTAGAGCAACCTGAATGGCAGCCAGTGTTCAGATTATTGAGGTCAGACTACAGTCCTCTCCAGACATCTGTCTCTGTCTCACCACAGCCCTCCCTCTCAGCACCGTTAAGCCTGATGGGCTCCGGCCCACTTAGTGCAGATGGGCCTCCTATTTATCCTGTCAGAGCTGCTGCCTTGCTTGGGAACAAATAAATTAAATCAGACTAATGAGAAGCATTTTTTAGGCCACACCTGAAAGAAAAATTACAATATGGTTAAAATACTGATAACACAAATTTTAACCAAGGTTTTTATGTAGTAACTTTGTGGGATTTTTTTCAGCAGATTCAACATATGTTTTTGAGACAAAGTGGACCACTGCTATAAATACACCTGTCACTTGTCTCACATGTTATTTGGTGTCTTAAGCATTGCGTCAAGGGAGATTAAGGTAATAGGCTTTCTCCCAAGCATAGGCATGACAGGCATGTTCTGCTATCACCGGCCTACTTCACATGCTCATCCAGGAACATGGACGTGTTTTGTGCCATGTTAGAGATCTTCTTGATGTTTGATATGATCACCCCTGGATGCTCTACTTGTCTGATGGGCTGCTCCTGCACTAATGATAACTTGAGAAGGTAGGAGACCACTGAAACTGTTGAAATATTTAATAGCTGCTTGTATAAAGGTTATGGCTTAGTTTTAGTAATGTTAAATGTTTCATGGAAGACAAACATCTCAAAAACTGAAATTATTGACAAATTTGAGTCCTGCATCTAGTTTTAGAACTCCAAAAATAGATTATCTTGTAAATACTTTGGAATGTATGTCATTCTAGGTCTTTGCTGTGTATGGAAACCCCCATGGGACAAATCCCAGTGAACATCCCTGGCGGTTTTACAAAGATCCGATTTGAAAACTGCCACCTGACTGAGTTACCTCAAGGGTCCTTCTCTCAAGTTCATGCCTTAGAGTTCCTCTGGCTAAATTTCAACGAGATCACTCTGATGAATATCAAAAGCTTGGAGGGGCTCTCCAACCTGACCGAGCTAAGGCTACAAGGCAACAAGCTGACCTCGGTACCATGGACTGCATTTCAGAGCACGCCCAGACTAAAAATTTTAGACCTGAAGCATAATCGGTTAGATGTGTTGCCTGAGCATGCTCTGAGACACTTACCTGTGCTGACCTATTTAGATTTATCCTTCAATCAGCTTAGCATCATATCAAGGGAAGTGTTCACAAATTGGCCTCTTTACCAAACAGCAGAAAAAGCATGGGGGAAAGAAGGCTTGGTATCCAACGTTGTTTTAGCGCTGCATGAGAACCCCTGGTCATGCGACTGCCGCCTTAAAGGTTTTGTTGAATTCATCCGTAAAGTGAGCCCTCCTATCATCCTCATGAACTCTTACTTGGAGTGCTCAGGCCCTGCCTCCAAAGTGGATAAATATTTTCATGAAATCCAACTGAAAACCTGTATGAAGCCAGTGACCTCTGTCGCAGAGTCTAACATCACTTTATGTCTGGGAGCAAATGCAACTCTGACATGCCTAGTCAAAGCTAGGCCACTTCCAAGCATTCAGTGGATGTATCCTATGAAGATCAATAGAGGATTTTCTTGTAAGTTTTAAGTTTTGATTGTTACAACATTTAAAAAAATAATAACTTACTTTATGTTATTAACAATAATATTTCACACTACCATTGCATGTGGAAGCATCCCTGACATGGGATGCTTTCACATCAGCATAGTCTGGGGGACTCAGTTGTATTGAACTGGCAAAAAATGCCACAGATTTATCTCGTGTGGTCCACTTTCATACTGCTCAATTCGAAAAACATCATGCAGTTGACACTATTGGTAATAACTGAGGCATTATGGGGAGCCTAAGTAACGCCCTTCTACGTCCATGGTTCCCCTGATTAAAAAAGAAAGAAGGAGTGAATGGAGCGATGAAATGTCAGGAATTGTGTTTTAAGGAGGACCCATATGCAGGCGGCTTCACAGTTTGCGGTCTTTATTAAAGTTCTTGTCTATTCACCATCAATGGTGAAACGAGCCAACAGGATGAACAGAGCTTACTGTGAACATTAGGAGACTGAGGAACATCCAGACTGGACACCAACGAAGAACAAGGGGAGTGTTTGAACTACACATGGGGTAATCACTTAAACACATGATAGCTGGGGAGACATGTACAGCTAAGACACAGGACCAGGAAACAGGCATCATGATCAAATCATGACATAAAAGCTATTTTCTGAGTGCCACAGATAGAACATTTGATGTCCCTGAATTTTAAAGATACACTTTGATGTAGAAAAAGCTAATTTTCAATCGCGGGCAAAATTTACTTTACGGTTTGTGTGAAAACACATAGTGTACTACAACTGAAGAAGAAGAAATAGTGGACTACAGCTGAAGAAGAAGAAGAAGAAGAAGAAGAAGAAGAAGAAGAACAAGAAGAAGAAGAAGAAGAAGAAGAAGAAGAAAAAATGTGGGCGTGTCACTCCTAAATTTAGGACTCCTAGTTTCTTAAGATAAAAGTAATTCACAACCACTTTTAGGCCTAAAAGTAGCTCCTAAGTCTGGGAGTTCTTAAAAGAAGTCAAGAGGACTCCTAACTCCCCAAGACCTATTCACAGAGACTCCCAAAATGTCTGCAGCCAGACGCAATGTGTTGGACACTCTGGATTTGGAATTAACCAATCGATACCGACTAAATTGTTTATTGCAGATGTGGTGCTGGATGCAATCATGTCTCCAACTAGACGTAACAACCCGATCAGTCCAGAAATTAAATGTTTAGTGAAACTAAGATATTTAGCTACAGGGAAAATGCAACTTTGCAACGCGGACGACTTGGGTATATCACAACCATCTATCAGCCGATCCATCCACCAAACTCTTAAAGCACTAACAATTCATCCGTTTCCCATTAGCCATCCAGCAACTGTATCGAATTAAAGCCCATTTCATGGCGATTGCAGGTATGCCGGGGGTGCACAAAGAAGAAAATGTGCACATCTTCCAATTTATGCAAGGGATGCCTATATGAGGGACATTGCCTACCAGTTGCAGCAGCATCCTTTTTATAAGCGCGATCTCGAGCCACCTGGACTGTAGAGAATACCATCTCTTCTCACAGTCTTCTGCCGTTCGAGGCACCGCTGGATAAGATGCATTTATGTTTCTGCTCATTTCCACCCATGCCACACTTTTCTTCTTATTCGTAATCCCGGCTGCGAATCACCCTTTAAGGGCCGTCCACCTCTCTAGTACAAACTGTGCCAATAGTAATAATTGGTCGTGCGACCATTTAGGTTTCCTTGTCCTTTTCTCGCCACTAATTTTCAGTTCACGAGGGGCTTTTTACGGTAGTGGAGGGGTCTTTTTAAGATGTGGCTGATGTGCTCAATAGACAACCTAATTGTTTACAGCCTACTTGCAATCACTCCCTAAATATGATGCATCCATCCATCCATTATCTATACCACTTTCATCCAATTCAGGGTTGCCTGGAGGGGGGGCTGGAGCTTATCTCAGCTATCAGCAGGTGTTTGGCAGGGTAATATGATGCATTTAACATATTTTCGTTTTTAAACTTCACCCTCTCTGTAAGTAGGCTATTGTGTGTAAGTTGTATGAAGTGTCAGTCTCGTGGCCGACACAAAGATGTCATCATGCATTATTTCTGCTGTTTGCGCTGTTCATAATTATGCTTTTATCGACATAGAAATTTTCCATTTCTTGGTTTCACACGTGTCATTCAACAACCAATCACAATGCTGTCCGTTTATTTACTCATGCATTGGAAATGACGTTTTCCATAGCAACGGGACGTGACTCGTAACTTACTTTTAGGGATTTGTCCTACGTAAAAGTAGCTCTTAGTGCGTTTGTGAATCGGTTTTAGACGACAACTCTTACGTAAGACCTTTTAGCGCGAGTTAGGAGTAACACCTAGCGGTAAGATAAGAGTATTTGTGAATACGGCCCCTGAACTGTGAGATGAGCAAGCCTCATATTCTCCTTCATGTGCTGGGGAAGAAATAATCAGTGGAGTGAGAGCTCTGTGCTAGCTCTGTGACAGTATATGTACGACTTCTAATTTGTAGTTATTTTAACTATGATTTTTTTTTTTTACAAGCAAATAAAACACAAATCACATGAAAAACACTGTAGAAACACAAATCAATAATTATCATTTAAATTGAGGTACAGCATATGTCTGATTCAGGGCAAAAGGAAAAGCAGACCAGAAAATAAGTTTCATCGCTCCATTGACTTTCCTTTTTTTCCGGCAAGGGGACCCATGAGACTTAGGCTTTTTGCAGAATTGTAGTCACTGTATTAAATTTAATGTTCTATCATAAAAAATAACAAACTAACGGAGGAAAAGAACTCAGGTCCATTTAAAGAAAACCAAAGAGCCGGGGTTTCAAATGGCCCTGAAAACAGGAAAGACTTTTGTTTTTGTTCATTTCAACGTAGTAGTCTTTATTTTTCTTCTTGTATCCTTATAGCTACCCAGATTCAAATAGACGAGGAATCCATCACATCCCAGTTGTTGATCCCATCGGTGCACATAGCAGACCGTGGCCTCTACACTTGCATGGCCAATAACTTCATTGGGAACTCCTCTGACACTGTCTCACTCAACATTGAGTCCCCCATTCTCTCGGCCCCTCTTCTTCCACCTGTACCCATGCTGTCATCTGATGACAGTCCCCGCATTGACATTCGCATCGCCAAGCAGACAGTCTATGGCATCACCTTGGAGTGGCACGCCATGACAAACAACCCTGCGGAAACATGGTTCACCATCCACTTTGGCAAGTATCACTCAGTCAAGAAAGAGATGATCCTTATTGGACCTGGCATAAACAGCTACTCCATCAGTGACCTGCTTCCTGTCACCAAATACGAAGTGTGCGTCACCCTGAAAAACCACCCACCTAGAGAGGGCCAGTGCATTGTCTTTGTGACAGGTAGCGACATTAGTGAGCTGCAACAGAGGGAGAGACTCGTCCATATTATTGTCATTGTGTGCGCAATGGTTCTGGCCGTGCCAGCAGGCATGTACGCTTGTACCACAGAGGCTAGGTTCAGCTGTGTGGACCGCTGTGTGGATATGTGGAAGAAGCGGAGGAGGCATGGAGAGAACAACGAGGGATCAGAGAGGCAAAATACCTTTGACAGCCTTCAGGCAGCCAGTGATGAAGCCCTGTGTAGGGACTCTGAGGAAAAACGAACAAAGAGGCGGAAATCTGAAGACAGGTGTAAAGGGGGAAGTGCTGCTCACCTATACTAGAATAAACATGGGAAACTATGTCTATGTAGCACAATTTTCCTTTAGCTTCAGTATGTGCCTTCTTACAGCTTGAGTCTTTTTATCAAGCCTGAAAGATTTTACCATTCAGCACAAAATAATTTTTTATTTAATGATATTGTCAAATGATTGCAGAAAACAAACACATTTGATAACTTAAAAGTTCTGATATAAAAATTTAAAAGGACATCCAAAGCTGTCACCAGTTTAAACATGCCTTTCTTCCTTGCTGTAGGGGAACTTTTCTGATATCCTTTATTTATATACATGTACAAAATGAAGTAATTTTGAGTAATCTTTCCTATTTTCATACTGCATAGTAAGTCATATTAAATGCTGTATGTAATCGTTTATTACAACATTTTTTGGTTACTGTATTGCATTATTTTATGAATAAAATACATTTAGTTTTGTGTTTTCCTTTTGTAGACCTCTAAATGTACTGTCTTGTAATTAGTATGCAGCCTTTATGATTGATCTGGATAAAATTAAATAAACTAATGCTGAGACAAAGTCAGATTGTTCAACAAAATCAGTTAGAGGATTTGTTATATATTATATAGGATTTGTCTGTGTTTTCATTAATTTATACATATGCCAGTAAGTAGATTAAAGTGATTTTCAATCTGAACCCTAGTCAGCAGGACATTATATTTCTATTTAATGACAGCTCAGAGTACACCGTGAATCAGGTCAGCAAATGCATTAGGAAAAATTATCTGGCTTTATATTTCATTTATTAAAAAAGAGGAATATTTTGAAACATATGGATAAGTAGTTAAGAAACCTTCAGAAAAATACTTTCTTTGTCTAGATATCACAATATCTTGATGTAATTATAATATTAAAATTATGGCAAATTCTCCTTTTTTAAATCAGGAGTATATATAAATATTTGGTAATGCTTTTGAATTTATTACTTGAATTTTTATCATTCCAACCAGGCAAAAAGAACACTGTTACAATACACAAAATAAATATGCGTTGGTGTTCTGGCTCGAGATAACAGGTAAATCCTTAGTCCCTGTGTAATACAAAAGTTAACTGTGCGCTGAGCTAGGTCCTGACAATACAAAAAATACTCTTACTTTAAATTAAAGGAATACCTATGAAAAGCAGCCTTTATTTATTTATATAATTAGATTTTCTGAAGACTTTTTTTCGTGTACTTACTATCTGATGTTCTTAAGTGATTGTATCACCTATTGTGAGGTAAAAAGGTGTCCTAATTTTTATTTAAATTTCTAATTCATACATTTTATTTGATCAGAGAAATGGGGAATTCCAACATGTGTAAAGGTTAAATGTTTGTGTCTAGAGCAAAAACCAGACCAAGCTGTTTGAGACAAAGAACCCTAAATTGCTGGTTCCTTAATATTACTGACATGTGTTTCAGGGCAGTAAAAGGAATGGATTTAGTAAATGTTTCAGTGCAGAAAGGCTTGAAGAAAGGGACAGATACTAAAAAAAGGAGTGCAACGCAGAAGAAGAGAGTGAAAAAAGTGTTAGAAGAGTTTTAAAACTGCAAAAATGGATCTTGATTAAAAGGATGAATATATCCATCTAGCCTGAAATTTAGTCACTTTTTTTAATGCTTTCATCAGCAACACGATTTTCCAAGAAAATGGGAAATGGTCACCGGCATGCAAGCGTTCACATCAGTCTTCACTGGCTAAAAGCTGATACTTATTGAAGGCAGACTGGCAGTCATGCTGGTCAAGACTGCGACTCAGATAAGAAGCAAAAGAAGAGAGGATCCACCTCTCTGGTGGACCTGAGTTCCATTTAAGACTACAACAATTTAATCAAAGTTGATGTACGCTCAAAATAGTGTACATTTCTCTTTTAACATTCCAAAGCTATCACAGCATGTCTTTAAACTAAACTTTTAAATATATCATGCATGCCAGGCTCTCTCTCATTCTCTCATGTATATATATATAGCGAAATAGATGATTATTTATTAATCTGTTTCATTGATTAAAGATAAACTTAATTCAAACAAAGATGAAAGTGTGGCAAACATAGCTACTTAGATAGGTACGATTCATCCTTCAATCTGATTTTTAATGGACTAGACTCAAAGGTTTCTAAACATTAACATCGTTTGACATAGCCTAATATCATCAAACAACAGTCTACCCTCTAAAAAGAACAAAACAGATCAAATTGTGTTCAAATATTTATTTGAAATCAAGACAGTACAAAGACAATACAAATTTCTTCAAATGACCAGGCAAGATAAATTCATATTTATTATATATAGTTTATCTAAACTTATTTAAAATAAGTATAAGTTATGACCCACTCACCCATGATGCTAGTTATGGTTACACCAAGGGATGCACCTATATCGATACTGTATAATGTACTTGTATCGGTATCGGTTAAAGTTAACCAATACCATGAACCGATACTTAAAATGCCCAAAAATCTGTTATTATTTCACAGAAAATTATAATTTTTTAACTTTAAATTTTTATTTGTGGTCATTTTTATTAAAATTTTATTTTTTATGTAATTCACCCAGAAAATAAAACCTTTCTTCCAATTCATTGCATCTTTTTTGTGTGGTAGAAGTATTGGCATTGGTACTCGGTATTGACAAGTACTCTGATCAAAGTATCGTGTCGTATTGGTTTGAAAAACCTGGTATCTTTGCATCCGTAGTTACACCACGGATATTTTATTCATCTACATCGAAAGGCATTAAAGAATGAGATGGACAGTTTCCGTGTGTAGATTCTGACTGTTTGACAAAGATGCACCAGATAAATATCTATTTTAATCTATAAAAATCTCTCAGCAGTATTGGTGTAAGTTTGGGATTTTCAAGCCTATTACTAGCACTTATCAACAATTTTTTTACTAACAGAGTTAGAGTTCTTTTTTTACGGGTATATTACAATAAATAATGGCTGTACACTTAAAATGGATGCATATACATTTATATAAAATAATTTTTCCTAGAATTACTAATGCAGGCTAAAGGTACTACAGTGGCACATTGTTTTCATACAAAGGAGCAACTTCTCAACTTTGAAGCAGCTGATGTTACACAGTAAAAATATCAACACACAGGCCCTTTAGCACTTCATTGTAAAATGTTACCAACTTTTTGTAGCTGCATGCTCCACTGAGCGAGAACACGTCTTTCTGTAATGGGAATTTATTACGTAAAAATAATTTTCTGTGCTGAAAACACTGCAGGTTTGTGAGCATTACACTTTTCAGCAAGTTATGCAACTGATGTATAGACACTGAACTTTTGTAATCCTCTCCCAAGTTAATTTATAGTAGTGCTTTTTACTGTTAAGATTATACAATCCTCCTCAAGATGTCAGTGTAGTGAAGTATCTGACTGCACCACTGGCTCAAGCTCTCTCCATACATTTCTAAAACTAATACAATAGAGGATGCAGTGCAGCCTACTTCCTTGATGTCTCCTGTTAAGACGTAAATATCTGTAAACAGGGGAAAAAAATCCAAAGGTAGGTCCATCTAACAGTCATCAAAATGACTGCATGTAAGATAAGAGCACAGAGCCATCGACAAATGAACTGAGCAACCCTTAGACCACACTTCTTTGCAGTTCTGTTCAATAATATCCTTGGTTATTCTCATTAATCTTTTGTTCAAGTTTCATCTTAAGCTCAGACACCAATGCAGAGCTGATGTTTCCTTCTTTGCGACGGCCAGGCTTTGCTTTCTTCGAAGCGTTGGAGGACAGTGCACCAGATATGGTTGGGACCCCCCAGGGCCGCTCATATGCCCGAGTGTTAGAAGGAGGTGGAGGGGGCAGACAAGGAGCAATAGGAGGTGGAGGCTTCAGCCTGGGGTTACTGGTTTCCTGCTGTGGACTGCTTTCTGGGTCACTGATGAGGAACTTCTCCCCTGGGCTCGACAACTTGATGACAGGAATCTTGAATTTCCATGTCTGCTGGTCCCTGGGTCGCTTCTTAATGATTCGTCGCACTGGCATAATTCTGTTTGACTTTGAGTTTCGCATGTACATTACTGTAGAAATCATCACCGTCACTCCTACCAGTACGAGAATGATAAAAGTGACAATGCCTAAAACTCTGAGAGGATTGTCCCTACTTTTCATTAAAAATACTGCCATAGGCCCCTTGAGAGGAGTCTGTAAAAGAGCATAAATACAGTCAAGTTCAATCTGATTTAAAGGTTTGGTAAAACATTCTTGCAGAGCATGAAAGCATGACAAATGAATGCTGCAAAGCACTGACAGAGGAGGCCCAGGCAACATATATATCAATCAAGCAAACAGTTTCACAGTCTCTCTAGTCATCTATCCTGGTTTACTATATAGAAGTGTTGATAAGAAGCCTAGAACTAGGCATGGAACTAGATGTTGGGAATGCGTCTGGCAGTGCGCTGCAATGGTTTTTTTTCCCTGACTGATCAGGAGTAACAGGAACAATGATAACTCTTTTGATCAGAAATGTGGTGTTTATGTCAGAAAATGGATTGAGACAGGTAAATTTGTTGCCACCCCTGCTTAAAATGTTTAAAAAGCCTTAAAACAATTCCACCTTTCAATTAAGTAGCATGATCTTTCAATGAAAATTTTAGAAAAGCTACATTTAATTGGAGTGAGGTTTTTCAGATGCCACATGTTAAGATATTATTTCAAGAAAGTCACAATTGTCACTTGTGACAGCTAAGGAGAACAATGGTCATGTGTCTTTGTTTTATTTAGTCATATGCCTTGGATCACAACCCTTTTGAAAGCTCCAACGATGACCCATTTTTAATTTTCCTGCAAAGAGTCCCTGACTTATTTTTTGTCTCCTTGCATTTCTAGGAGTTCATGATTAAATTGACTCTAAACAAATTTAATGGGACTTTGGGAAGATAATTGTGATGAAAATGTGTTGATATGTGTTGAACCAGGTAAGGAACTAAAACGTGCAGGATACCGTCCCTCTAGGACTGATTTTGGACACGCCAGATCAAGAGGGCTACATAAATTGTTATGTTGGGCCGGATTTGGCCCGGAGCCTTGTGTATAATTGTATTATAATTTCCGGTATGATATACTATTTCTAATCAAAGGTGATTTTATTTTGACTCTTAATCAGGGGTGCCATCAAATTTGCGCACATCTTAAAAAACATCCTAAAAATAATTTGGTCAAGTTGTGCTCTTTTTAAGGAAAATACTGAGATAATTGGTTTTGAAAATGCACCAATTTTTTGTAATTATATTTTTAAAACTTTTCCATCATAAATATAACAACAAAATGAAAAGACATAATAATTTAAAAAAGTTACAGTTCTCTTTTACAGACAACAACCAGCTAACCGATCTTGAAGTACCGGTTGTGTCTCACTTCATTCTGCGGATCACTTTGATATAGTTACTCTCAGGGTTGATTCTGGACTTTTTCACTGCGTTACAGTACAGGATTGTGGATATGCAGATGGTCAGTAAAATGAGGGACGTGATAATGCTGGAACAAATTCCAAAAACCGTCAGCGGGCGCTTGCTAAGGCCCATGAAGTAAGAAACCATTCGACCTTTGATCTGGAAAAATCACGATCACAACACAGAAACAAAGCCAAAAAACATGATGAAGGGCGACAAAGTGAATGTACTGTGAAAGCATGATGGATTAGGAAAACATAAATTAATGAGGAACTTTATAGATATTTCATTATATTTTATATCAAGCAGGAAGACATAAACACACACAAAAAAACGCAGGTCGTTGATAAATAGCATTAGCATGGCAAGGATACTGTTTGCTTCATGCTAAACTGCTTCAATCTATAGCTCAGGCATGAAATAGGAAGCAATGGAAGCATGCTGAGAGTTAGAATAAAAGCCTTACCGCCTCTGTGATGTCAATGTTGACCACAGCTGTTGTGCTGAAGGATGGAGATCCCCGGTCCCTGGCCTGGACCACCAGAGACCACTTGCAGTCCTTCTGCTTGGTGATATTCTGCACGATCTCCATAGATTTGATGAAAGGCTTCAGCTGGATCTCCCCTGTGTCTGAGTTGATGTCAAATGCATTGTCGGGATCGGCTGTCATGATAGAGTACTCAATTACATTGTTTGGAGACTCTGCATCCTCATCCACGGCCTGCATGAAGGAAGAGAATGAGTGAAAATATTGGTTTCAAAGTGATGCCATAGATTCCAAGGTGAACTGAGGTTGTGCGTTCATGTTTCTGATGCGACTCATTTCTTAGTGTTCCTTTTAAAATAAGGAAGAAAAATGAACACAGCAATAAAGTGAGATAACTTTGGTGATCCACATTAATTAGGAAAATGCATCTTCAGACCAACATCACAAACATGAACACCTGGAGTTTGTTTGAGATAATACTGCAAAAAAATAAGACAAAAAATATGGAAATAATTCAACAAAGTAAAAATTCAGCCTTCTTCCACATCCATCTCATAGAGTATATATTTTAATGTTATTATTAGCATCATGTACCTGGACTTTGACAGGGGCCCCGATGACCATGGTCTTCTCTTGAAATTCCTCTTCAAACTCTGGAGGATGGTCATTCATGTCAAGGACGCTGACAAAGACTTCAGCAATGCTGTACTTGCCTTCTGAATCTTCTGCCTTGACATAGAAGTTGTATTTTGACCTCATCTCTGCATCCAGACTGGTCCAGGGTTGTGTGATAATAAGGCCTGTTGATGGATGGATGGCAAATCTGCAGGCAAAAAGTTTTACCATATTGGTAATTGTAGCAAACGTTTAGTTCTGTGTCACCATTGCGAAATACGTATTTAAGTATACATATTAGATTTCACCGGACTGGTAATTTCTAAACTTTTGTTTGTTTGTAGTTTCCAAAAGTATTCACACTCGTTAAACTTTTTTTTACTTTTCAAGCATTGTTTTAATGTAATTTGTAGGTTTTAATGGTACAAACTAAAACAAAGTAGCTCAAATTGAATGGTGAAGAAAGGTACAACGTACAGTGCTTTGCAAGGTATTGATATTCCCTAAACCCATTAACCATTTGATAAAGAATAACCAAAGACTTCAATACATTTTATTAGTATGTTTTATTCAATAGATCATCACAAAGTAATTCCTCATTATGAATAATAATAAAAAAGAAGTAATCCAAGTTTTTTTTAAATATTTTGTACAAAACCCTCCCTACAATCCAATAGAGTGTGGCCTGCAATTAATGGACTGTTTTAACATAATATAAAAATATTTGTTTTGCTGCCTCTATGGGTTTTTCTACTAGGATTGCTTTGTATTTAGCTCCATCTATCCCCATTAACTCCATCAAGCTTCCTTAGTCCTGCCAAAGAAAAACATCCTAACATGCAGCCACCGTTTTTTCCTTGTCCAGAGCATTTTATCCCTCTACTGGGATTCCATAACTCAGAGGTGTACTGTATTTAGTAATTCTGATTCAGTAATTTATGTTTTATTGAGGGCTGATTTTTTATTCAGAGCAAATAGGTATGCACACACATACACACCATACCTCTAAAACATGTATATTATTATATACAACATTTTTGAATAATTGTGTAGCAAAGTGGTTAGCGCAGGTTCCTTAGAAAACAGAGGACCATTTCTGAAATTGAGTCCATCCCCTGCTATTTATTTTTGTGCCTTATAGTGACCTAAATGTATTATGTTGACCCAACATGTTTACATTTAGTTCACTCAACAAAAGTCAATATTGCTAAATCAACCCAAATGAGTTGTGTGGAAATGTTTTTTGTTTTTTTGATTGTACTCTATTGTGGCATTCTTTAATATAAATGTAATTTCATCTCTCAGATTAAGTCCAGGGTGATGTCAGTTCAATTTATGATGCCATAAACTACTCTGCTTTCGATTTAGTGATTTTCAATAAAAGATCTTGGGTGTGAAACTATGAATCTTGGCATTATTCTAGTTAAGACAGCAGGCTATGCTCCCCCTTGTTGTGATTTCTTGTTTTTAACCAAAATGAAAAATTTTTTTGCCCCAAAATTTGTGCTTAGAACAATATATAACTACATATAATTTTTTTTCCCAAAATGTAAAATGGAGATGAACAATCTTTCAGCCATTTTATCTAGTTGATTTTTCCAATTTTTCCTTCTTAGTGAAAATTCACAAGTTGCTTTGAAACTGATAACTTTCACACAATTAATGTTGCAGTCTGCGGAAAGGCATAAATTCTCACTTTCCCTCTGCTGCATGTTGCCTGGCTTTTCAAAGCCTCCGTTTTATATGACTCTAGTTGTCACATTGCATGTTAATTGGCTCTGCCTATGTGAGATGGGGCCAGGATCGCTATTTTTAATCCTCCAATCCAATTAGAAGATTAGCTGGCATCTTGCAGCCATTTTGGAGTAAGCTGTTTAAACAGCACAGAGTCCAGAAAGGCTGGATTGTTTTATTTTTTGACAAAACATTGAATTCAGATCAGTATTGCTAGTGTTGAGCCTCCCAAAAAAGCTACTCTACCTCGATGTTTAGTGGAAATCAGCATGTTTTATATATTATCAATGTAATCATAAACTGGCAGGAGTAAAATATTAAAACTTACAAATCTGATCCTGATCCATAAATTGTGTATTTGACTTCACCCCAGGAACCAGAGTCTGGATCATTTGCCTGGAAGAAAAACAAATAGCACAGAGATCCATTATGCTTCTCATCATGGTTGATACTAGGATCACAGGTTTAGAGGTGCTGTGCACCCAGAGAGCTGCTCGACCACCCAGAGAGCTGCTCGACCAGGGGAGATACACTTTAAAGTTTTGTATATTTTAACACACACAGTATGTTTACATGCACATCTAAATCGAGCTTTTTGGACTAATCTGACTAAGGACATGCCCCCTGTCGAGAGCCGAGTCCCAGTTTACATGTCACTCATAAATTTAATTATCAAATGAAGTACGTTCAACTACCAGACAATAGATGGTGACATGCCCCAATACGCGTTAGCCTAATAGTGGTTAGCTTCCAGCTGCATTATGGCAGTGAACTGAGGCTGGCAGGAGTGAAGCAGATGGAGTTTAAGCAGCATATTCAAAATCACAATCCACCATCTCTTCGTAAGTCCAAACATTCACTGATTGGCCGCTTCCATTTGTCTTAGATGCCATATGCCTCTTATAACACTAATGTTGTTATTGCTGGTTCACATGTGGACGAGGACATGGGCGGGCTTAGATTAACAAAAACTTAAAGTTTTGGAAAACAGAGATTTTTTTTAAATCAATGTACGACTTAGACTTCCATAGCTCAGAATGATGTCAATCTAGCTATCTTGTTTTACAAGGATAATTTTGCAGCTTGTTTTTAGTTGGACATTAAATTCAAGTGAGCTCCAGGACAGGGTGATTGCAATAAAAGCTGGTTTTTGAAAATGTTTTTCATGACTTGCAATTTCTTTTTAAGTAGCTTGCCATTGGTCTCAAGGGCGGTTCTCCACAACCTCATCGAGTTCACAATTAACGCTTTAAGAGTCCTGACGATGTTGTACAGCTCCAAGCATTTGTTGATCCATGTGTGGGGCATCCAGTTATAGTCTTTCTTGTAATCATTCTGGGCATTGCACAGGTTGGTCTTTTGGGATTTGCAGTCTTGGGCAACTGTTCTGTCAACCAGGACCTGGTGCTTAGCACCTCTGATATCTCTACCAATGCCCTTATGCCAGTGCAATAACACCAGGGATAAAATTGTAGACCTGCACAAGGCTGGGATGGGCTACAGGACAATAGGCAAGCAGCCTAGTGAGAAGGCAACAACTGGTAGAAAATGGAAGAAGTTCAAGCCGACGGTCAATCTCCCCCCGGTCTGGAGCACCATGCAAGATCTCTGGAATTAATTATTAAAAAATCATCCACTGTGATTTTCTGCATTTTTGTTTTAGAGTCTGTCCCTCAAGGTTGAAGAGTACATTTGATACAGATTACAGACCTCTACATGCTTTTTAAGTGGTATAACTTTAAAAAATCCGCAGTGTATCAAATACACTGTTTGAATGTCTGTCTGTCTGTCTATCTATCTATCTATCTATCTATCTATCTATCTATCTATCTATCTATCTATCTATCTATCTATCTATCTATCTATCTATCTATCTATCTATCTATCTATCTATCTATCTATCTATCTATCTATCTATCCTTTAACACAAATTTGTGGGTTGCATTGTGCAAAATATTTGAAATGTTGTTCTGCTATAATTTTGTTGTATTTTTCTCATTTTAACCTTTTCCTTAAAACAACTCTGTTATTGAAACAAAATACTGGCCCCTTTTATTTTCCTTAGAAGCTGTTCTACATCTTTACCTTTTTCTTATTCGTATCTTGCTCCTGGTTGCTTTTTTCTAATACATTGAACATATTAATGCACCGATATCAAATTATATATGTTGTAATCACTTTGAATAAAAACAGATCTTAATTAACAATGGACTTACCCTGACAGACACAACACTTGAGCCTCCAGGAGAGTTCTCAGGCACTCTGGCGATGTAATACTCAGATGTAAAAACAGGGACGTTGTCATTCGTGTCCAGCAGGTTGATCACTATGTCAGCTGTTGCACTGAAACGCTCAGGAGTGTCAATCTCTACCGCCAGTAGCTAGATAGAGAAATGGACAAAGTGATTGATCAATATATATATATTTTTACACATAATTGTTTACGCAAGGAGAAAATATATGTCAGCACATGTCTAGCATACGTGTATTTTATATTCTAGGGTGGTAAAAAGTTAATATTATCATGAAACATGGTAACTGTAAAAAAGGTAGCATCAACCTTTTTTAATTAATGTCTCTAAATTAAACAGTGAAAATAGCAGACAAATTGAATTTTTTGTATGAATACTTTTAAAATAAATGTAACTTTTACTGCAGTGGCATAACTTTTTTCCTAAACCATTTAGAAATAATCATTAATTTGAAATTATATATGTAGGGTATACAATCACGCGAGAAATCACATGTGAAGAAATACATGTTTTCTAACAAAATCACATGCAGTATGGATATTGGCACACGCCAATAATTTCCTAAAATAAAAATAAAAACAAAGCGAAACACCTCTTCAATGTATGCTTCACTTTTTTCATTTGGTCAAATTTTCAAGAAATCTACTCATTACTCGAAAATCAGTGATTCCCTTGGGAATACTTATGACAAAAGTCAAATGCCCATTTCTTTTAGCCACTTACTTTTAAGCTTTATATTGGCATCAGACACATTCATGAGGATGTGAAGGAAGGTAAAGAAACAACTTCAAAGCTGCAGCAGAGTGGTATCTTTCTGACACTGAATATTTCTAACAAGCATTGGATTCTATCTGGTTACTGGGCAGACATGCTAAAAAAAGCACTTTCTTTCCTACCTCAAAGAAAATGATGCAGAGTTTGTTATACTCATGAAAATTGAACAGGATGAGAGTGATTTATTTGGATGAAAATAAGATTGAGCTATTTGGCAGTAATTCTTATGGGTTTGGTATAAAAGAAAGCATAATTGGAGGAAGAACATCCTTCTGACTGAAAATTATGGCAGGGGATCTGTGATGCAATGGGCCTGCTCTCTTTCAAAGCTTTCGGGAACCTTGTCTGGTATCAAGGGATCATGAATTCTTCTAAACATATTTTTTAAGTATTCAAATTGCTCAAAAGACTAAACATTTTATTTATTTCGAATGAAGACGTTTGGCAATGATGTTTGGAACAAAACAAATATATATATATATATATATATATATATATATATATATATATATATATATATATATATATATATATATATATATATATAAATGTGATCACTTAAAAAAAACAAAAAACTAACCAGAACATTTGACAGATAACATTTTATGTATGTGTTTTCATGTAAAACTATAACGTCTTTAGAGTCTGTAATAAATAAGAGACATATTGATTAAAGTTGTACATTATATGGATTTTAATTCTTGTCTTACTAAAGCTTTCTTATCAAAGAGCTTATTCGAATTTTATTGGTTGGTTTTTGTTTACTTGATTACTCACCTCTTTACTTTGTTTTAAAATTTACCAGCTACAATGGAAATATGGTTCATGATGATATGTTCAAGTCTCAAAAAAACAACAACTCTTCAACAAGAAATGTCCAGCAGTGGTATCCTCTTTAAACCAGAATTAATCTTTTACAAATAAGTTTTGGCTTTGTTACTCCTTGCATGCACAAAAAGTTATATAACTCACTGAAACTAGATTAAAATATAATCTTTTTAAGTAGAAACATAACTTCCATTCCTTCCTAATAAAAAAGGAATTTTAGGCTGAACAGATTTTACCTTAAACGATAGGGTTGGTCCCTTTTCAAAGTCTATGCCAGACGTGTCCTCCACAATGATGGTCACCTGTGCTTCGTTCAGGACCGTCTGGGGAACCACCCTCAGTACTCGGCTGGGCCCCACCAGTCTCAGTTTAAATTTTGCGTTTGCTCCCTGAGACAAGCAGAAATAACTTCACTGGATCCTTACAAAACCATGACAGATTTAGGAAAAGTATAATACAGATATAAAAAGGTAATTAGGGTAACATTATGCCAGATGGAGAGAATCAACATGATATTTAGCAGATTTCCTGAATATCTTTTGTTGCATAACCAGATGTACTTGGAATGGTTGGCAGAGATTTATATAATGCTTCATAAAGAGGTATTACTGTATCTACCAATGAAATATTCTTAGGATGAAAAAAGGGTTAGGAATTGATCCATTCATTTGATAAGATACTGGAAATTAACTCACCTGATCAGAGTCATTTACTGTGATCTTGAAGCCTCTGAGGATCTCCCCAGCAGGAGGATGCTCATACATGGTGACCTCAAACTTGCTCTGAGGACCATTTTCTCCATAAAAGGTCGGAGGATGGTTGTTGAGATCCACCACCCGGACAGTCACTGTGGTAAGGTCATAGTCTAACAGCTCATTGTTGGGCCCGACTTCAGATGCCTGGAGATGAACACATGCAGGAGATGCACTATACTTATAGCGCGTTTCAAAAGTATAAATTACCATGGAACTTCTCTATATTTTGTCCCTTTATGAAAATCCCTAATGTTGTTTTTGAAGCAAATATTAGGTTGTGTGTTATTGTGGGTTGGAAAGAATTTCTTTCACACGTAAAATTCAGAGAAGTGTTGCCTACATTTTTCAAGACTTGGCCAATATTTTTAAGGGTGTCAAGGTTGGGTCTAAGTCTAGACCCTTCCCCAACACACCTAAATCAAAAGGCTCAAGTCCCGCATTCAGCTCTGCAGAGACCTGGTAAAGCCATTCAGTGGATGGAGTGCTCTTTCAGAATCAATCTTGGGAATTGTTTTGGATCCTAACCCTTCTTTAAGCTTCTGAACAATGTTATCCTTGACCTGGCTGGTAAATACCTTGTTCTTTATGATACCGTTTGTTTATTAGTTTTCTCAACAACAAAAAAATAGTAATGCCTTTACAGAACATCTATACATATACAACTGTAGCTCTATGGGTAGATTACTGGTAGTTAGCTACTAATCAGATGGTTTAAGGAAGGATTCTAGCTTTCGCCTTTTCCATGTCAACGTGCCCCTGGGTAAGGCAGCCTTAGCCAAAGTGTCCTACCGTGATCTGTATCTGTGTGTTAAAGATGCTCACCACAATTTTCTAATTTTTATTTTTTTCTAAATGTTTTTTTCCTAAATGTTGCAAGTATGCAACACAAATATGCACTACAGTATCTATCACATTTAAACCCAGTAAATACACTGAGGTCTGTGATTGTAATATCAGAAATTGTAAAAAAAAAAAAAAAAAAAAGAAACTTAAAAGTGTAAGGATTCGATTTCAAGGCACAGAATGCAGTAATTATTGGGATGCATGTGGATAGCACACTTCTCATTCATTTATAATTTTCCACATCCTAATTACATGATACTTACTATGTGTTAATCCATAAATTAAGATGGCAGTAAAATATATTGAAGTTTCTTATCAATAGACTGTGAAAAAGGGAACTTTTATTTACTTGACTTCAGTGAAGTTCTGGTCACTTTTGCCAGTTATCGTACTGCTGAATGGAGGCTACAGCCCAAAAAGTGATAGTGAGAGGAATAAAAAGAAGAAAATTACCTTTACTTTAATTTCATATAGTTCATTTTTCAGTAGAGATGGAGGAGTTGTTAGAGAAATGCATCCACTGGTGCTATTGATGTCAAAAACACCATCACTTTCTGAAAAGGGAAGATGAACATGTGTCAGATCAAACACAATTTCATTAACAACAGCTCAACTTTTTTATATTTAGTAGTTTTTCTATCCTTACCATTTACAATGGAATAATGAATAGGGTTAGGATTGCCTTGATCCCCATCTTTAGCAGACACAGTGTAAATTTCAGATCCCTTGAAACAAAATGATAATAAGTATGTGTAAACAAAATAAATAATATTGTAATTATCACCGCTGCATACGGAGAATAAAGGTCTTACGGGGACAGAGACTTCATAGATGTATCCAAAGTATGGAGTTCCTTCAAAGAATGGAGGCATATCTTGGGTATCAAGAACATTGATTGTTACAGTGGCTGTGGAGGTCAGCACCTGGTGCTTCTCTTTGTACTTTCCACCTCCATCCTGAGAAAACAAAGGCAGTCCAACAAACAGTTACTACATTCAAATTAATGTATTTAATATAAAATAAAATATGCCTAAACATACTTTAAAATAATCCATAATTAGCCTTGACTTTAAATATTGATTTAAGCCCTAAATGTTTCCCTAATTCCATGTTCATTCATTATAACATCTTTGAAATTCAAAATTAAAAAACAGCCTTCGTTATGACATGGTTTATTGTGAGGATCCATGTTATTGTCTAACTCAACATACTGTATCTCTGATATTAACCTAATTATGTTTAGGATTTTTGCCTGGTCAGCCCCACATGATGTATCCACTCCTGGAGGCACACACTGCCAAAAGAAGAGCTGAGTTCCGTTAGAATCAAGGAAGCTCCACCAAAAAGCCTTGCATCATCAAAGCCAGAACCAATTCCCCTGTTAATTTGGTTCCGATGAATGCTTGTTTGCATTGTATGCTGTGCTGATCCATATTTTGTGTAAACCTCAGCAAGATTGTAATTATTCCTCTATCCAAGTCTTTGATGCATCAAACTGTACTTAATGATATTCTGAGGCCTTTTTTTTGGATTGACTAGGCCTGGGCAACTTGCATATTCTGAGTTCACCATGAACTCATCTATTACCAGAATACCTTATCGCATAAAAGTATATCAAGTATATCTTTTCAACAGCTAAAGCCTGACACAGATTTAATCATGCACAATGATCCCAAGCACAGCAGCAAATCTACAACACAATGGCTAAAAAAAGAGAAAAGAATCAAAGTGTAAAAATAAGATATTCAGAGTTAAGTAATGAAATAGCAGAAAATGCTCAACTGATATGAACTAGTCTTTTTCACAGTTAGGTCATTCAGAAGGCACCACTACTGCTAGTAAAATACTGACTGCTGACAAAGCTTGACAAAACACCTACTTTAAAAAAAACTTAAGAGATGCTTGTAAGTTAAGAGAAACTACAGATATCTTTTTGCCATAAGACACCCCAAAAATTGGGGGGGAAAATATTTGTTGAATTTGAAGGTAAAGTAATGCAAAATTAATTTCATAAATGGAGTGCATTTCAACAAGTGGTTACATCAAGACAACTTTTAAGCTCAAAAAAAGCAAATTTTTTACCTCTACCAAGAAGGTGAAGTGCTGTGCACATTTTTTTTTCTTTGACGTTTCTATTTAAAATTTAATAATTGCCTCTGCCAACAAATAATATATTTTTTACTTTTGTTTTGCTAGGGTTTTTTCTGTTTGTCTGTTAGCTAGCGAAATAACTCAAAAAGTTATTGAGGGATTTTCATTAAATGTTCAGGGAATGTCCACAGTGGGACCAGGAACAGGTGTTTAGATTTTGGGGGTGATCCGGAGGTATGCGCTCGCTGAGTACTTTTCTAGTTTAAAATGAGCTGATTGTTTTTTATACCAAATGGATAAATGCCTGAAACTCCAATTCAAAAGATCTAATGCATCACTCATCTTCACTTATAAGTGCTTTTAGAGACCTTCTTTTGTAATATTCTTCTTTATTTATAAAGCCTCTTTTGCAAAAAATACCTGTAACTTGTTCACAAAGTTTACAAGTTGATCATTTAATGTATACAATTCTATTTATCTTTATCTTAATCATTCAGCTTAAATTTGAAAATGCATTGAGTATTAAGGACCTTCCATCTACACACACATACAAAAAAAACTCACATCAAGAAAAAAAATAAACATATATCTAAGCTGTCACAGTATTTTACCAAGAAAGAAGAAATTTTTATCACTTCACCAAAGCAGCTAATTAAAGCTTGGCAACTTTAACACTGTTTTAGTCCAATTGTTTTTGTAAATACATTTGTGCCATCTGGGTTTTGTACTTCTTTGTGATTAAACACTTTAATACGCATTTGTTTTTTGAAATACCTGTTTTCAGGGTTTTCTTACATCCAAACAAGGATCTCCAACTTCACAGCCGAGCCTACTTCTAAATTCTGATGCCCAAAATTAGCATCTGCTAGCTTCAGTCAGATTAGCGCCTAGCTTTTAAACACGCGTTACTGCTGTACCAGTTATTCATAAAACATATAACTTAAATGTGAAATGTTCCTGCACTAATAGATTTGAAACACTGATCAACTGTCAGTTTAGTCAAAACAATCACTCACCTTCGCAACCACTGTCACAAAATGTGTTGGTGTGGTCTCATAGTCCAAACTCTCACCAGGTTTTACTCTGAGAATCCCGCTGTGTCCGTCAATAGTGAACTTGGCAAATGGGGAACTCTAAATATTTAAGAAATCACATAGTTATTGGAACAAAAGCAAGGGAAAGAAAACAATCTGGCAAGTATTATAGATCATTATTTGCTCTCACTAGTTTCATCCATGGACAGTTTGATTTGAAATTAAACACACAAACAATAACTAACACTGGCACTGTCAGTATTTAGGCCTACACCAGATCTGAACTCCTTTTAAGCCCTCTGTGCTTTGCTCAAATGTAATTGAAATTTAATCCATTAAACTAACGCTATTTCCAGATTGTTCTCTTTGGTATGAGATTAATCTTTCTCTTTGTCGCCGTCTCATCACTCGATTGCCCTTTTCCTACCTCCACATGGCAGCAGAGCTCTCATGATGACAGTTTGACCTCTGCTCCCAACTTTGACAATTAATACCAGCCCAGCTGCTCGTATCAGCATGCGTAAAAGAATGACACACAATTTTAACTGGATCACAAAAAAAAAAGTAAACATAAAACTAAATGCACAAGACACAGTGAGACACTGTGTCTTGTGACACAGTGTCTCACTGTGATAAAATGCAAGAGACACAGTGATAAAATGCAAGAGAAAACTTAAAATGCCATCAAATGTGGTTGTGGAAACTGGAACACTAAGACAAACTTAAAGGTCAGAGGTTGAAGGGCAGAAGCCACAAAGAGCTCATATGTAATAAATCAACAGTTTTAATCAACTCCAAATTCAACCGGATGCCTCACAAGGGGACTGAAAGAGCTATGATGACGTTATCTTGGGGGACTTTCTGTGCACATAAGAGCTGTTGCAGTTTAAGCTTTTCCAAGCTAGTTTGGGATTGAAGATAGTAGATTCAATATTTTAAACTCAAGGGAAATGAGAGCTTTTGGGAAACATTTGTTTGTGGATACTTTATAAATAGGAATCTTTGTTTTCTTTTCTGCCATAGAAGGTACTCGTGATTCAGCACTTCTGAGTTCAGCTTTTTTTTTTTCAGGACAGTGACGGAGTTAAAGCTTGTATTTAGTTCACATACTTTTTGTTTTTCTACCCACAGAAGGTACGTCTGGATTAGTCCTTCTACGTGTCAATGTTTCTCTTTCCTGAAAGAGGCTATCGACAAGACCAACCATTTCTATCATTTTTTTTCCCTCCTATTGATAAAATGTATTTCTGGCTAAGTGCTTCTGTATTATTCAATTTATTTTCTTAATCTTTTAGCTCATAGTTGGTCAGTTTACATGGCTACTAATACTGGTTGCAGAGTTTGCAAGAGGCTTTCTCCATTAAAAAGATAGTGGTTTCTCTCCACTGTTGCCACATGCTTGCTCAAGATGAAGGGTAATATATACAACCAAATTAAAAACATGCTTTCCATAAAACTGAGTATTCAACATTTATTAAGTTACCTGTAGATAATATGAAACACTGCCTCCTGAACCCAGGTCTTTATCAACAGCATGGACTCTGTAGATACTACTTCCTGGAGCAGTGTCCTGTTAAAGAGGATAAACCCAACTTCATCGTCAGGTTTCATACATACAGTAAAATGTAACACCTTGGGCGAGCTTGCCTATTTGTTTGACAAATTACCTCTGGAACATCAATGATAAAAGGCAGACTTTGAAATTCAGGTGGCTCATCATTGGCGTCCATCACAAACACTCTCACAGTCTCAACAACCTGTGGACATACAGTAGCAATAGAAATAGCAAATGCTTATTTGTGGCTGAAAAGAACTTTATTCCTTATCGTAAGTCTGAAAAAAGATAAAATACTTTAATGTGTGTTTAGAGACTGCAACCATTTCAGAGAGGATTCAGTTATGTATTGTTTTTATGCAGTTACACAATTGTTTATAGAATCTGTAATAATACATTTTTCTTAAAACTGGTTGTTTTGGTTTTTTGCTAAGCTTTGATTTTAATAACATGAGCTATAGAACAGTGATTTTGTAAGTTCTCAGCTATTGACCACCAAAATAACAACAATTTGCCATTTTGTGTCCGTGTGTTGCCAATTCATTTACACATATCTGTAAAAATAAATAAAAATAATAATTCTTACATGGGTGCTAAAAAAAAAGTCAATGGTAAATAACAGCTTAATGCTCCTGTTTAAACCCAAATATCTCCAAGCAACCTTTTGCCAGTAAATATCAGTAAATTAAGCTAAACTGCAAACTTTCCTTATTGAAACTAGGATTATAGATATTAATTTAATTTATGGGTTGTTTCGTTTCATGGTGTACTCGTGTTCCTTGGGATGAAAAGGTATCCTAAATAAATGTTATACGCCAACATCCTTCCCCCCAAGTAATTGCATAAGTGCCATTTTTAGGTGGGAGTTAAACCATCTGTTGGTAAAAGTAAAATAAAATGACTGAAAGTGAGGCAGGTGGCTGAGGGTTCCTTTCAGTATCAGAAATGCTCCAAACTGTTTAAGTTCTAAATGGCAAAAGGGCAAAATGACTAGCACTCAACATTAGACTCATACAATCACAACTAGAAATAATCATTGCTAATATACCAGTTAATTAGAATCCAAATACTGCAATTATCCTAAAGGGAAATTATGTTGTTTCATTATCTCAATGTATGTGTAGATCCAAAACATAAAAAATATGAAGCAAATAATATTACTAGAGAGGAATAAAAAAAGCTATCTGAAAGAGTCAGTATAAATAAGTAAAATAAAAAATGACATGTTTAATTAATTTAATATATCTGCTTTTATCTCTTGTAATGAATATGTAAAATGTGTCCCATTAGTAATCACCTTTTAGACGTCATTTCTGGTGGCAATAAGTAGACCTCATACTCAATGTTTTAATGGTTTTAATGACACACATCAAGTCCCAAACCCCAGAGCAGGAAACCACTGCTATTCACTCTAGGTTTTGAAACAATGATAATCAAACAAAATCTACATAGTAAAATTATTAAAAACTTACTTTATTGCGCCCATCTGTTATACTGACAATCACTGAGATTTCATTTTGTTTCTGTGTAAAGAAGAGTATCATTGTTAATTTGAGCTGAAAGGGCTAGTTTGGTTTAAAATCTAGTGTTTTCATCAGCAGGCTCACCTCTCTGTCCAGCTCCTGAATTAGAGTCACGTTTCCTGATTTGGGGTCTGCCCTGAAATATTCAGTGGAGCCTTTTTCAAATGTGAGACCGTATCGTACAGGATCCCTCTCTGGATCTGTCCCATTCAGGATGTATATCTGTGATCCTGTCAATAACCCAACAAAAGCAAATTTAAGGATACAAGCAAGAGAAGTAGGACGATTCAGAGGAGCCATTACCTAGCCTACATAATGCCTTGCAGGTACTCCTACTCCAGCAGTTTCCCCTCATTCTTTCACATAATGAGCACAGACATTAAAGTATTGTGAAGCAGTGGTAAAATAATACACGTTTTGTTTTTTGTTTTTTAGAAATAAAAATCTGAAAAAGGAGGTGGACATTTGCATTCAGTATCATGGAGTGAATACTTTCTAGAACCACCAATCTCTGCATCCACTGCTGCAAGTGTCTACCAGCTTTACACTGAGACAATTTTTTCTATTGTAACCTATTCTTCTTTGCAAAATAGCAGAAGTTCTGTCACATCGGCTGTGTAGGGTCTGTGAACATCACTTTTCAATAAGATATAAAGAGTAACTCACCCCACTAATCAGAGCCTAACTTCACCCACATCTCCAATTTGAAAACGTCTAACAAATCCCTAACATAATTAAAGCTGTGAACGCCGGCTTTTCCAACTCCAACTTGCTAGAGAGGTGTGGCCGAGACTGGGCAGGAATATTTTTATTTTTTACTAAAATGTACTAAAATACCTAGAAAAATGACCGGACTCTATTAGACCCTCTCTTATACAGTTTATCAGCAAAAAAACAAGTTGATTTGTGGGTGAGTTGCACCTTATGTCTTCGTCATTTTAAGAGACTATTATGATTCGATGTGAATGATTTAATTGTAGCTCTGGCTGTATGTTTAGGGCCACAGTGCTAGAAAGTGAACGTCCACCCACTTTCCAAGTCCTTTGCATTTTCAAACAAGTTTTCACACAGGATTGCTCTGTGTTTAGCTACATTCAGTTTCCCCATCAACTGTAGTAAGCTTTGCTGTATTTCTGAAAAAAATACGTTCCACAGCAAGATTCCAACCATCACCATGTTTCATGGTAGAGATGCATATTTTTTTTGCATGAAAAAAGAGTTTAGTTTTAGTCCAATCTGAACAGATCACCTTCTTGAAAATGTTTGAATAGTGCTCGATCATAGATTTAAAATCTAGGGATTGGTTTTATAACTTAAACCAACTCGGAACTTATTCCTTCAAAAAATAGGTGTGGTCAAACTGAAATTTAACCACAGACAGGAGAATTTTTTCTTAATCAGGAGACTTTTGAAAGCAATAAATTGAACTTGGGTTTTTATTTATGGGCATTACGGTAAAATGGGTTAAATATAAATGTATGCCAGATGCATTTTCCATATTTTCTTTTGTAAAAAAACTGAAAATCATGTCTCAGCTTCGTTCAGCTTCATAATTTCTCATTAGGCTAGTTTTTATGAAAGGTATGGATACTTTTGCAAGGGACTGTATTATTTTCTTCCTGCAAGGCTCTGACGTAACTCATAATCCAAAAGGTATTACTACAATGATTAACTACAACACCGGTACATATTCAAGAAATCTTGAACTTAAGACATTAAAACAATGTCTGCTGAGTCTGTTTTTGACAAATAAAATTATAGAATCTAACACAAATTATTCAGATCTTAACATACAATAAGTGGAAATTGTCATCAAAAAACACAATGGACGTACCAACAGGTGTATCCTCAGAGATGCTGAACAAGGCCATATTCCCGCTTGTGCTACTAGGCCCATTGTCATAGAAATATGGAGCATAGTCTGATTGCCCTTTATGACAAGACAGATAAATAAAATGCCGAATAAGATGCTCCGAAAAGTAAAAATCAAGCAAAGTAAGGGGCTACATACACTTCATAGACCTAAAATCTAATGACACAAATAATATGGAGGTCATTTGAGATTATGCTACAGTATGTTATTATGCTTTATGCATAACAATTATTCTTCATAAATTTGTATGCACTATTGTATTAATTGTTGAAATTCAAACATTGACATCATAATACAACGAAGTAAATAGCATGCAAGCAGCATGATCAGTTTACTCTAAGATAGACATCTCTACTTTGTATTAGAGGATTAAGCAGATAAGAGCAAGGCTAGAAGTATTAACCACACACAGAGAGACACACAAGCAAATGAAAAACAAATGTCTTACCCAAACTGTAGTGAAGTAGGAGGAGAAACAGTAATGTGAGTGTTTTCTTGTTTTTCTTCATCCTGGTGCGCAGCTAAGGCTTGGCTGGCTCATGTGGAAGGCTTGGTGAGGGGAAAGCAAGCGGTGAGTGTCGTGCCCTTCTGGAGACGTCTCAGCAGGCTCAGGGGAGAGAGGCTGGGGCAGATTCTCAAACACTAATCCAGTGACGCATCCCTTCCCTTCACATACATGCTCTGCCTCACTGCTTGTGCTCCAATTTATCCAGGAAGGCTACAAATGCAGAGATGGGAGTTCAGGTTTCACACATCGTGGTGTGAAAATTACACTTCTGCACACACATAGCAATCTGTACATGGGCTGCCTGCCTTAGTGACTACTGCTAATTCAGTTTCTAGCTTGCAGTTTACCATTCTGACAGAGAACCACGTTATCAGGTGCGCTGGGTTTCACGTGTTTGGAGCCAGAGCCAAGAAACTTAACTGACCTGTGTTTTTGCCAAGGTTCATAGTTATGTTACAAATGTATCATACCGCACCAATTTAGGAATTAATCATTTTAATACCACCAGCAAGGCTAGCTAAGTTGTGCTGTAGAATAAAATTCTACTTAAAGACAAACACACATAAGATAATAGAAGATAAATGCAACGAAGACATATGATATTCCTGAAAAGATAATGATAAAAAAGTTGAATCACATTCTGCATCTCATACTGAGTTGAAAGCCAGGTAGCAAACATTTCGATTCACTTCAGTAAATTCATATAGTGCCAATTCTCAACAGAAGTCATGTCAATACAATTGTACAAACATTCCAATCAGTGAAGTTTTCTATTCAAGGAATCCCAGAAGATTGCATCAAGTCATTGACGTGAGGTTCTGCCCCGTACACACAACTCCAACCTCCAACATGCAGACTCCGACCCCAGCAATCCCTCATACTGAGCAAACATACAGCAACAGTTGAGAGGAGTGAGTGAGATAACTCAGGATAACCCAAGCCATTCTAACCAAAAGCTCTATCAAAAAGGAAGATGTTAAGCCTGGTTTTAAAAGTAGACAAGGTGTCCTGCCTCACAGACTAAAACTGGGAGCTAGTTCCACAGGAGAGGAGCCTGCAGACGATCTGCCTCCCATTCTACTTTTTCAAATCCTAGGAACCACAGGTAAAGTCTTATGGTGAAGTACGTCAGACAGATGGAAAGAACTAAGATTTTTATAAGACTTATAAAAAAGTAAAACAATTTTCTATCAATTTTGGTAATTAAGTTATTAAATTATTTAGCAAATGAGGTCTGACTAATCCAGAAGGGAAAACCAATTAATTATTGTCTACAAGTGACTTTTGGACAAAATATACTTGGTTTTTGACAGACACCGCGAATAGTAAAAGCAGCACTTCTCCATGGAGTTTACTTGACTGTCATGTTTCAGTTTCTACATATGATGCCAGACAGGAAAGATCCAGCAGGTGCTGTTAGGTCTAAACGTCTGACTTTTGCTCATTATAGTTTTAAAAATTGGGTGTCTGAAAAGTAATTCCACCAATGTGGTGTTATGGGAAATACACTTGACAGTAATCCGCTAACAGTCTTGGTAACTGTTTTCTTTCCCCAGTATTCTTACAAAGATTAAGAAATTGAGAGAAAAGTGACACCAAACAAGGCATGAGTACAGTTTATTCATCATTTGGCAAGCCGATAGATTCAAATTGGTGTTCATACTAAAGGCCAATATAAGTCACCCAAAAGAGCTATGTTAGCAAGCTTCGTGTAAAGAATCGTTTTTTGATACAAGCGTGCTTCAGAAAGTTTCATTTGGCCATCACTACATGTAAAGATAGTGCTCTTATCAGTTGAGACCAGCATTACAAATCTAACACTTTACATCACCCTGAACAAACCATAACCATTGAGGTGATAGTTTGTTTTTGTCTGGTTCTCAGCTTACTCTGCCTCTCCTTTCTTTGCAGCTGATTGTCTGTGAGGGTGGGGCTGGCTCGGCTGAACTCTCACCTGAACCCAATCATCTCATCAAGCCTGTATCATTGATAACTTGTTGGCCAGCTGCTTTGATAGGGCCCTGTAATCTGAGTTGAAAATTACAGATTTTTTTCCCCTTTGACTTCCTTACATTAATATTTGTGGCTTTAAAGCAGGAAAAAAATATGAAACATATTTACAGGGTGTGAATATAAAACCCTAATTCATGCAGTGACCTCCACATGCAGTGACCTCCACATTGTTTTTCACCCAAGCTTTACCCAACAACTAACAGATTTTTCATTATTTTCTTATATTCCCTTCTTGATGTTTTGTTCAACACCCAGAAAAAAAAAAAGTTGCATGCAGAGCGTGATGCTTTTCACCATGTATGTGCTTGGCAGTGGTTGCTAAACGTCATACTTGTTATTTTTGAACACTGTTTTTCACTTTGCCTGGAAGAGAGGAAGAAAAAAGAGAGATAGCTTTTGCACCTTGTCTGAAAGAAGGCGTCAAGCGAGTGAACAGTTGTGTGACGTCTCAGCGAAGTGTGTGAACTCTACTGACTCATACTGAGGTGCAGAGTGTGTACCTCCTGTATTCACAGCTACTAAAATAGTTGCCAGCTGCATATTAGCCAGTAAGTGGATAAAATGGAAGCGATGAAGGAAGACAATGTCCCTTACAGAGGGGATAACAGAAGATATCTCTTTTTGCTGAGTCCATGCATGTACCACATTTTTTAAGGAGTTTATTTTGTTGCACAGTAACATATTGATAATATATTAAAAATGTTGTTATAAAGTGGGGGCTCATGCCACTCTGTTATGACCCCCAGTTGGAAAGGATGGGGGGGACAACAATGTGATAACCACAATAAAAGGCCAAGTCCAGGTTAGGGTAAAAAAAAAAAAAGTTTATTTTTCAAGTAGAGTGCTGCAAAAAATGTGGGGGAGAAAGGGAAACAACAGAGAGTCAAGCTGCTCCCCCATAGCCTGCTACCATCTCACTGCTTTTTATTTCTGGTCTTTGTGCTTAGGTTTTGTTAGAACTTTGGTTTAGTGCTGTAATTTTGGTTTGTGTTATCTTTGAGTTTCATTTAGATGACACATTTGACATTTAGTTAATAAGTTCAAGTTATAATAAGTTTAAGTTCTTTGTTTTGTGTATTTAAGGCTTCCCTTAGCCTGTGTTTTTGGGCACTTTTTGTTTTGTAGAAACCTTAAACTGTTGTCAGTTTTGTTTAAGACCATTTTTGTTTCTGTACATTTATTTAGCTCTTTTTCTTATTAGACTCGCTTGTTACATCCTCTGACCTCTCGCCAGCTGGGTTGTAACAAGTGGGGGCTCGTCCGGGATATTTTAATTCCTTTACCACCCTATAGAGGAGCACGAAAGAGGTCAGAATTGAGCAGCACCCCATCCTCGTGATGTCAGTGGAGCAGGCTGTGGACTAGAGCTGAAGATCTTTGCCTGAGCCCGACCCATTTTCAGGGTTGATTTCTATCATAGTCCATGGGCTTGGGTCAGGCCCGGGCTTTTGCGGTCAGTTGATTATCTCATTGGCGCGATTATTTATAATAAAGCGCTGCAGTGGGCCACTAACGTTATTCCGAATCTACCTGTCAAGATGTTGCAGGCACACCGCATGCGTCATGATGTGAAAGACCCACTCCTCTCAGATCAAAACAGAAAACATGCTCCGACTACTGCGCTGCGCTCTCACAGAAAATGCTGAAGTGTAAATGTACTATTATTCGAAGAAGTCTCAAGTTGCAGAAGTTACCTGCATTTATATGGCAGTTCCCTCATGCCCACAAATCAGATTAAATCTCCTGAAATCTAGAGCAAGTGGTCAAGAGCGCACACTGAAATGCACGCAGGCAAGACAGACTTTTACGCACCAGAAGCAAATTATTAAAGCTTAATTTAGCTGCAGACTAAAAAAGATTGGTAAATCAACATGCCTTTAAATTATTCTCATTCATTTATCAGTTTAAGATTTAGATAACATGCCTATTTGACTGCAATTTCAAACATTTGTCCAGTAGATTGAAAACCTGCTGGTCACGTTGTCCGGTGCCAGTTTTTTTTTTCTAGCAGAAAAACGTTGGGCTGTAATTGGGTTTGGTCTCTGGTTTTGTGTGTTTTTTGTCTGTGTGTGCGTGTTTACAAAATTATATATTTTGTAATTTAATGGTGAGGGTGTTACGGCCACCTGTTTTTACAGGGGCTTTGTTGTACTTCATTAACTTTTTTGTGTTTGTTTTCTTTCCTAGCCTGCATGGATGTCAAGCCTCACCTGCTTCCTCTGCAGACTGCTCCTCCGCCCTTCCTGATCAGTACCAGGTGGGGCTCATCAGAAAGGCTGGCGCTCCTGATTAGTCTCCTGCCTTTTAAAAGAGAATCAGCTTCAGTTGCAGAGGGGGCGCAGCTTGATACAGTGCGGTTTTCCTCCAGCGCCTGCCACCATCTCATCGCTGTTTTTTTTTTGTTTCTGGTCTTTGTGCTTAGGTTTTGTTAGAACTTTGGTTGAGTGTTGTTTTTTGCTTTTGTGTTATCTTTGAGGAGTTTGTATTAGATAAAAATTGTTGTCATTTAGTGAAAAAGACAGCACTTTAAGTTCTTTGATTTGTGCCCCATTTTATTTAAGGCTTCCCTTAGCCTGTTTTTTTGTGTACTTTTTGTTTTGCAGAAACCTAGCACTTGTCAGTTTTGTTCAACACCATTTTTGTTTCTGTACATTTATTTTGCTCTTTCTTATTAAACTCTTTTGTTCCACCACCTTTTATCCCTGTCTAAAAGGGTTATTTTGTTACATCCCCTGACACCTAGCGAGCTGGTTGTAACAAGTACCTTTTAACCCTTGAGAAAAAATGTATGTTTAGTTTTTTTGTTTAAACAAAAGGTAATTTAAGGCTTGGTGTGGAATGCACAAGAGTTCAGTTTTGCACAAACAAAATTCAAGAGAGATGCAAATCAAGTCGCCTGAATTGATTTTAGCCCTACAGTGAAGACATCCGTTGGCACTGCCGAGATGTGAGAGCTGCTCCTTCTGGTGCATTAGTAAGAAGAATGACGTAAAATGAAATCCCAAAGCCAGGTAGATGCGAGGATACTTTTCAGAATAAAAAGCTTCAATGTGACAGGGTCTCACTGATTTTAACAGGTCACATCTCAATGTCAGTTCGCATTATGCAGCTGTCTAACAGTTTTTCATCCTCCCTTCTCTTTTTTTATACCTCATTTCTACCTTTTTCACCCCCTGTCCCATCTTTTCTCATCCTACCACCCTCAGATTAAATGGATGCCTAATGCAGGAATAAGGGATCGATACATTTCATTTCATTCTATCCTTTAACCCTTTCTTCCTTCTCAGCACCCTTTCCTCCATACACCTAATATTTCATGTCCTGCAATTACCTCTTTCATCCCTTTTTCATCAATCATCTCCAACCTTATCCCTGATGTTGAATACTAATTCATTCCTACTCCATTATCCCTACCTCCATTATTCTACATCCTTACTTGCTTTCATTCCTACCTTCTTTGTCTCACGTCCTTCGCGTCGTATCAATTTAACCAATGTATCTTGCCCCGGATACCGCGCATGAATATCCTAAAACAGCCCTCCCATTTGAAGTCTCTTTCTCAAAACCTTCAAGCAAGAAGTCTCCCCAATTGACTGCATCAAAATGAATCAGTCCACTGCTTGTACAATCTTCAGCAATTCTATATCATAATTTAGATGTTGAATTTATGTAAATAAACAAATAGACAAACTTAATGCATATATACGTATCATAGATGAATCGATCAGTGTTGTGGCAATTATATAACTACTAAACATTTCTAAATCAATAGACAAAGTTAGTGTCTACATACATGATACTCTATGTTCTGCTCTTCTTTGACAAAAGTAGCCAATATTAAAAGCTCAATTAAATTATCAGCAACCATTTAAAAGAGACAACTCCATAAAGGTTGTAATAATTGAGCACAATTTGCACAAAAAAATAAAAACAATCAGAACGGCTAATGTTTTGGTCCTGCTCTGTTGTATAGCCTCTCTCTAGACGCACAGTTGACCATGAAGTCTCTAAGCTGTAAAAACCTTGGAACCACACCAAACATTACTCATCAGTTTAAAAAATGACTGACAGATGGACGTTTCCATCTCAAATGATGGCACATCACTTCCTGCCAGTGTGCTCCAGTCTCATCTGTCACCAGCCTCTTCATCCCTCTCATTAAGATTTTTTTCCTGTATAGCGCACATCCTGATCGTGATCTAAACACACATGATCTAAACGGGTTTAAAGCAAGTGCTTGGCAACTGTATGCTTCACGTGCCCATGGCTCTTCCAAACACCTGTATATTTACAGATGTTAGCATCTGCTGCAAGTGCCCTGGTTTGACAGTTTAATTTCAGAGCAGCAGCCAGATGGTGGACAAGAGGATTACTATGTTAAGCCTTTGTCATCTGCTGCTTCACATTGACTTGCTTATGGGGAAACGGGCTACAGAGTGGACCCCTGATGGTCGATCAGTCTGGCACAAACCAGTGAGAAGCGTGGATAACAAATGTTAAAACAACCAAGTATTTATCTCAGATTACTTGGAAGCAGCAGGGGTTAAAGAAGGAAACCCTAGGAGATCACTGATTTATTGTTTGGAAACTTGTAGATTGTTGAATGTAATGAGAATGTCCATTAAGAGGTTTCCAACTTTAAACATTTAATACAACACTTTTAGGTAAATTCACAGCTAATTGTAAACCGATTGGTTTCGAAATAGCGATGTCCACTGAATCACCAGCAAAAGAAACCAGAACATTTTCATTGAATTCAGTTTAAGTATACAGAATCACACCTTTTTAGATTGTGAATGTTCGCAGTCAACCTGTGTATTCATAGGTCAATTTTAATTTATTTGAATATGTTATTTACAATCATAAGCCAATGAATACATTCTTTTTTATATAACTTTTCTGATTAAAATAAATAGTAATTTTAGCAAGTACAAGACAAATTTACCCAAGGTCAAATTTAACAAGTGTTTCCTTTGGTTTTTCCACTTAAGAGGAAATAAAACAATTGCTTTGTGGATATAGAATCAAACTTTACGATAACATTAGTAAGCTTTTAAAGAAATAGTCTTAACAGCGTGATTTGCAAGCTGTTTTCCCTGACAACCAAGTCTGCCTCAGAGTTCAGAAGCTTAACTTTCTTGTGACTTTAATTAGCATTAAAATATGACTGAAAACACCATTAAACTATAAATCTTAGTTGGTGTGACTTTTCCGACAACCACAGTAGTAAAATCGGTCTATGGCAATTACTTCCTCAAGATTAAGAAGCTCAACTTGGTAGAAATTCTGACATCACCATTAGCTGTTTAAGCAACAACTTAAATTAACTTAAATTCTTGCCTTTCAACATCATAACTTTATTACATCCTTAACATTAAAAAGTATAATACATAATACAGTTTTCTGTCTGTAAATGTTTTGAGAATGTGCTCAGAGGTTTGTAAAGTGGTTAGCATGGAGTTACTAAAGGAAATGTACAATGCAGCACACTTTCCTTGATTATAGGCTCCATTGGATAATTATATGTTGTACTAATGTTCATTAGCCTAAATTGATACATTTATATCACTCATTTCTTGAGTGATATAATTACTCCCCTACTATTTAGTTACATCACTAAGTGGTATCTGCTAGAATTAGGTGAGGGTACACTGATCATGTGATCTACATATACATGTACAAAATGTCCTGCTAAAGTCTTAAATACTTTACACTATTGGCAAATTCTTACTTTAGTTTTACTGCATGTAGCCCACCTATACCTTCGATTCTAGGTAAGGGCTCCCTGTTTTTAGTCCACTGAGGACATTGGACATTAAGAAGGGGGAGGATGTAACCCAGTCTATGGTGACGTTCGTTTAGTTAAATTCATATAAAGAAAAATAATTTAAACTGTTTAAATTATTTTTCTTTATATGAACTAAACTAAATGAACGTCACCATAGACTGGGTTACATGCATATAAAATACTCAAAATAATGACCTTATAGGCAGGCATGAGTCTGTCGTCACATCGCTGGTTACTACGGAGTCCCAATACAAAACCATCAACTTCCTTGGGTTCCATAATGGACCGCTTAATTGGCTTCCATAATCATCAAGACATTTTATTTAGTTATGCATGTGAATATAATTACTGTCTTCATTTGAAATAAGTATGTATAGTTTTTACACACATACTGATATATGATTGTATGAGAGTCCTAGGAAACTATTAAAGCATAAATGTAAGGCTTTACATTTAAGGTTTTATATTGACGATAGGTAAAAATGCCTTTTGTGAAAAGCTGTAGTGTACATTGAACATAGGGATGCACCGATACCGATATCGGCCCCGATACTGCCTAATGTACCAGTATCGGTTAAACTTAACCGATACCATGAACCGATGCTCACAATGGGGAAAATCTGCAACAAATTCACCAAAAAATATACATTTTTCACTTGAAATTTTTTTTTTGTGGTAATTTTATATTTAGCATCTGTTATTTTGTCTCAGTTATGTTTAGTTTGTAAAGTTTGGTGCCTTTAGTCTCTTCAAGAAAGGCACCATAAGTTATACAGTTTATTAATTCTAGAGCTGCAGCGATTCGTCGAGTAACTCGAGTTACTCGATTCCAAAAATTGCTCGAGGCAAAATCTCTGCCTCGAAGCCTCGTTAAAATCCCATGACGCGCACTATACGCGCTGAGATCTGATTGTTCCACACAGACCGTTGTTCTGTTCGCACAACAGCAGCGCGTGATACAGTTCGAATTTAGTTGGCGCGATGGGAATAAAGATGCCCATAACCAGCAGAAAATGTGTAAAGTTTGGGATTGCTACATTCTGAAAAAAAGAAGAGAACAAAGTACAGCGTATTTACTGCAAAGTAGAGCTAGCGTACCACAGCAGTACGAGCTCAATGATCCAGCATCAGAAAACATCCACGTGATTTTCCACCAAGCGTATCCGCAACAAGGTAACGTAACCTAAACCCTTATATGTTGATGTTCACAAATTTTAATACGGTATTTGTAGCGATGTCATGATGCTGTTTGACGAGATATGTTTAGCTTTGATATTTTTAAGTAGTAAACTTATTCACGTTCCATCGCAAGAGTCTTTTCCACGTGTACACAAAACAGATATTTTTCTACAATTTGGCCTGTCATCCACGCGTAAACGCAGATTTTCGGCACATAGAAAATGAATCTTTATTAAAAAAAAAAAACTCTGGCCAAAGTGGAGAACTGCGTTTACTCTGTTTTCAGTATCTGCTTGTGGACGGATGAAATAAGAGTTTTAAGTGCCGTAACGTCTCTATCTGCGACAAAAAATGCTCCAACATCAAAGTTACAGCATCAAAAATCACCAAATGTCATTATGCGCTGCAACCAAAGTAAGAAAGAAAAAAAGATTTTCTCACTCTCTCCTGACACAGAGACTCCTGTGAGTTTTTAGAATGATTAATAATTGATTATTCCTAAACGTTCAGTGCTGCTGAGCAGGGGCATATCTAGGAGGTGAATAAAGAGTGGCTAAAAGGGCCCAGGGTGGGTCTGGGACTGTTACATCAAAGTAAAAGCAGAGATGCTCTTCTAGTGGTGACCCAATCTGAGCTGGTCACATTTGAGAGTTTTCAACTGTAAAAAGGACATTCAGTCATTTTGTTTTGCTATGATTTATGTGACAATATCGTCTCAAACTGCGTGCTTTTCAAACAATATAAGTGACTGGCGAAGAAGAAAATCACAAAAACATTGCAACTTTTCACAAAAGCTTTTTCACAAAAAAAGTGGATGGACCATTTAGTTTATTAATTGACATTATTGCTGTTGACTGTTATTTTGTCAAGTAAATAAATAAATATATACTGTAAATGTGCTTAGTTTTGGAGCCAAATAATGGAGTTGGAGTTCTCTATTTTTTTTAGAGATAAAATGAACATGCTTGATCATTTTACAGCCACAACATTTTTTTTTGTTATGCGTGATTTGTTTTGGTTATTTAAAAACGTTAAAAAATTATCAGATTAATCGAATCGATAAAGTGCTAGATTAATCGATTACAAAAAGAATCGATAGCTGCAGCCCTAATTAATTCATCAGTATGTGGCAAGGTACACAACGAGGGCCCAGGCGGGATTCGATCCCACGACTCCCAGGTAAAGGTCATGTGCGCTAACCAGTCAGCCACACTGTCACAAATAGTATCGGATCGGTATCGGGTATCGACAGATACACAAAATCCAGCCATCGGTATCGGGAATGAAAAAGTTAGATCGGTGCATCCCTAATTGAACATTACTTCAAACAGAATCTACAAAGAATCAGTAAAATCCTTGAGAAAAGTTTTTTTTTTCAGAATGTTTAATTGGTGCTGAAATACCTTCATGTTCTTTATAAACATATAAACCAACGTCAACTATTTAACATGAAACTGAAGTGACATAATGGTGAATGTTTAATCAGAAACATACATCAGTTAAGTCATTCTTCTGCTTATATGGGATAATTTTGATTGACATGCAGTAGTTCTTCTGTTAAAGTAGCTGTGAAGTTTTTCCGGAAAAATAAATAGAAAACAAAGTATAATACAAAAACTGCTTGTCGGTCTTACAGATTTAACAGATGCCTGCCCTTCCAGAATAATCGTTGAACAATCAAGAAAGAGCTCTGTCTCAGGATGTAATCAAAATTTTGCCAACAGGCAGCTCAGAGTCCCATCGCCATGTTCAGAATTCTTCCAAAGCCTTTATTATCATCTACCAGTCACATTTTAATTGTATTTAAAGAAAAACACTTATATGCTGACTGGGAACTTTGTTTAGCTCTGCGAAATAAAAGGAAAACTAAGCGAAATGTTTACTTCCTTTTGCCACCGCCGCCACCGGCCAGGATCATCACCAGCCTCATGAAAATGTTCAGCGTGTCCATGTAAATCCCCATACACCTGTTGGGTTAATCCACACATCAGATCCATTCTTAACACACAACACTAACTGTAGTTTGCTGAAAATAACTGAAATTACTTACGCATTTATGGGGTCGTATTTCTGTGCAGCGTACAGTGGGTGTGTCTCCGCCCTCTTAATAACCTTTTGTGTGTCGTAGAGGAGGAACATGCTGAAGAGAACAAGGCCTCCGTAGATGGCAACAGAATACAGGCCTGCCCCAAATGCTGACGTGGGTGGCAGAAACATTGACCCTAAAGACAAAAAAGAAACAATTTAGTAAGTCTAAAGTTGCTCTGCTTTCAAAGTTATCATGGAAATGTTACAAGTTTTACTTTAATCTGTTGCCATGTCAACTATTAGTTAGAACATCCCTATGTGGCCTTTAAGAAATAATGTTCTCAGTCACAAGTCATGGCGTAGTAAATAGGTGAACATGGTTCTCTTCTCAAAACATTCAAAATATAACGAGTGGTGGAAAACTAACACCTAACCCCGAAAACGCAATTTTCATGGTGACACATGGTAAAGGAATCATAAAGCTGCAGGATGCCTGTTTTCAATGGGGAGTGGAAGGCCGTTTTATATTAGCTGGAATTGTGTTTTTTGAAAGGGGGTAATGAATCAAGAATGGGTTGGGGGTTCACCTTCCAGTAGGACGACGACCATAAACATACAGCTACAATTTCTTAGATCAGGGCTGTCCGACTTCAGTCCTCAAGGGTTTATGTCGTAATATGGTATTAATTTAGTATATCACATAAAATCCCGGTAAAAAACCTTGAAAATTGTGGCTATAAATTGACAAAACGTGAAAAGGTTCAAAGGTTACAAATAGGGATGCACCGATACCGATATCAGCCAAGACATCGTCTAATTTACATATATCGGTTAAAGTTAACTGATAATACGAACCGATATTTAAATGGTAAATTTGCAATAAATTCACAAAACACTATATAAGCAGGATACCTACTTAAAGCACTATGTTAATCACTGTTTCTTAAATAAAAATATAACAGGTAGTCCTCAAGCTCCATTTGACCTAATTGTTACTGTTATGAACAGATTGGTTCGACACAGTATTTCGGCCAGTTGGATTTGATTTAATCAGTTTCTGTGAAGATTCAGATACAAGGACTGGGTTTAGATAATCATTTATTTTGTCAAGTTAGCTGTCTAGTAGCTATACAGACTGTGCAAGATAACTCAGCTTTTCCTCCTATTATCCAGTTTACCTGAACTTACAATACAGAATGATGCATATTTTACATGGATAAAGTCACTGCTGTATTTTACTTTACATTAATTAAACAGCTGTAATAAGATGTTGATTTTAGAAGGTTCAATAGTAATTCTAAGCAACATATAGTTACTATATTAACAAGTGTGAGAGTAAAGTACATTTGCATTTTTACACAAGTACTAAAGTTGGGTGTTTTCTGACCCTTTCTCAAACAAAAAGGTGAGTTAATGCAAATGTGTCCTAATAATTACTTATAGAAAATGATTATGGATCTGCCAGCAAATGCAGCTAATAAATTACTAAGACACCTGCAGAATCTGAGCTTGCAGATCATTAAAAACATTATCAACTTTTTACTTGATGCATACTGGAATCCATTATTAAACATTGTTAATAATAAAATAGATTTAACATGATCAAAAAGCTTAAAAAAGGCCACTAATCTGAATCAGTGCATCTTCATCTTAGACTATTTTTAGTTGCCATTTCACTCATTAGCTATGTGAGAGAGACATTTTAACTACTAACCAATAGAGGAGGCGAATACCACTCCAAAGCCGACAGCCAGAGGCCCTCCCATGTTGAGGAACTTCTCACTGGGGGCGCACATGGCCACAGTGGACAGACCTCCCACAATCCCTGCTGTGTACCAGGCAGCTTTCATCATCAGAGGTCCTCCCAGCAGAGTTAGAGGAGCAATGACAGCACCCATCACGCCTTTACAACAGATATAGAAAAGGAAGGAACAAAAATAAAATTACAACAGTATAAACATCATTGTTTTTTTATTTGAAAGGAAATCAGTTACATCAATTTATAGATGGCTTTGTACAAGTTTTTTTTTTTAAACACAGTAACAAAGAAGTTGACTCAAAGTGATCATACTGTTAGAATCTTATACCGGCCAAAACCTAAAGTAAATATGTGTAAAGGTGTAACAAATCACCTGCATTTAATATCTTCAATCTTTCTTTTACTGCCCTCTAGCGCCCATTAAATTAAACTACATACCAGAAATTACAATTCATAGGACAATGGCCAAAAGTTTTAAGAAATCTCACTTTTGATAAAAGTCGAATTTTTTTAGTTTTTTTAAATGGTGCCAATTTGTGTTGAATATACATCTATATTAATATGGGCAATATAGAAATAATTGCAAAGGTACTGATAGTAAGTGAAAATTAACTTACAAAAAGAAAAAAACAAACATTTGCAGCTTTTTTTAAAGCTGCCATAACAGTTTCGTGTCATCATACATCTGCCTTTTGTGACCCCAAATGTGTTACTGTAGCCTCTTTTCCATGACACACTGTGCCAGCATATTGCAGTAAAAATTCACTACACAGTGTATCTTATGAATACGTCATGGAGGCATGGCATTGTGGGAATTTTGTGGCATTCGTGCAGGCGAGCTTGGTAGTAATATTACCGCAATCTTGCCATAACGCTGGTCTTAGGAATGAAAATGCCTCGTCGCAACTGAGGGTGATCTCCTGATGATGTGTTGAATGTGCGCTGAGCACTAGCTGGCGACGGTATGTAAAATCCAAGTAAACCTGGGGAGTTCATTTAGCATTTTTCAACTGTGTCAGCTGAGACAGCAAACTGGATTTATGCAGAGGTCTGGGAGCTTCTGGCTTTTAAACCTGAAGAGCATATCGCCAGACAGTTCACAAGGGCTATGAAGGACAGCCACCTTTTGGAGCGGTGCGCAAAAACAATTAAGCAGAGGGGTTTCAATCAGGATAAAAAAAACAAGTTATGTCCAACTATTTTCTCTGTTTACCACAGAGTCTTTAATACCAGGGGTCGCCATACTTGACCGTTTTTTTTTTTTTTTTTTTAATTTGAAATCTGTCTGTCACTTTTACAGATTAGTATTTGCACATAACCGCTCAGTCCAAACATACAGTATTTTCAACTTACACAAATTGTAGAAAATGTCTATCAATTAACTAGTCAAAATAAGTGTGTGTGTTTTGCATACTGTCGACACTGTGTAGGGCAAAAAACATGTAAAGATCGTGACCTGTATACAGAGTCCGAAATTAACACTGGCCACTCGCCAAATGCGAGCAGATTTTCAGTTTGACGAGTAAAATTAGTTGTGTATATTAATCCTCATTTCTAAGGATTTCCGTGACGCTCCTCTGCTGTCTGCATGTGATGTACACAAGCGTATGTGAAACTTGAACGCCAACATATGCAAGTTTCCTCATTTTGGACATGAAAATACTTCAGCGTTTGAATCCAAAACAGGTCACCTATGTGATTGGTGTGTCCGATGAGGAAAAACAAACGGCTGCAATTAGTGACACACGGCACAGCAGCGAGCCGCAGGGTTAAAGAACAGTCTGACAGAAAGAAGCTGTAGTTTCAATTACTTTTTTAAATCTTCTGACTTATTTAAGATTAAAAACTGTTTCATCCGACCGGCTTTACGATGGTAACTTCATCTGAGAGCGCAGCTGGTCATGCTTCTGGCCAAAGTTACAGCGTCATAAATCAACAGACTTTTAATAATGTGCTGTGACCAAAGTAAAAAAATCCTTTCTCCCTCTCTCCTGACACAGAGACTCCTGTGAGTTTTTAGATTAATGAGCAGCTATTCCTATCAGTGCTGCTGAGCAGGGGCGTATCTAGGAGAAGGGCTAAAAGGGCTCAGGGTGGGTCTGGGGCTGTAGCACTAAAATAAAAGCAAAGGTGTTCGTTTAGTAAAGACTCAATCTGAGCTACCCACATTTTACAGTTTTTATCACTTAAAATGACATTTAAAGTAATTTCATTTTTGCTAAGGTTAATGTGAAAATAATAGAAAATCACAAATGAAAACATTGCAACTTTTTTCACAAAAGCTTTTTCACCAAAAAGTGGACTGTTTAATTTGTTAACATAGCTATGTTATTTCTATGGACTGTATGTCAAATAAAGACATTCTTTAAAATTCAAAAATGTATTTTTTCTTTTTCAAAATTATATATATATAAAAATTTAAAAAAAATCAGAACTGACCAAAATGTTGTTTTTCTTATTAACTATTTTTGATGTTGTCACTCCTTTATGTTTGGCTCCAACATAAGTTCATATAATGGAATAATGCGTTTTAGCATATCTGTGTAAAAATAATTTAGCATTTCGGCCAGTAAAAAATATGCCTGGCCGGTAAAAATTCTCATGTACCGGCCATCTTGGCCGCTAACTCAAAATTAAAATTTCGTACCCTGCCTGTACAGAACATGACAATATTTTCTTTATTATAAGTATTGTAATCAAAATAGAGGTTTTTATTTTTTGCATAACCAATTTCCAGCCAGTGAATGGGAAAATTACTGCATGCAAAGTGATGGAGGTTTAAAATTCTGGGGGAAAAAAAGGTACACAACACAAGTAGTACTCAAAATGTATGCACAAGTTTGGCAGGTCCGAACATTATTTAATTTAATTTTGTATCGCAATCAACCTGCACTGCCCGCCCACTTACCCAAGCAGGTGTCTTAAAATTGTTGTTTTTTTTGTTGTTGTTTTTTTAACAGCAATTGAGAATCTGTTCTCAATGATACTAAAACTGGCTGATGTGCGAGCAATCTTTTGAGAAGATATATTATTGCCTTTAAATGCGTTATGATCCAAAGTAATGGTGAAAATGCTTGGTTTCTTCAAGGGCTCTGGTTCCTTTAAAGCACCCATTTAAATTTTCTAATTCACTCAGAATGAATTACATTAGCTGCCTTGTCTTCTCTCTAAATGAAACATTAAGGAAAAACTGAAATTGTGCAGGAAATACCAGGATTTGTATGATTTATTTCTCAATAAATGGCTTTCAAACTTTTTTCATGTTCATTGCTGAACTTCAGTATACAACAAAAATGTCTGACAAAGAGCTCTAACAAAACCAAACCAAAAAAGTTTGTGAAAATGAACATTTTGTATTCCTAAAACTTTTGGTCACAACTCAAGAAAACAGCAGGCTTTGTCTGCAACACATAATGTAGCAAACCTGCATGGAGCATCCAAGCAAGATGTTTGGGCACCGGGCTGTGCTCATACGAAATGGACCGAACCAGCATCCCTGCTCCAATCATAGCCGCAAATGTTGCTCCAATTGCCTGGAAAATAAAGAAAAGGAAATACATTTAACTGAACACAACAAATGACTCCCAAACTATAAAAAAAATAAGCCAAAATGGTATTAAAATCTAAAATTGAGCTCAGCTACAAAACTCACCAGCCAGGACCCCCTCATCATGAGACTCAAAAGCGCTGGGGTCCTGCTAACAGCTACAGCTGACAGAGCCGTCAGTCCAACGCTGCCTGCAAAGTACAGGTAGGTGGAGTGGATTCTGTCCTTCACATACTGAGGCCAGATCCTGAACGAAGGGAGAAATAAGCCTTAGATAGTATTGGGCAGAATTTCAAATGTGTGATATGATAAAAATCATCAACGACTCATAAACATCCTCGTCACTCACATTGCTTTCTCAATGGCGCCGACCTCATTGGACATACCAAGACCATAATAGCAAAGAGCTCCGATGCCCACCACTGCACCTCCGGCAAGAACCATTCTTCCCATGCTATCAACTGGCAAAAAACACAAAAACTATTTCAAATATACTTTCCAACAGCAGAATGTCATGTTGTTTAACAATATATTTGTCTATATTTTTTTGTGTGTGTATAGCAATTACTTTTTATGGCTGTGTCTGTTGCAGGTTCAAAAGCTGCTTCCTTCAGCTGCTCCCTGCTGGTTTTTGCACGGCGGAATCCAAATCTGGCCTTTGAGGAATAACCCTTTTGATACAAAAAGATGTTTGACATAAACCTGTAAATGCCGTTTCATATGTGAAATTTAATTGTCTTGTTTTATGTGTGCAGATTAAATCTGTTAACCTGATCTTAACCTATACATGCAACTGTGTCACAATCCATCAACTGTTCTCAAAAGTAACTGACTGTCAGAGTAGGCTAAAGAACATCCCCACCCAAAGATTAAATCACTTGACCCTAACATACTTACTGTGCGTATAAAGGTAGTAAGGTTAACATGTGAAAATTCATAACGGCTTGAAATCCTTTAAAATACTGAAAAATCACACCATAATGATGACAAACTGAAAATGTCTATTATGCTAAACTGATATGTTTATATCGTGTAATAGTTTAAAGCGACATCTGTTTTGCTAACATATTTCTGGAAAAACTATTTTAAAACTTAGATCTGACATAGTTTAAACTTAGAAGGAAGCCCTCCCAAATTGTGAAGGCTGAAAATCTGATCAGCAGATTTTGTTTAACTTTTTTAAAAATCTAAACATTTGATGTGTCAATAAAACTAACGGCTATAGTTCTAACAAAAAAAAAAAAGTGAAAGAGCTTAATGGGCTGTAAATAATTTTTTAATGAGCCATTATTTAGGAGGAAGAAGAGCAGCAAAGAAGCAGAGGAAGAGTTCAAGTGTTTGGTAAAACTTAATTGGGCAGAAAACAGGATAGACCAACTCAAACAAGAAGAAAGCAAAAACATCAATAGATCACCATGGCAACTATTAACAGCGTAGTGCGACCCTATCCCTTTCAAATAGATCACATTAAGCAAACAAAGAATACATAGAGGAACTTGAGAGAGATGTGTTTATCAAACAAGAGATTAGAACGTTTACAACACCTGATGAGGCCGAAGTAAGGGTGGACAGGCCTTCAGTGTGGGCACTCTCAGGCCTGAGGAACCCTGTGACAGCATGGGACGGAGCCCGACCAAAGGGAGACTCCTCAGGCATGTCAGCCTTGCCACAAACATGTTTGAAATTTTCTTCTAGCTTGTAATGACCTGAAAAATACAGATAAATGTACATAAGTTTAATAAAGATCCATTTCATTGCCAATGCCTTCATTTTTCAATTTATCACAAATAACTCATTGAGTTTTTGTGTTTATTAAATATGTCTTTCATTTTCTGAATATCATAGTTTCTACATTTAAGATGCTTTTCCTTATAATTTCACAAATACAAAAAAATAAAAATATAAAAATAAACGTTTTCTGCATTTTTATGTCTATTCATCCGACCGCACCATGTTATAGCTATCTCGATGAAAACTGCCCCACAAATAACAATGCACTATTATGGCATGTTTGTTCGTCAATCCCCAACAAATTTCTGTTTGTTGTGTTTAAGAAACTTCTCCTTAAAAACAAAACTCCCAAAAAAATGACAAACAAATCTAAGGTAGGGTAATGGTTTGTTAGCTACGTTTTTCACACAGTCGCATAAGCAACTTACCTAACTGTAAAGATATTGCCCATTAAACAACAATAATAATAATAAACTAAATATTTCACGAAACCAGGACCATGGCATGTAGTCAGATATAGCTAGCGTTAATTAGCAATGTTTAACTGCGTAGGGAATGCCTGAAACATTTCTAAGATTAACTTGAAATCCCGAGACGAAACAAAATATATAGCTTAACAAATTGCAGAAAGCATTTGGAAGTAAAAAAGACTTTTAGACAGCAAGTAAACGCTTCTTACCGAGAGAAATGTCCGAGGTTCACCTTCCTAGTTAGAGATGCGCAAGTTTCTGACGCAACTGTTTTGCAACGAATTGATAGACCTTCCGGAAAATTCTAGATTCTGCGTCATCACTGAGCGACGGAATAGCTAAGAATTGTAGTTCCAAATGCTTACGATAGTAGGATACAAAAAAGAAAAAAAAAAAAAAAGAAAAAAAAAGTAGGATACAAAACAAGCATGTAAACACACGAAAAAAATTTAAAATGCACCCAATGTCCTTGAAGATAGTTGTTTTAACAAGGGTAAAACATTTTATATAAATTATGGGAACCGAATTCATGTTGTTACATCAAACAGTCACCCTGTTTGGTACAGCCTATGGATTTGTAGCAGTGCTTGTTGAACCTTTTATAAATCTTTAAAGTAGGGTAAAGTTCCCAAAACCTGTTCTCAAATATAAGTAGGATTACTGCAGCGTACGTTTACTCAAGTAAAAGTAAAAATATAAGCTAGTCATTTAAAAAAATTCTAAATTAAATGTAAAAAAGAAGGCTACCAGAATGTGTGACTTAATATTTAAAAATATACAATCTAACAGACAAAAAATAACACTATTTGCAAATTCAAATATCTTAATACCTAAAATAATGTTTAACAAATAAATTTTTAAAATAGATTAAAATAGCCTGAAGCCTTTAAGTGACAGTGTTTATTGTATCTCCTGATCTATAAATGGCACAAGAGGCTCAGCAGAAAAATCAGTTAGAAAAAAAAACATGAGAACAACAAAATTGTGTTAAAATTGAAGCCCCACTTTGACATAAACTATAGGCTGCGTGTGGTTCATATCTGTGTAAAGCATGGCTGTCCTTCCTTTAGTAAAGTGAATCAATGTATGCCTATCCAGAAATTATACTTAACTTAGATTGGCAATATTGATAATAGTATAACTTAAGGCAAGGCAATTTTATTTGTATAGCAGACTTTCAATACAAGGCAATTCAAGGTGGTTTTCATAATTTGGTGGTAAAGAAACCAAATATAACATTTGATTTAAAACATCAATTTAGTAAAGAAAAAACAGATGAGACAATCAATTAAAGAAAACATTTAGCATTTCACAAAAAACAACAAAAAACAAAACAAACAAAAAGCATAGATAGAAAATGTTTGTCAAAAATCAATAATACTCAATAGCACCTCTAAACAGTAGAATTTTAATCTTTGATTTGAAAGAACCTAACGATTCAGCAGCTTTGCAGTCATCAGGAAGTTTATTCCAGATTTGTCTGGCATAGAAGCTAAAAGCTACTTCTAAATTTTTAGTTCTAGAAACTTTGAAGCAACAGTATAACATAACTTGGACTGCATATATTTATTGTTTTATGTAAAAAAGACATTATCAACGACACATTTAAGTCAGAAATCTAAAATGTCAAGGTTTTAATTTAGTCCAAGGCCAATATCCAATATATGAAGAATTGTTTACAGTTATTTTTATTTTTTCAAATCGTTTATAAATATAGTAGCTACTGTAACCTCCCTTAGTGAAATTGTTGTGACAGTTTTTTATGTTATGCTGAAAAATGCATTATCGCTAGCCTGTTTTGCTAAGCAGCTTCATATTGTGGGGGTTTTGCTGCAGGAAAGTGTTGCCTTTCACATATGGCATCTTGGGAGTGAGAAGCTTCCTGAAGGACACCCAGCAATGTTTTTGCTCAAATCGTACACCATAAAAAGCAATTTTACGACCAAATAATTTGTAAAAGCTCTGAATAACAAGTCCTCCTCTTTACAAACCAGCAATAACTTTTTGTTGTATGGTACATATGTTGCCACTAGATAGAGCCCTACTTCTTTTACTGAGTCGAGACATTCACCACCGAAACCTGAATTTTTGATTTTAAAAGTTTAGTGATATGCAAATTATAGGCCACAGACCTATATTTTTCTTTAGATATTGACAATAATGTGTGTATAAAGTTTATTTCATATGCATACAATCTGTTGACTCAATGAATGGAAACCTTATGGCGCGCCTCCTGCTTGTAGCTCCGCTCCTCCGTGACCAAATTTCATTCAGTGAGACTCAGTGAGCTGCAACTGTTACTTATTCAGTCACAGAGAATGCTGTCCACACCGACTTAATCAGCATGGTTTTATTGAACTCTCGTGATCTGCTCAACGGAACTCCACCAGACGCGTCTTCGTTTGGAATGGATCGTTTGCTGTCGCAGAAGTGAAGTTGAATTTCGAAAGGAGTGGAACCAATGTCTTCTCCGCCGAGTCGCACTTTCAGCAGAGGCTGAACAAGTGGAAAGAAAAGCGGGACACCTTCAAACATCATAACTCATCATAATGGTTGGTTCTCTTCTGATCAAGTTTGAGTTTGACTTTAGTGGTTGCAACCTACGTGGAAAAGTAGTTGTGTTCAAAATTAAAATATAGGCTACCCCAAATAAGACACTTGTGACTTTGCTCGTGCGTCTTATATGAGGACGGCATGATTTTAATTAGTTCTCATGAGTTTAGGATGGATTAACCCTTTGTCATTCAGGTTTATTTAATTTCACCTTGTTGATGTACTTTTTAGAGAACACGAACAAGGTCAGCATCTTTAGCTATTCTAAATAAAGTCGTATAGGCTTTTATAATAGTACATGTAAGTGCTGTGAGTAGGCTGCATGATTTCTGCAACTTTTTCACTTTTTCTAACATCACAACCACAGGGTTTAATTAATTTGTCATGATAAAAAATGTGGAGGGCATTTTATTTCAACTTCCTTAACACTGAATAAAACCAAGGGCTGTCAGCTGCTTTCTAAAGCCACTAATTTGTAAAGAGGGCAATTTAGTAAACAATTCATACACAAGGTAATTCAAAGTGCTTCACAGTTGCATAAAATAAGAAAACAGATAAACAGAAAAAAAAAACCCATCAACTTAAAAAATAATTAATTACAATAAAAAGCAAGAGTGCAGATAAAATTATTTCAATTGTCATGTGCACAGTTAAAAATAACTGTTTTCAGTATCTTTTCAGTTCAGTTTTCTGGATTTAAACATTGTTAGAGTTGAGGCTTGTCTCACATCCTCATGAAGACTGTTCCATATTTTAGCTGCCTGAAACTGAAATGCAGCCTCACAATGTTTATTGTTGACTATGGGAACCACCAGGCAGGGCCGGCTTTGCCGACAGGCGACACAGGCGGCTGCCTGGGGCGCCATCTGCTTGACAGGGCGCAAAATTGAGAAAAAAAAAGTTATTAAATGTATGTATCGTATTTTGAAATGCACTCTCTATATCAGTGGTGGCTGGTGGAATTTTCTCCAGGGGGGGCTATGATGATGGCTAGATATTAGGGTTGTGAAACGCTAATTTTTTTTAACCTAAGGAATAGCTGTGAATTAATCCCAACTAATTAACATTCCTAAAATAGACTAAAAACCCCAAAAATTCAGAGTAAAGGGACAAATCCAATTGCCATAGCTCTTTTTTTATAAATAAAGATTAGTAAAATTTTGTTTTTAACTCCACAATCATATTCACACATTGAGTACATACATTCGTACATTGTAATATTGATCTTTTAACCAGTTGCTAGGCAAACTAACCGGCTAAAATTTTCTGTATGTAAAGATGACTTTTTCTTAATCATACTGTATTGGACAACCCAAAGCGTCTTCTTAATAGGACTATCCTACAACAACAATAATTTTCAGTCAGAGGCTTCACAGACTGCTACTGTCAAGGAGGAAACACTGAGCCATTTATAGAGGTACTTGTTCAGACTGGGATCACTCTGTTCATACTTGGAGAACCACTTAAAAGAGCTCCACTTAAAGCCAATCAGAGTATGAGAAGATGTGGTGGAGAAAAAACTGTAATATTTATTTTGCTCTTTATTATTTCCACACAGCTGCTGATACAGGTTTGGGTGATATAAATGTGAGGAGGGAGATGATATGTGTGATCTCATATGAAAAATAAGAACAAATGAAAGGTAAGGCAGAAATAACCAAAATATATGAATAAACTTACCATTTTTATGTCAGCAGCTGTGTTAAGTATCAAATAAATCAAATGTAATATAGATTTATTAATAAAATGTCACAATTGACCGTTTTCCAAAATGTAAAAACTCAGCAGACAAACTATCCAAGTCATCAATCTAAACAATAGGAATACATGCTCTTATTGTGAAGTAGCGGCGTCTGCACTACACAGCTATTTCCGCTAATCAGTTAGCACTAATTTAAGTCCGAAAACATCACTTTAACCGAATAATGCTCATTTTAAACTCAAAGATACATTCGTTCGTCTCCAACTCCCGCGGTTTGACCTGTTTATCACCCGCGCTGTATGACAGACGTCTGTGATGTTGTTTGACTTCAGCCCCACGCCCCACAGCTGGAGGATATGTAAGCTCCTCCCCCTCAGGGCGCACCTCTCCTGCGCCCCAAGGCGTCCTATCTTTTGTATTGAAGAGGAGCTGCTGCGCATGTACAACTTATACCGAGAGTCTATGGGAGACTTGGGGCGCAAATCTTTGCGCCCCAAGGCGGAAATACGTCCTCAATCAGACAACACAACCACAACTCAACTCCCCTTAAACTATTAAACATTTATCTTACACATCTGAAAGAAAATATACATGTATTTCAAAACATATTTATGTTATAATAAAAATTATTTTCCACTTTTATTCAAGGTAATGTGGCAAGTTGTCAGTGGTGGGGCGGCACCCTAGCGCCCTCTATTGGCCATCCGCCACTACTCTATATATAGCTACTCCAAATTTCCCATGAAAATAAATTCAATCAGCGCACACGCTGTACACTTTTACTGTGCACTGTCATCAGGCAATTCTCCCTCAGCAGGAGCAGGCGGGTGTTGTTGTGACAAAGCATGGAGTGGGGGGGGGGGGGGGGGGGGTGTATGGGAACCTCTGCATTTTCTTTCCCGCCGTCTTGCCGTATTAAAATTTTCCTTGTAAATTTCCCGTATTTTAGTATCAAAAATAAATCCTCTGCCTCTCAGTTTAGAGAAGTGCGAGAGCTGCTGCAGTTACAGTGGCAGGTCTGGAAAAATCAGCTCCTAGAACGGGAGAAACAATAAGATGACCTTCGTGAAGACAGAGTCACTCAAAAACATATTAGAGGAACTGGACGGGGCGCAGCATCAACACAGGTAGGCGCGGTTCTGTTCACTTAGTGACTAGTGACAGATTAAAACATGTTGGAAATGACCGACGAAGGTAGGCAGTTGTCGGCAAAGAATATAAAGTCCCATTAAAAAAAATCTTAAGAAGTACTCCATCTGCCTCTGTCTCCCCTTGGATAGTTTGAATTAATAAATGTATTTAATAATGTGAGTAAGACCTGCTGTATGTATCGTTGAAATTAGTTTAATTCAGCCTAGTTCATATTCAAGATGGCTAAGAGAATAATGAATGGCAACAGATTTTAAATTAATAATAAAATGTTTTTTTCCTTGAATCAGTCGATCTTAAGGAGAATACAATTCAAGGTTTTTTGAGGCATCAGACAATACCATATGGGTTTGTTTCCTCTCTGCTCTAGAAAAATGTGTTTCTTTAATATATATGATGTGCACTGTGAAGCATCTTGAAGTGCTAAATAAATAAATAAAATCAATAATTATGAGTAATTATGCCACAAAAATAGTTTTCATAATTAGATGTTTACAATTTTTTATACAGGGTTAAAAATATTTCATTTTGAGTGATACGCAGGGGTGTATCTAGAAAGTTTTTAAAGGGACCCAGTTATGATCTTGGGGTGTCCCACCAAAATAAAAGCAGGACTGAAATACAAAAGGGGCGGGGCCTAGACGGAGTGACAAACCCTAGAGTTACAACATGGGGTCAAACAAAGATGTGCTTCAGCATAAATAAATAAAACCCATAAATTAATTAGTTATTTGTCTCTTCTATCTATTTTTGTTCAATAAAAAATTATCTACAAAAAATTATAATGGCTATAATGTACTTTAGTTAAAACATTTAAACTTGGATAGTACAATTTAAAATCTACAAATGTAAAAGGTCACCCAAATACCCACTTGTAAAAAAAACTTCAAAATTTGAAGCACATGGGTACATTTGCCCCTTGGTCGCTTGGGAGGGGGGGTGCTGAAATCTTGCCTGGGGCGCAAAATACCCCACCAGGAGACCCCTCCCTGAAGTTCTCAGGGCCCAAGATGGTTCATATGTCTCTAACATGTCAGAGATGTACTTTGGTGCCAAACCATGAAATGACTTGTACACAAGCAGAGCTGTTTTAAATTCTATTTTCTGAGCATCAGGAAGCCAGTGCAGAGACCGGAGCACTGGACTAATATGGTCGTATTTCCTGGTTCTTGTCAGGACTCGAGCAGCAGCGTTCTGGATGTACTGCAGCTGTCTAATGCTGCATTCAGACCAAGAGCTTTGTCAGCGTCAGGCAAAGCTCACAAAGCATCTAGTTTGACGCTTCTATGTTGAAGCTTGCAAAGCTTGCAAAGTCTACCACTTCTGAGCAAAAAAAAACGCGTCGGCGGGGCTTCTCCTGTTGCTTTACGTTCTGAACTATGGCAGATAGTATTGAGAGAGTGGCTTGGCTTTATTTGCTAAATAATACTAGACAGCGTCGACTTTGGCAACATCAGCGCCGTTTGTGGATACATCCTATTCTACGGATGCGTTCTGAGTTTGGGAAGTTTAACCATTTGCTCCAGGAGCTACATATGGATGAGGTTCGCTTTCAACGGTACTTCAGTCTACAATTTTACGACCTCCTGGGCCGCATCGGAGCTCAAATCTCCTACGAGGACACCAACTACAGGCGCCCTATTCCTCCCGAAGAGCGCCTGTCCATCTGTCTTCAGTAAGTGTTATTTATGATTTTTCAAATCTGCGTTTTCTAGACATAAAATGTAGGTTTTTCCTGCTCCCACTACATTCAAAATATGTGTAGTGACATCGCTACAATTATAAGCTCTAATTGGTTAATGCACCGCTTCAGGGCCGTCAGCACCGTCAAAAGTTCAACTAGCTGAACTTCTGCGTTGCTGGCTTTATGAGTTTTGAAGCATGAAAACCAGGAAAAGCTTGAAAAGTTGACGGAGCCAAAGCTCACAAAGTGCCGCAGAGAACGTGACGCTCCTCCAATGGCCTCCGCCATAGACTTAACAAGTAATCTTGAAGTTTCTGACGCTGACAAAGCCTGCGGTCTTAATGCAGCATAAAAGCTCGTTTAGAGATGCCACTGCGCAGGCTGTTACAGTAGTCTAACCTGCTGGAGACAAATGCATAAGTCTCTCTAAGTCTGGTTTCGACACTATTCCTCTCATCTTAGCAATATTTTTCAGATGGTAAAAAGCTGTTGATGTTATTGCTTTGATGTGGCTGTTTAAGTTCAGGTCCGAGTCCATGATTACCCCTAGATTTCTAACCTCATTTTTTGGTTGAAGACAGATAGACTCAAGATAACTGTTAACACTTTCTCTTTGTGTCTGTGGGCCAAAAACAATGATCTCAGTTTTGTCTGAGTTTAACTGGAGAAAGTTGTTTTGCATCCACTCACTGATCTGTGCAATACAGTGACAGAGTGTATCTATAGGCCCATGTTCACCTGCCATCAGTGACACGTAGATCTGAGTGTCATCTACGTAGTTATGGTGAGACACATTATTGCTGTTAATTAGCTGACCCAATGGAAGCATGTACAAGTTGAATAAAAGTGGTCCCAAGATTGACCCGTGGCGGACTCCACAGGTCATGGATATTTTGTCTGAGATACAGTTGCGAATTTCGACAAACTACGTACAAAAGATTTGAGCAATTTAGAGCAGTACCAGAGATTCCCACCCAGTTTTCTAACCTGTGAAGTAAGATCCCATGGTCCACTGTGTCAAAGGCAGCGCTCAGGTCCAGCAGAACTAAAACGGAGACTTTGCCTGCGTAGGTGTTCTACCCATCTCTTTCGATTAGGCTTTACTGGCTGTTCGTGATTTTAAATTATCCTGTTTTTTTTTTTCTCATTTAATCATTGTTATATTTTATTTTTATTTTATCTTTATACTTTCTATTGTATCAGAATTTGATCATTGTATATTTTAACCTTATTTTACCCTTTACCAGTGTTTCCTCTGTGGGAGCCTTCAGCCCCGGGGGTGGTGGTCAGCTGTGGCGGCATGGGTGCTCTCCGGGTATGCTTGGGTGGATGTTGGGGGCCTCCGCCCTCCCTCCCCTTGGTGCCCTGTGGCGGTGCCTTGGCTGCTGCTGTGGATCTGCTGCTGTCGGGGCGGATGGCTCCCCTGATGATGTTTCCTTAATTTAACTTGCCTGGCTCATCTGAACTCAGCCTGGGGTGTTTTATTTTAATTTTTAATTTCATTTTTTATTTGATCTTATGTCCTTAAGCGTGTGTTTGTGCATGTGTGTGTGTGTTGAAGGATGGGTGTGATGAGGGGGTGTTGTTGTCGGGTTGTGTTTGTATTTCTGGGGATGGGAGGGAATGTGGGTATGTGGGGTCATTTTCATTTGTAAAGCACTTTGAGTTGCATTTTTTGTATGAATTGTGCTATATAAATAAAGTTTGATTTGATTTGATGTTAAGTCTTCCTTGTAGGATTAACCAAAACACTCCTCACAGCCAAGGCCTCTTCATTGACTCTAAAAATCTTGACATATTCCAGATCTCTTTACTAATAACAACTTAAGAAAATAATTTACATAACCTTGACATAGTGAAATATTTATATAGCACTCTCTAAAGATCTGACATTTTAGAGAGTTACAGTGAAAGAGAAAGCGATAGAACAACTTTTTTCCTGTTTGCCATAGGCAATAGCAGACAAAGCAAACATGTGGAAAAAATGTTTGTGCTCAGATGAAACAAAATGTAAAATTTGGCCAACATACAGAACACTGTATGTGGCAGAAAAAAATAGACCATACCTGCTGTGAAACATGGGGGTAAAAGCATCATGCAGTAGCGATGGGAACAAGGAAACTTCTTAGAGCTGATGGGAAGATGGTTGATCTTAAAAATCGGGGAATCCTGAAAGAGAACCATTCCTAAAAAGGACTGGAGACTGAGAAAAAAATTCACCTTCACGCAGGACAAAAATCCCACACATTCAGCCAAATCTGCAACGGATGGGTTTACTCTATATGAACTCATATTTTTGTATTAGAATTTTCCAGTTAAATCACAGACTTATTTCTAAAGGAGGTGTGAATTTGAAGCCATATGCAAAAATTTTGGCATTTTTAATTACTTTATTATTAATCTATTTTATTTCACAACTAGGCCTATGAGATTAATAGTTTTGCCTTAAGCAGGCAAGACTTACATTACATTATATTACACCTGTGCATATACAGAGATTTACAGCATTATTTTGGTGGCTACTGAGCACCAATATTGAAGCAATGGAAATACTAAAAGTCAACATTTACCAAGATGCTTAAATGTTGCCAAAACAATGACTGGTAAAAAAAAAAAAAAAATTTTTTCTAAAAGCGGTTCTAAGGTGCACCTTTTCTAACTTCCTGTATTAGCTCACTGTATTGTTTTGCTAACACTAACTTGCACAGTAACGGAAACAAGTAAAATTTTGGTTTCAACTCCTTGATTATTACTTTGGACCAACAATCCCTTTTCATACTTACACATTAATAATAATAGCAAGCAACCATTTGGTCTTTCCGCCACCACAGTGGGATTACAAGCAATGACAATTGGTGTTCCAATACTAGGGAAATTGACAACAATTTTGCAACGACACAAACAACAATATAAACCTATGTTCAATTTATGGTATTTTAAAGACTAAAAATATACGGCAAATAAACAAAAAAATTATAAAACTAGTTACTACCCATCTCTTTTGATTGGGCTTTACTGGCTGTTCGTGATTTTAAATCTGAGGATATTACCATGTGAAAGAAAAAGAAATGCTCAAAGTCCTATAAAGAGGTTTTAATTTTGATTCCAACATATGATTGAGGAATTGTATGATCATACCTAATTATACTTCAAAACATATGTCCCTTACTTTTAAAATGTAAGGGACATTGCTTAATTCAAGTCATTGGCTGATGGACTAGGGCAGAAATCTAATATATATGTTAGATAATTTTTTTCAACTTATTACATTTTTTTTTAAACAAAACTGCACTATTGACTACAAAACACAAATATATAGCTGTAGTACAGCCACATGCAAAACAGGCCTGGGTGGCTGGTGTTTAATTTGTCTCCACATAAGATTTACATTAAGTAAAAGGCAGCTATTAAAGGCATTTTGTAACAAGATGATAAATGGTGCACAAGCGGTTTTGTTATGAGCAGATGATCAAATGTGTCATATGCCTCAGTGATTTGTGAATATTCACGAATGTCAGCTCAAGTTTTTTTTTATCCTTTGCACAGCAGATGCAATAAGCTGAGATAATTGGTGTACATCTAATTTACTATTTAAATGACAAAACATCTGACTACTTATTTACTTGATGAATTGTTGATGTGGAATATGTTTTCCCTGAAATTATATGTGTGTAAAAATACACATTTACCTCTGCAAAACTATAGACCTGTCAAAAAAGCTTGTAGGATTTGTCAGTAACTGTCTTCTTGTGTATTTTTGGTCTTTTATTTAGCTCAGGTGGTGTCATTTAGTATATAAGAGACTGCAGAACATGTTTGCCAAGATAAAAAAGTGAATTCTTCCAAATCTAATTTTAGTTTGCTCCTACAAACCGTTGTTTTTTTAGTTCATTTAGACTATGCACAAGATGTGCCATACAGGGTTAGCCACTGGTTGTGTGACGTGCAAATGACCAAGCAGTTTGTGTTCTTCCATCTCAGCCCAAAGCAGGGTTCAGAGTCACTCCCATGTAAAGACCCCTTTGTGGTTGTGGCATGCGGCAGGGGGGTGCAAGACAGAGCAGACTTTTCCTTCCAGTGAAAGTGTGTTTCATTGCATGGCTCACCTTTTGCATTAAACACCGTTCCACATCAACAGTGCTTTCTCTCTGTCTCAACTGGATCAGCAAAACGTCCTTTTCCCACTCAGAGAATTTCACAGGCACTGTCCAACCATTCCCTGTGTTTAGACTGCAGTCATTTAGACCTGCTTCTGTACTTGCAGCATGCCAGGCCAGAGGTCGCGACCGTATGAAAGAACTGAAACTCCGCTTGTGTTAACACAGAAACCTTAAGGCACTCAGAGTTCAACAGAATTTAGAAACTAGATTGGAAATCCTTAAGTTAAAATGTGGGAGGTAGTTTCAACTTGCAGTACTGATTAACGGCAGCAGTATGTTAATGTGTTTGAAATGTACCGTAATGTGCAGGTTGTTTCATTTCCTGTTTGTATTGCTGTTGCACAAAAAGGAGAAATGTAGGCAATGTCTGCGTCAGCATCCTCATTTTAGAGCGGTAAATTCCCCAGAATAAACCTTTAGTGCTACAGAAAGGAAATTCAAGAAAAATATTGAGACAACTAAACAACAACATGTCTAAAGCACAGGTTTAACAGATTACAAGAAAGTTACTTTTTTAAGAGTTTTCAACATCTGCAAATGCGCAAAAAGGATCAGACTATTAAGGAATGCTTCATAGTTATGCCCAGACATGGAAAACATACAGAAAATTATTCAATTATCTATTTCCAATATATAGGAAGAGCAATGTAGTTATAGAAAAGGTTTCACTGAAGAATCATTGAAGTTCAAGATGTTTGCCAGAAATGTGGTTGCATTGAAGAGCATTCTAGCTTTTTCATATCTTTGCACAGTTATCTATCATTGGTGTGATCCAGTACTACATTAAATGATTGGATAAAAAATTAATTTGAACTATGTACAGTCACATAAAAAACACAAATAGATAACTAAATGGTATATTTTTAGACGATAAGGAACTTAAGAAAGTGCAATTATGTACCTTAATAAAGAAACACTAGATAAGTATATAAAAAAAATCATAAAACACACAAATGTATAATAGCAGAATAAAATAAATTCATGAAAAAACTTAAATAAGAATGAAAAACAGTTAAATATATATTAGCATTTTTGTTTCAATTTTGATTATTAAAATAAAAATGAAATAACACAGCATATCACACTGAACACAAAAAAGTGAAATATACCTGTTGCATCATTATGCTTTTGGGAACCTTGGGCTTTGGGGTCCTTTCTTCCATTGGGACTGGGACTCATCAGAGATAATGAAAAGATGGCGGAGGATTTTCCTGAAAGAGAACTTTTTATAGTATTAATGGCTGGCAATCGAGATCAAAATTTGAATTTGAGTAAAAAACAAAACAAAAGTTTACATTCAGATGAGTTGCCCCAGGATGGCTTTATGTTCCTGTTCTTGGAATCAAACTAAAGTCCGAAGATTAGTCAGGAATTTGAGTCAAGCTATAATTATCTTCAAAGTAAACAAGTATTATTCTTTCAAAATGTGCAATATGTTAGCAAGTAGGTGCTATTAAATCCAGCCTTATCTTCATTTAACTACCCAGGACTTTCCATCTAAGGACTTATAAAAGTCATTAGACTCTTAGAGCATGACAATTTATGACAATCAGGGCTTCCCTATCAATTTATGCACAGCACAGTTTTAGTCCTCAGCATCTGGAAATGTCTAGTCTTACTACACGCTTTAGTTGCACAAATTCATCCAATGAGGATAATTTTCCCCAATATTTTCTTCCAATGTTAACAAATAAAAGAAGCTGTAACTTTGAACACCAGGCTGCTCTGTTGCCCACATCTGCAGGTGGTAGAGAGTATCACTTAAACACAGACAACCTGTGAGTTTTTTTGGCAAGCAGCTTTGCAGGAGTGGGATAACAGTTTAATTGGAAAGATTGTGCTTGATTGCAGCCTGCCACTCATATTTTACTCCATACTCATTTGTTTGTCTCTTCAGCTTTTTAAAAGAAGTTCTAGGCATGACTAACTCATAAATACAGTGTCTCTATGGGCCCCAGCCCTCGGTCTGGCATGGTGGGTGGGCATGTTTCTAAAATGCACTGGTGCACTTAAAGATAACAAGCACTTCTCCATGGCAAGAACTGGCTTATATCTGAGACTAAAACACTGAACAGTTTTGTTTCCTTTCTTATCTTCTTATACAGGATACTTTTGAATGCCTGAACAGTGTCAATAACGGCATTCCTTTTTAGGTTACAGAGTAATCAAATTAATTAATTATTTTTCCTATCGCTGCAATGCTGTTACCGTTACAGGAGATGTAATTTGGAATGTGGGGCTGAATGACGTGAAGCGATATCAGGCTTTCTGACAGCGACACTCCAGCTGCAGAGAGATAGCACGTATCGGTATTGATTGTATGTGTGTGGGGAGGTGGATTGCCTGAGGGCTCTTATTGTCTGCATTCTGTGAGACCGTGGTGAAGTTAGTTTAAAGTTGGATATTCTATAGACATTAGTTTCGATAAAGCGAAGACTCCCTCCAACGTCTCACCGAGAACTGCGCTGATAGATACATTGCCACCGAAGGCTCGCTCCTGAATGCGGTGGTTTTGGTTAGGGTTTGGTTTTGGTTTTTAGTAAATATCTATAGATCCCAGAAAATCAATACCTTTGATCAATTAACAAAGTAACCCCAAAATATTGATAATTCGTTCAACACACAAGGAATCCAACACACCAATTTATAAAAAAATTAAAAACATCATATGTAATATTCCTTAATATGTTATGTAAATATGTGACATTTCTTCAACTTCAGCTTCCAGTTCATGTGACCAGGTGACACCAAATCAATCTTGAAATATCTTAGTACATCTAAAGAACAAGACACAACAATTTATTTGACATTTGAATACGCATCATATTTTTTAATTAATATTTTACTGTAAAATTTCAGGTTCTCCTTCAATAGCTTTCAGGTCATGTGACCAGGTGACACAAAATCAACCTTAAAATGTGTTACTACAACCAGCTGGATAGTGGTCTGTTTAACTTTGCGACATTACAGATACAGAGTTTTGCAAAACCTAATAGACATATTTTCCTTTGTTTCATTTTACTCACATTTGTCTGTGATAGTTTTGCCTTTTAATTAAAAGTGTGCGATTATGTATGTTCAGTATTTACTTTTTTGTATATTTCTATATGTGTGCATACAGCTTCAATCTTATTGCATCAAGATCAAATGCATAATGTTCTATAACACTGTTTATGGTGTTTTTTATTCGTCATTGTGTTATAAAAATATTTGACGTGATAGCTATTATAGAACATAACTGTATTATAGAACATAGAAATAACGTCATAGTTACTTTGCTGAGTAACTAATTACTTTTATAGTGTGGTAACTGAGTTACTGACACAATTACATTTTGGAAAAAGTAATTTTTAACTATAAATAATTACTTTTTTAATATAAAATGCGGCTGCACGGTGGCGCAGTGGTTAGCGCTGTTGCCTTGCAGCAAGAAGGTCGTGGGTTCGTATCCCGGTCCAGGGTCTTTCTGCATGGAGTTTGCATGTTCTCCCCGTGCATGCGTGGGTTCTTTCCGGGTACTCCGGCTTCCTCCCACAGTCCAAAAACATGCATGATAGGTGAATTGATCATTCTAAATTGTCCGTAGGAATGAATGTGAGTGTGAATGGTTGTCTGTCTCTCTGTGTTGGCCCTGCAACAGGGTGTACCCTGCCTAACGCCTGATAATTGCTGGGATAGGCTCCAGCTGCCCCGTGACCCTGAATTGGATAAGCGGTTAAGAAGATGGATGGATGGATATAAAATGCCCAACAATGTGCCTGAAGCTCTTGTTTGCTGAGGAAAGCACTACTTAGTTAAGTAAAGTTAAAACAGTTAGGCAAGCGAGAGTCCGTGAAACATGCAAAGGGTTTGTGTAACCCCTTTTGTGACTCAGCATCACACTACGGTTTTTTTGTGTACATGTGATAGCATCAAGTTCCCCCTTATAAGTGAATATCTCAAAAAGACAGAGACATTGCTTATAGTTTCTGTCTTCAGACCTGCAAAATGGGAAGCTGACAGGCCAATGTTGATTTCATTTTACAGAATGAGACATTACCTACATTTGGGAACACAAACAACTGGAAAGCTCCTTAAGAAGGTGGTTGGAGACGAGAGAGATTGGCAGAACCTATTTGAAAGCAGTGAGTAAAATTACATCTAGATGCAGCCACGTCCAAGTATGAGGATCAAATACACAATACCCATCGTCTTCTTTTTGGCACTTGTTATCATTGAGAAGGAAAACAGGATAATCTTGAGGTGAGTCCAATGTATTACTGGTCAATCTGTCTTTTTGCAAATTTGTATCCCAATTTTGTCACATCCTACTTCCATTTTGCACTTGTAAACAAAATATTTGTACCAATGTTCTTGTTAATAAATTACAAAGATAAATTATTATAGAAATACTCAACTCTCATGAATAATAGTGTAATCTTTGAGATCTGACTTTAATGAGAGATGAGAGTTTAGGACCCCTGATAGTTCCAAAACAGCTTCTGTTGTGTAAATTATTTTACTGGAGTCATAAAACCACAACAGGTGAGAATGAGTAGACTATATACAATTCCCTGAAAAATTATTAATGCATGGTAGATATAAAATGTCAAAAGTACAAAATGGCAGTTGCAAAACGGACATCACCCTTTCATTTCCAGTTCCAGCAGATCTTTTAAACTCCATTACTTCAACTGCAAGTATTACTTTAGACAACAATACTGTATTTTAACATGAAAACTATCCTTTTTTTTTAGAGTGTCAGATAAGCTGAACATAAAACAGACTCCTCAAACTCCTCTACAGACTGGTGCTTTCTTCCACTTAGCACTGAAGCACAATGTTTCCCTCCCCTCTACCAGCAAAAACTTCAAGGCAATGAAGCGGCACCTGGAGAACTATAGTGGACACCAAGAGGTGCCAGCAAAAGGAAGGAAACATGTTCTCCTGTTGGCAACCACAAGGACTGGATCTTCTTTTGTAGGTGAATTTTTCAACCAGCAAGGTGACAACATGTTTTACCTATTTGAACCTCTGTGGCATGTTGAGAAGATGCTGACATTGGACACTGGAGGTACCAATGCTACGGCATCGGCCAAAGCATACCGTGATGTTCTCCAGCAACTTTTCCTGTGTGACTTCTCCATGCTGGAAAGCTTCATCGACCCGCTCCCTGTGAACCACATAACCACTAGTCTCTTCCGCAGGGAGTCCAGCAGCTCTCTGTGTGAGGAGTCTGTCTGCAGCCCTGTCATCAAAGGTGTTTTTGAGCGTTATCACTGCAAGACGAGACGCTGTGGGCCCCTGAACCTGACCATGGCATCAGAGTCTTGCCTTAAGAAGGAACACAAGGTCATCAAGTCTGTAAGGGTGCGCCAGCTTGAGAATCTCCGTCCACTTGCTGAGGATCCGCGTCTTGATATCAGATTCATCCAACTGGTTCGGGATCCCCGGGCCGTGCTGGCTTCGCGCATGATCGCGTTTGCTGCCAAGTACAAGAGCTGGAAGGAGTGGGCCCTGGGTGGAGATGGGCCTCTTGATGAGGATGAGGTGAGGAAGCTGAAAGGCAACTGTGATAATATCCGTCTTTCTGCCGAAGTTGGCCTCAGACAGCCCCCATGGCTGCGCGGTCGGTACATGTTGGTGCGATATGAGGACATTGCTCGTTTTCCCATTAGAAAGGCAATAGAGATGTTTAGGTTTTCTGGAATTCCTCTCACTCCTCAGGTGAAAGCCTGGATTTTGAAGAACACTCAGGTTTCCAAAGAGACCAGCGGGGTTTATTCTACCCAGAAGAACTCATCTGAACAAGTAGAGAAATGGAGGTTTAGTCTACCATTCAAGATAGCTCAGGTTGTACAGAGAGCTTGTGGGCCAACACTGAAGCTATTTGGGTACAAATTTGTGAGCAGTGAAAAGATGCTTACTGACAAATCTATAAGTCTGATTGAAAATAAAGTCTTTAGGGTTTAAAAATAATGATAGAACAACAATAGAACTACATTAAGTGAAAGGGATAGGGTTTTAGTTACATTTTTGAAATGAGAGTCAATTAATTTAATTTTAAGAATAATTCATTTACCTGTTGTAAACAGATATCATATCCCTGTACATTTGCAGGAAGAGGGAAAATGATGGTGAGGAGCCATTTAAACAGATCAAGTTTTATATGATTTTAGCAATATAATTATGAACAACAATTGTTTATATAAAACAATATAAAATCTCAAACAAAACATTTTCAGATATGTTGGAAAAAAACAGTATATTAACAGATATTAACCATGTAAATGACATTGTGTTTTGAAGCTTTTATTTATGTGTATTTTAAGTATTTCATCTAATACATTAGGTCGTAGTTCGAGTTTGGGTGCTGCAATTCTTTTTTTCAGCATTGGTTCCTTTTTTAGGTAATTTTGCTTTTCTGTACTGTATTTCCTTCACTTTCTGTTTTCACTGTTATTTATTTTTTTAGTTTCTTTGTCAAATTCTGGTTTCCTAATTTTAGTGATTCTCATGCTTGGTTATTTGTCCAGTTTTGTGTTTTCTGTAAGTTAACTTCTGTTCAGCCATAATCAGTCCTTAGGTTTCTCCCTCAGGTCTATTTTTTTTCATGAAATTGTCCCAATAATTACTTTCCCCCATATATGGTCTTCTGTGCTTCACTCTGACATTGCAAATGCTGTCTGTTGTCTACTCATTGTGCTTCTGTTTTCCTTGTTTGTTTCTGTTTGTCACCATTTGGATTTTTATTTTCTGCTTTGGACTTTGGACTTTCTTGGCCCTAAATTCCTTTATTTACATTGAACTTGCGTCTCTGCCTGCATTAGGTTCCTTCTCTACTTTTTTTCTGATACTAGTCATTCTCAACAGACTGTTTCGAAAGTTGCAGAAGTGTAGATGGTTAATGATTCATATTAGCTAAATGCACGACGTCCTATGGATACAACTGCTTATTTTTGAGTTTTAGCCTTACACTGCTTATATAGCTATTATTTTCTAACTAATTAGGCTGTATTTAATCGTGGCAATATGACATCTTTACAAGTAAGAGAACTTCATTTTATACTTATCTTTTGTGTGTATTTTATTTCTATGGAACTTTGAAAAACTTCACTTTAATGAGAAATTTTCTTTCAAAACCTATTTGCATTGATTGTATTTATTGTGATCAGTTCTCCAACAAATGTGGTCTATTTTCATGTTTTTTGTACTATGTAATATAGTTAACTAATATAGTACCTAAAACACTTCCAGTGACCTTTGCTTTTTTTTTTTGTGAAGTTGTCTCCACTGGAGCAACAAGAATTATGTTTGCACCAAAGACACAAACATGCAATTGCTTTGTATACAAGTGTCTTAACATACAATAGTCATCTTTTGAGTTTTGGATGTTATCATGAAAATGTGTATTTTTCTATACTGTCTGAATGTGCTGAGCTTGCACGTCCACAGAAGTTGTTGTTTTAGGTCTGTATTTCACTTTATTGAAAAAAAAGAAAAACAAGTTTACCTTTTTTGCCATAAGTTGTTCAAATTATTCTGTAGGTGGTAAGGATCACCTGTAACAGATGCTGCTGGTCTACTGTAAGCTAACATTCTAAGTGCAGCTGGTTTGCAGGATTGTGCAAGGCTTTTCAACAGCTCTCTGTTCACACAAGTCTCTTGCCGGGTTTTGATAAGAGGCCACAATACCCTATGTCTATTTATATGCTGATGTTTGTCTTTTTCTGTTGAAATAAATCAACTTTTAAATTAACTTTTAAATTAAGTGCAAATGTCTATTAAAAAAAAAACAAAAAACAAAAAAACTAAATAAAACTAAACTGCAAACAGATCTGTGTATAAGTCTCTAGTCCTGACCACATTTGTCTGGATGTTTTTCAAGTTGGAGATTTTCTCCCAGGGCAACATGTAAAGGTAGTATTTAGTGAGAACATTTGAGATTTGCCCTCTGTACTTCTTGCATTACCAAGACGACAACTATTTAACTAGTAGATTAAGTTTAAAGTGACAGTGTGTAGTTTTTGCAGTACGTCTTTGAAAATAGCCATTAAAATACTATGTAATAATAATTACGTAAAGCACATTAATTGCAAAATATTGGCGATATTGTAAAATAGGACTTTAAAAATCAGTTTTAAAATAGGCGCGGGTCCTCATTTCAGGGGAAAGCCATATTAGTTGACGTCTTTACTTCTACAAGAGCCCGGACGGACAAAGCGCATGGAACACACTGTATTAAAACATTGACTTCCCCTCAAAATGCAAAAAAAGGTTCGCCATAAATACATTTTTACCTCTTCGCTAGTTCCAAGCGATGAAAGAGAGACTGATGTGCTCGTCATGTTGCTGCAAATAGATGATTCTCAGGGAATTGAGCGTTTGAAAACAGCACTACATGGACCACCATTGTTGAGTTTCTTACTCGAAGACACAAATACCGCATGCTTGTGATAATTTAGGTATGCACTGCCCCCTACTGGCCGAAAATTACACACTGTGCCTTTAAGATCAGTCTTTTTTTAAAGCACAAATTAATTCCAGATTGTTGGTTGTAAAATAAAACTAACAATAGAATGATGCAAAACCTGAAACTTGCTTTTGAAATCCCTTTCAGAGTGAGATAAAGTAACAGTGGTTATGATTTGTCTAAATTGGTTTGAAATAATTTAGTTATAGGTTTTGTAATAGCCTGTAGCCCGATCCTTTCAGCAAACTGAAGTTGTTGTATACACATCTCAGGAAATAAAAAATTATCTTAAAAAAAGGAAAATTCTATTTCAATTCAGAGTGTTTCAAAAACATTTATCAATTTCAAGTATTAATAGTTTTATTTATGTATCATGGCATAAAGCCAAAATTCTCTTTTAGTTCATCCTTTCAGACCACGCTTTTTTTCCTCAGTCAACATTCCACTGCAGCATCATCGCAATGTTCTTTTGGATGCTTTCAATGACTATCTGCTAGACAGCTGTTAATTCAGGAGTTTTCCCTAGGATTGGCTATTCCACAACATTTCCTAATTAAATATATTGTTTATGAGTTAATATTCACATTTTAAAGAAGCTACAGTTGTGGGATGTCATTTGATAAAAAAAAATAAAAGAAATAAACCCTCTTAATAAACCCATTTCTGTACAATGAATCTATAAATATAAGTTGTTGGGTTTTTTTATTAAATGCAGAAACAATTAACTTTTCTATGATATTCTACTATACTTAGCTACAACTCTTTTGCTCATCCCTAAAAAAATAATTATAAGGTTTAGTGACAAAAATATCTGCTGTAATTTTGGATGGCAAAGGTAAATTTGTATCAAGAATAGCTGAAGTAAAACAAAAATAAGCCAGTGAATGAGTCATTTATTTCACCAAATTGTTACAATAAATAAGCCACAAGGAAAGCTATGGACTGAAAGCCTTTTTTTAAAGGCTTTTTTAGTTCTTGTTCCCTGTTTATCTGTATTATTTTAGTCTGTTCCCAGTAGGGGTGTGGATGTGTTATGTTGTTTTAATGAACAAAATGTACCAATAATTTTGAGTTTTGTTTGTGTTGGAATTAGCTACATACAAACCACTAAATGCTGTAATGATCTAGAAGTCTCGGAAATTACTATTAAATAAAACTTTAAATGGCTATTGTGGAGGATTGCCACAGTCAGAGGAATTCCTCAACATGTGATAGCCCCACAAGTACTTTCCTATCTTTCTTAGGACTCAAACAGAACAACCACAAAAGTCTTGCACTTTTAAAAATGTAAATATATGAAAACAAACTACTATAAGTATGATGCAACAAAAGAAAAAAAAAGGAAATTAGCATGTATACCACATTTAAAATGTTGGATTTAAATCCTTCTCCCTTTTTAATCCTTTAGAAAAGCAAGTGTTTGAGCTTTCAGCACCAAGATGGGAGGATAACTGCAGAGGAAGCTGCCCTCACTGCCAGTGTATTTACCACTGTGGGCCTTGCTATTTAAATCTTCCAACCTAGTAATTACCCCAGCTTTACATATAGTGTGGTCGTAGCCATTTTAATCCACCTGACCCCACCCACTGACACAACTGCAGCATTTATGCAGTCTTTTTCTAAATCAAATCCTGTTCTTCCTCTTATTACACCAAAAACTATTTGTCTTTTTATCTATGCGTTCATATACTGATTAGCTTTAAAAATTGATAGCAGTCGGTTTTCACTAAGTATCACAAATCCTTGTCTGGTTTCAGTGGTCGTGCTATAAAAAAAAAAAAATTGCCAGATCTTCAGATTCAGGGAAGAAAATCTTGCAAAAGGAGGTTTAGCATTCATAAACTCTGCTTTGACTGCATGTGGGATGTGTTGAGGGTGGAGTGACTACTTGGTTGAAGCAAATATAGAATAACCACTTTCCACTGAATTAAAGCCTTTTCAGCCCCCTTCCTCAGTCATCAAATGAGGGCATTTAGGTAAACCCCACCCTCCTGCCTTTTTATATGGCTCTCTGCCACATCAACCATGAACAGTTTGAAATATGCAAAACAGCCCAATCTGTGATCAACAGAGAAAATTGAGGTGATTCCAACCTCAGAGATGCACATAAAACTTATGCCACTACAGAAGATAATGATGGCTGAGGAGGGAAGATAAATCTAACTACACAGCAAATTATCACATGCTGAGGAATGCAATTCATAAAGCTCAAGTTTTTGCATGTGATAATGAGTGACTGTGCTAGATGCAGGAAAAGAAATTCACACACCAGACTCCCAACAAGGAACTGAGATAAGTGGAGAAAAATTGAGCAATTTTGTCATTTAAAAGCAGTCTTTAAGTTTAGATGGATATGTTAAGGCATGATAAATCTCTGTTTAGACAGTTGCCTTTGTTTTGGGAATTATTTTATTAGCTTATGGCACAGCTCTTGCTCAACGTCATTCCCCCATGGTTTAGGAGACTATGAGTAGCTGATGTACCAGAAGTCTCTGACCACTTTCAATATCCCTGCATTCACCAACATGTGAGGATGCTGAACTAAGGTTTAAAGTTCAGTTTTGCTCTCATCTGACCAGAATACCTTCATTCACATTTGCTGCATTCCTTTCATGGCTTGAGGCGAACTATAGTCATGACTTCTTATGACTTTCTTTCAACAATGGCTTGCCTCTTGCCACACATCCATTAGTGTGAGATCAAGTTATACAGATTCTACTACCAGAACTATGGGTCTATGCAGCTTCTTCAGAGTTACCATGGACCTTTTTGCTGCTTATCTGACCAATGCTTTTTTTGCCAAGTTAAGGGTTTGTTTTAGTAGGCCTTAGTTCTGCCAATCTCTTCCAATTTTCAGATGATGGGTTCAATAGTGCCTACTGGGATGTTTAAACATTTGGATATTGATTTATAGCCTGACCTCGCCTCAACATAAACGCTGAGTTCACTGTTCAGATGACTTCTGAGTGCAACTGGTTACACTGGATAAAATTTGTGGGGTCACAGAAAAAAAGCAAAACAAAAAGTTCAAGGGGTACGAATGCCATTGAAAGGCACAACATGATCAAAACCTGAAAGCAGAAACATTGTTTTTCATCAATTTGCTTTCTCATCATCCAGAAAGAAGTTTGCTGCTGTTTCGTTATTCTGAGTCACCAAAACATTTCCAAATCACAATTAGGCAACCTTGAACTCAAGATGTGGGAAGTTTTTTTTTTCTCATTTCCGAACTGTTAAAAACAATTGAAAATTTTCAAATTATCTGCTAAAGAAAATCTTCATTGTGGTTAGCCACAGTGCAGAGACTTAGGACGGAATGCTTATTTTCTAGGCATTTAGACTCTACAAAACATAGGAAGGTGTTGGCAGAATCTTGAGCTGTGTGACCATTACAGCCAGTAAAATGTAAAAATGAAACAAAATGACAATAATTGTGACTGACTGTGGTAGCCAGTAATGCAGAAAGAGTCAGTGATTGTTCTCTTTCCAATGTGCTGGCCAAAAATATACTCATTAAACATGTTGTGGAAGTGCCACATCTTGGGTAAAAACCTTTAGCAAGCAAACCCAGTAAAACTCACTTTGTAGTTAAATTGCAGTATTTTGTTTAGTGCTGCGACAAGGCTTTCTCTGATGAAGACCTCGGGACTACGAAGTCATACGAAAAGAGTATAGAACACAAATTATCCTTAAGATGACCACTCAGTTGTTTTTTTACAAGTTAAAATAAGAGGTACTTTGACAAAAAAGGAGTCATGCCTCTCCTAAACGACTTGTAAGTTTCGAACTGGTTATGTTTGAATTGTGAGATTTTTTCTTTTCTTGTTTTTCTGTTTTCAATCACTGCCTGGCTCTGTAATATAGACTACTGTAATCACATTTTTTTTTGTAGAAATATTAGCATTGAGCTTCATGCCCATCAGAGTAACAATACCAGTCAGAACCAAAACAGAAGCTACAATGTCAGGTCTTGCCACATTCCTGGACAAAGTATTGTTCTGCTTCATTGTAAGGGTGCTGCTCTCAAAAAGATGTTCCATAATATCAACTTTCATTGTACAAAAATCTTCACATAACCTACCCTTGAACAGACATAAAAAGCTAGACATTTAGCTATTTCTACTTGTGAGATAATGGTTATGTTTTGATTCCAGGATCAAATGTCCTTTTAATCTCTGTTCTTGGTTGCTTTTTTTTCTCAGTTTGTTTATTTTTGCCATTAAATGACAATATAATGTGTTATTGAATTCCTCAATATACATGACCTGCAAGGGATTTCTACCCAAATATGATTAAGTATCTAACTTGTTTTCAAAATCCTTCACAATTGTTTTTTTTCATTTTTTTGTCCCCTAGCTTCCCCAGAACAGCGCTATGATTTCATGACTTAGGCATTTACACGGGAAGCTCCCAAGGCTTACTATACATATGTAAAGATAACATAAGGCGAAAGACTTGGTTCAAAATTTGGACATACAATCCAGTAGTGGGATTAGCTTTGTAGGGAGTGCACAAACAAAGAGATGGCTTTTTGTTTTCTTTTAGCTGTTTTTGTCTCCACAACTTTATGAACATTTCCCAGGGGAAAAACATTATGGCATAAACATTAGAGCGTATCACATTTAAACTTAGTAAGAACTGAATATATTATTATAAAATATGTTCTGTTCAGATTTAGATTCAGAGGGGGGGAAGCCAAAAAACTTCTGTCTCTTGTCCCATGAATACCTCCTTTTGTGTTAGAACCACCAAGCAAGAGTGAAAAGCCCTTTAGAAATAAATGTCGGGCTACTGAATGGGTCTCACCATTTGTCCCATGGTGCTGGCTTTGCTCCAAACACAGTGTAAGAGTCTTTCCACTGCCAGCACTAGTCACAGTAAAATGTGCATTATATTTGAGGGCTTTGAAGGAGTGGGAGGAGAAGGAGTGGCTAATGAGAAGCATCATGCATCAGCGCAGATTCTTCAAATTTCTCATCAGATTAACAATTATAAATTAATCTTTAGTCTCAATTATTTAATGACAGACCTTTTCCTTTATGACTTGTGAGCGCTAACCATGTGATATCAAAGCATGACTGCCACAGATGGGAGGATTCAGGAAAGATGGAAAATGTTTGCAGAACAAACCAGAATGACTAATGAATGTCATTCTGGAAAAATTTCCACATTGAATATCAGTATACCGCAAATTCTACCACTAACAATCAAAATCCATTTTTATAGTTAAACAGATTCTTTTACATATATAACATTTTTGTTATATTAAGGATACATCTATACAGGAGCAAATTCCCTCCTATTGAGTGGGCGTAGTTAAGCCAAACACTCATTTAAAAAAAAGACAATTTTCACTATGAGACATTGCTACTGCAATACAAGACAAACATATTTTAGGGTTTCTATACATCCTTACCAGAGGTATCAACATCTGTTGTCAACACTAGCTGATTTTACTATTCAACGATGACAACACATAACCAGTAAAAACATAATCTCTTCTTTGCACTGTTCACACAAAATAGTATTTGGTTGCAAAGAATGACAAAATAGTTCAACTTTGCAGAGTCTAGATATACCCGGGACATTGCTAAGATAACAATTGAGTATCAGAATCAGAATGTAATACAGTGATCATACTCAGTAAGCCACTGTAAGATAATTTGGTGCAACAAAAGTCGCTAAACCTCCAAAGGAGTATAAACATCCAACTCATCATAAAAACATGAACAGAGCTTAGCAGGTTTTAGTCACTGTATTTTTATTAGACAAGTTGAGGATGCCTCATTCTGTATGCCAGTAACCATCTTTGTAAAAATGTATCAATACGTTGCTGACATACAAATCTATTTGAGTGAGGTCAGAGACAACAGATCACAACAATCTCTAAAACACATATTCCTCGTAATTGTCTTTTAATGATAAGTCATCATCATTTTGTGTAATCTCTTTCACTGTTAACATGTATATGCACTGTATGATCTATTGCTATCTGTGTGCTATGTGAAATGGAGAGTGAGACCTTTTGTGAGCAAAAACCTTAATATATTGCTAATGGAGAGAAGTAGTTTGTGCCCTGATCACTTGTCCTCACAACAAACAAGGAACCAAAGTTTTTTTAAACTCAACAACATCAAAAACATTCCTAACTATTCAAAAGAAAAGTTATTTGTAAATTAGTAAAAGTCATTAGTAATAAAAGTTAGTCTACTATTTAAAGTATTTAAATAAAAGTAGATGAGCAGAATAAAACATTTATTTTCTTTCTTTACTCTTTGTCTTTTGTAACATTTATCCCTACCATCACTAAATATACCTTATGTGAAACTGTCGAAACAGTCAAGTCCTCCTTCTCTACAGTGGCTACTCTGATTCCAGCCATTGGAGGGAAAAATTTTCTTCCTTTTGGGACTGCCATTTCTTGAACACAAAGCTGCTCTATTTTCAGCACCAGGCTGGTCTTCTGTAGTTGGTGAACCTAGATAAAATAAGAGTGAAATTCCCTGTTGAAAAAGAAAATGTTAGGAAAAAAGGCCATTCCTTGAGCTGGGCTAACATTTACCTTCTTTCATTGCAAGATTCTTATCAAACGATTGAGGTGCAGTCTGAACAAAGAACCCAAGAAAACATAGCCTCATTTTTGGCATCATAAGAACCACCTCTGCCTTTTGTATGGGTAATTCAAGCTGACTTGGCGCAATCATAATCATTTGTGAATCTGACACACAAAAAAATGTTTTATTTTTGGAAAATATGTGGAGTTGTAAAAAAAAAAAAAAAAACAAGTTATGTGCATAAATGTTTGAGAGGGCCATCATTTGACTGAATGAGTCAAAGCCACATGTGCCAGGCCAGAAACAGCAGAAGCCGCATTAAGTTGCCGCCACAGAGCAGGCAAGAATTGCAGCGCTGGAAAGCTGCCAAAGAGGTACTGTAAAAAGTTGATGCCGAGGGCTGATCGCCACGCAGCTAGAGCCCGATGCAGCTGGACGGAGCAGCAAGCCAGGAGCTCACTGCAGCTAACCAGATCGGAGCCATTGTTAGCCGCTAGGCTAACGTCGCCTCATCCCCCTAAACCCATCATCGCTGTGCAGCAACTCGAAGACTGAATCGTTCAGAGGTCTGTTTGGGCAGATGCAAATTAATAGGATAACTAATTTTAAAGGTTTTTCCCTTTTTGTGGTGTTGAATTGTTTCATCTGCTATCTTTGGGTAATGGAGGCCTTTTGGCCTAAAACTTTAATCAGTGTTCTTAAAATACTTTTTCCAGACAAAGAGTCGTTTTTTTTTTTTTTTTTTTATTCTGCTACTTGAGCTACTCAATTAGGCAGGAGTTTTTCTTGTTTAATGTTTAATAAATGTGTTTGAGTCACTCTAAGGGCCCCACGTGCGTTGCAGAGGGCTACCTGAAAGCCAACAAGCTCACGTGTTCGTCCAGGCCGACACTTCATAACAAAGGTTGCTAATAACTGTTAAAACAGAATTCGGTTTAAATAGATTGTTTAAGAACAGAAACTAATCTTATTAACCATGTTTGCTTTTTTATATTAAATCCTGGAATTAAATTGTTTACTTCGGTGATCAATTCATGAATAGAAGTAATCTTCCAAAAATGAAACTACTCTTATCCAGATATTTTTAACAAACATCTCTTTATCCAAAGAATGTTTTTATTTTCTCTTGTAACTAGTGAAACTAATCTCATCTTTCCCCTCCAGCATCTGCAAATCGAATCCTGGGTCTGATCTGCACTCATTTTATCACATTCATATTCTGTGTTCCTTTATTTTAACTATACATTTATTTTAATCAGTAGTGCTTCTCTTATTATTAGTTTGAGTGATTATATGTTTTTCTTTTGTGTAAATAAATCTTGTGTTTGGAAAGTAACAGTTGTCATTTCTTCTTCAACACACGCAAGGTGTATGACCAACAGACGTCAAGAATTAATGTATATATAATTAGAACATTACTATAAACAGCAGGGTTTTAATCTTTGTTTAAAAAGTGCTTAAAATTCAAGCAACACCAGTTGAACATGTGACCCGGAATCTGTGGACCGCAGAACATCATTCAGAACTATAAGAAGGGCATCCTCAGTACTATGGCAATGACGGAACCTGGATTGCAGGGAGTCTAGGATATTAAAAGTCTCCAAATGGTCAGACAGCTGAGTAAAAACAACTTTCTCGAGGAGCTTAGATAAAAACTGAAGCTTCGATGTAGGGCGGAAGTTTCCCAGGGTGGTAGAGTCCAAACCAGCTTAATTCAGAACTGGTTGGACCACTGCTTGTTTGAAAGCCTGGGGAATGACTCCAGAGGTTAAACTCCCATTCAAATTTTTTAGGATGGAATGGCCAACCACAGGAAAAACCTCTTTAAGAAGACATCACATCAGTCGGGGAACAAGAGGGCTTCATCCCTGCCACCAGATCAGTGAGCAAACAGAGGGAAATGAGCTCGAAGTGATCCAATGAAAACTCTGGGGAGTCACATCCAGGAGAAACATCCATTGAGGGTAAAATCAGGGCTCTGATGTCAGTGATCTTTGAAACAAAAAAGTTAAGAAACCGAGAGCAAAGATCATCCGAAGCATCAGAAAGAGAAGGCTCAGTGGAAAGAAATGTATTTAGTGCAGATAATAATATTTGTTGGTTACCAGAATGATTACTGATAATATCGGAAAATAATTTTTCCAAGCAGTCTTAACCACTCGCTGGAAGCATCTCTAAGATTCCTTTAATAAAATCAAAGAAGCCAGATCCCTGTCCTTCCTCCATCTCCGTTCAAAGTTCCTAAACACTCGTCTAGCAGAACGAGTATCTGAATTAAGCCAGGGATCAGCTCTGCTCATACAGCGCCGCAGCCTCAAAGGTGCCACTTGCTCCAAAACAGAGAGGCAGAGAGACTGGAAGGAGTGCAGTAGCTCATCAGGATCATCAGAGTTCACAGGAGAGAAGGAAAGATCAATGAAGCGATTTTTAAACATCTGAATGATGTTTAAAAATGTTAAAAACCGTGTATTAGAAGTAGGACTGTACATTGTTTTAGGTGGATTCACTGGGACACCTCATCCACACAGAGACTCCAATTAAAGAGTGAGGCTGGAAACGGTTGAACAATTAATGTGGGTTTAATAATGAAGCACACTTCAATAGGCATACAGCTTGGAATTCCCCTTACTTTGGTTTATATTGTAGTTTTACATTGATGTGTGCTGATTTGGTCTCACTGGCTAACCTTATCGACTGCTGGTGCTGGGGAATGACAGGGTTGGTGCCCGAGTGCTGGGAGGAGCTGGCCACCTTGAGTAGTAAACCCTATTGGGCCACACACACAGCCATTGGGTGGCGCTAATCAGACATCCTTCTCCACAGGAAGTGGGGGGAGGGCAGAGTCTACATATACCACCCCCTCCAGGGAAGTCCAAAGCAACCGCCTCCCCTCACTGAGGACGGGAAGGCCTGAGTTTCTGGGAGAAACTTGCTTCAAGGAACTCAAAGACCACCAGATGAATCCTAAAGATTGATAAACAAAATACTGTGTGATCCTCAAAAGTTGACGAAACCCCCTCTGAGTGTCAGACTGTTGAACGCTGAGTGTGACAGTGTGGAGGTCCTGTCACTATGGCTCCAATTGATCATGTGCCCTGGTTGCTTGGCTACAGGGATATCCCTTTGGCTGAATGGTTAGCGCACACAATTCTCACCTGGGAGTCATGTGATTGAATCCCGTGTGGGCCCTCGTTGTGTGTCTTGCCACATTTGGCATTGCCGGCAGGGTCCATGTGATACTGGTAATAAGTCCATGGATTTGAAATTGGTGGCACCCAACGTGGAGCATGATGACATGCTTGTGATAAGAGGGGGAGAGATGTGACAGTGTGGAGGTCCTGTCACTATGGCTCCGATTGATCATGTGCCCTGGTTGGTTGGCTACAGGGATATGCCTTTGGCTTAATAGTTAGCGCACATGACTCTCACCAGGAAGTCAAGGGATCGCATCCTGCCTGGGCCCAGGCCTCCTTATGCGCCTTGCCAGACTAAGAAACGGAGCTGGGAGCTGTGCGCGGTGGGAGTCTGAACCAGCCGAGGCCAAATTCAGTCGACACCATAGAGCCGATAGGAATTACCGCAAAAATGTACTGTTAGTGAAAGAAGCTGGTGTTGATTGCTGCTTAGTCACATTGCAGGACAAGCTAACAGCGTCCCCTTGGGCCACGAGGGTCACTGCAACTACCTAGCGCACTTTAAATGTTCATAAGGTTTGTTTGGGCAGAGGCAAAGGTGTGTGATTTACTGTTAACTTGTATCAGTTTCATCTGCTATCTTTGGGTAAACGAGGCCTTGGACTGAAACAAAGAGTCATTTAAATCCTGCAATTTGAGCTACACGGTCAAACAAGAATTTTCCTTTCTTTGTTTAATGTGTAATACATACTGTACATTTGAGCTACGTAAAACTCCCACATGCGTTACAGGGAGCATAAAGCAAAACAAGCCCATGTGTTTGGTTTTGGCCTGCATTTCATAAACAAAGATCGCTATTAACAGTTGAAACAGAACTCGGTTTAAAATAGATTGTTTAAGAACAGAACATAATCTTCTTAGCCATGTTTGAACTCGCCTTATTTTATCATAATACTGGAACTAGTTTTTTTACTGCAGTGATCGATCCATAAATAAAGTAATACCCCAAAGGTTAAATACCCAGCCAATTAACCGATTAATTACCCAATTAATTACTTTCACCCAGATAATTTTAAACAAACATTTCATAATCCAAAGAATGTTTTAACTTTCATTACATTGTTTTATTTGTACTAATTAGTGAAAACTAATCATATTTAGTAAACTAATTTAGCTTTCATTTCAGCATCTGCGAATCAAGCCCTGGGTTTGGTTTGCATCCAGATTCTTCCAAAACATATCAGAATTCACGATTTCAATTTTTATTGCATTTTTATTGCTTAAGTTGTCATCCTGAAGAAGGGTAGTATAAGGCTTGAGGGACTGTGGGAGGTTGACCTGGTAGCCCTGGAGGTGATCAGGTAACTGTCATGGACATCCTGTTGCATCATTTGTGATCATTAATGTCCTAATATTGTCCATTTTCCTGATATGGGTGAAGTAATCTGGCTCAAAGGACCAGTACTTGGAGAACTCGTACTAAACATCGTTTTAGGTGAATTCACACCTCATCCGCACAGAGACTTTGATTAGAGAGCAAGGCACGGTCAAACAATTAATGTATGTTTAATAACTAAGCACACTTTAGTAGGCATACAGGATGGCATTCCCCTTACTTTGGTTCATATTGTATCTTTATATTCATATGTGCTTATTTGGTCTGATTTACATTGAGTTGCACTGGTGTCTGAAATAAACAAAATACACTAAATAAGAAAACGTGCAAGCTTAATAGCATTTGTTAAACTGAACGTAGATTTCGCTTAGATAACAGTTAGTAAGTCTTTAAGCCCATAAACATCAAATAAACACTTGTACACAAGTAACTTTACCTTATATCAGAGCCGAAATATTGCTGCCTCGTTTTGTAGCTATTGTTAACCTGTCATTATAAACCACATTCATCAAAAATGGAGACAGGCTTCAATGTAAAAGAGCAATGATAGTGTAGGTACCAGATGTGCTCGGATTAGTACATCGGCTGGGGGGCCTGCACTTAGGTATGACGAAGTATTACATGATTAGCTGGATGCTGACTTTAGAGTACATGATTGGCTGGACATCAGAAGGTACTTTGTTTTTTTATTAGCTTTATCAAACAAATACCAAGTAATACCGGTAAATAACAACCTGCCAAACTCTTTCCAAAGCCCATGCGTGAAAGAGCAGTACCAGAAAAATATCATGTTTTCTTAATTCCCCCGCAGCAGCTGCTATAAACATTTATGTCTCTTTTAAATTTAACCATATAGCACTTGCAAGGTGGTTTTGTTTGAGTCAAGTTGTCATAGTGTGACGTTTTTGGCAAGCACAGGCCCCCCAAGCCATTCTGGTACCCAAGCAGATCTGGTACCTAAAACGACCCCTAACAACCGCAAACAGTTCAGTATACTGTATGTTCCCTAGCAACTCTTAACTGCCCACAAAGTGCCTGACTATAAAACAGTAACCTCTGCACTGAAAAGTTACTGCACAAAGAACACAGCAGTAATAGGGAATTTACTACACCGTGTATAATGTTACTTCCCTGCACACAATCAGAAGTTCCTTTAATTTGGTTGCTTTATCACAAAAAATCTGAATAAAGCACACTGAAACATATTATTATTGTGACAAAATGTGGAAAACTTCATAGGGTATAAATACTTGTAAGGCACTGTGTAGTGATGAAGTCATCTGTGCTACATCTTTTTTTTTTTTGACAGGTCCCTAAGCAAGTGTTTTCCAAGTATCTCCAAGAGCCATTTCTATATCTGCATTCTAATAGTGTAGACAACACATAACATAACATAACATGAACCAGTTCCCTTATTTTTTTCAACTCCCTATAGTTACTCTGATCTCATAATGAAACTGTAGCTTACGTTGTTCTTTTTCTTTTTTTCATAAGTGCATTTATCGTTGAGAAAACAGAACCACCAGCACACAAACACACGCACACACACTGCCCACAAACACACCCACACACACACAAATATAAAATATATTAAAGTGAAAAAACACAACTCATTTTAAACGTCTTCTACTGAATCTTCTGGGTCAACTGTTAGAGGTTCTAGGCTTCTTTGGAGAACAAAAGTTTCAAAATTGGCATCTGTTTTTATGCTTTGCATAGTTGATGATGGCTTGGTTAGTATGTGTGATAGGATGTGGTTATATCATATCCTAGACAAGCTACGTTTAGGCACACCACCACTCAACTCACACAAGAAAAGAAAAATATTGAAACTACCAGTAATTATATTTCAACTAATTTATTTTCTATTTAAGAAAAATCACAAATCTACGGAGGGGGGAACAGGTGCAGAAATAATTTTTGAGATGCAAGAATCCGTGCGTACGGTTTACTAAACCATGTGCATGGATTACGAATCCGTTCCCTCGGTTTACTAAACTGTGTGCAAGGATTACGAATCCATTCCCTCGGTTTACTAAACCGTGTGCACAGATTACAAATCCGCACCCTCGCTTTACTAAACCGTGCGCACGGATTCATGAGATATGTTTGACAGTGTCGGGGATCCTTTACATATGATAATGAGCACTGGCTATTCTTTATTTGTGTTGCTCCTTTGGCAGAGTGGTTAACACCCATGCTTAGCAACTGGGAATCGTTTAACCAAATCTTGTCCCTGGAGCCTGCTATAAAGAAAAAAACGTTATTGATCCCATAGGGAACTTATGTATATTGTTATGGGTCCCTGCAAGAAAGAAGGCTATAAACGTAGGTGTCATATTAATAAATAACAGTTTTGTAGCCACCTATGCAGCCTGGCAGGGTCCATGCACATGTGTTGCATCGCTGAAAAACGGCCTAGAAAAACGGGCCATAAATCATAAAGTGTATGCCCACCTTGCCCACTGGAATACAGGCACAGTCCTGCGCTATCTGCATAGATGCATAGAACAGGTGGCGCAGCATAAACACCTTGCATTAAAGAGATATGAGTTGGTTAACTCAACTCAATACAGTTACTTGTTGATACAGTTCCCAATTTGAATGAAAGTCTATATTGTAAAGACTTGCAATGAATCGTAGCATAGAATGCAAGAATATTCACACATACAGAAACTGTTTAAGACAGTGGAATATTAGTTTGTATACTAATTATATGAAAATAGCAATGCGGGCATAAGGCAAGGCAAGGCAAGTTTATTTGTAGAGCACAATTCATACACAAGGCAATTCAAAGTGCTTCACAGTTACATAAATTAAGAAAACAGATAAACAGAAAAAAACATCAATCTAAAAAAATAATTAAATAGAATAAAAAGCAAGAGTGCAGATAAAATACTTTCAATTGTCATATGCACCCGTAAAAAGAACTGTTTTCAGCCTGGATTTAAACATTGTTAGAGGTGAGGCTTGTCTCACATCCTCATGAAGACTGTTCCAGATTTTAGCTGCCTGAAACTGAAATGCAGCCTCCCCGTGTTTATTGTTGACTCTGGAAACCACCAGGAGACCCCTCCCTGAAGTTCTCAGGGCCCAAGATGGTTCATATGTCTCTAACATGTCAGAGATGTACTTTGGGCCCAAACCATGAAAAGACTTGTACACAAGCAGAGCTGGTTTAAATTCTATTCTCTAAGCGACAGGAAGCCAGTGCAGAGACCGGAACACTGGACTAATATGGTCGTATTTCCTTGTTCTTGTCAGGACTCGAGCAGCAGTGTTCTGGATGTACTGCAGCTGTCTAACAGCTCGTTTAGTGAGGCCAGTGAGCAGCCTGTTACAGTAGTCTAACCTGCTGGAGACAAATGCATGGATAAGTCTCTGTTCTGGTTTCGACACTATTCCTCTGATCTTAGCAATGTTTTTCAGATGGTAAAAAGATGTTTAAGTGGATGTTAGAAAAATTTCACATCTGGTTTTTATGTGGTGGACACAAAACTATAATTCATAAATAATTCCGGGGAAAAGTCCCCGGTTTTAATAATTGTTATGTTTATAGGCTATTCCTGAAGGCACCCCAGAAAATAATTGTATGAAAACCCATACTGATGACTTAACCAGGATTTGAACCGCAACATTCTTGATGCCAGTACTGTATGTTATGCAATATTATCAAGCTGACAGGACCCCCTAGACAGTCACACAGTTTGATAAACCGAGGGTACGGATTCGTAATCCGGGCGTACGGTTTAGTAAATCGAGGGTACGGATTTGTAATCCGTGCGCACGGTTTAGTAAACCAAGGGAACGGATTCTTGCGTCTCAAAAATGATTTCTGCACCTGTCCCCTGCGGGGTTCCGTACAAATCTTTTTCCTGAGAATGCATTTTTAAAGTGAAACAGCCACAAAAAACTATTCAAACCAATGTTGTGTGTGTCTAATATTATACATTATTATATTAACTTATTTAATAATATAACTTTTTAATGCAGGTCAACCCACTGCATACAAAAGGGATTTGAGAGTCCACGTGTGTGTATTAATATTACTTATGGTCTCTGGTCAGACAAAAAAGATTATTAAACACAAAAACAGCTGAGATTCCCACTGTAAGTCTATAGGAGTTGCACAGCTCTGGTGGGAGAATCTGTCAACAAGAAACTGTTAATCATGGACTCCAAAATCTGGCCTTCAAGGTACAAAGAAAGTTACCATAGCTACAAAACTATAAGAAGTCACAATGCACTTTGCCACAAATCATGTAGCAGACACAGTAAACTTGTGGAAGAATGAGCTCTATTTGGATGAGACCAAAACTGAAAAATGTAAACACTCCACATTATCCTGAACATTTTTCTTAACTTTAGGCAAGGCAGGCCAAGCCAAGGCAAGGCAATTTTATTTGTATAGCACACTTTAAATATGAGGCAATGTGAGGTGCTTTACGTGATTCATTGGTAAAGAAACCAAACCTATGATAAAATCATAGAAAGTAAAAATAGCAAAATATAAAACAATAAAAATTACAAATAGATAAAACATGAGAATCAGTAAAAGAAAACACATAGCATTTGATTAAAAAACAACAATTTAGGAAAGAAAGTTTATGTCAATAATTTATGAGAACATTACTCAAAGGCAGCTCTATATGGTAGAGTTTTAATCGTTAATTTAAAAGAGCCTAACAATTCAACAGCTTTGCATTTGCCTGGAAGTTTGTTCCAGATTTGTGGAGCCTAGAAACTGAAAGCTGCTTCTCCATGTTTGGTTCTAATTCTAGGGATGGTTAGTAAACTAGTAAAATATAGCAGTGACAACATCATGCTGTTGAGATGTTTTTCTTCAGTAGGGACAGGGAAGCTTGTAAGATTTGTTTAAAAGATGGATGAAGTTAAAAGCAGAATAATTCTGGAGGAAGACCTTCTAGGGGCTGCAGATCTGAAACTGGAGCAGAGGTTCAGCTTCCAGCAGATCACCAAGCATGCAACCAGAGCTATGATGAAATGGTCTAGATTAAACTATACTCATGCTGTACAATGATTCAATCAAATTCAAGACCTAATAGTAGTTGTTGTAGTAGTAGTAGTAGTATTAAGGTAGAACAGAGAAGTAAGATGCCGCACGTACTACATGTACATCACAGAACGCCTCAGACAAGCCCCCTGACACCCCCAGGGCCACAAAGCCTTTCTGTGAGGCTCTAGAATGTGCAGAGCAGGTGGTGAGGCTGAAACCTTTCATTAATCTATGACAAAAGGTGAACATCAGTTCAAGTGTAGTTAAAGCTCTGACAGAAATGGGAGAGAAAAAGGTCTCAGTTCTATAATGTGTAATTTATTCGGAATGCATTTCTCTAAAGATACTGAATTTGAGAATGGATTGGTAAATGACAAGACGCAAAGGTTGACCCACTACTCTTGCCCTTTGTCTTAGACCCTCCATTCTCATGTTGATACAACAAACATACTGTAACTGATAATTTCAGTAAACTTATCTTGAAAAGAAGACATTAGTGGACAGCTAATTTGACATGATTTAACAAAATGAAATTATTTAAAATCATTCTAAATGAACCAATATGACATTATGACAGCTTTTTCATATAATCTTCTGATTATAACGACACAAGTTATGCAATAAATGTCTTATGTAAAACTGTAAAAGGAGCCACTGAGTACATGCAAAGGCCCCCTAATGACTCATAAATCTCCATGCACACATGTGGATTGGTCAGCAATGCTCATGCTTGGCTTGTGTCTTAGAAGTTATTAATCAAATTTAAGCAGATTGCTGTGTAACTGAAAGTGTTGATTTGATTGGTGCAGCTTGAATCAGACATAGCTGAGATACTGTTTCCGTTCAATTTGTGGCCTGTGGTTGGTGTCAGGGTGAAAGAAAGATAACAACACATAATATATAAGCAACTTAGCTGATTTCTAATTCTAACACCAACATGAGTCTATTTCACACCGAAACAGTAATTCTAAATTTGGATTTGTACATTTTTAAGGCTGCATGGTTTGTGGACTTCAGTATAAATAGCTTATTTTATAAAGTGTGTGATGCTAAGCTGAATATATCCTTCCAATATTACATTTTTATCTCAAAATGATCTTTTTTTTTTCAATTCAATTCACTTTTATTTATTTAGCACCAATTCACAATAAATGTCATCTCAGGGCACTTTACAACAAAAGTCATTTCAATTCAATTATACAAACATTCCAATCAGTTAAAAGTTTTCTATGTAAAGAATCCCAGCAGATTGCATGAAGTCGTTGACATGGGGTTGGGCCCCATTGATGCAGACCTGCAACCACATACAGCCATTCAGCAGTCCCTCATACTGAGCAAGCATGAAACAAAAATCTTCTTATTTATAACATTTTTATTATGTTACATGTGTAGTGCCTTGGTTTGTTTTTGCTTCTTAGATGTTTGCAAGTTCACTAAAACATGATATATCTCAACATTGAGAATTAACCTATGCCGTATTAGACTGTAGATCTTTACATTCATATTAAAATGTGCCGACTCCTCAATAAAAGCTTATTATTGTCTCTTTTAATTAACTGTAGCAAATAGAAATATTAGTTATGTTAAAAACATCAATTTAGTTTTTCTCACGACCATGCCTTAATGTAGTAGGCAGCTTGCAATCCAAAAGTTGTGGGATTGTATTTCAGATTTTCTTACCACATGTTGAAGTGCCCATGGGCAAGGCACTTAACCCTAAATTGTCTATAAATTTGTATCAATCGATGAGTAAATGGGAGCACATTTGTGAGTATCGGTGAATGTGACAACAGTCTAATGTACTTTGAGTTTTCACAATGACTAGAAAAGCTCTGTATAAAGTCAGTCCATTTACTATGTATATTGAATTGTTTTAAGGAAAAAAAAGGAAAATATTGAAATATATAATCCTTAGAAGTTTAAATATTTTGTCAAATCACAACCACAAACTTCAATGTATTTTATTGAGGTTGTGTAATAAAACAAAATAGCTCCTATATATAAAGTACCAATAAAATAATATGTGGCTTTCAAAACTTTTTGGCAGAAGAAATCTGAATAGTGTGATATTTGTGTATTTAATCTCACCCTTTGTTGAAGGTATACATGCAATATTCAGTTTTTATTTTGTCTGTACTTGCTTTGTTCCAAATAATTTTAATATCGCTGGCTGTAAGTTGAGGGTCAGTCAGTACATTTACATGCATATCTAAATTGATCTATTTGGAGTAATCGGACTAAGGGCTTGCCCCCTGTTGAGAGCCGAGTCCCAGTTTTCATGTCACTCAGTAAATCGAATTATATTATTATATAAAATGAAGTACGTTTGACTCCCCTATGATAGATGGCGACATACGCTACTACATGATAGCCTTATAGCGGTTAGCTTTGAGCTGCACTCAGGCAGTAAACAGAGGCTGGCGGGAGTGAAGCAGAAGGAGTTAAAGCAGGATATGCACAATCACAATGCTTTGTCTCTTTGTTAGTCCAAACATGCACTGACTGGCCGCTTACATTTGTTTTAGCTGCCATACTCGTCTTACAATACTACTATGTTGCTGCTGAATCGCACTTTTGCTACTCTTCACTTCCCGAGGAGGTGCACGAGTACAGGTGGGGGTGGGGTGGTTGGTTTTAGAGTAGTCCGATTCACAATCGTATTATCTGGGTAGCTTAACTGAGCTTCAAAAAATCCAGTTTGGTTCGATTCAAGCCGGACTAAGATGCAATCCAAAAGTCATATTTCAGTCACACCAAGGGAATAAATAGACTTTCTCTTGCTGCATGTAAACGTACTAAGTGTCTTGCTGGAAGGTAAGCCTTCACTCCAGTTTTTGGAGCCGTTTTCTTGCATTGTTGTTTTAATATATTTACCTCCAGCTATCTTCAGTTGTCTCATACCTTTGGAATAAGTGCTATTTTTAAATTTAACTGTATGTTTCTAAGGACCTGAAAGAGTGCAAGGTAAAAAGAGGATGACCTGGACGTGAAAAGTCTCTTATGATGTAAGAGAAACAACAATGGCACGGTGTCTTATAAATGTACTGTAGTGTAAAAAAACCTAGTCCCAATGATTTCATGTGTTTTGTTGCTCATAAACCACAACAGCATGCAATTGGGGTAGAATACTTTCAAATGAACATCTGTAAAAGGAAATAATCCGCTGCTGACAAAAGGGCAATTTTCATAGTTTGAAAGACATAAATTCATTCCTGTAATGTTGTGACACATTACTTGTCTTTCTCCATATAATTATTTTTGCATGTATGCCAAAAAGTCACATTTTGGCCTCATCTGATCAGAGCACCTTCTTATACATGTTTGCTGCGTTCCATACATGGCTTGTAGGAAACATTAAACAGGAGTTTTCTGGCCTGCTTTGAAAATTAGATTTCTTTTCGTCTCTCATAAAGGCAAGATTTGTGGAATGCATGATGGATAATTGTCCTGTAACAGATTTGACAGTCTGAGCTGTAGATCTCCAGAGCTTCCACAGAGTTGTCATGCGCCATGTTCAAAAGAATGTGACTGACAGTGAAGACTGGGTGAAGTAGTTATGCGTGATAGTAGTTGTGGTTGAAGCTTGGCCCTGGTTCTGAAGTTAATATGATGTATTTTCTTATGCTGTTGGTTGCAGTGGATTACTTTTTTTTGTATCAAGGCTAAACACAAATGTAATCCAAATGTTTCAGATTTTGTTATAAATAAATGTATTGTAATCCATCAGATATTATGTACTACTTTTGCTGATGTATTGCATAAAATCCCAATGATATATAATGAATTTTAATGATTTTAATATGAACGTTTTTAAAGGTTCAACAAAAATGTATATTTTTGCAACAACACTGAAATCACCATTTATTTTGAAAAACTTTTCAAAGTCTTTGTAAAATCGACTTTTTTCAAATATTTTCAGTTTGATAAGTCTAGACAGCAGGGCAAAAAAATAACTTATATTGAAGAAATACAACAGTTTTCATATACTTTCCTCACGGATAATTCTCGCACATTCTTCTTTTTCAAAGTGGTCTTACAAAAACGTAGTCCTGCCAAGCTTGTGACTTTAAAGACAGTTCACTTGGAGAAACCTGTGAGAGCATAACCATCTCATAAAGGAGATAATTCATGTGTTTGTGTTTTGGCTCTTTTCAAACCAAACTGTAAACTCCCACTTCAAACCTCAGAGCACATCTGTGGCTCTCAAAAAATGAGTAGAAACTCTGGGTTTACGTGCAAACTTTAAATACAATAAGTCTCCAACCTCCCATTTTAGCTGCCCCTGGTTTTACAAAATCAGTGATTTAGGAACAAAAATACAGAAAGTAACTCTATGACAGAACAAACCCCAAGTGCTATATACAACACCGTACTGCGGGACTGGAAAACACACTAACAGTTTACCAGATAGACCACCAAGGGAAACCAGTAGGAAACCTGCTGTTTTTGGTGGCATCTACACATAGATTGTGATTTTCCTTTGGATCTTTATGATGCACTTTGATCTTTTTACCCCTATTTGACAAATATGAAAATGTTCTTTAATTCCTAACAGAGCAATTTGGCATTTGCCCCCGCAGAGATAGTTTTCCCCACAAGCAGCACAATGATTCATTCTGCAACCACTCCTACTGACATATCTGTCATGTAAGTTCTTAACTTTTTTTAGGGTCTCCAAATGGCATAATAATGATCTCCTTTTAGCAAGTTCTGAGGTTAATTTACAGCCTCATACTCTCTGAAGTATATTTGTGGTGACAGATATATGATAAATTATGAGGAGACTCACCCGTTACACTGTTCTAACTTTGGTTTTGTGTGTAACTAAGAGGCAAGCTTGAACTATTTCCTAAATTTCAATGTCCCCCTGCATGTTCAAATGTAGCTATGCTTTCACAACGACCACAGCTATTCCAGCCATCAACTGAATAAAAAATGGTCACTGTCAGTACCATCTGTGCGGTTTATTTTACGATTGCTTCCTGGTTGTCTATACCAAAGAACTGAGGAATTACTTCCCCACCAGCACTAATCCCCCATTAATGACCAGCACAAGCAACAGACCCCAAAAAGACTGACAGCCAAGGCTTTAAAAGAGAAATCCTTTTTAAGATTAGAAAAATGAAAACATTAATGTGAAATTAAGTATTTTAAAGAGCTCTGTGTTCAGTCATCTTAGATTCTGTAATACTTGGGAGCAAAAGAGGAGGAAAAATAACAACTTGATACTATTGATTCTCTAAGGCGGGGTTATCACTACTGTCTTTTCCAGCTGGAATAAAGGACCAAAGCTGCTGGTCTGGTTTGTTTCTCTAAAAAAACAAGCACAGCTCTCCCTTGTGGCCTAGGGTTGAACCAACAGACCGTAATTGAACAGTCCTCGTACTTGGATCAGAATTTGACCTGCCTTTAAACTGGTTATTCTTGCTGTGGACAGATGAAAGAAACTGAAGAGCTAATTCTTAAATCAATTTTAGTGCAATCTAGTGCAGAAATTAAGCACATAGATTGTGTAAAACAGATGCAACAAACAAAGGGGATCATACTGCCTTTCTAATTTTAGAAATTTCACAAAATAAGAAAAGTTTTTTTGGCAAATAAGAATTACATTATTCCTTTTTTACCTGTTTGATGCAGCAAAATATCACAAATTCTTTTCAAATTCAAAGTCGTATTTAAAGAAAACATAGTACATCTAAGGTCAAACAATAGTTTTAAAAGATTACTCCACTCTTTCATGACATTTAGGTTTACATATGCATGATTTCAAGGTGTTACAGTATTATTAATTTATTAATGTATAAATATGAAGGATGTGCTGCTGATTTTATTCTTGCTACAAACAGCAACATTTCTCTCTGGATTGAAAACATTTTGATTGCTTTTTTTCAGATTATTTGTTCTCCTCTTCCAATATTCATGGCTTGTGTAATGGATAGTGGGTCCTGTGAACATCCATTGGTCAAAGCAACAAATGTTAAATCTTTAATCGTCCAACCCCTTTGGCTAATTCATAATTCAAAGAACTGGGTTGAGAAGCATTCAACTTTTTCCTGACCATGCTCCGCTAAATGAAATGGTGCGGAAAGTGTGAGGTCATTAACCTGTTACTGCTGTGTTCCCTCCTAATTTTGGGGATAATGCATTCCAGCCAAGTGTGACAAAAAAGAGGGAGAGCTTGTTCATTCCAATGTAGGTACCAGCTCTTCGTTTTTCAGAAAGCTTACTTTAGGGATATTAGATTATGAAAAGTTAATATTCCCTTTAATTAGAAGGGATATCCCTTTAAATCTGGACAAAATTTAAACTCTGCAGTTTAGGGGCCCTTTGACTAAGAGAGCAGAAGTCCTGTTATCCTCCTGCAGATGAAACTTGATTTTATAGAAATGAGTTTGATCTGCTAAGCTTTTTAAATTTATTATTATTATGCAATTTAAAAAAAAAACCCTATCATTGAATTAACAAAGATGAATACTGGCCATATTTGTTAAGCAATGATTGATTTTAGTATTGAACTGGTTATGATAAACACTACATATCATTTATCATCTGTGTATTTTTTTCACTTGTGTTATCAATTTCTGGGACTTTTCACTTTTCACTAGCCCCAACATAATTATATGGTACACAAGGAAAACGTGTTCCTAAATGTATGTTATTCTTTTCAAATTCCAAAGATGGTGACTTACTTCAAGATCTTCAGTTTAATCCGCAAAATATGATAATGAATATGAATTTTACTTGCTTTTCAGGTTCTTAATAGGTTCAACAAAACACAACTCCTGCTACTACTACTACTAATAATACTAATACTAATAAAAACGGTAAGAACAGTGATGACTTCAAATGATAGACTCTGTGATGAGAAATGTAAAGTGCAAAAAATACCTAAAACACAGAACAATTACTAATATATATATGTATATATCTTTGTGTAGAAATTCCAAATGCCCTGTATAATTTTTGTTCTTTTCTGAAAGTTTCAGAGTGTAGGTTTTTCAAATATTTTTTTCCACTCACTGTCTCCACAGTTTTTATGCACAAAACAAACATGTAGTCTATGCGTCACTCTCTCACTATTTCTCTCTCTCTCTGTGTTAGTGTGTGTCTGTTTTACCAAAAGAGATAAGTAGGGGACATAAAAAGAAAGAATTTAAGGATAAGAACCACTGTTTGGGCTCAGCTGATTAACCTTTTCCAAGTTTAGGAACAAACTGGGTCTTTATATGGCCCTGCTTGCAACAAAATCTCTAAAAATAGACTACATTAAAGCCTGACTGTTTAGAAGGAAAACATGAAAAAGTAAGAACAGACAAATAAAAGTTATGAGTAGAGGAGCATATTCAGGTAAACATGAATCTTCCAAAAATATGTAAGCATAAAAGATATTTGAATGTATTTATTTACAATAGAGACAATGCATATTAATGAACATGTACATGTAAATATGCAAGATAAAAGCACACGGCGAATTTCCATCTTTAGTCCCTTAGGGAGGTTTATGTTAACAAGATAAAATAATAAAACCAATAGGACAACAGTAACAACTTTTAGAATTGTTTGCCGTTATGGTCTGTATGAGCAGGTGGAGTAATTACACAGAGAGAAAAATGTGTCCTTGTATTATGGATCATGCAACATACAGGCCAAAGTTCAAGGGGACCATATGTAGTTCACTTGTGTAAATGCTAAAATTTGATATAATAATTATTTATTTATCTTGACTAAAAGCATTCTTTCTAAAAGGAACTACACAGTCACCTCTAGAACATAACAAGACTACTGAAGTACCGAGTAACTGGCTGATTATAACATTTGATTTAATCTTAAAAAATATCTAACCATACAGAAATCAAATCTAAAGTTAGTAGCAATTTCTCTTATTTAAAAAAATGCATTCAAATAGGTAACATATTTACAAAATAAATTGAGGCAGAAGGGCATTTTCAAATCTATTTTTTCACCAAATTTCACAAATATTCTTAAAACAAAGCTTGCAGTAGATAATCTATGCTAGTTGTGCTATTTTATTAATATATTTGTATTAAGACAGTGTAAAGTACTTCAAGTAACAATGTACAGTATACATTTATATTAATTTGACCTCTAAATAACACTGTCGGAATTAGCAGCTACACTATTACATTAGAACAATTGAGCATGTGTACAAGCATGAGGTCTCACTTTAACATAAACTATGTCTGGTGAATTTTTGGGTGAAATGTCTTATTCCCTCATTTAGTTAAGTAGCTAGAGCCAAACATTTTACTCAAGTAAGAGTATCTGTCAGGAGGCTGTGAGTAAATGGTATCGCTTGGATGATGAATAAGGATGGATAAGGTTGAGCTTCCTGTATGCGGCATGAAGAGAGGCCAGAGTGGGGAATGAGTTCCATGGGTTTATGTTTTTCATCCAGGAGAATTAGTCAAAGGTTATGCAGTAGGACGGACATGGAGAGAATGCAGGTGAACACGGAAGTGGAGAAGGTTTAGGCAGGTCAGACGTGGTGGTAGGAAGCTGTTTTTAGATGAGAATGCAGGCTGGACACAGAGAAGAACATTGAACTTTCAGAAGGAGCTGAGACACAATTACCAACAGGTAAGGAACTTGGGATAATCATCATGAGGATCACAGAGAACTCAGGGGGCTAGCCAGCTCATTTTAAACCACCTTGATCATTGTTACCAGGTATGCCAGTAGGCATAACCACCAGCCCCGCCCTCCAGAATGATTGACAGCTAAGATCCTCTAACGGCTCTCCCTGGTGGCTCTCTGCCAGAAAGGTGGAAAAACAGAAACAGGTAACAGATTCCCTGGATTCCTTACAATAGCATTGCTTCAAAATAATATTGCTCAATTAAAAACAACAATTATGGTACAGTCACTCAGTTGCATTTATTCAAGTAAATGTTACTGAGTAACTCCAACAAAATTCTAAAAATCTATGAGGGATGTGTTTCATTATAAAATAATGTTAGGAAATGTTATAAAATAATGTTTAAATTAATTGATGTTTTAAGATATAGTTTATTCAAGTCCCGTGCCTGAGTATGGCTTTATTTATTCATTGTAAAAAGACATTAAACATTGCCTAATAACTGCTTTCAATAGATATTGCATGGACATCCTAATTTCACTAGTTATTGCTGATTTATTTATTTTTTATTGTTTATTCCTTACACTGCAACCATAACACCAAACTACTCATGTAAATGTTTTCTGTGGTTTACATGTTGCTCATCATGCATGACTGAATACATTTTTAAATTAGAATAAATATCTTTTTGCATCTGCTCTTTTATGATCGAATTAGATCTACATTTTTCAGGTTGCATTCCTTCCCTTGATTCAAACGAGGCCAGAATTCTAGACCCCAACTGATCCTCCAGACTCTGCTGGAGTCATTTCTCCAAGTCTATACAAATCTGCTTTTCCTGTGCATCCTCTTGTACCAGAAGGGTTAATGCATTACACAAAGTGTTCAGATTCAGGGATTAGATCCCCCCTCCAATTCCATCAGTCAATTCTCGGTGCTCTCCAGGGCATTCATCATTTTGACAGTTGCAGATAAGGCAATTATTTTCCTCAAGCAACTACAAAATGTAGACAAGTGCTTCTGTGACAGTGTGTCTGTTTGAGAGGGGGGAACACAAATATTATTGCAGCAGTCGATGACAGCACATAGGGCGTGCTACAAAGTGAATATCCTTTGTAATACAAAGAGAAACAGATGTTTGTAGTGCTTCATATGTCCTAATCTTATATTTAACAATTTTATACAGTGAAATAAAGCCTTATTTTGCGCTACTTCACTTGTATTAATTATAAGTGTTAAACTGATTCACACTTTTAAGAACACAATTAAACTTTAACTTTTAATGTCATGCAGTTTTATTAAACTCAAAAACTGAAACAGCAGAACCCCAACTGTTTTAGAGGCATTTAAAGAATAAAGTAATTAAGATTTTGTTTTTATTTTTCAGCCTGGTTTACATTCAAACATTCCTAAATTCTAACCAGTCTAAAACTGTCCTGAGATACATTTCTTGGGCATTTGTTGAAGTTGTAATCATCTTAACCAAGGCTCCTATGAAGCATAAAGCAGCCACTTCTCTAGGAGCCCCTGGGGGGCAGCAAAGGACCTTAATTTTTTACAGCTGGAGCTGCTTACCACTGACTTACACCACTGTCCGTTTATTGCCAGATTCAATTCAGGGAGCGTTTTAGGCTGCTGGTAAATTTTTCCTGGAGAAACAATAAAGTTTTCTCTAACAAACAAACAAACAAACCAGAAAACAGGCAAAGACTTGAAAGGAGCTTGAACACAGTTCAAACGTGCAGCAAAAGTCAGAGTTGAATGCAATACTGTCATAACTAACAGAAAAAGGGTTGTTTAGATCCAGGCTCAGTGGTACTTCGGTTGGCTTTGATGATATGCCAAAAATGTTTTTGGATCAGTTATTTGCCTTGTAAACAGGAAGGAATTACCTGTGATGTAAAGCTAATAAGGACAAACAGTCAAAATGATGAGTTGCTAAAATGCTGATCTGTTCTTCATCAGTAACCTCTCAAAACAGTACAGTAGGCTAAGGGAAGAAGATTCTGAGAATTTCCTGTAGAAAATTTCAGCAGACAAAATTGAATCTGGAACAGCTGCTGGTGGCCACCAGTTCTGATTTTCATTTAGACTTCTGTTGTCAGAATTTGGATATTGGAATGACAATCAAACCCAGTTTAGCAGTGTTCCAGCTTCTAGTTTGAAAACCGGTGGGACTTGCTTGCTGACATTGTCAGCAACCAGACTAACAACTATAAGCAATGAGCACAAGCTATTATCAATTATTATAAATTTTTTCAGCATCTTTTGCTTTTAAAGAGTGAAAATATATTTTCATTGAGTTTGAGCCCCATCCCCTGCTTTATTTTTTTGTGCCTTATAGAAATCCAAATTATTAGGTTGACCCTAGCTTTAAATCATCACAATTCTAACAAATAAAGGTTTAAAAATATCTCACTTTAAATGTTTTGAGTCTGTCATATATTACTTTTATCCCTTTAAGTTGAATTACTGAAATAAATGAACCTTTCCACAATATTCAAATTTGTTGAGTTTAAGCTGTTGGCAGACATCCATTCTAAACACATATGGCAAAGTTTTTAAAAATCTCAACTTTTTAAGCTCAATTTGCACTTAGTCAGAAGCTATAAATGGAGAACAGAAAAATCTGTTGTGCAAAATGTGCGTTCTAGCATGTACAACCCATAAAAACCCATAAAAAAACAAGTTAAACAAAAAAACGTTTTGACCTATATCCTTTCTGAGGATTCAGGGGACCTTTGGGGCCACCTGCTGGCCTGCAAGACCACAAGCAGTGGCTTAGTTTGCTTATCCCTTTGACTTGCTTTGGTTGTGTCTTCATGGTTTCAGCAACTAAGCAAAAGATTCACTCCGCACTCTTAAATACTTTCAAACCTTTTCTAAGTGTGTCAGCCAGATTTCCAGACACATTTTAGCTGAACTTCAGTTTGAAGGGAGCTGTGATGAGAAGAGGAGGAGGGTGACGTAAGGCAGAGCTCAGATCTGTTATCGGATCAAAGAGAAGAACTTTTTCTCCCATCGCTGTCAGCACGTTTTAATGACCAAGGTGTACCTCCCTACAAAACTTTCCATGCAGTGTCTGATACAGATTCAAGGCCTAATCATTAACTTGAACTTAACACAGGCAGAGTTTGATAAAAGCTACTTATCTTTAAAATAACAAATGAAATCAGTTATCATGTATGAATAATCTTTATTAGTCTAATTATTTCATTTATTATTGTTCATTTCAAAGTAGTTATTTTGTAAGTTTCACGAAGAATTGTGGAAAACGAGACTAAGCAAAAAGCAAAACTTTGAGGTAGGAACATAAGAATGAAGGCAATTACAAGTAAAATCAATCAGAAGATCCTGAATCTTAAAATGTTTGACAGTTTTTAGAACTCTCACAAAACATGTTTCTGCTTTAAAGAGTAAGAACAGGGATTAGAAGACCGACAACCGGCTTCATGTGACCGTCTGAGTTGAACCACTGCGACAATAAATCACAAAAGGAAAAAAGGCCAAGGCCTTTATGGGGAGTGCCACCCATATATTGACTTCACATCATAGCAGTCCTCGTCTTGTAGGCCGCATTATAAATCCTGTTTCTAAAAGATATACGATATGTTTTAAGTGTAGGAGCTCCCTCGACTTTACTGACTAAACTGTTTCAGAATAAATAAAAAACTAAAGCAGCAAATTATGCTTTGTTCGTAATACTGGTAACACTTGAAATTAGCTTACCTCTTATGTGTCATGCCTTCGTATGTGTGTCTGACAAGATGTGCGATGCGTCTTTTGAATTAGGCAGCTTATGCAGACTTCTATAGGGTTGAAGAAGTAGTTTTAAAGACACAAAGAGAGAGAGAGAGAGAGAGAGAGAGAGAGAGAGAGAGAGAGAAGAAAGAAAAGGATCAGTTAACAGATGAGAAGCAAAGAATTCGAGCTGAACCAGGGATCGTCCCCTAAAACAAGTTTTATTCCAAGACAAAGCTCCAGTCTTTCAGATAGGCACAAATCAAGAACCTTTTATTACATAAAAATAAACCCAATAAGTATTCTGTACAATCCTGACTTTGGGAGTTTTCAGAATATTTTATGTTGCTTCCTGAGGTAAAAGCAGCTAAATAAGAGAGGCTGAACATTACATTAAACATGCTAAAATATAAATAAAACTTAAAGAGATATAAAAACATAAGGGTGCAAGAAAAATATAAAGAGCTGAATGTTAGAGTTCTGCACAAATTTCTGAAGCAAACGTTTTGGCTCAATTTTTGTTTAATACATACTTACAAGGTGGTTTGGGGTTGGGAGTTTTGTTCAGTTCAAATTTGAATATCTTAAATTTATTGAAAAGATCAGATCATTTATCCACCATGAAACAAGAGATCTTTTGCAGGGTCAGTCAATGAGATTGCTTGCATAGATAACTTTTAATACACCCAAAAGTAATACCAAGTGATGTAAAAAATCCCAATGTAGGAAAACGAATACAAGGGACAATCATATTAAAGAATATGAACTGATTAAGTAAAAACCAAAGCATTACTAGGCAAAATATAAAGTTATGTAAAATGTGGAACTAAGAAAATACACCCACTGTTGTGAGGAAATACCTGTGAGAGATATAAACACAACACACCTAAAAATGTTAATTAAAAATGGTAAAGAGCAAAGTTAATAAAGTTCAAACTAAATTAAAATGTGATGTACAGACAAAGACATAATAAAAATAAGGATGAAAACAAGACAAAATAGGTAAAGTATAAGTAAGAGCCATGTTAATACCGTTTTGTTTTCAATTTTCTTTTAAAACCAACAGCTGCCCTCTGGTCTTCAGGGAAGCTGTTTCAAAGGTGAGAGCCATAATAATATAATAGAACCTCACAATGAACTTTCATTTTTGCTTTAGGTACTAATCAAAGTACCTTCGAAGAAGATTAGTTTGGGTCTCAAGTGTTTTTAAAGTAAGCAAATCACGCAAGCAGTTGGGGCTAAATGTCTTAATTGTTTTGAAATGGTTTCTTAAATGCACAATTGTGCAAAACGTTTTAAATTGATCTGATCTGAATTTGCTTTTTAGGGCCTTATCAGCATTATTGCAGCTAAATTTTATAGTATCTGTAGAGAAACCGTGTTCTTCTTTGGAAGACTATGTGGTAACATCTCAGCATTAAACTAACAGGAGATCAATTGCTCGGGCAATGTTCCTCAGATTAATAAAGTATTTTTCATGTGATGTTTTTATCATGCAGTCTTTTTTTAATCAGATCTCATTTCCAGTGTTGTGAGTGGGACTCAGTTTTGTTTTGACTGAGATGAAGAAAACAATCTGTGGTCTGTGAATTAGCCTCTAAAGTACAGTTGAAAAAGTGCATTAACTGGTAATTGAATTTAAATAACTCAAATACAGCCAGAAATAGCTTATAAACATTCAACAGTTTGGGACTGAGAACTTGACCGTTAGGAACTCCCCGGTGGAAATCATAAAACACCCATAACATTTTGGCATATCTGACTTTCGTTTTAATGGCGTAGGAAAATACAAGAAGATAACGCTCCAGCATTACCTGATTACACATGTAACGTTTTAGTATGCACAAATGTGTAGAAAAATAAGCCAGGCTGCAATAATTATGTTTAGACAATGTTTTGTAAAACAAATCAGTCCCACAGCTAATGCAAACCATTCATATTGCACCGTTACAGGAATTATTCTATGGATTCTGCATGCCTGTGGGTGTGGGTGTTTCAGGACAATACTTTGTTTGAGGTGAAGTCCTACCAGAGATGTCTTAGATGATTGAGAGGCTGCTTGTTGCTGGCATGCACAATCCATCTGCACATGGATTGTGCTCCTTCTTGTTTATTGAACAATAGTAGCAGAGTTAGACCAAGAAGTGCAGCCCTCCTTATTTGCATAATGAGGCAGAAATGCATTGGGTAAAGCAAAAAGACGAGGGAATTTCAAAACAAGGAATGCATGTATAAGGAAAAGGAGAGACAAAATAATTTTTACTCTTGACGAAAATGCTCGTATAAGTAAAAGAAAAAAAAATACATATTTCTTCGCAAAAAGCACAAATAAGGACAAGTAAAAATATATATATATATATATTTCTGCTTTTATTTTTTTATATCAGTTTTGGTCCTCCATATTATGCAACTATTATTAAGCAAAAAAAAAGTAAATAAAATAAAAACATAAAATAATCTGTTAATAACATGTCATAGAACACTGGAAAGATGCTGTTTCGGAACAGAAAAAGTTTGACTCTCTTAAACATTGCAAATGCCTAAAAAAAAAGAGAAATTGACAGATTGTTGTACTTTGTGAAAAAAATAATTGATCCTAATAAACATTCACCATTCAGAACAAGAGTTGATTAAAAGTGACACACATATTTAAACAGTATACCAGGACTTTATGTTCCACAAAATCCACTTAATTCCCTTATGCCAGACTTAAATACACCAGCATTCATTGTTGAATAGGAAAAAAATGTGACAGTTGCTTGAGATTTGAATGACCTTTAGCTGATATGAGTTTAACCCCTTTTTGGAGAACAAAATAAGTCAAAGATATCCAGTAAAATTGTGTGGTACTGAATGTTGGTTCTTATCCAAAGAGAATTTAGGGTTGTGGTTAAGATCTTTAACAGTGTGGTTTCTGTACTAGTTTTCACTATGACAGACGAAGTAGTTGTGGTTAAGGAGTATAAATACCAGGAGTTCACCTACACAACAGACAGAACTGGAGACTAAACAGTGAAGCCATCTACTAGAAAGGGCAGAGTACATTTTACCATAATTGTTGGACTACTGAGTGCATTAGTGAAGATATTTATACAGAAAAATGGTGTATGGAAGATTTTTTTTGTTTCTTTTTAATTTCCTCTACCAGGAGGTAAATGTTGGCCATTTACTGATTATTTACTGAACCACTGGAGATGAAAATGCAAAGTAGGAGTCTTCATAAAATCAAAAAATTAATATGGCAAATCCTGAGGATACTTTTCATGATACTATCCTTCAACAACAGTGTCTTTAGTCACAGGCTTCTTCAGTTTGTTGCAACACAGACCGCTATAGGAAATACTTCCTGTCCATAGCTGTCATGATTTAAAAAAACTCCTTAAAGAATTAATTAATTAGTACGAGCTACAAGAACCTTTCATTTCCCTCTTGGGTCAATAAAGTATCTTTGAATTTTAATTGAATATACTGATTAAATGCCAAAATTTCTCTGAAATTGTACTAAAAAAAACGCTTCTCAAAAATTTTGTTACAAAATTAAACTTTGGACACACTGACATTACTTCTCTAAATACAAGATCACCCATTTACAGAGTTTTTGTTTCACCGTGACAGGTAATTCGGAGGGAAGTGAGAGCTTTCCAGCTTTATTACTGCTCTTTGAAGTGAATGACCAAACTGATATATTTCAAAAACACTGCAGCTGCAGGTACCTCTCGTTGTTCTTTGAGCAGTCTTCACTGCTCATCTCTGTGTTTCATTTGTCAGACAGTAACACTCTGCCAATTAATGCCTCTATATTGTCTTTGCATAAGGGAACATATTTACATTTCCACTGCATGGATGGTGCCGAAACTATTATTGTGTCTAGAGTGACTTATTGTAAGTTTACAGGCAGTGATTTGGAACACAAAACACACCCATCTAGACAGAGCCACACACTCACACATAAATACACACACACTTTTACACACAAACACACACACACATCCTTCAGAACCATTGATTCTGTTTTGAATAGTGTATTTTCTCCTCAGTCTAGATAGTCTTGCCACTGCCCGTGCCGTTAGTGCGCCAGGCATTTTCAAACTCTTTACATCCATTACATTCCACTAGGTAAATACCTAATGCTGGAAACATTTGTCAATGTATGCGCCTGGCTGAACAGAATAGATTATTGAGGGGGGGCTGAGTAAAACACACTGCTTGTCTAAGCAGCAGCATGCCTGGGTCATATTGGAGACTTTACACAAGAGTGTGGAGTTTTTCCCACCTGAAAGAAAGTTTGTAATATTTCTGGAAAGTAAGGCTTCTAAACAAAGAAAGATGTTCACTGGAATTTGTAGGAATGACACATAGCATGAACATGCCATTCTAACACCTTTATTTAATTTTATTTTAAATGTGAGTGAAATGAAAAGGTACATTTCAGAATGCCTCCATTTCAGTCCCATCCTGAGCTGGTGATATTCACTACTATCTTAAGTCACATCAAATGTGTTCAATTCAGTTCAGTTTATTTACATAGCACCAATTCAAAACAGATGTATTCACAAAGCCCTTTACGAGAGAAATCATTTCAGTTCAATCATACTGTACATACACTCCAGTTTTCTAATTTTTCACATTTAATAACTAAGAAAAGTCTATATAAAAAGAGCAAAGCAGTAAAGACAAAAATTGTAATAAATCACACTTGGTCTGGTTCAAATGCCAGGGCATGGAAATTGATTTTTAAAGCTCGCCTGTATTTTCTTTATTCTTCATTTTAAAAAAAACAGTTTTCTAATTTTTCACATTTAATAACTAAGTATATATATATATATATATATATATATATATATATATATATATATATATATATATATATATATTCAATACATTCAATGCTTTATTTTCATGACTACATTTTAGATTCTCAATTAAGGGCATCTAAACTATGAACGCATGATGTATGGATTTACTGTATGTACTTAAACAGCATTCATCAAGTTCACCAATTTTGAAACGTGTCTTTTTCCTAGAAGTTGACATTTATATCAAAAATGTTTAAAACTAATTTTCGCAAAATATTTATTCAGTACAGCCAGTTGTATGACAAGCTTTAGCTAAGATTTACCTAAAGGGAAACCTGTTGGCTCAATAATTATACACTTAGTTTTATAAGGTTGGAACTGTTATTGAACATAATTAGGCAATCGTTTAAAATATTCCTTCTGATTTAGTGAAAAGATAGAGGGAAAGATTAGAAGCTTAATCCTTGTAACAACCAATTTGTAGTGAGTTTCAAGCTGGGATAAGTGTTTTTGGTTGTAATGGAGAAAAGTAAGACACTAAAATATCAGCTATCAATACAGACCACACTCTGAATTATGTCTGAAATACTGAGTACATAACACAAAATGTCAGGTTTCTAGATCTCTTTAAAAGTTATATTAATAGTCCCGTTCATTGATGAAATGAGTAAAACCCTTTCTCCTGTTTATATTCAAAATATGTCTTTCCCAAGTTTACCTGTTGTGATTACCACTCTTCAGGGTAAAGTCTAAAGTGTATTAAATTCTTTAAGCCACAAAACTAAAAATATGTTCCAGATATTGTCGTATTGTTTTTTTATATTTTCAAATCTTTGATTTTTTTTCTCCTTCTGCTCTCTGAATAAATGAACTGACTATGTGTAGTCTTCAGAAGAAACTCTGCTTCAATCAGAGCATGGCTCTTCTTTGGGAGTTATAAAGCATATTTCCATAGATTTGTTTCAGGTCATTTAGATTTATTTTATTACAGCATACTTCTCAGTCTTTGATCCTCACTAATTAACAGAGAATAGGAATACTGTGGCAGACCCTCTTCAGAAAACATACACAATAAAGAAGCTGTGGCTAAGACCAGACAGGGGTGATATCGGGTCCCTTATTTGGGAGGCATTTCCATTCATTCCTTCAATATTCCATTCCTGGTTCTGCTTCAGAGGTTTGTCTTTTGTGGAGTGCTGAATGGGAAAGCGAGGGAGCGTCTCTGCTTCCGTTAATTAGAGCTTCATGCAAGTTTCCGCTTCTTGAAGAGTCAAAGTTTAAGCAGTGGGAGGAAAAAAAGAAACCCTCTGTTGTTGCTTCAAACCCTGTTGTCCACTGCGACTTCAAAGATAATAAAAGGTAGAGCTGATTGCTGGGTTTTTAATGTTTTTAATATATATATATATTTTAAATAAATAAAAGATTTTTGGGACTTTTGAAATGATTTTCCAGAGAGATCATCAGTAAAGATGCACTGAGAAATCAGCAGATTACCAGCTTGTAGATTAGCTGAATAGAAATGGATTTGGAAATGTTGGCGCCTTTTAGAAATCTGATAGGTAAGATACGATACTACATTTAGCAGAAGTTTACAGACACCACTGCATTCGTAGTTATAGTCACACTAATCTTACTTATCACTAACATAGAATGCTTAAGACATAACTACCGTAAATCCGTTTTGTAGTGACTACTCTCCTACATATGCCTTAACTAACCTTCTGGTTCTGATATAACACATAATTATCTGTTTTTATTAGACTAGAAACAATATATCCAATGCTATTCTTTGATCCTCTATATACAATAGGTTTTAAGGAGAACTTAAATCAGCTGGACTGGAATCCGCAGGTTAAAGCTATACAAAAACCTGCCCGTGGAAATCAATACATCTCTGTCACCAAGTTGCATATTTCAAGCAGAGCTAAAGGTGATATCTCATTCAAGGGACTATCAGATGTATCATGATTTTTTGCAGGTCTTTATACATGAAAAGAAGAGGGGTAAAAAAGAAGTCCCGGGGTTTTGTTATGACGTGTTGCCAAGGGTGATCTTTTATACCTTAAGATTTCCTTTTGCCTCATTAGTTAACACACTTTCTTAGTTTTGAACAATACCTTAGCTTGAGGTCTCCCAGCAGAAATCCCCCTGCTCCGTTGATATTTCCACGGCCTGCAGCAGAGTTTCAGAGAGAAGGCCTTTCCCCCCTGTCCTAACAGCTTTAATACTTGTAATTATCTCTTGCTGGGGGAGGCTGGAAATTGGATTAGGGTGGTGAGTCTCAGTTGAATGAATTACCTCCATCTCCCCACTTGGTGGGCCACACGCTGATAAAATGCGGAAAAACGGATTTGGATTCAGCCTTAGCATTCATGGCTTCCTTGTGGAAAAATGAAATTTTCCAACAGAAGGGGCCAGCGTGCCAGCAGTATCTGTCCACAGCATGTTTCATCTGCTCTTGCTCTTCTGGAAATGCAATTACCTGCGTTATCGGGGCCTAAATGGTGACAGTTTGGCAGGGGAGCGGTTGCACCTGCCAAAGGCATCCTTCCACGCTGTTTTTGTTGCATTCAGTTTTCTTTCACTGTGAAATTAGTTCTCCACATTTCAACCTGTCAGAGGTAAAACAAATTCTTGATTTGCTTACAGGTAGCACACTGCTGCTTATGGCTGTTATTGTAAAGAAGATGGAGGTATACATGTCTAATTTTATCATCACATTAGGTTTATATCCCCACTTTCTTTATATTTAGATTTTTATTTGTGGTGCATTGGAAAAGTTTTCAAACCACTTTTCTTTTTTCCTTACATTTGATAAAGTTACAGCCACAAACCTTATTTGATTTGAAACCTTTTATGACATACCAACACAAACAATTGCATAAATGAACTGCAAGGACAAGAACACAAGAGTTTACAAAACTTAAATACATATGCATTCACCTGCCTTTAATCTAATACTTTTGTATAAAATCCAATGATACCGTTTGGTCTGTTTAACAGTTTTCTGTAAGACAAGTAGGAGGGCCAGCAAACATGTGGAAGAAGGTGCTCTTGTCAATAGATAGCAAAATCAAGCATCATGGCTTACATGTAAAAGTGTTACTACAGACCACTATGAATGCAAAATCCCCACAGTGATGTATGATGGTGGCCGCAGCATGTGGTGGGAATACTTTCCATCAACAGGGACATTGAAGCCAATCATATTTGATGGGATGATGTATAAAGCTCAATCCATCGCAGTACAAGTTTGCTTGTTTGTTTTCCTTTTGTTTATTGCAAAAATTTAATCAACTGAAAGTTAAATCTAGATAAAAAGGGGATTCTTTGATTGAACTATGAAGCAAATAACATTATAATAAAGGTTCCTCTTTTTCAAGCTCATGTTTGGATTGTTGCTCACCCTGCTCCAAAACATATTGCTGTATTTGAATGACCTTGTCAAAGTCCAGACTTTACTTGAAAATCTTAGATAAACCTGGGAAAATGTTGTTCACAGAGACTTGTTCTACAAAGACAGTTATTCTACAAAGTTTTAACCAATGAGTTCTGAACAGTGGCGGACTGGGCCAATAATGCAGGCAGGGAATTTGATACTATTCCAGGCCACCACCAAAAAGCTGCATTGACTATTAATTACGTCAACTATAGAGCACAGTTTTGGTGAAATGATCTGGGGATGATGTTAGGCTGACCAATCAAAGATGTGGGCTCTCCTTTGGACTTTGGACCACCCAACCTGACCATCTGCAGACGCTGAGCGAGCCAGTTCAGCGGCCAGGCCACCGCGAAATGTCCCGGCGCTCTCGATGACCAATTCACCACTGGTCCTGAATACAAATCCACAGTTCTTATTTTTATAAAACGTTGTATTGCATGCATCCATCACATAAAACCCTAAGAAAATACTTTAATATTGGTGGTTTTATTGAACAAAAAACAAAAAAATTCCCAAAGCTATGAAGACTGTCTAAGGCACTGCATTTTTCAACTGTTTGGTGGAGGGAGAAATGTCAACTGTTTTTAAAGGAAAAATGTCAAGCTGAAAGAAGTAGAAACAAATCATAGAAAAACAAATAAAGCAAGCAGCAACACTGTTTTGATTCTGCGCTGTAACAATGTCCCTCACATGAATCGCTGAACATAAATCAAAAATTGATACTAAATTATTTACCGATATAAACTCAGCTAATGCTCGACATGTGTTCTTTCTCTCACATGAAAAAAAAGGTTTGAGCTATTTCAAAGGGTCTATTGACTCAATATGTGGGGTGGACTGCACAGTGCACCTCTAACACGACACAGTGAGTAATTAAACTTCAGGAATTTATTGTATTTTCTCACAAAAATCAATTTCCAAAACATTTCATGGCTCTGGATGTATTTGCCAGACAATACATTACAATTATTAGAAAGCATTAAACACTTCCCTTCATTTGGGGTGTAAATTAAGTTAAAATTACCTCAGACTGAGCTGAACTAAAGAGATAAAACTTTGAGAAGTTACAGACTTTCACTTTGGCTGAAATGAGGCCCGCTTTGTTTTTCTGTTGTTCATTAGGAAGAGCTTTAGTTTCGGTTTCATATTTAATTTCCCGCTGTGTCATTGTGAGGAATTAAGATCAAACAGAGGACAAACTGGCCCTACAAACCTAACGCTTACTAACAGAAACCCCCCTTGTCTCTTCCACTTCCCATTCTTTTAACCCCCTACCGAGAACAATCCTGGAAGGTAGATAAAAAGAGCAACAAAAGATAATTAAATCTAAAAAAGGAGTGGAAAATCTTTGTTTTCTCTCTCAAACAGTTGGGGATAGATTTTAGCACAGTAAGAGTTGGGCTAATGTATGCAATAGCCCTATGGGAGTCCTTCAATGTTTAGATTCTGCGTGGCACATGCATGGGTAAATACAATATTATTCTTCCCTGTAATTGTAATATGTTCCTATTTTTACTTTCTTACCTAATTACATTTAGAAGTAATTGGTGGTTCAAAGTAACAACTTTGAACCACCAAAAGGCAATTTTGGAAACTCAACAATTATCAGTTTACATGACATCATCAGAGGAGTGAAGTCTGCATTGATGTGCATTGTTGTCCCAACTAGGGCCAGTCCCATTAGTGACAAATTTAAAAGTATAATACAGTAATGCCTCACATAGACCGGGCTATTTAGGCGGGAATTTAATATTCATTGCTTTTGCAGCTTGGTTGGCTTTTAGGTGCTATCACCCTCATCCACCCTCTTCCCAGCCCCACCCACTCCTAGCGCTGCTGCCATTAACACCACTACATCCAGCAAACAGGGGGCAAACGGCAGTGGCTGGGAGAGACATCTGAACGCACATCTAGCCGTCTCTTTGACCCGCCCTCCTTCAGTCATTTTCCCCCCATTCTCTGCGCCGGGCCGCCTCTCTCTGTCCCCAATCACTCTCCCTGTCCTTGTTTTTGATCTTCAAACGCTGGTAGGGATAATGACTACAAATCAGGGATGAAGGTGAGTGATCACAATGTGGCCCACCCATCCCAGCTGGCCTTTTTACTCCCCTCATATGATGCATCTTCCTGACTCTTTCTGAGAACCTGCTGAACTGCACCGTAAGGATTTCATGTGTAGTTCATGGGAGGCAGAACGTGGCAGGACAGATTTTGTGTGCAAGTCCTCAAAAATATATGTGGACAGACAGTTCTAACTTTAACTTTGTGCTTGAATATTAGCTTGTTTTTAAGACAACAGTACCGGTATTTAGCAATTCTGATAAAGGTGGATTTTATTTCACAACACAGACATTAAATTAGTCAATTTTCAAAACAAAGGTTCAAAACAAAACATTTATTCTAGTTCTGTCACTAAAGTAGAGAATGGTTGGTCTAAATCAAACAACTTTTAATTGAAACAGCTCTTCATGCAAAAAAAACAAAAAAAACATTCAGAATTTACTTCTACATCCCGCTTAGGAATGACATACTGTATATTAATTCTCAGAATGTTGAACTTCACAGTCCGATTCCTTACCTAAATCAATTGAACTGAAGGAAACAAGGCTCTATTCAAAGGTGAAAGGCTCTTGTAAACTGAAAAGACTTTCGTTAGAAACTCCTCTTAATCCAATGAAGAGTCACATGTCCCCTCTAGATGTCTGCTGTGTATTCAGTCTCACTTTTACCTACAAATCTAAAAATTCCTATCTTGATTTCTTGGTTTGACCAAGATACATAAATGTAAGTATGTATAAGTAATGTTCAGTTGCGTGTGTGTTGGTGTTTCTATCTAATGAAATCAAATAATAAAATAATCAACTTTATTGTGTTTTTAAAGTGAAAATGAATAAAAAAACTGTAGAAAATTTGAAGAATTGTTTTTTCCTCAATTTCTTTTGCATAGTTTGCACATTCCATCTAATTTCTTTCTACATTAGATTTAAGATGTGGATTTCAATAAATTGTATTCTTTCAACTGCTCCCATCATAGGCAATCAGCATGTTTTTGGTGAACCACGCATTTGTTCATGTCAGATGCAATTCCTGACACAACCCTCACTGGCCGAGAGAACAGAGAATGGATTAATTTAAATGTGTTCATTTTACTAGACAATTTTTAGCTTTAGGGGTTTTTCCCTTTTTGATAGATCCTTACCTTTTAAACTATACTGAGCACTCTAGTATTTCTCGTAACTTCATTTTTAAACACCTCGATAATACTGAAAAATGCTAACTTTAGGACACCTAATGGCATGATGGTTTCATTGATAAAAAGATCATATTCTTAGTTCGATCACATTCTTCATTTAATTCATTTATTTATTTATAAAGCCCTTTAAAAGCCATAAATCAGACAAATGACTCCAACCATATGATTTTTAATATGTGAAGCTTGATTTTTTTTCCTCAAATACTCACTATATCAAATTCTTGTCTTGTGCTCTATGGTGGAAGATCTAAGTCTGAGATAGCTACACTAATCTTATAAAAAGCAGTTTTAAAGGATTACATTGATTTTTTAAAAGTATAGCAAATAACATATGGAAAAAAAAATACTTTTGACACAGCCATACAACCAAAAATAACTTATAGCATCATTACATGTAGGTGATAAAGTGTCACTTGTAATACTTAGTTATTTGGTACATTTTATGGATCAGTACACCAGTTGCTTTTTTATGCAATTTTTGAAAACATATTATTGTTTTAAAAAAATTTATACATTAACATAATAAAAATGTAATAAATACATAGCCATAAATGTCCAGTTTGTTAAATATAAGGTAAAGAAGAGAAAGAAAATATTAAAAGCAGTCAAGTAATGGTAACATTTTGAAAATATCAAATTTTATAATTTATAATAAAGAGATTTCAAGGTAAAAATATCCGATTCTGGTTACTGGCTACTTATTCCATACATATTTACTTCCTAAATCAGGGATTGGCGTTTCACTGGGTCATATAGGTTGCCTGTTGAAGTTGGTGACAGGGTTATTAAATAATTCAACCTTCAGCCATTGTCCCATCTCTGCTCAAAACTTTTCCTACATAAAATTTCCAAACCATCTTTATTGAGGAAACTTGTCGCAATGACCACACCGATGCAACTTTAAGATCACCTTTTTGTTTAGCCATCAAATCAAAAAGTGTCCTCCTACCAGGAGTCATATCCTTTCACATCATAAGTTTTTAATGGGCAGTTTAGATGATTCATTCCAATCAAACATCTGTTCTCTGTTCCTTTTGTCAAGAGCAGCACCTGTTGACCTTTAGATGACCTCTGCTGGTAAGCGATGTGGTGGTTGAAAGCTAAACCATGGTCTCCTGTTTCAGACTGGAGATTGGTGGGGGGGGGGAAATCAGGGGAGGTGTTATGACTACTGTTTACCTTAGAGGAGTACTGCCTCTTTCTCCCCCTTTTTTGTTAATAATGTGCTCCCGAAAAAAATGTTTCACTAGGGAGCAGGAGGTGAAATTTTTCTCATCCAAATGGATGGCAATTTCCCACCATTTAGCACCTGAAGGTAATTAGCTTGAAGAGATTGCGGAGTGAGAAACACGTTCATGGAACATTAACTCTCGTATATTCTCCAGTTGCAGAGAATTAATAGGAAAGATTAAAGTTTAAAGAGAGCAAATGCCATTACCACACAAACCACCTCTGTGTGGCACCATCTTCGGCTAACTTTTCCCCCTCTTCATAATAAGTCTGGATTTCACAATGGTGTTGGAGTCTTGTGTACAATAGCAGGTAATAAATGGTGGAAATGAGACAGTTTTTTAGGTCTGCTCCATGGCTCTGTATGAGATAATGGGGAGCATCAATAGCCTGCAGCATTATTTTTCTCCTTAACAGCTTTCTGCTTGCTTCCACTACAGTCTGATGCAGTATGCTAATAACCATTTCAAACAACCTTGTGCTCATGAGAATGCTAAGTATATGCAGACGATCTAATAAAGAATTTAATACCTTCAAATTCAGAGGTCCCAGTTATATTGCCTTCAAATATAATTTTAAAATCACAAGCCACATTATTAAGTACACATGAGACTCCCTAATGCCTTCAGAATTGCTTTTACTCTTTCAAGAACGCATTCAAAAAGTTCTGGAAATAATTCTCTGAGATTTTGGTCCATAGCAACATGACAGCATCATGCAGTTGCTTCAGATTTGATGGGTGTAGGTCAAGTCTTCAGTTGCCCTGCATTCCAAAGCGGATCTAAAGGAAGATGCAGATAATGTGGCTATACTGGTTAAAAGAGGAGTAGAGTATGGCATCAAAATGATATAATCTTAAAATGAAACTGAAAACAAACACTGAAGCAAAGCACTGAAAATAAAAATTTGCATTGAAAAATGTAATTGTAACTGAAAATATTAATTTTGAATGTGAAATACGGGGAGCTGTGGCCGGGTCCATGTCACACGAAAGCTCGGACACAACAACTGAGGGGGACCCTCTCTGATCGCGGGGAGACAACGTCTCCAAGGTCGACAACGTCTCCAAGGTCGACCCGGGTTGCATAAGTCTAGGATCCAATTGGTTGGTTAGTCCGGGTTGTGGAAAGGGGTGCATTTAGTGTGTTCATAGAGCTCTTCATTGAAACTTCCTGCAGAGGGGGAGGGGATTTTTATGTAACTGAGTGTTCAAAAATCAGTAAATGCGTTTTGTCCACATATGCTCATGTGAAAGGGAATTTGGCATCCAATATGTTTCCCACAGACAGTTGGACCCGCACCCATGCATTTTTACTCAGAAGTGTTATGATTATAAGTTGTGAAGCCCTCAATACTTTTCAATGATTGGGCATAATTTAGTTTATTTTCAACATAATTTTGATGGATATTTCCAGAGATTTAAGCAAAAGGTTTAAGATGCTGCTGATGGAGCTCATAAAGCTTAAAGCTAATTGCAAGATGCTAGTTGCTAAGATAATATATATATATATATATATATATATATATATATATATATATACCAATTTTGAACAACAGGAAGTGTATCTGTATGAATAAAAACATGTATATATAGATCTCCATGGAAACTACAGCCTTGATTTCCTGTTCTTAGCTGATAGGGGTGACACCAGGTCTAGTCTTCTGCTGCCGTAGCCCATCAGGTTCATAGTTCATAGTCGGGCTCATATAGTTGTCTAAATGCAGCAAATTTCTGTCACCCATACTAACAGAAAATTGAACAATTAATTCCTAATGAAGTGGCCAGTGATTTTATATGCAAAATGTTGAAAAAAAGTATTCTGTTTATGCACTGCTGTGTAGAAGTACACTTATGTTCTTGCAGTTTCTGAGCTTTCCATCCTGAGGAGAAGTGTATTCTAAGGAAGATTAAACCAATGCAATAAGTCATACTTTTGTATTTAAAAACTGAAATAAATTAAATTGAGACATGCTGGAATTTATTGCCCAGAAAATCCCATTCTACTATTTGATTTGAAAAGTCCAGTCCTCCAAGCTCTAGAAAATCTTTTTTACTCATTTTAATACCCAGCATAACAGTCCTCATAATTCATTCGAGTGTGTTAAGCACAGTTTTATTAGATCTGAAACAAATTTTGGTGGGGGATCCTATAGGCCATTAACCATGGAGTAATTTTATCCTTGTTTCCTTAATGATGCCATAATGGCTAGTGAATTTCTTAACTAAAGACCAAAGAACATTTTGAAGGTCAGCTTCATCTCCAGACTCCTTCATGCGCTTCTGTGAGAGATTGGAAAAGTCTTAGAATTTTGAAGAGTCATTAATAACGCTAAAGCTGAAGGCCTATTTGTTTTATAGCTTTCTACCTTGTAATGTAACAGTTTATCCCTGTTCCTCTGCTTCTTTTCTTTACTTCCCTCTGCTTTGCAGCTTCTCTCAAGCAGAAAGAATAGAGTGCTGATTGAGAGGGTGCAAATGGCAGTGCAGTGACAAACAGATCCCAGATGTGGGTGCCTCGATAATTTAAATTTTATGCCTTTGTTATCACTTTAATCATTTTTTTTATTCGTTTTGTCTCAGTGATCGGAGAAAGAGTTGATAGGCCGAAATTGCCCTGGGAACAATTTTTATTTGGTGTGTGGTGCAAAGTCTAATTAGAATTAGAATTTTGCTGAGCCTTGAAATGGTTGGTGCTTTATCCTGATCGCCTTAGATATTGTTCGAAGTCAGTCATTTGTCATAGCAGAGCATGCTGGGAAGGCTGTTGCTAATCAAGCCTCTATCTCCTTCAGTCTTTTTCTGCTGCCATTGCACCTCTGTCCAAATAAATGCTGTTAGGTAAGGATGAATGCAGCCTTGGCTCTGACACTGAATGGTATGGATTCCCCACAAAGCAGTATTTAAGGCAACCCAAAGTGGAACGTCAAAAGAAGCTCAAAAATTAACATTTGTTTAGGAACACCTTTGAGTTTCATTTATGAATCTATATTTTTTCTGTACTTTTTGCTCTATGCAACCTAAAAACATGGCTTAATTTGTATGTTTTTGCTTTGTTTGAGTGTTTTACATTTTGACTGTTTTTTTGTGTTTTTACATATTCGAAGGATTTGTGATGGGTTATCTGAAATTCCCTTTTCTACTCTTTTTAATTGTTCTCCATGTTTGCGTTAATTTTCTAATTTAAAATTTTTTAATCTGCTTCTAACTGCCAAGTTTTAGCTGATGTTTTGTCTTTGTTCTCAGACCCACATTACTTTTGCCTCATTGACAAAATATCTATCCATCAAATATGACCAATTTCTTAGATTCTCTAAGTAAAACCTTCATCACAACATGTAGCTACCACCCCTGTGTTTCAATGTAAACATGGGCGCAGATGGGGTGTGGGAGAGGGGGATCTGTCCCCTCCTAGATTCAGATCAACCCAGATCCATCCCTTCTATTTATAAGGCAAAAAAGAAAAAAAAAATTGGACGTTAAGCGATTGAAGCTCCATTTTTTGATAACACTGAACGCAGCAAAAAGTAACAGTAACATCAACTCCACGGGCCCCAGTGAGAGGAGCAGGAGCTGTAGAGCCCAGAGGCTTACATTTGGTTCACACTGTCCACAGGGTGGCGGGGTCAGGAAAATCACGCTCTATCCGCTGCAACACCTGTTCACACCAGATGCTTATTTCTCTGTGCCGATCAACAAGCGCTTCAGCTCAGCTGTTGTTTAATAAGAGATAGTTTTTTTTCTTCATTGGTAAGTAAATAACCTCATAAAATCATTATGCTATGTTTCTGTGACTAGGATGTTTGTACACTCTCTAACTTATCCATTGTGGACCAACGCATCCTCACTCCCAACTCGTCACATATGGACGCATGGTAAGGAATCTGATCTTATGTCCATATCTGACAAGTTGGGAGTTAGGGTGTGTTGTGTGGACAGCCAGAGAGGGAGTGTTTGGCAGAATAAAGTCTAGTGTAGATATACAGTTAAAGGAAACGTATATAGGATTGTGGCCAAAAGAGGTACTGCAATCACATTCAAAGTACTGTAGAACTGTGTATCCCTTCCGGACTCGAGGTTGCCAGCTGCTGCGGGATCCAGCAGGAACGGCTGACCCTAACTAAATAATATTAGCAATGGTCATACAGGTTAACTTGCAGCATGTGTAGTCCACAATGTACGTGAAGAACGAATGAGGAATTATTTGTACCGAGGTATAGGCTACTCAATACGTCTCCATTACGTTTCACATTGCCAGAATCGACGTGCTGTTGTTTTCCTCGACAGTTCAGCATAATGACAAAGAAACGGGCCCTGATGCTAATGTTAGCAATGACGACTCGTCGTTTTTATCTCCCAAACAATTCCTTACCTTTTCAATTTGATGACCAATCTCCTCCATATGCGCTAACGTAACGTTACTTTCCACGAACATGCATAACTTTGTTCGACTGTCGTGAATATTTGAAATGTCAATTTACATTAAGTACAGGTTAGCCAAACATAGGTGAATCTTACCTGTCCAGGAGAAAATTGGCGACGTTGACGTCTGTATTCAAATTGTTCTCAATTTTCAGCCGTCTCCATCTTTCAAAGGCATCTCCTATACAAATCCTTGTTTTATTTCGGACTTTGTCACAACGTATTTCAGAGTGATAACGAGGTCTTTTCAGTTTCCTAACGTTATACATGTTTTGTCCGTAACATTCAGAGCTTCAGCTGTGGTAAACAGAGCAGAGTTGGCAACCCGGATGAGGAAACTCTAATGACTTCGTGATTTGTAGATAGCTTGAGGGTGGAGCCTCAGATCAAAACAGAACATGACAACAATAACATCACTTGAGGGCTGCAACTTTCACTTTTACATAACAATATCCTGGCCGGACCACTATTGACAGTGATATAAGTATTTCAAAAGAACATGATTTCTTAATGTCTAGTAACATATCGGGGCCATTTTATGATTAATTAAAATACATTTCTTACATACGTTTCCTTTTAAAATACAAATTTTTGTTTATCTACTCTTCACATTTATTATATTTTATCTTCGCTGGTATTTAAAGTGTGCAGGAGTCTTGAAAACTGCACAAGCCTTTTATCTGCCAGGTGATCAGGGATTCTTTAAAGAAATTGAAGCTGACAACCCTTAACATTTAGAAATGTAACAATAAATGGCTTTCATGCAGATGTCCCAAAGTGTTGGTGGCAAACACCATCAGAATCAGATTCACAGATATCACTCACAAAAAAAAGACTCCGACAGGATCAACCATCAATCAGACCCATCACATTACTCTGTCATCACTACCTTAAATGAGAATTATGCCCCTTTTCCACATAGGTTTTTAGGTTTTATGTTCTATTTCTGTTTATTTACCCTGACAACTAGCACAACTTAACAAATAAAATGATAGCTTTTATCTATAGGCATTGAAAAACCAGAAGTTTTCATGTGTTTTGAAAGACTAACTTAACAGAAGTGCATAATTTTTAGGTTTAGGAAAATTAAACCATTTCTTTTACAAGTAAAAGTCTAGTGGGGTGTAAAGATGTGTTCAGCTGCTAGAACCACCTTTCTCTGCAAAGTCAGCTGCAAATGTCTCCGGTGGTATGTCACTTTTGCATCTAGATACGTTTTTTTCTACTTTATTTTTTTTCAAAATAGCTTAAGCTCTGTCAGTTTTGAGACTCCCTGTATTTATAATTTTTTGTTTTAGGTTGTTGTCTTACTGGAACCACCCTTCATTTGCAGTCCAACAGTTTTTGCCCTGTATTCATCAACCTTTACCAGCTTCTCTGTCTCAGCTGAAGACAACCATCCTCACAGCATCATGCTGCTGCTTCCAGTTTTTAAAATGGGCATGGTGTGTTCAGGGTAGACAGCTTAGTTTTGGTCTCATTTGACCAGAGGACCTTTTTTCAAATGTTTGCTGTGTGAATGAAGTGTGAAATAAATAATTGTTCTATAGATTCTCTTGAGTGGAAGTGGATCTTTGCAGCTACTTCAGAGCTGGATATGTCTGTTTAAGTAGAGTCTGTATAGATTTACAGCTGTGCCATACTTTTTTCATTTTTAAATGTTGGTTGCTATATGAGAAGTTTACAGCTTGGGAATTGTTTTAAAACCTAACCCAGTTTAAACTTAATTTCTGATCTGTCTGGTGGGTTTCTTTGTTATTTATGATGTTGTTTGTTCAACTATGTTCTCTAACTAAGTTACTCTGACTGCCGAAGGAGCAGGACGTGTTTTCCTCTCCTCTACTCCTGCTCTCTTCCCCCCGCTACCTATCTTTCTTTTTCTTTTCTTTTATTTTTTATTTACTCACCCTAAGGACACTAGACGACCTCCCTGGGACAACTTTTATTCTTTTTTCTACTTTTCCACTGTGGACAAAGAAACGAAGACTACAATGGCTCTCAACGCTGATGTCACTCTCCAAAACATTCTGGAAAGAATGAAGGACATGGAATTAAAAATCCAACGCCTGGAAGAAAACGCCAGAAACAAGACTACTCTGAGTATGGCATGCGATTTTCAACAACCTGGCAGGTCGATGCCAACAACAACACAGAGTTCCCCTCCAAACAGACGGCGTCTATCCGGAAGGACCCCCCACTCATTAGAAGAGTGGCCAGCACTCAGACGACAGACACCCACCAAGAAAAATAAGGAACGTAAAAAGAAACCCCAACAACCAACAACTTCTTTTATTCCTTTAAAAAACAGATTCACAGCGCTGGCATCTCCCAGCTCTTTGAGTCTAACAGACGCACAGCAAAGCCAACAAAATGCAAACAGTTCCCTGGAATCAACTGACCCACACAGAGTTTTCCTCTCCTCTCCTCCTGATAAGAAGAAACAGCAGCAAGAACACAGAAAACCAAAGAAAACAGAACACAGCAAGAAAAGGAAAACGCTTGCTATTATTCATGACGGATCGATCCAAGGTATTGAACTTCTATGCATCAATACAAAAGTCATTAATTGCCCACAAATGACAGTTAAACAACTTTCTGAGATAATTCCATCAATTATTGAGAGCAATCCAGAACTAGAAAAAAATTGTTGTTCATGCTGGAGCAGTCGACATCGCTCACAAGAAATCGGAAATTTTAAAGAAGGACTTCATGGATCTACTCCAGAACTTTAACACCAACAAGATAGAACTTCACATATCTGGACCAATTCCAGCAACGCCTTCTGATGAAGAATGGAGCCGGATCAAAGGTTTTAGCAGATTTGTTAAAACTGTCTGTGCAGAAAGGTCTATTCCATTCTTGAATAATTTTAAGATCTTCTGTGAACGAAAGCATCTATTCTCAAAAGATGGACGTCATATCAACAAAAAAGGTCAGAAGCTCTATCTCTGGAACTTGTTATCTAATGTAAACAATGCAAACAAACCGCTCTGTCCTCGAACTAATGATAAGCCTGCCACAGTCATGCCAGCTGACTGTGCAACAACACCATCAGATGACCCTCTAAAGAAACACAGAGTTCCAGTATCTCTATGTGTTGATTCTACTGTACAGATGATACTCCCTGAGACGGCACATCCAATCAACACACCAGCTGATCTAGGAAAGACAAGCAGATCCATTTCATCTTCAACTACTGACTCTGAGACGCTCTTACCATTCCAGGAATTCTCTGAAAAACTTCAAACTCAAGAAAAAAAAGGAATCCTCCTTTTAACTCCACGCCCAAGCAGGAACTATGAACATTATTGCTCTCCAATTCAACTCACCATATCAGACATCTGATACCGACCGAACACAGCCAGAAAAACTTCTTTCCAGAAAGTGGTGTTTGGTCAAGATTACTCACATTCTCACCTTGAAAGTAAAATCCCAGTTATTATAAAAAAGAGGTATTCACACACTAAAACTAAAAATAACCGAGCAGTACAGAATTTAAAAATAATACCTAGCAAACAGAATTTTTTTTTTCTCGAGAAGAAATATTAATGCAGCTATACAAAACATAAGATCACTATCAGAAAAATCACTGCTAATCAATGACTACATCATCACACATGATATACATGCACTATTTCTCTCAGAAACTTGGTTAGATGAAAATACAGAACAAAATGTATTAATAGAGACTTGTACAACTAATTATCACTTCATTAGTGAGACCAGGAAAAATAAAAGGGGGGGTGGTTTGGCCACAGTTTTTCATGATTCCTTAAACTTTAAAAAAGTATCACTAGGAGAATTCAACACTTTTGAATATTTAGCTACTGAAACAAATGAAACAAACAAAGTCATATTTGTAAACGTATACAGACCACCAAAACCAAAACTTAACACAAACTTTTATAACGACTTCAATGACCTTTGCTCTGCAATATGTCTAGACTATGACCACATAGCAATTGTGGGAGACTTCAACATTCATACTGAAAAACCCCAAGATAGCGGAACAAAAGCACTATATGACGCCCTTCATAACTTTGACCTAAGCCAACACATTAACGAGCCAACGCACAACCGAGGACACACTCTGGACCTACTTATTAGCAAAGACTTAAATATTTCTAACATTGCTGTAACGGATATAGCATTATCTGACCATTTCTGCATCTCATTTCAAAGCACCATCCAAGAAAACATACCTAATCAGAGTAAATCTAATGTTAAAAAACGCTTCCTTAAAGAAAATTCAGCTGAAAACTTTAAACTGATGTACACTCCAACCTTGTCTGAATCGCCAACATCCACTAGCACACACTCAGTAAATAAACTGACAGATGATTTTATATCCAAAGTCTCAGACGTGATGGATACGATTGCGCCACTTAAAGTTAAAACTGTCTCTAGCAAAAAGAAGTCTCAGTGGAGAATCAATCCACTGGTATGTAATGAAAAAAGAGAGTGCCGGCGCGCCGAGAGAAAATGGCGGAAAACTCGACTCCAGGTTCATTATGAGATTTATAAAGACAGACTGAACAAGTATCAAGTAACCTTAAAGGGTGCAAGGGATTCATTCTTTTCTGAGATTATTCACAGAAACAGCAATAACGCTAGGACATTATTTGCTACAGTGGAGAGACTAACTAACCCTCCAGTGACAATACCCCCTGAACTAAACTCCACCAGGGCCTGTAATGATTTTGCCACCTTCTTCACTCAAAAGATCTTGAACATCAGAAGATCAATCAGTACATCAGTTCAAACCCCAGTACAAACTATGAGCCCAACTAACACTCACCCAGAGAAAATGACTCACTTCCAAACAATAAATCAATCAAGCTTTGATGAAATTATTGACAAACTAAGCTCTGCCACCTGCTGCTTAGATATCTTACCAACAAATTTTCTAAAAAAAGTCCTCCCATCCATCAGAATGGATCTTATCAAAATAGTTAACTCATCGCTCCTATCAGGTGTTTTCCCCAAAGCCCTAAAAACAGCAGTTATCAAACCAATACTAAAGAAGAAGAACCTAGACAGCACTTTGATGCAAAACTACAGACCAATCTCTAATCTCCCATTTATCGGTAAAATTATTGAAAAAGTTGTGTTCCAGCAGCTAAACAGCTTTCTAGCAATGAACAAACGCCTTGATGTTTATCAGTCTGGTTTTCGTAGATACCACAGCACAGAGACAGCCCTCGTCAAAGTTTTTAATGACATCCGTACAAATACTGACCATGGAAAAACAACAGTGCTGGTACTGTTAGACCTCAGTGTGGCGTTTGACACTGTTGATCATGATATATTACTGGAACGTCTAGAGAGCTGGGTCGGACTCTCTGGTACAGTACTCGACTGGTTCACATCCTACCTCAAGAACAGGAACTTCTTTGTATCAGTTAGCCAGTTCTCATCACAAAACACAGAAATAACATGTGGGGTCCCCCAGGGCTCCATCCTGGGGCCCCTCCTATTTAGCATCTATATGCTTCCGCTTAGCCAGATTATAACCGCCAACCATGTTAAATACCAAAACTATGCTGACGACACTCAGCTTTATATCTCAGTGTCACCAGATGATGTTGAACCCATCCAAATCCTCAATAAATGCATTGAGCAAATTAACAGCTGGATGTCCCATAATTTCCTACAACTGAACAAAAACAAAACTGAAGTGCTTCTCTTTGGACCCAAAAAAGATCGATTAAATATCAGTAAACAGCTTCAGTTGGTCCAACTAGAAACTACTGCCCAGGCCAGAAATCTAGGTGTAATAATGGACTCAGACCAGAACCTCCAGGGTCACATAAAGGCAATAACAAGGTCAGCTTTCTATCACCTGAGGAACATTTCTAGGATTAAAGGAATGATGACACAAGGAGACCTAGAAAAACTCATCCATGCGTTTATCTCTAGCCGCCTTGATTACTGTAACAGTATCCTCACAGGTCTACCTAAAAAATCAATCAGACAGCTGCAGCTGATCCAGAACGCTGCTGCTCGTGTTCTCACAAGAACCAGGAAAGTAGAACACATCACCCCAGTTCTAAAGTCCTTACACTGGCTCCCTGTAGCTCAGAGAATAGACTTCAAAGTGCTTTTATTGGTATATAAATCACTGAATGGTTTAGCACCTGAGTACATTAGAGATCTGCTATCATGGTACAAACCATCCAGATCACTCAGGTCCTCCAGCTCTAATTTACTGATCGTCCCTAGAACCAGAACCAAACATGGAGAAGCAGCTTTCAGTTTCTATGCTCCTCATCTCTGGAACAAACTACCAGGAGAATGAAAAGCTGCAGAGACACTGAACTCTTTTAAGTCTAAAATTAAAACGTATCTATTTAAACTTGCTTATGAGTAACTGCTTTTTTTTATTTTTATTTTTTTTTTATTGTAAACATTTGATCTTTATATTATTTTATTGTTGTCGTTTTAATTTCTATATTTTATTCTATCTTTTAGCTTTATTTTTAAGTGATTGTGTATTAATTACGTGGATTTGTTCCTTACAATATCTTTTCTTACTGATTGATTACTGTTAAACTTATATGCTTTGTAATCATGTGGTTTCATTATCACTGAATCATGTAAAGCACCTTGAATTACCTTGTGTTGAAAGTGTGCTATAGAAATAAAATTGCCTTGCCTTGCCTTGCCTAACAACCCTCTGAAGTCTTCAAAGAACAGCTTCAAACTGAGATGAAATTACACACAGGTGGGCTCTGTTTGCTAATTATGTCACTCCTGAAGGCGAACATTTGCACTGAATTTTATTTGAGGGTGAAAGAATAAAAGCGGCTAAATTCAAATGCAGGCCACACCTATCAGAATATTATTTGTAAACACATCTAAAAAGCATGCACACTTTTTCTTCCTCTTCATATTTATTAATTTCTATTCCATTCTAATAAAACAAATCTGGTATCAGTAAAGTATTTTTGAATTGAACTGAATCAAAATAATCCCCCCGAATAAAATTATATTTGTGGTTGTAATGTGACAAAATGTGCAAATGTTCAAATCTTTTTGTATACTTTTGCAAGCGTATATATGTCATGAAATTGTACAAATGGCACAAAAATGATGAAGGGACCATTGTGAGAAAAGCACTTTCATAGGTATCTAAAATCAGTTTTCTTTTTAGCTCAGTAGGAATTGCCAAAAGCCAGAGTCTCCCTGCGGCTTCTCTTTTTTAAAATCTTAAGAAATTACAGTCTGTGGAAAAAGACCTAACATAGCAAAATGTACCTTTAATAGCTCAGGACATTTTTCTTTTTCAGCAACAAGTTTAATTGGAAAGAAGTAGATTTGTCTTTGAATGGGCCGAAAAAGAAATAAATCGGTGTGACAAGATGATCGATTAGCTGTAACTCTACCTGACACAAAAATTAGAGTTTTTTAATGATGGGCTGCCTCTTCTTGGACATGAAATTCAAATGCTCTCCCAAAGTCTACCTTCAGCCATCACTTGTCTCCAACGCTTGTACGCTCCAAACGCAGGCACTTTGTCTCTGTCACTGAAGAAAGGACATTGTTATTACCGACATGCCTTTGTATCAGCCAATTTCATTCCTTTACAAGTAACATCTCATTGAGTTTACCTGTGCTGCTGGCTTATGTTTTATAACCTACAAAAAAACCTGAACAACTAGTACTACATTTTTATTTTAACTATCTTTTATTCTCCATTTAATAATTCTGCACTATGAAGAAGAGGATTTTCTCAAATAAATTAATCTACAGTGCTGACTGTATAAAATTATCAGCAACCTCCCCATCTACGAATTTAATATATTTTGATACTAAAATAACCAACCATGAAGAGACACTAATTTACAGTTCATAAAATGTGCATATTTCTCATTTACGACCTGAGCGACGCGTAGTATGGCCTGTTTTTCAATCAAATCAGAGGACAGAGTGTGTGATAAAGTGTCAGAGGACTTTTCAAGCTTAAAGGTAGCTTATGAGGCTCAGCAAGGGGGTGCGATGTGGGGTCGGTGCTGGCAGAGGGGGATAAGTGGTCGCAAGGTGGTCGCCTGTGAGAGTAGTGATGCAGCTCTCAACCGTCTGTCCACATGGCTGGAGGTATTGATCCTGTTATCATTGCTAGATCATCACTATATAGACTCAGGAGCACAGAGCGCTGGGATGCCAACTGAAGCTCACCGACTGAGAGACTGCCTGGAGGAGAAAAGCTGCTGCGTTAAAGAACGAAGTGATATAAAAAAAATTACAAGGTTCACCACATGGCTGGTTCCAGCATTTTTAAAAGCTTTAGATTCTCTCTGAATGGGAATGTATTTTCTTACCTAGCAGCAACATGAGCTTTAAATATTTGCTCAGATGCAAACTTATCAATCTTACATATTGAAGGGCTCAAAGTTAAAACATGTAAAAGACATAAAAATATGTACCTGACTCAACTGAGCTCTACCTATGGTCTTACGCGTTTTGGGAAGGTGTCTGTGTGTAAGTGTGTTTGTTTGTGGAGGTGTGCCAATGTGTGTCTGTGTGTGTTTGGAAAATGGGGGTTGGGAAGGGGGAATAATTTTCATTTTGTTTTTACTATTGTGGGGAAGGGATGGGAATGTAGGTTATGTGGGTTCATTTTAATCTGTAAAGCACTTTGAGCTGTATTTTTTGTATGAAAAGTGCTTTATAAATAAAGTTTGATTTGATTTGATGATACTTTAATGATGACCGAACATCCTGGTCTTGAGGTTGTGAGGTCGTGAACGCTAACCAACAGTTCACAACCTTCGCTATGCCCATTTCCACAAGCCCATATCTGATTGGTCAACCAGCTCTTAAGTTAAAAGTCCACCTTAAAAGTGAATTTTTCACAGCTCTGAACATTGATGAATCAATAGATGACTCACCCGAAATATGGAAGAAGGAAGGAGCTGATTGGCCATTAAATCAATTCATCATTTTTGAGTAAAGTTGTGTGAATCTGTTGATAGACCACATCTTGTTTTTCCTTCATGGAAAAATACTTAATTTGACCTAGTAAGTTCTTGTTAGTACCCAGTTACATATGGAATTAAAATTGGGACTATCCAAACATTTCATGTATTATGTCACAAGGAAGAATCAATCCTGGCAGCAACCCCCAGCCAGATAAAACTGCTTTTTGTGCTGATTCGCTGCCACCCAAGCTTGTACTGTTATAGTTAAACAGAATGAATCAGATCTCAAATAGATGGCTCAATTTTAGTTTACAGGAGATCTGGTGCTCCTTTCTTCCCCACTTTATGCTCTTAGACCAGGGATATCCAAAGTGCGGCCTTGGGGCCATTTACGGCCCTTGGCCTGATTTTGTATGGCCCCTGGCCAGATTAGTACTTTCTGCAATTGGCACCAAAACAAAAAAATATTACAGATGGAGACTTTCTTTTATACAGTCCTAATTTATGTTAACAACTTAAAATGATTAGAAAATTACACATGGCACAAAAATATTTATTTTAACAATCATATTTTGTCCTTTCTTTTTGATTTCATCGTGTAAACAACTAACGCAAAAGCAGATGTAGGAACAACCAATCATAGCAAAAAATAACACATATTTTCAATGAGAGTGATCCAGACTTTGCTTTTTTTCTGTTGAGAAAAAACAGATTTTTGCTTTAAAATTAGACCCTTAGAAATATTTGAAAACTTAATGACCTTAAAGCCCTGTGTTTTGAATCTACAATCCTTTAAAAATCCATGTTTTACAAGTATTCCTACTTTATGTGTTTCAGTAAAATATTACATGGTTAATTTATTGTTAAGTAGGTAATAAAAAGCAATTTTTTAAGTAAAAATGTGTAAAAATGAATGTAAAAATTTTATTGGCCCATGGACACGTTTGATTTTTGGCCTTTTGGTTTTGGTCAATGCAGCAAAACGTAACACTTATATTAGTTTTTTCCCACTTAAAGAACTAGTTACCAACATACAGTGAATATATCAAGACATTAAACAATAAGTACTATTTGATGACATCTTTTGCAGATAAATTATGCAACCAGTTCCATATCACCAAATACCAAATATTCCCATGAAGGAAGTAGAATTTATTTTTTTCCAAAAATTTAAGAAAGAAAAATTTTTAATTCCTCAGACTTGACATTTAATAAATTAATACAACCGTATTCACAGAACCACAGAAAATTTGAATTGAATATGCAGTCAAACATTTATGAGCAATCAATCTAATTTTATCAGACCATAACTCTAAATTATTGCCCCTATTTCTGTCGATGAATCGCCAGTCTGTCAGTCCATTTTCCTCTCCACCCTGACATTGCTTGTGAATAAGATTCTTAAGCTTCCCATCTTAACACAAGGAGTGACCCCTAACATTATATGAGCAGTTCGCCTCCATCGGGTTGAGAATCATGGCCTCATGGAGGGTGAACTTAGCCTTAGAGATAGGGGATGGAACTCAGTTATTTGAAGGAGCAGATTCGTTGCTCCTGTGGACTGTATGGTGAGAAGTTCCAATCATCTCATCATGATGCCTTCTGGATGACTTCCTTCAGAAATTTTCTTAGGACGTCCGAATAAGAAGAGACCACTTTGTAGACCCTCACCTTGGAATTTCTTGGAATGCCTAGGGTTCCCATGAAACAAGCTGAAGAGAGAAAGTTCTGGGTTTTTCTTCTGGATCTCCTTGACCCAATCTTAGATAATGGAAGACAAATACTGGATAGAGAGCACTGAAGTTGTAGAATATAAAGCATTGTGTTATTTCCAGCTAGGTATTTGCATTTGCATCCAGATCATGCACCTACAAAAAAAACAAAAACATTCTTATTTGCATTTTTACTGTCGCCAAGCATCCAGACAACGGCAGCAAAAATATAAAACATCCAATGTTCTCTTAGACAGAACATGCAATAAGAGTAGCAAATTGCCCTATACCTAAAAAGTGTGGCTTTCCAAGAGCATAAGCTATAAAGCTCACTTCCCCCCACTAATACATACTAAATGTTCAATATTTCATTTGCTTGATCACCTTGCCTTAACAAAATCCCTTTATTGCAGATTTATTGCAGCATAGGTCACAGTGCAGTGGAGGTGCAGCATTCTCCAGATGTTTATGAATCCTAAGAGCTTTCTGGTTGCCCAACTCACATGGTCTTTGTCTTATTTAGAAGGAAGAAAATGTGATATATGACAGGTGATAGTGCCCTCATTTGTTCTGTACATTGCCTCACACACACACACCACCACATGTCAGTGCCAGTCTCGGTCTACCAGCAACTGCCCCCCCTCCCCTGCCCCCGACCATGAGAATCAACCCCCACTCTCCCACAGCTCTCACTTCCACTCCACTAACTCCAACTCTCCAAAATGATTCTGTTGTCCCTAGTGTCCACCACAAGGAGGTAGGCCCAGAGCTGTGGAGCACAGCAGCCACCACCGGCAGCATTGCCTCTGAAGGATAATGCTTTTTATTGCATTTGTCAGGTGATCGCAGCAATACTTTGTAAGTCTATTGCCTACTTACTGCCTTGTACTCTAAGCTAGCGCTGATGTGCCTCAATAGTGCATTTCTGGTGGCCCCTTTTGGCAAATTTATTCATGTCTGAAGACTAGAAAGTGGAAACAGCTGAAAATTTGTCACATTACATTATTCTGTTTTCCTTTTCTCCTCTTTCAGCATACAATACTCAGCAAAACTGTGAACCTTTAATTTTTTACCATCTTGTCACCAACGGTAAACTTGAAAGTATTTTGTTGATCATTTTTATACACAATCACAAACTAGTGATTTTTTTTTTTTTTTTTTTAAGAGTAGTGATCATGTTTTCCCCCAACCTTATTAATTACCTCAGCTTGATTGGCAAGTGTCAATCTCGCCAGAGGTTTTTTTTCTATTGAGGTTAGATGTAATCTATTCCCAGATGATTCCCAAAATATCCTTCACATTGAGCTTTTTCAATGCTGAGGAAATGTTTACCCACAAATTTCCCCTGCCACCACCATATTTTGTTGTGTGAATAATGTTTCCAAGATATAATCTTTCCATTATACAATTAATTTTGAATGTAGGTAAAGAAGTTGCCTTGTTGTTTTATCTGATCATAGTATCTTCCACATGTTTGGTGTCTCTGCCTACATGGCTTGTAGCAAACTGCATAGGCAACCTCTAGGTTTTTTTCTGTTAACAACTCAATTATTTTCTTACCCTTTCATAAAGACCCATATTTATAGATTAGGTGACTTCTAAAGGCATTTAGTTGCACAGGGTTTCTTATAAGGGTAAGAGAACAAAAGGGGACCTGAATTAAGAAATCACTTAATCACTGTATTATTAAGGCTTTTATTTATCAAAAGGCTTTGGAAAGCATGTACAACACTACTCTGTTAGTCCATCTAGCAATAATCAAATATCCCATTAACTTACAGTTTAAAGGGTATTAATGTTTTTGAGGCAATGTAAATTCCCTTTATTTTATTAGCCTGTTTCTTCTTCATTGGACCAGCAATATACTAGATGACCAGTGATAGTTAAAAAAAGTAATTTCATTAAATGTTTTCTTTTGTAAACCCACAGGGACCCTGGTATGTGAGTGCCAGTGTAACATTATTGATGAGATCATTATTATGTATAGGATCTCTTAGTGAATAATAACCTATTATCTTTCATTTTTCCTGTTTTTGTCAGTGGATGTTGGAAAGGTTAGGCGATTTATTTTAATGTTAATACTGTCAGGCACTTACACAGCCATGTCTTTGTTCCCAATACATTTTCCACATGGGGCCATGATTGGTTTTAAACAAAACTACATCTTTGAACAAGCTATTCCAACAAATCCCAGGGCAATTCCCTTTTCTTTTCATTCAGTTAACTTCAGGTCACATAAGAACTAAATACAGAAGCCCTAATACTAAAGCTTATTTAAACTAATCGTTATTTGACCCATACTAAAAGCAGAATCACAACAGTGTACAGCTGAGATCTTCATTTTAAATCCTGCAGTGTTAAAAACACAAGGCAGCTTGATAGTGATATAAATATACTTCCACCCATTGACAAAGGAAAGGAAAGGAAAAAATGCTCTGAACGCTCCAGTGCATTTAAATTTATACAAACTCTCCTCTTGACAGTGATGAATGTTACACTGTATTCTACAATATGTTTAATGCATAGGCCTGTTAAGTTTTCTATTCCTGTGCTGCGGTGTGGAGTCACCTCCTCTGCAGTTTACGAGATATCAGATAATAAAACCAGAGTCAAAACAAGAGTACATCAGTCAATATCCACATGGATGTTTTCATCATGTACATCATGTATTCGATTTTGATGCTAGATTCATAAGATACTATGTTAATGTGACCTATAGAAAAAAAATCTTCAGTTTTATTTTCTGTAACAATTCATGATATAATAATTCATTTTCTTGTAAATGTATTTTTTAACAAAAAAAAACTGTTTAATCACACTGATTAAACAAAAAAAAAAGACTGCACTTTAATTCCACAATGTTCCCATTTTTACAATTTATAGTATCCTTGAATGACACAGAAATTGTTACCTCAGTGGCACAGTAAAACTTGATTACAAGTATTTTTGTATCTGCTTACCTTTCATCTGATTTCTAAAATACATTCAGCATTTACAAACCCAGCTGTTCAATCACAGAGAAGATGAATGCTGAAAACAATAAAAAAGTGCATCTTTACCGTATTTCATTCAGTCTAGCTTTTTCTGTATCTCTCTCTCTCTCTTGCTTTCTTGCTGCCTGACTCCCTGACATTAAGATTTCCTAGAAACTATATATATTTTTAAATAAAATACATTCTACCTTTTCAAATATATGAAATAGTCTCTGGATAGTGCATCCATTTGAATAATTTACCATGGTTAATTCATGTATTTGTTTAATATCATATTTTTGTGTCTCTTTCTATTTCATATTAGATTATTTTTGCTGTTGACTATGTTATTATCACTATTGCGCAGAATCTTTTTTTTTTTTACATTTCCTTTATTAATAAATAACATTAGCACCTTGAATTAACAGCACATTGACATCCATGTCTGAATAGAGGAAAGAGAGAGAGTCATGTGTTCATACATCATATACTCACTCAACCAAGGCTTACAGATTTTGAAAACATTATTCAATTTCTGGATACAGCACCTACCCAACCTTTAAGGTGCGTTCACACTGGCCAGCGTATCCAGGCAGCAGGGCAGCTAGATTACATGCTGAGTTTATCAGTTTATTTCACAATTTCACACATAGAATCAGGAAATTCAACTTAAAAACAATCAAGTAATGCTGTACCCAAAAAGCTACAAGCTTATCAACAGGGGTCCGTAACCTACCACACTGGGCAAAGATACTTAGCATATAAACAAAGTAAAGAATGGCTCACATAGACACTAGCATCTGCTGACATCTTCCAAGACATGAAGGTGGAATATAACAGAACAGGTGGCATTTTGACAACATATAATATTCATTTATTTCCTTTTTTTTACCATCACATTACAGCAATATCTCACCCTACCAAAGTATCAGCGGGGCTGTACAGTACAGGCTTTCGGACAGTCCAACTTATTATTTTTTAAATAATTTCTGAAAAAGAAAATTGAAATGGATATTGTTAACTAGTCTGGTCCTTGTAACCATCCAAACATGAGCAATCACATTACCTTGCATCAGTGTAATACCTTTTGCCTCAAAAATGTTTCTATGCACAGTCCATCAAAGTCTATTGTACCTACTCAGCAAGTCTGCATCAAGCTGCGTCAAGCTGGCACGCAGCAAGACAAGCACGTCAGCACAGCGGGAATCAGCATGTCCACGCAGCTGCTGCTCAGACGGTCCATCAAGGCGTCCACAAAGTTGGGAAAATTGAACTTTTGGGCAGCAAACACAGGGCACCAACCAGTCAGCGGTAGCGATCAGTAGCGATCAGTAGCGATCAGTAGCAATCGGTAGCAATAGGCAGCACCACCGCTCCGCCAACGCGCATCATGCACTGCTCGTACGTCACCAAGCTGGTAACAGGGGCACCAACGGAGCTTATAAAAAAAATTATAATAAAGACAGAATTACAATTAAAAAATGTAACAAAAGTTATTAGTAAGCAATACAACAAGAAAGGAAGACAAAACGAAAAAAGATGGACATTGTTCTCATCCTACACCCCCCTCCTCCCCCCCGCTATCCCCCAATTGGTCTGTTTCACAATCCTGACACCTGTGGTTGTCTTCGAAAAGACATCAGGAACCGGCGTTGGTAATCTAAAATATGGACCTTTATGTATAAGATGTTCTGAAGATTTGAGGATATTTCTTTTGTTTAATTTAGTTACTCCAAATAATTCTTCCTCAAGAAAAAAAGTTTCCTCTGTGAGGTCAGATGTCTGTGCAGTTTTGAAACAGAAGGAAAGAAATAAAACAAATTTGTCCACCCAAATGCTTAAGTAACTATCATTAAAACAAAACAAAGAAACACCGTCAAGGTAAAGTAAAAACATTTTTTTAAAATCAGCAGTTTGTTATTAATCATAAGCTAACTCTATGGACATGATTTATCATGATTAAATATTTGGCCCATCTGTAACTCAGATTTAATATGCCAAATTAGACAAACCTTCATAGAATAAGGTATTTGCTTTATGCTGATATTTTCAAAATATACAGACCAAAGAAGAAAGACCATCTTACAATGATGCTAATCTCCTGCCTTCATATTCAGTCTTCTAGTTGTGTACAGAATGTTTATATGGTGCCTCTCTAGTTCTTCTTGATAAAAGTGAAATAGTTTTGAATTTTGTCACATCACATGCCAGTGATTTATAAGCCACAATAAAGATACAAATGATATATTGCATTTTTTTTTAACCATGGTAAAAAAAAAAATCAGTTTAAAAGAAATATTACAAATTTTCTTTGTGTGTTTGAAGGCAAGCTCAAAGTACAAGTACATGCAAGGAGGAATTTAACCCAAGGACAAAAATACAGTTCAACCATCCACCAGCAGTTTAAGTGCAGACGATGAGCTGCTAGCAATCAGGTCTGTAGCTTTGGCTAAATACTGGTGCATGTGTGAATCTGTTACATAGTTCTAAAGAATAAGAAGGTAAAGTTCCTGTGTTGAGTATGTTATATTCTATAAATATTATGCAGGTTTTTGTACTTACGTATAGCATTTATTGAAGACACATTACTTTTTTTTTTTATATATAAAAAAAAAAAAAAAAAAAAAAAGAAGACACATTACTAATAACAAATAGAGAGATGTGCTTGCTCATACTATGGTATCATACTTTTTTTTTTTTCGGTGGTGGTGGTGGTGGGGGCACCATGGAGCATTTGTGCTTAGGACACCCGAATGGCTTGCACCGGCCCTGACAATCAGAGGATATTGGTATGTCAGGTAAGCAGTTAAACATTTTCTTTTAACTTTTTTCTTATGTTAGTTAACAGTAGCCAAACCTGGTTAGGGCAACTACAGTACTAAATTACGAGTCAAGGAAGAGCGGGGCAGAGGGAGGGGAAGTGCAGAAATAACAGAGAAACAACAGAGAAATCCCTGCTCGCCTGCTGACAAGCTGATGTGATGCGCAGACGCTGACTACAAAGTGTGCAAGCAGCTGGGTTTTAATTTTAAAGCATCAACTTTTATCCGTTTGAGTGTTTGCTGCCTGGATGCGCTGGCCAGTGTAAACATGGCTTTAGAGTGTGGCACCTCGTGTCCAGCTGTCTTCTGAAACAAATACTCTCTGGCCCACAGCGAGTATGTCCTGGAAAACATGTGACTACAATAGACCATGACAGAGGTCAATTAATTAGATCCTGGGTGATAAACTGGGTAAATAGGAGAGCCATGAGCTTCATCTCTGGATGTTAACAGGCTAGGTTTATGACCTTGATACTGATCCCATATAATTCAACACCGGAAGTGTAAATACAATTAGGTATGGATGTGTAATTAAGTAAAACCTTTACAAGTGTTTTCATTTGGGTGTCTTGAAATGAGCTGTAATATACTGAAAAGTTTAGCGATAGCAAACTTGAAGGTGACAGCAATAAGTGATATTTTACAAGATTTCAAAGATGTAATTAATACTAGTATAAAGTAAGGCGGAGATTATGAATGCAGGAGCTGTACAGTGACCTCTTAATGACCAGAGGGAAATATACAAGGAGTAAACAAAAGACCTGTCTTTTTTTCTTTAGATTTTTTTAAACTCAATGGCACTGCTTTAAATTACACTCCAGTAAACAGCTTTTAAAATGGTGTACATTGTGATAGAGAGTTTCTTGGTGAGGCAATGTAATCGAAAGACAGCAAACTGAGGTAGGATTTGCTGCTGCTACTAGATTTAATAAAGGCAACTGTGAGAAGTAATTCTAGTTGGATCTTGTTTAATGAGAGTGTTGGTAGAGAATAAAATTACCAGGAGTTCAAGAAAAAAAAAGAATTGCTCTTGATATAAATAAAATATAAAGTTAAGAATTGTATTTCAACTACCACTCAGGATAAAATATGTTATTCCCTAAAAGAGTACATTTCTTTATATAACACTACAGATTCCCATTGACCTAATTATCTTTTTCTTATAGTGTATTGCTATTTTCGACCTTTTACTACTGAATGATCCAAAAAGATGATAAAGTAGTGGGCCCCATGACTTTACTTACACCATCTGTCTACTTGCAACTTTAACTTGAGCTTTTGTTTTCCTACAGACAAGATTGTTAGTGATTTTGAAAACAAGATTCTGCACTGCTGAAGATGATGTCCCAGTAAAAGCTCAGAATGTAATATTTTAAAACAAGATTTTAGTTCCAAATGATCCCATGCATATAAGATTTTTGTTGCATACAATCTTTAAACTTAAAAGTATTATCAATAAATCGGTTTGCATCACTGAAAACAAGCACCAGAAATGGTAGAATTGTTGACCAGGTATTCTCTGCTTTGTGATGCATCAATAAAGACTATTAGGATTCACGAGAATGTGCAGCTAAATCTGAGGTTTTGGACTGTCTTATTTTGAGGGGAGGGGTTTCTAACAAGATATGGAAATAGCAGAAATACTGATATATACTGTTGATACTGATATATATATATATATATATATATATATATATATATATATATATATATATATATGAAACATAATTTACGAGTACCAGTTTAATCTTGCTTAAGGTTGTACACTCAATGGTTAAGAGGGTACACACAGGAAATGGTTGCTCTATAAGATCTCAGCAAATTGGTCTAAAGTTGTTTTGAAACATATTTTTGGACTGAGGGAGGCAATGTGAGCACCTGGAGAAAATCAACAAAGATTTTATGGTGGTTCCATGAGTGCCAGTCTAACAGTGATGCCAAAACATCGTGTTAAAGCAACAAACCAAAGCGGAGTCACATTCTTCTTTGGTTTTATGAGCCGTACACAGAGGCTGGGTGATGTAAAGGCAGCTGTACCCTTCAGACAAGAGTAAAGACTGTAATATGTAAACAAAGCTGCTCAAAGCTGCACAGATTTACAATCCTCCCTCACTATCAGCGAGCACAAGTCTCGTTTCCGACTGTAATGGTTGCACCACCTCAGCTGACGAGCTCTGATGCATTTTACTCCTCACCAACCTTTATGGCAAGCTGGCAGCTTCCGACTGAAAGGGATTTCGCTGAAAATTATGCCAAAATAATTTAACACACACAAATGCTCATAAAGACTGAGCCCCCTCACCCTCCTTAACAACAAAATTGCTTCTGTTGTCAGAGATGAAGCATATCCGCAGACTCTTGATATGCCATCTGTATCTTCACCCCTCCTTGAGATTAAGTAAGGTGGGGTAACCAAGGCGCGAAAGGTTTTTAACATCTGTGCTGGGCTGCTGTAAGTGATACTGAGGAGTTATAATTAAAGGTTCCAACTGAGGGAACAGTGTTTAATATGGAGCACCCCTCTGCTATCCATCTAAAGTAATGGGGTGCAGTGTGAGCACCCGACTGCCACTCCCCAGGCCCCATCTCACTGTCTCATCTTTACCCCACCTCTGATGGATGGGACGACCGGGGGCCAACTCCAAAACTGCTTCGACAAATAGCATACCAAGGATCTCTCTCTCACTCTCTCTCTTGCTTTTGGCTTTTCTCATTTAGCGGGTGTTGTGCTGCTCGTACAGCAGTGTATCCGGTAACAGGAAGGATGACTGATTCCAGATTGGGCCTAATTGAGAGCGTGTTGATGAGGGTGATCTAAAACAGTCCAAGTGACAAATATCAGAGGAGCTGACTCTCAGCAGATTGACCTTTTCCTATGACGGTGAAAGAAAAATAAACTTTGTATGGTGGAATAAATCAAGCACAGATAATTTCATTAACACGAAGACCGCTTTTTAGGTTAGACAGCGTTTGGAGATGAAGTCTGTGATAAACCACACACTCTTATATGAGCATTTTGTCCTCCAGTAATGCTCAGGCTAACCTTTAAACAGTAGCAACAAGGCGATTACAGTAAGACATTACAAGAGCTGGAGATGGTGTAAGATTTAACTTGGATGCATCAAATACATCTGATTTCCTAAATGCTACTTTCCTCTCTTTATTCAGGGAAATTGAGCTTCAACTGTTTCAAAGTGCACCCCTCATTTTTTATTTATGTGCCTGGAAATCAGTGGTGACAGGTAAATTCTGACAGTAAGGAAAATCTACCCTCAGCCATTAGAGTTAACATTATGTTTCTTTGGCAATCCCTCATCATTTTTTGGGCCTCATTGACTATTTTTCTTTATAAGATATTAAGCATTCAAACCTCATTTACATCCTTATTTTTCAATTTGCTGCCGCAGTAGTTTAATTTATTCCATATAATTTCTTTTTCTGAAGGGGACATTAATCATTGCCTGTTCCTTTTGGTGCCTCTGGGATTTTTTTCCACTTCAAATCAATAAAATAAGGGGTCTTCCTTTGCTGAATATGATGACATATTTTGCCAAGGGATATCAGCGTTTCAGCCAGCCGTGCTTCCTCCTTTTTGTTTTATTCATTTTTGGCTTTCCTGGCTTGTTTCTTTATCTCTTGATCTAATGCTTGTGCATATGCAGTACAGCGGTGGACTAAACGAAAATAAAAGGGGGTGCAGCCACTCGTTTTATCATTCCCTGTCAGTGGCCTTCCCCTTGATCATCTTCATAAGACACTACGTATTTTTTTCTCTCTTTTCATTTTTAATAGCTCATGTGAAATAGTCAAGTGTGAAGTAGGGGGAGGTTGTTATAGAAATTTAACTATCCTTTACAAATTGATTCACACTTCACCAGCGCGCAAGGTCCAGTAGGTAAATTACCAGGAGGACACAAACTTAATTCTCTGCCATCATGGCATTACTGCTCTGTCCAGCGATGATGCCCGTGTGAGTGGAAGTAGATACTTAAATAAAGGATTGAATCCTGTGATAACTTGCTTGCTCTCAGAAAAAAAAAAAACCCCGGCAGAATCAATGTCACATCATAATAAATAGTCTTGTTTACTGTTAGACATGATTTATGACTAAACAACATGTTTAACTTTTAGTAAAAAGGCACTGGGATCATAAAGAATCTTCTTTAGTGTTTACCGCTAAATGAATACTGAGGTCTTTCTTTAAGTGGTCGCACCCACTCACAGTCAAAGTGCTCATTACTATGGAGTGTTAATCTATATTAAATTATTATAAAAATGGTCGTCCAAAAGAGTTCAAGTCAGCGTTTTCCAAACATCCACTCCTAATGATATCATTCTTCTGCTGTCATTAAGGATATTAAAAATTCATTAAGAAGAAAAGTACTGCTGAGTGGTAACAAATCAGTGAGCATTTCCCCTCCAGAGTAAAGAGCAAGCCAAACTTTGAGGTATATTTTGAAGAGACATCATGTGGCTAAATTCTAATACCATCCAAATGTCCAGTAAATGGACCACGATTCATTTGTTAATGCATAAACAAGACTTAAAATTTATGAATAACGACAGGATTTTCTTCCGGAATGGGTACTTTAAAGAACAGCATTATATAAATGTTTACCCGAAAAATGCAGTACATAATAAAAGTGTTGATGTCAGATTGTCAGGGTATTGATCGTGATAAATTATTTGTAAACTTTTCCCCCCTTTAATGTGACATATATCCTGCACATTTCGGATACAAATCAAACAATTCTGTTAAAAGAAATTTACAATAAAACTAAAATAAGTGTGTGAACACTCTAAAAGCCAACTGATGCTGATGCTACCTTTACTCACTGAAATGGTACCATCCATTTCCAGCATTGTAAATCATTCAAGCATTAAAGTGTTCATGTACTTGGGATGTTTGTTAGGCAATGTAGCCACTAAAGGACAGACTGAACAGACTGAAATCAGTTATCAGTAATAGGAAAATTTTTTGTAAAACAGAGCCATGACAAAGCCCTAGGAAAAAAACATCAAAAACCTCTGGAAGCATGGTTTCATTTGGAACGTCAACAAAACATTGCCATTTCATGGTGAAAACATGGTCATAATAGTATAAAGCTCTGGAATTGCCTTTTTCAGCAGGAGCTGAGGTTGTCAGGATGAAAGAGCTCCTGATATACAGTTATGATCCAAAACTTGCAGGTATATAACACATAAGAAAAAGGCGAACTGAAATTGTCTACCTTTTTTGAGTTCAAGTATATATTCAAATCAAAAAATAAAATTTAAAAAGGGCTGGGGTATGTCCTCATTAACTCTTTTAGAGTAGGGTAGAGTTAAAAAATATTACCAAGTCTGATGTAGGATGCTGATAGATTTTTACCAAAAGAAGAGCCAGTAAAAGTATCAAAGTTACATAATTAAGTATTTGAAAATATTTCAATTTATAAATAGCCTCAAATGGCATGTCATATCAATCCATTTTTACATTTTTTGACCAAATAATTATTTTCAAAAGCGCAGAAGGATTACTCACATTGTATTTTGCAGTGTTTTATAAGCTAATATCTGCCCATAATGTGTTTGTACTTTACATCTCAGAGTATTTAACATTTGCACTCCATTGTGTCGGTCAGGGCCCAGTGAGTATGTACAACAATTTCATTTATGCTATAGGGTTCTCTCAGCATTTTAATGGTTTCAGCCGAATACACATCTCGTTGAATACATACTGTATACCCAGCACGCTGAATTTTATCGATGTAAGCCTGTGTTCAGTGCCACCACGGCCCATTGCTCTATCAAGTTTTCTATCAAGATGCTGAGGCTTCTGCGCCTGCAGCAGCCTGTCCGATTCAGCCAAGTAAAACAAGTGAAGTCTTCGACCCCTTTCAGTGTCTCTGCACACATTACAATGAAACACTTTTACCTTGTTCACCGACATCTCTTAAAAGTCTTAAATTACATTGCTGGTTTGCATTAAAGTTTACTTTTTTATTGTTAATGAAATCATACATATTATACAGATACTGAGAAATATTGTTACAAAATCTAATAGATTCAGTTGCTTTACCAACAAAACCAATAATATACTATTTTTGTCATGAAAACCCTCTAAATGTCTTTACTTGTGTACCTTACCTTATATTGCTTTTAAAAATAAAATCACACCTTAATTGCAGCAATACACACTGTAAAAAACAATGTATTTATATATATATATATATATATATATATATATATATATATATATATATATATATATATATATATATATATATATGAAGTATTTTTATACAACCACAAGCTCCACAATTATCAGTACACCTAACAGTTCCAATAAAATAAGATAAGGTATTTTTATTTATTTATTATTTTTATTTATTTTTAATTATTTTGTGGAACTAGTTGTGTTTATTTGATAGAAAGATGGCAGCTATACAAAAAATTATTGTATTAACGACTACTAGCCAATGAAAATGGGGGCATAATTTCAGACAAGTCAAGAAAACACTACTCAATGCCCTTTAATTTTTAGGTTGATAAAAGGCCCTTCATACTTTTAATTGATCATTTCCAGTTTCCCCGGAGTATACATTTGACATGGCAGATAATACTTTTTTCTTAAGCTCTCCTCATAGAGAATATAAGAGAGCAAGTCATTTGTAAATTAATTTTAACACGTCAGGAAACACTTGTCTGAAGTCAAAGAAGCACATTTATTTATTTATTTTAAATAACAGGAAAGGAGACAAACAAGACCGGAAGGTTAACCCTGTTCTTTGTTTGTCCACACGCCACCAAAAACAGAGAAGTGAAGAGGCATCCAGGTCACAAGTGAATAATTAGGTTCAAGAGGAAAGGGTAAGGTGAAATTTTGTTCGTATTTCAGACAAAATAAAGACTTAGTTTGTTTTCTTTTCCCAACAATAGGTTTTACAAATTACCACAATAATCAGTATCTGTAGTGTGTTTTGAAGAGTCTCTGTTCAGTGTAGAACCATCATCTTCAGGTTTTCACCACTAAATATTTTAGATTTTCAAACAGAAATGCATGACTGCAAACCATACCCATGAGAAAGTTCTTTAGTTACTGACTGGAATACTGAAGCAGATGCCAGCATTGTCAGCAGCTAACATGAGCCAATCACAGTATTTGCTAAATGTTTGAATCTTGTTAACCAGTCTTTCAATTTTTTGTTTCTATCAGTCTACTGAAACGCATTCAGATAAAGGAGTTAAAAGAAAAAGAACCAGCTACAGTTACTTTCTTGCTTCAAATTAAGAGTTTCAAACGATACAAGCTGTCATATCATAGGCCCCTAAAAATGGCTTGTACAAAAATGTCAGCGAGAAATGTATGTATCTATGTGCTTGTGCCAATATATTTGTTGCCTATTATAAGATCTATTGTTTGATTTGTCCATGTATACCTGCAGAATCATGCAACTAAAGACTTCCACCATGAACAGATTATGGATGGCTTTTTTTGGTCCAAACAAGTAACCAGTAGAATGACCAGTAACCGTAGCCATTAGAATGTAAATTATCATCATGCTGTTGTATGTTGTACAGTTATTTCATTTTTTGTGCTCCTGCCAATAAATATCCTCGTTCTGCATCTTTTATCCTGATCTGCACTTGGGTACATCCTTTCATTTAGAGACAAACGTTAATCCTGACAGTTACCCTGCTAAAGAAAGATGAAGATCAGGACACTTCAGTGTAATTATTGGCTTAAAGAAATTGTTTTTTTTCAGTCTTGCTTCATGCTTATTATATATATATATATATATATATATATATATATATATATAGCTTGAAAAAATCTGGAAAAATAACTTAAATAAAAATAAATTTAGCGACTATGTGCTGCTCTTTAGCATTTAAGAAACCAAAGCCAAATATCATCAGATCTGATGAAAATCTTTATTCTCAAAAAAGGAAAACTGTTCTTTAATAAAAAAATGACTCTCTCACAACAGTTGTTATTACTTTTTAACAAGCTAGAGAACAAATTACTGTAGTTTGTGTTATTTCATTATTGAAATTGGGTTTATAGTTGATTTGTTTTTAGTGGTAAAATTGTATTTGTTCAACCAAGTTTATTCTCAACTAGGTCAAATAGGTCATTTTATTTCGTGCTGATTGGCTATACCCCCAAGAGCGTTGAAAAGAAAGTATCTTCCACAGTGTCGCTAATATGGCTTCCACTGTGCGTAAATTACACAAATTAAGGTATGTTTAGTGTTTAAACTGTTGAAATTGGTAGTCCTAACATTTTTAGAGGGAATCTGAGTATCTGCTGATTTCAGCTCTTCATGGCCAGTTATGGTCCGTATCCCCCACTGATACTGGAGGTCCACTGTAGTTTATGAGATTTAATTGTTCAATCTGTAAACGCTTGACTTATATAAATATATATATACATAAAAAGTATTGCTCAATTTAAACCATTGTTTTTTATTTTTTTTAAGTAAAAGGGAACAAGCAACAAATTTTCAGAGTGGGGTTAAATAATTACAAAAATAAAAAGTATAGGTATAAAGAGAAAAAAATCATAAAAAGGGTCCCTTCCTGCCTCGGCTACTCAAACAAACTCATCAACAACAGTTTGGGGCGTATGAAATCAAACAGTGGGGTAATGACTAAGTGTGATGGCCGAAGCCTGCGTCGCACAGTGGGAAACACATGGACATTGGAAAAGGATGTGGCTGAGAACGAGTGCCATAAAACTGATGAGATCTTAGCAGGGTAATCCTACTTCAGTGTGAATTAGACTTAAGGACAGCCTCCTGCTGGGCTCATACTTAGGACAATCTCCCTCACTATTAGACATTCATTGTTAATATGACATTTCCTGTGATCTTTGCTAATAGCGATCACAGAAGGTGGGGTCTTTATGACAGCTATAGAAAAAAAAGACGCAGCTTTTCTGCCTTTTGCTTAATGTTCATCTCTCGGGAATTGCACAGTGGCATAGCAGGCAATGATACAGCCTCTTTTAATTCTCTTTCTGGTCTGTTTACACTCAGAGAAAAAGCTTAGAAATCTAGACGGCCGGGGGCTCTTTAGGAGACACATTCAGCCAGCTGCTAATGTTTCAAAGCCATTATATTCTGATTGGAAATCTAATAAACAAATCATCTCTGGTGGTGGGAAAAAACTACAGACATTATGGGGCTAAGAAACATTTTTTGTTTTAAATCTCACAGAACTGCATTTACAGTTGGTGATTACCTTTACATTTGCTTTGCTAATCAGGGTATTGACTTTTGATTTTTTAAAATAGTTTTGTTCCATTTATTTTCCTTCACAAATTAAAAGGAATTCTCATTATCTGTTTTTGCTTTGGTCCCATTACTCACAGAGAACAATCTGCAATTAAAGTGATTCTGGTTGCACCATTGATCATAATTTTCAGAACAGCTTTTAGGTTGATGAGAAATTCTCAAAAGAGGAGCCTACTAGACACACTTATGTGTTTTTCAGTCTGAACTGAACTCTGAAGAAAGTTTAGTTGTGAACAAAAATGAATTGGGATGGGTGATCTCCTTAACTTTTATTGTCTGTGGTGGGACAAACAACATAGCAGGGCTGAAAATCCATCAGAGCTGACAGGTCCATTACACACCAACATCAAACTCCTTTATGATATCCGAGCCCTTTTGTCCACTATGTCCCACTTGATGTATTCCAAATAATCTGAAATATTGCACATAGTTTTTTTCTTACTGAACGCTCTTATTTTCTGATCCCGTGTTACCTATTGAGTTAATCTGAAAGCAGGTAAAGATTCATGATGCATTACTTATTTTTTAATAAGTTGTTTCCTACACTGTGTCAAAAGTATTGATTAAAAAAGAAAGGTAAGTGTGAAAAGAGGGAAAAAAAGTTTGATTTCCTATGGTTTACCACTCATTCTTTTCCTTAGAATAAAAAAAAACAGCCGAATCATGGACTTTTGACCCTCTTAGATCTCAGATCAAGACTTAAAATTGCAGCTTATTTAGATGCCAAATGCTGACACTTCTCTTAATTTTTTACAAACAGAACACATTCACTAAAGGTTTTATTCTTAGATATTTGAAAAGTGAACTGATCTAAAATGGTCCAGATGCCCTTTGGTTTGCTGTTGACACTGAGCTGCATCATTTTTTTAAACTTACAGAAAACACTTACAGATAAAAAATTAGATGTTTTGAAAGCTATGAAATGTTTGGAATTCAGGTCTGGAAATATGAATTTTTGTAAGTACAATTTACAAAAACCTTCTAATAATGAGCAACATTAGCTAACCTTCATCACAATTACTGTAAAGTCAAAGTGCCAAAATTTAAAATTACAATGAGTAATACCCAGGACATTCATTATAACTGTTTGCTATTGTCGCAAAAAAAAAGGGGAACTAAATCAGCTCCCACAGGACGACTGCTCCACCAGGTCTCGCACTGCTCTGCCGTATCCTTTGATGCGTCCGACTATAAATTCTGAGTGCTGCTCATCTGTTCGTTGTGAAACAGTCTGCTTAAATACAGGATTGGACATTTAAATGATTTCACTAGTGACAGCCCTGCTGTGACAGAATAACAGATTCTACTGAACAAATAGGCCGTGGAGGCTGCCGGGGTCCCTGGAGTCAGCCTCGAGCCCTGAGGCTCTGTTTTGTTAAGGACTTGTTTCAGTATGGCAGCACTTCTGGAAACATATTGGCCTTGTTACATTGAATGAAATGCTAATTCTCACTGACTGTGTCTGGATCGTGGGTCTTTGTGTGCACACTTGTGGTCACACCATTTTGCACATGTGCAAAGGGAGCAGCTAAAATAAATAGATTTTTTTCTACAATAAAATCACCTTCAACGACAAAATACAGAAGAATGATTTAAAGTTTAGAAATGAACAAAAATCAATAATAAAAGCGTGTATACCACCATAGAAATATTAAGATTTTTTTTTCTCTTACACTTGATTCATATAAAACTGTATGTTCCACATTCATTCAACCCCTTCCTGCTGGCCTTAGATTAAAATAATGCCTTATTTTAGGAGAGTGCCTGTCTTTTGACAGGTTGTGTAGGTGTAGGTGGGACTCCCTGAAGTTATTAATAAGTTTATGCCGGGATTATGAGGAGTAGGTCAGCTAGAATGTGCTTAAAAAGCCAACCCTAGCTCTTTCTGAACTTACCTTTTTTTTGTGGGGAATTCGACAAAAGCCATAGTTCCCCCTGGTCTGTCAAAGCTATTCTATAATCAACCAACCGTAGCCCTTCCTTTAAAGAATAGGAAGACATTATTCAACTTCCTCCTTCTGATCTTAGGTCCACAACAAACCATGTAAGCCATGGCTGACTGGTTAAAGCTAAAAAAAAAAAGAAAAGAAAAAAGAGGAACACAATGTCCTCTTGTCAGCAACCCCAGACACAGGGGCCTATGAGGCAGGCACAACGTGATCCCTAGACCACCACTTCAGCCATGGTGGCCACACCACTGTGTGCTGCTACACAAAAAGAGGCCTAATACCAAAAATGTTTTCACTCTAACTTGAGGTCAAATGTCCAAAAGATGGAGTCTTGTTATTTTGAACTGAAACCACAAGTGAAAGATATTTCTTCATCAAAGCCATTTCCACATATTTAGGAGTCCACTGAATAAAATGACTGGAGTAAATGTCATCCATGCACCAAGTAATAGGTTTTCAGCTGTTCTGCCTGCCAGTTGTCATTTAGGAAGGAATTTGTACTGCAAGAGGCTTGAAAAGGTAAGATGAAGGGCTTATTTTATATGGATAATTGGAAGCTACTACAAAACTAACAGCTTCAGCTCATTTCCACAACTGACTCACCCACTACATTTACTGGCTGGATGGTCCTACTTTACCAAAGAACACTTTAAATTAAAAAGAAGAACAAGCTATAACCCTGTAATTCTCAAGGGAATCACTTTACCTAACAAAATGCAAATTACTGTATATGAATTTACAGTAAATTATATACCACAAAAAAGAAAATATAAAATATTTAAGAAATATAAAAAAATCTAATCTTATTCTATCATTCCAAATATTCTTGTGTTGTATGCTCAAAAATGTTCCTAACAATGAAAAATAAATTGACCTTGATTTCTACTTTTACCTTTTTTTCTGTTTTGAAAATGTTACATTTTAAATAGAAGATAACATGGTATTGTCCTTTGTGGTGCACTTGCTCTTCACTTGTGCTTATTCACTCATTATAAAAGTAATGCAAGAACATATTTAATTCTTGGAGTTTATATTTCTTAGGTTTCCTAGCATAGAAGAAAGGTTGCTTTAGTGTCAAATTCTGCTGCAACACATCAAATCTTTAGTCAAGTCTAAATGAAGGTACATGGGAAAAATACAGTTTTTCTAAATGCTGCCAGAGGCTAGTGTACATCCAGTGAATAGCCTTTCTTATTAAAATAATAGTGAATTTAAGCTAGCTCTTAGAAAATACAGAAAAAATTCCTTTAGGGGTTACTTTACCATTTGTACACCCAGCTGTTGCATATCAGTTAATTTTCTACACATGTTGACCTCATCTCATAAGAAGTACTGCTTTTTCTGGTTGAGGTAAAATATTTTTTTCTATGCATTTTCTAATTCATTTATATAACTAAATTAAGTTTGGATGACTCACCAACTTATTGGTGTCCACACAGATATCTCTTTTGCTGACTGGTTAGTGCATGCGTGATTCTCACCCAGGAGTCTTGGAATCGAATCCCGCCCTGGCCCTCGTCCTGTGCCTTGCCACATTTGGCGTTGCTGCCAGGATCCATGTGTGACTAGTAATTAGTACATGGATTTTATATTGGTGGCAGCCTGTGTGGAGTATAAGGACGTGCTTGTGATAAGAGGGGTCAGATGTGACAGTGTGAGGGTCCTGTCACTGTGGCTCCTATTGATTGTGCGTCCTAGCTCCTTGGCTCCAGGGACATCAGAGATATCTCTTTGGCTAAATGATCAGCACGGGGTGACTCTCACCTGGGAGTCATGGGATCGAATACCACCTGGGCCCTCGTTGTGCGCCTTGCCACATCATATAACTTTGATGTACAAATATATACTATTAGCAATCATAAAATATTTTATAAAAGACCTAAGTGAAAATACTGTCTTTATAAAAAGGCCCAGTAGCATACTAACTTAGGTAAATAAAAGCTTGTGGTTTTATCCGTTTAAAAACTTTTTTTTTTTTGCACAATTGTAAATATGCAGACACTTTTACACTTAAAAATAAGTATGGCAGATGACTGAAAACTAAGCTGTTCCAAATAGAAAATTCAATCCAAGTGTTTCCAAATGGAATAAAACATGACTGTTAATTAAAACACACAAGTCCTCCGACACTATGCCATTTCATACTGTAGAAGCTCAACTGAAGCATTTTCCAAAATAGTTATTATCCACTAAGCAGCATTGATTTTATAAGTGTACTGCCAATGATCATGAAGTGAGGAACTGAATGTTAAATAGGTAAAGAGCCCCGTGGCAGTGGCCCCCTGTTACCACTTAGTCCTATTTGGCTGGCCTCACTCACACTCATAATTAAGGCCCCCTACTGTGAATATAAATGGCCCCTCAATCAATAGTGATAGAGAGAAATAAAGAGAGTGAGACATGAAGACCACAGGCATATCTCAGGGGCAAACATGATAGCATTATGAAAAGAGCAGCTTGAAAGCGGCTTTTACACTGACAAGGGAGCTAACGTTGTAATTGTCCCTCGGGAGACCACGAGCTCTTGTTATTAGAAAATAATTTTTCCCTCTAGGCCTATTCTTCTCTAGCCTGAGGGCACAGACTCTGCCTTTTTTTTCCCTGCTCCTGGATCGTGTATTCCAGAAACAGAGCCTTGCAAAATAAATAGATAATTCCAGATAGTTAAAAAATAGCTTCCAGTGAAATAAGTACCAAGAAACAGATTTGTTTTTCTAAGAGGCAAATAGATTTTTTTACAGAAATTTGAATATTTTGTGTTAAAAAGTCTGGCAGAGTATACTGTCTTCGAAGAATGGCATAATCATGTTTGTTGCTGTTTTTTTCAAGTTCCAGGGTTCTTCTTCACCATCCTGTGCAAAGTATACATCAAATAGTCACTTCAGTCCCTGCTTAATTTTAAAGGTTTATTTCCTGGAATGAATCTCCTTTGTCAAATCCATTGATCCTTGCAAATCTACTGCAATAATGCTGTGTGTTTAATAAATTGACCTGTAATGTATATTAACTTAAGGAGGGGGGAGAATGGGGGTTAAAAAAAGGAGGAGAAAAATACCCATTAACATTTTGCCTTGTGAGTTTGTGTGGTTAATTTAAAACATTTAAGGCTGGAAATGAGCTTCTCCATCAAATGTCCCACTTCCATTTACATTTCTTGCATACAAGTCAATTTGTGGCTGCCCCACACCATAAATCATTGCCACCGGAATGCTGTGTCTGTACCTCTAGACATTACCCTGGCGCGTGGTACTTAAAAAAAGCAATTTAGAACTCCATTTACTCAAAAACACTGTGCTTTCAGCAGTCTCACACTCACACCAGTGAAATGAAGATTAAACAGCAATGCCTAAAAGAGTTTTATAGTAGATGAATATCTTGCAATTGTTTCTTTTCTTCTTTTGCTTGATGCATGGTGCATAGCACGGTTGAATTATTGGATGTTTTCTTAATATTAAACGGACATCCACCTCTTCAGCTAAATGATAAAGATAAGTGACTATGAAGAGATTTTTTTGAAAAAATAAAAATAAACAAAATTTTCATTCATTTTTTAACCCCACTGCTAGAAAAACTGGCAGCAAGAAAAGGAGAAATAAATCCACAGGTCTTTTACTCTGCTTCCATTTACCATCAATAATGGGCTGATAAAACAGATGCTATCTGACCAACCAGAAAGCAGTGGTCAGTAAAATAAGAACAATATTGTGTCACGTATCAGGAAATAATTGATGACCCCCTTCACACGGATCTCAAACGGGGCATTGGGAAATCATTTTCAATCTATGGCTTAGCAGATGAAACAAATGCTCCTGGCTTGCTTTGTCAATTCTCACTCCTTAGGGTCAAACAAACAGCTATTCCAGGGCCGACTCAAAGGCTGGTGTACAGGCAGCCAAGCTGAAAATGTCCCTTGTCCTCCACAAAATGATACAAGAGATCATTGTGTACATACCAACAGTTTATTTGTCATTGAAGAAGTTATAATAAAAGAAGCCTTCATATTAAGTGACCAGGTGACCCCTGCACTCCAACAGCCAGCAGCTGCATTCATGGTCCGTGCCCATGCCCTCTTATCCCCCCACACTTGCTCTCATTAGTGCCCTGGCTAAATCTTTATTAAAACACAAAAAGAAGAGGTGAGAGAGAAAAATGAAGTAGGAAGGGAAATTTTTACAAATAAACACTTATCATTCTCAAAAACATATATCAGAAATAATACATTTCCAGTTTATTAAATTAGCCTAATTAATCTAAACTGACCACATTGGATATGTATATCTTCAGAGAGCTCTATATCTTTAACATAATTGAAAGGATGAAGTGCTGAATCACATACATCTGGCGTTTTCCGTCTGAGGGATCTTGATTCAAGATGACAAAACACCACTTTTAATATGCAAATTAGTAATGGAATACAAGGTCCTACTTTAGATAAAACATTCTTTTTTAAAATAAGAATAAATACATTTGATATCAAAAATTTCTATAACATTTCTTATTTCTAAATTTATTATTAGAAGCAACCAATATACGGTTCAATATAATAAGTTGTTGCACAATTTTTGATTGAAGAAATTCAAAAACCTTTGCATCTTTAACAAAGTTAGAAATGTACTAAAAAAAAATGCTTTAAATTTCTTGCCAAAATATATTTTACACATTCCCCTATAAGAGAGCAAAAAGCATGACATTTTTTTCTTGATTTTTTTGGTCATAATAGATACAGGGACAAAACATTAATAAATTAATGTAAGACAGTAAATTGAACACCAGATAATGTTTAAAAATGTTTTGTTTTGTTAAAATCCTGGAACAAATTTTTTAATTTAGATTTTTTTCGTTAATATTCTTCACATACATCAAAAGTGTTAATCTTTCATAAACATTTAAAACTGTTGCAGGTTTTTCATATAATAAAACCTAAATAAAACTTTTAATCTGAAAACAAGGGTTGACTGGAAAAGCTGCTAAAATGTGACTGGTGAGACCATTCAGTGTTTTAATGGTCTTTTCAGCAGGCTTGTTGTCAACTCAGCAACTTCTTAACTGATTAGTTTAGCCTTGCTGCTACCAGGTGCCAGACAATGGAAACTACGGAGGAAAATTCACAGAGCCCGAGCAGTGCCGCATTGCTCTGCAAATACAATGAATGAAACAATAAATTAAAATGTTTTATAATTATTTCACAATGAAAGAGGCTGTAATTATTTGTTTATGCTCAGTGTCTAAACATCTTAATTAAAAATATGATGTTTTTAATTAATTAAAATTGCAACAGTTTTTGACACACTGTTGCAGCATGTTATTAAATATCTGTCAGTAGAAACATTTGTGACTGCTGACAAGCTGAATTTAATAAAAAGGTTTTTAAATTTGTGTGACACGGACTGAGTAATTAAATAAAGGCTTTAACACACAAGCATGAAATATATTCACATATTCTACCTCAAAGAGCAAAAAAAAAAAATCTGACTGATCATAATGTGATGCAGAGAACTCCTTCATTCTTCATGTAGGGCTTGAAGTTAACTGAGGGGAGGAAATCGACTGGCTTCGCACATGGGAGACTCACATTGTGCACGCTTGCTGTGTCCACAGGCCTCCTACCCATCTCTGTGAAACCAACAGTTTATCCTCGACCAGCGGGGCCGGGAGCGTGCTCCGAAGGGGGGCGCATTGTACAGCATTACCAAGACAATAGGGCCATATGGGGAGCAGAAGGAGCTCCTGCTTGCCTTTTCAGCACACAACAAACAGAACAGCGTATTATGTGTGGCAGCGGTCACTTTGAGGTTACTGTTTTTAGCATAACAACTGATGAGTGAGGGGAACTGTAATTTTATTCCAATTTAGGGCTATTATTGGGACAACAAAAGGGGGTTAGATTTATGAGTTTTGCACAATACGCCTCTCGGTCAACACGCTCACAATGGCCCGGGGGGATGATAATAATACTACCTCATGTTCATCAAATCATCATTTTGGAAAACTGTCTGCTCAGAGGATTTCTATATGTTACCCTCTTGATCACATAGAATCTTTTTGTTCTCTTCTTTTCTTTCCTTTAAAGGCACACTTAGCACTGGATTTTGAAGCAAGACATCACATAAATGCATTAAAGAAAAAAACACAAGCACATGACAGTTTCTGATGACAAATCCACCAGGCACAAATGACAAAGGAAGCAGCTCTGACGTCACTTGCAGAAAGCTGCGAAATGATGCAATTATAAATGTCTGAACATCTTGCATGTTGATTGGAGCATCACAGATCTTGTGCCGGTAGACTGCGGATCCACTCCTTGCCTAGTGTATGGTATCTTCACACACAGCCAGCAAAGCAGAGAAGATCATATGGTGAAGTGTTGCTTGATCTACGACAAGTGCGTCAATGCCAAGAGACTTTTCTCCCCCCCTTTTCTATGAGGATGCTTTAAATGTCTCTGCCATTTTCTTCCTTGAAAAAAAAAATTCAGATGGATGTATTTAGCCATAAAAGAGGAAGTTTATTTCGTTTAAATAATTTGGAGCAACAAAAATTTGCGTTTTAAATTATTACTGGTACCCTCCAGTATGGTGTCAATAATTATTGGCTTATCTGCATGTAATGAATTGACTATACTCATGATCTGGCTCATAATGACTTTAGGACACCAAAGGGTCCTCTAAAGAAGATGAGAGCCTATTGATCCACAAGATAAATGCTCTTTAGGATGTTAATAGACTAATTTGCTTTAATGATTTCTCCTAGCACTCCCACAGTCAAGGACAGGATAATATACACTTAAAAAGGCATTCCGAGCAGAAGCACGACAACTGGACGCTTCCTGCATGAAAATGTGGGGCACTGGAGTCGCACATTTAAAATTGATGATCAACCTCACCATTAGTTTGTCTTTATTTGCTTCCTTTCGAGGTAATTATCATGGATTAATGCCGTTCTCAGATGCCTCGCAAAAAAACATTAGTGGTATCTGTTTCCAGAATAACGTGCTCTGGTCTAATAAGCAGAATAATAATCCTTCCAGCTTTTTCTTTGATGCAGAACCAAGGTGTGCACCGAGCACATGGTCTGTGGGATGGATGGTTGATGCTTTATTTAAGTAATTAGTTGTTAGCCATCACACATCACAATTAAACAAGTAAGTGATACAGTGCCATGCAAAAGTAATAATAAAACTGGAACTTCATTGAATTTTATTATGTTTTGTAATTTGGATGCTTATTACCACAAATTTCAGTTTCATTGGGATATTATGTGACAAAGTTGTTCATAATTGCGATTGGTAGAAAAAATATAGCTGGAAATCTGTGTTGATTTGTGTCAAACCCACTTTAATCTGCTAGCCCTGGATCAAACTCATTGCAACCAAATGCCTTCAGAAGTCACTTAACTGACACTGTTTTATCCATCATTTAAAAGTTAAGAATCGGGTATGACACAAATGAAAATCTACCAAGGATAGGTTTTCACCTAAATGGACAGGCCCAACAACGAAACTGTTAGTTAACGAAGCAACCATGGTGTATCTGGAGCAGCTACAGAGATACCAAGTTTTTGATAATCTGTTAGCAGTACAATAATTAGTCAAGCTCCTCAAGAAATCTGCCCTCTAAAATCTAATTGTGACTTTTTGGCAGTCAGACTGAGCTTCAGCTTTATTGAATATATATAGAGAAATGGGCAGAAATGTAAGTCTTTAGACTGTTAAAGCTAGTAGAGACATGGCTGAAACAGTTACAGTAAAATGTGGTTCAAAAAACAGGAGATAAATATAAGTGCAGTTCACTCTTTTCTGATTTTCCAATTTCTATTTCTATTTCTATTTCACAACTGTGCACGAATTTGTGTTGTTCAATTACTAAAATCCATATAGACACATTAAATATTGTGGTTGTGACATGACATAATGTAAAAAAGAGGTGTGAATATTTTTGTAAGGAGGGTATGTATCCATTTTGGTAATAATTTGTATTTTAAGCATTTTCTCATAAATGCTGTTTTTTATGCATTACTCGACTTCTGCAAAGCTTTGAGTAACTTTTAGTGGTTTTAGTCCACCACCAGGCCACATTTATACTCAGACAAAGGCACTGTAGTATGACACATCAGAGACAAGATGAGCTACTGCTTTACCAGTTTTAGGCACAAATGACATTGACTTCTGGGAGATGGAACTCTTTAACATGCTCTGCACCAACTGAGTCACATCTGCCGTTGACAAACAGCTAAGGAGTAACCTGAGTCTATGTTCTCTTTACTGGCAATTTTTACATTTTATCATTGAAGTCAATGAGCCAATCTGCAATTTACGCCACAGAGAGCGGGATGAGTGTATTCAGAACCCGGTCACACACCCAATCTCCTACTAAAGAGCAGCGATAATGTAATAATGCCTCACTGATGTGCCAGGCAGTAATGGTGCTGAACATCTCCCATTCATCCAACACTACCTGATCATTGCTTTAACGGAATAATACATTACTGCTGGAAATAGCTGTAAACGTCCAACTTTATCTTGGGAATGTGCTCTCCTTTTTACCTCGGGAAACGTTCGTGTCCCTCGGTAATAAAAGGCAGAGCTATCAGGATGAAATGAAAAAGAGATTGAAACCCTTCTGTCTCTGTCAGAAAGCGTACAGACACACACACAGCATGGCCTTCCTTGTATTTTGTAGCCTACAGGCTGTTTGTATTATTATGATAGTAGTGTATTATGATCCTATGCTTTCTACAGGAATAAAACCAGACATTTAAGCCGGTTTCTTTTCCTCCTATGACTGTAAAATAGGTTTGATTGAACGTTATTTCTCACTTTGTCTTAGCCCTGTCCATTCCTCCTTTCTTGACAAATTGCAGTCAATAATAGCCAACCTAGATGTGCTTAAATGGGCCAGGGCCCACCAATGTTATGGCTGTTCATCCCAATTAAATTGCTTCCTACCTCATGTAATTACAGAAACGAGGTTTAGGAGAAGGTAGTTGGAATACAGAGGTGAATGCAGGGATGCATATAGCATTAGGCAATGTTGCTTAAGGATATAGTCACATAAATGGCCACTTGGAGAAAAAAGAGTTTTCTCATAATTGAGTAAAGATAGAGAAAGAAGGAGGTGACATCTGCCATTAACCTTATATCAGGCCATTTTGTAAATCAATGTCACTCACATTTAATAACAAGTGTAATCACAGGAATTATGCTAATTTAATTTGATGCCTCCTGCATTATGCAAATTACAGCCAAATATAATGAATCCTGACACCTGACCAGTGCGGTGTACAGCATGGGTGTTTCTTCTTATCACAGAGTCACTGCTGACATAATTTAAAGGAAAACATTTAACTGTTGACAGACCTTTGCTCTTATAATTTTTTTTCATTTAGTTTCTAAAGCAAAGGTATTCCAGAGTTCCTGCACATTTTCATGTCAAAATTAGACTTTTTTTAAACACAGCTTTCCAGAATCCTTGAACCTTTTCATTGATTTTAGAACATACTAGGGGTCATTATAACTTTCTACGGTGGGCAGGCTTTAAATAACCTTGAAAGAAACCTGGAGACTGGAAGGAAGGAAGGAAGGAAGGAAGGAAGGAAGGAGCAAAGGAGTTTAAGAAGGATGGACACAAGATAAAAAAGTAGGTTCAAGCCTATATCCTTGAACCTACTTTTTGTCTACAGACACATGTAACAAAACAAGGAAAAAGACAAAAATACTTTTTAAAGGACACAATAAAAGAAATGAAGGAACTACACAGGAAGAAAGGGAGGAAGAACACAGTGAAAAAAGAAACTGCACAAGGATAAAAACGAGAAATGAGCCAAGCAACGCCGGAATAAAGAACACAAGGAAGAGAAGATAGAGAGGAAAGAATTACAAAGGAAGAACAAAGGACGAACACAAAGAAGGAACGAAGTTAGGTAAGACACAAGGAATAAAAGAAAGAAAGGAATGAATAAACCAATGAAGGATCTAAGGGGGAACAAGAAAAGAAAGGACTGAAAGAAACAAAGAAGAAAGGTTGGTAGGAATGACACAAAGAAGGAAGGTGATATGGGGTTAGAATTAATTCTAGAATTAGAAATAATTTTCCATGATCTTATTTTGCTTTTCAAAACTTGTCCAGACGTGAAAAATGCTAAAATCCAAACCTCTGGTTGGTTACACATCAAATTCACACTGGTTGTTATTAAAGGGTCCTTGTGTAAATTTGTACAGCAATTGAGAAAATGTTTCTGTAATAGAGTTGGCAATGCTGAAATACATGAACAGAAGAAAAAAAAAATGTCTGCCACAGAAGCAATTTTCTTTGTGCTGTATTAGTGACCAACATGTCTGCATGACCCACAGACTTTTTACAACAACCCCACAGACACACCGCTATAAGTGGTTCATAATAACAAGGGTGTGTGTGGGGGGGGGGATCCGCGCTTCAGACGCACTCAGCTGGTTCACTGCAACCGAATGTTACAGAGTAAAACAGCATGTCATGCTGCCATTTGACACGGTGAAATAAGATTAGATGAGATCCATTTCAGAGTGCGGGTAGTGCAGTGGCAGGCCATGTTCTGCCGTGCAATCTGCAGTGGGGAAAAAACAGAGCAGTAGGAGGCACGAAAAGTGACAAGGAAATCACTTTAGGTTGATGCTATAACATGTTGGATGTTTATTCTCCTATCAGTTAAAATAGACATCTTTTAGAAATGTTTGTTTAGTGGGTACAGATACAATGTGATGCAAAACTTTGTATTCTAGTTTAACTTTTTCCATTAAAACACAAACTTGAGTGTGGTTACTTGGGATTTAAATTGACAGATTATCACAAAGTAGTGTGCAAATAACAGTCATAGGACACTGATTTTAAAATTTCGCAAAAAAAAGCAAAAAAAAAAAAAAACACGGAAAGTATAGTGTTCGAAAAACCCAAAATACAATCCAGTTCGGTCAGCTGTTACCGAAAGTCATTAAATCTTTGAACAGATTTCACTTTTGTGCAATTAAATCTCAGTGTAAATAAAACTGTTCTGTGAGGGTCTCAAAGGTTGCAGAACATTCTTGAACAAACAATATCATGAAGACCAACAAACCTTCAAGGAGTGAGATAACGCGTTATTAAGGAGTATACAGAAGCAACTGAAAGTCAAGATCAGAGGCAGCAAAGAGGCTTACAGGAAGAAGCTGGAAAACAAACTACAGATGGAAGTCTTGATAGAGCCAATGAGCTGAACACATTCTGCAATAGGTTAAGTTCAGGAACAAGCTCAGCATCCTCCTCTCCTGTTTCCAGCCAAAAATACATCACCCTCTCCTCTAACCCACATCTGTCCTGTCACAACTCAGATGTTTTATCTTCCACCTCAGTCATAAACTCTTCTACTTCCACAACTTTGTCTTCGACTGATTCAGGAGATGCTGCAACCCCCTTTGTCTCACTCTCCCACGTGTCTGTCTCCAAAAGTGAGGTGAAGAGACAGTTAGAGAAACTGAACTGGAACAAAGCTGCAGGTCCAGAGTGTGTCAGCCCCAGAGTCCTGAAGTCCTGTGCAGAGCAGCTCTGTGGGATTCTGCAGCACCTCTTTAACCTTAGTCTGACACAGGAGAAGGTTCCAGTGTTGTGGAAGACATCCCGCCTTGTTCCAGTACCAAAGAAAACTCACTCATCAATGACTGTCATCCTGAAATCCCACATCATGAAGGTCCTGGAGAGACTCCTGTTGCTCCACCTGAGTAAGCAAACTAAAACCTATCAGGACCCCCTGCAGTTTGCTTATCTGCTGGGAGTTGACGTTGAAGATGCCAACTTGCTTCAACCAACTCACTGTCATCTGGAAAAAGCAGGCAGCACTGTGAGGATCATGTTATTTGATTTCTCCAGTGTATTTAACACAATTCAGTCTGATTTGCTTTTTCAGAAACTCCTGAAGACACAGGTGGAGGCCTCAACAACGAGCTGGATGAATGACTACCTGACAAACAGACCGCAGTTTGTGAGATTGAAGGATTGTGTGTCAAATCAGCTGGGCAGCAGCACAGGAGCACCACAAGGGACTGTACTTTCACCATTCCTTTTCACTTAGTACACCTCAGACTTCCAGTATAAGACAGAGACCTGTCATCTGCAGAAATACTCAGACGACTCTGCAATTGTCAGGTGTATCGGAGATCGAGAAGAAGCTGAATACAGAGAGCTGGTGGACCGCTTTGTGGCATGGCGTGGAAAAAATCATCTTAGCTTGAATATGAACAAAACAAAATAGATGTTTGTAGATTTCAGAAGAAACCGGGATAAGTCAAAGACTGTTTTCATCATGGGAGAAGAAGTGGAGGGGGTTGAGGAGTACAGATACCTCGGAGTTCACCTCGACAACAGACTGGACTGGAGAATCAACAGTGAAGCAGTCTACAAAAAAAGGGACAGAGCAGAGTGAACTTTTTAAGGAAGCTGAGGTCCTTCATTGTTTGCAGCAAGATGCTGCAAATCTTCTAAAAGTCTGTTGTGGAGCGTGTCATCTCTTCAAACGGCTCAACAACCTGATAAAGAAGGCTGGTTCTGTTTTGGGGACGACTGTGGAACAACTGGAGATAATGATGCAAACAAGGATTCTTCATAAAATTAAAAAGATTATAGATAAGCCTGAGCATCCTCTTCATGAGACTATCCTACAGCAACAGAGTATCTTCGGTCGGAGGCTTCTTCAGTTTCCCTGCAACACAGACTGCTACAGGAAATCCTTTCTCCCCACAGTCTACAACAACTCCTTGAAAAATGAATTAGTAGTGAGCTACAACAACACTTAATTTACCTATGGGATCAAAAAAGTATTTTTTAATTGAATTAAATTGAAACACAGCAAGTGGGTCGGGGATAAAGCAGTGAAGAAGGTTAAAAACGATTTAGGTTATAAAGGAATGTTCTGAGCTTTGAATATATCTCTGCAATTTCCAATCAATCATCTGAAAACGAATAAATTAGAAAACATATACAAACATACACATAGCCATTACCTACTTTGACAGGCCGGCAGGGAAGAAGCAGCCAAGAAGCCCATGGTATCTCTGGAGGAGCTGTAGAAATGCATCGATCACATGAAGAAAATGTTGGCGTTCCACAAAGCTGGTGTTTATAGAAGAGTGTCAACGGCAAAGCAAATGCTGGAAGAAAGCTTCCAAATAGGATCTGTGTGTGCAGTTCATCACAAGGCATAGGACACACAGCAAAACTGGAAAACGGTTCTCCTTAGTCAGATGAACCCTAAATTTAAATTCATATTTTACAAGCAAAACAAACAAAAAAGTATCTGAACATATTTCCACAGTGAAACATGGCAAAAGCAGCATCATTTTGTGGGGATCTGTTCCTTCAGATGGGACAGAGGAGCTCGTCTGAGCATATAGGGAGACAGAGAAATGCTGTCTGTCTCCCTATAAGTTTGTAGTTTTAACATGAGGAATATAAAAAGTTTAGTTAATATTTTAGCAAGACACTACATTTGGAAAAAGGGACGCCAGCATGTTGCAGAATGATTATCCATTTAAAAGCCAGAGGACTGAATAAAGCAAGTCTAAAAAAAAGAGCTAAAAGCTATTCTGATCTATTCAGGCCTCTATATAAATTGGTAATTTCTTTTTATCTTTATTGCAATCACTTTTAGGTTGTTGCTGCTGGAATAATCCATATACTTTAAATGAGGAGTCCTGTGCTATGCTACCATTCTAGGATGTAAAATGAGCTTCGATCTGTCCCAGAGGTAGCACATCAAGAGGTGGGGAGGTTAGTTGGTCGTCACACCCATCTAGACTCTGGTCTGTGAAAGACTGCCAAAATCAATGCTAATTATGCTGACATCTGCCAGGTGCCTCTGCTAGCTTGACACCTGTTTGCTTCCAAGCAACATGAAGAAACTTCAATCAAGCTACCAAACGAGATGCAAACATTGATGAGAGGGGAAATGATTGGTAAAAGTATTGGCAGCAATGATAGTTGGTGGATAACCAAGTGAAAAGACGCACCTGATGCCTGATTCTCGTTCACTCCTATCAGAATGGAGCTTTAGCCTGTCTTCTGTCCTCTTACGATGTCTGAACTGCAGCTGGGAATGCCTAATTTATCCACCAAGGCTCACTCTAAAGAATGTTTGCAATTTATACCCCTAGGCTGTTGGAAAACCGTCCCTTTAAATATAATTTATCATCGAAAGACAAACCGTCACAAGACTTGATTAATATTTTCAGAGGAATCTTTTAAAGTTTAGAGGCTCATCTAGCCAGCCACATTAGGCAGACAGCTTGCAAGAGGAAACCAATAAACTAGCTTTTGCTGTTTGCTCAGTGAGACCTGGGGCTTGGCAATTCTTCGCCCCTTGAAAGAGATCTGCTGTTGAGGTGACATGAGAAACAAATGAGGCCAATTTCTCCTCCAATGTCCCATCTGATATGTCAATAAATGCCCTGCAGTTTCCGGATGCTCCAAGATAGATTTTTCCTTGCTGCTAGACAATCAGTGGAATACATTTAACTTTTCTCTCATAGGTGATTGGCTCTGGTAAAACCAATGGACTAGTGTTAACTAGCCACTGAAAGTTTGATTTAGACAATTATTTGAAGAATGTCTCTCCCTCTTATTGAAAAAAGATTAAATATATTTTCTTAGCTGAACACAAAACTGGGGAAGGAACCAAAGGATCAATCAACTAAGCAATGGATATAATTTCAACTATGTGGCTTATCATAAAACATTTAAATTTGATTTGTATAAGACAAAAAGAGATATATACATTTAGAATACACAATCGTTAAGTGCAAAAATGGCAGCATTAACCAATCCAATTTTTAAGCACTATTCATTTATTTTATACTTTGACTTTATTTTAAAAGGGACAATACATATACGTTAAACATGAATGCCATCATTTGATGCATCGTAACAGGCTAGTCATTAGTTAAATCTCATTTGCAGTTCCTTGACAGGTTGACAGTAGAAAAGAGCTCAAGAATTGAGAAAGACTATACAAAATAATCAAAGTCCAGCAATTTCAAGATACATCACTATTATTATGCCACTTATCACATTCTTTAAAGAACTAAGAAAATAGCCACTTGCAGTTATTACAGCATGAAGACATATTCATAAACGTTTAAATTATGAATAACACATTTTTACTTTTTTCCCTTTCTTTTTCAGGTTTTCCAAATAATCAAACTTGAAACCCCCAAAAATAGACTAAACAAGAATACTTTGAATTATTTTTTTCTAATTAATGTCCTTATGTCATTGAGTAAAATCCAACTCAAACTGTCAGCCTATAATTTACTTGATTACTAGGCAAGGCAAGGCATTTTTATTTGTATAGAACACTTTCAACACAATGTAATTCAAGGTGCTTTACATGATTAAAATTGGAACACAGCATAAATCAATTTGATGATTAAAATAAAAGAAAGCAATTACAATAAGACAATAATCAAGATAATACAACAATGTTAGGACGATCAGGTAGCATGATGATTTGTATGGCTTCCAACGGAAAAAAATGAGTTTGTGAACAGGTTTTGAGTGTAAAAGGAAAAAAAAGACTGTACAACATTTACCTAAAAATAACAGTAAACATTACAACATGCCAAAAATAAATTCATAGGATGCACTTTGGGTTGACTGTGACTAATCAGGTAGAGTAGTTGGCTATTAATATCAGGGTTTCAGGTTCAATTCCAGCCTTTGCCTTTCACGTGTCAATGATCCTTGGGCAAGACACTTAACCCCTAGTTGTTTACCCATTGGCGTATAAATGTGTGCATGTTTGTAAGTGCATTTGGCTTCATTGTAAAAGTGTTTTGACTGGTCAGCATGAGTAGAAAAGTGCTGTATAAGTAACCGCTGAACATTTTCACATAAAAACAATGAACTTGGGATTTTATTTGACTAATTTCAAGCAATCAATAATTGTAGAATCTGAGAAAATTGGTACAGGGTTTTAAAAATATTTTACAATAAAAAGCATTAATTTATAGCTCTGACTGTGTGTGTAGGACCATTGCCTTTGGTGGTAGGACCTCTGCTCCAGTGACAAGTACCTCTCACCCTCAAGAAGAGTTTCTTCCAGGATTGCCATGTATTTAGGTTCTTCCATGTTCAAGGTAACTCACCTTCATTGTCTGTGCTGAAGATCAGCCACCCCATAGTATTATGTTGCCACTACCATGTTTAAATTGGTGCATAGTTTGTTCAGTGAGAAGAACAGTGTCAGTTTTTCTCTACATCATCTTGGTCAAAATGCACTTTCTTCCACATATTCGAATTGTCCGCTGCATAGCTTATAGCAAACTGTTAATGGCAACTTTTATAGATTTTTTTTTGGATGAAGTTTATCCCAATTTTCATCAAGAGGAAAGCTCATATGTTGTTTGAATGTCTTATTAATCTTAAATTGCTCATTAGGGAACATTTCCCAAAAAGCATGGGAATAACAAAACAAAATGTACAATAGTTTATGCAAGAGACCTAAAAATAATTGTAAAATATATATTTTTAATCCTGAAAAGCTTTTTATTTAAACAACATTTTGTCAAGTTATACATATAATTAAATTAACTGTCTGCTGAGAATGCTAGAACAAGAAATATATATATATATATATATATATATATATATATATATATATATATATATATATATATATATATATATATATATATATATATATAATATTGCAAGTTATCAGCCACAGTGTTTGGAAAATAAATTTAGTTAGAAGAAGACAACTGTAACTTGCAGTTTGTCAGGTGTAGATTGTGATGTCAACCAAATAACTAGAGACCAGAAATGTAAATAGATCTTAAATAGAAATTACAATACAGACTCTATGCGGTTGTGATCCTTATATGCATAAATATAGCCTCATATGCTGAGCTGCAGCATCAATAGGCATTCATTACGTATTCAGCTCATAAAGTCAAATGTTTTTCAATAAATATCATGGGAACAAGGCCCGAGATACTCCACGTTCAGAGACTTACAATAGCAGCATATGTTGAGGTGGATTGAGTCCTCAGGCTCCAATCTGGTTCTCTCTCTGTCCGACTTAAAAGATAAATCATGTGGGCTATTTTTCCATTATGGTAATCAAAACAGTTGCCATATGCATTACTATTATTAGTTTGGTAGCAGCAGACATCCTGTTTTCAATGTGAAATTGTTAGGCTGAACCTTAATTGATACCACAGTTTTAGGACAGTGAAAGATAATTCAACAGCTGGCCCTTTTTATATCTCTTGTTAACACGTTATATATGTTTTATAGGGTGTCAATTGATTTTGTTTTATGTATCTGCTTTATGAGGATGCTGCAATGTGTAGTGAAAAGCATAATTGACAAATAAGGTGATGCAATTGTATTTTTTTGTGGCAATAACAACACAACATTCATTCCAGTCTATTTTCCAGGGCCATTTATGTCTTGTCGTTACCGGTGACAGATGTGGTTTACGTGACTTTTAAGCAAAACAAACAGAACAAGTACTACGGTTCTGGCACTTAAAAGGAGTTTCAGAATGTGCGTTGACCCATGCCCAGAGGCATGCTAATTGATAGTGAGATGCACGTGGAGGCCTAGACACCATCTTAAATTCCAAGGTTGCACTTACTGCCTCGCTGGACGTCCTTGACTGGAGCCAGACGCAGATCTAAAGAGGGCTGTTGGCCCCAACAATGTCATTGTTATGGCCTTTGTCATCTCAATTAGCAGGCTGGTGCTAAAACATAGAGCTCCAAATGGTGGCATCAGTGTTAACCCGGGACGCAACACAGTGCCCATAAAGGCACTTATGCCGAGTGCTGACCACACTGTTTGTCTCTCATTACCTTCAGGCAGCAAAACGGGGCCCAGAGGTAACTCTAATGACCCTCTGTTTCACAAAGATGCTGCAGCCACTCTGCTGCTGGGAGATGGAAGTATGAAATGAAGCGTCTGCTTTATTTTCCTGCACACAAGCTGGGTCCCTCAACTGAATCTGAGCTTGTAAATACAGTGTTTCTCACAACTGTAACTTGTTTGAGAAATAAAAGTCAGTAAAAAAAGAAACTTTTGTCATATAAGGAGCGAAAAAAGCCATTATCCATTACTAAAAATTAAAAAAAAATATATGTACACATATATAACTACATTATTATTTTAGAGTTGATAAGAGTTACAAATTTAAAAAAACATTTTATGACTTTCTTTTTTGTAGAGTATAAAACATAGACAAAATCCAGGCAGATGTGTGTTGATCTTCTTAGGTCAAGAAACTGACCTAAACTGTCTCAGGTTTTTTTTTTTTGGCTTGCTATGTAAAGATATGTATAACTATATATTCTATTATTATAGCAGAAAACCCTCTAAATTCGTTTGATGTATTTTATATAGGGGGAATCAGAATTGAAATAAACTTTAAGTTAATCCATTGGCTTTCTGTTTACATGGAGTATGTGACATAACATTTCTCTTAGCTACACATCTGAATGGAAAAGACACAAAAACACCTTATCCAATTAAGATAGGTGTGTGTATTCATTAGCCAGAAACTTAAAAAATGCATGTTCAAAGCTACTTATCTAAATTATTCAGTTTTTTAACTTTCCATGAATTCAATGGGGGGAAACAATAGAAAAAATACATTTTTACACAATTTAACAAATTTAACTAAAGTATTTTTAATCAAATAGACCATATTGTCAAGCCACTTTCTGTTTAAAAAAAATAAAAAATATTACATCACAAAGAGGCCCGTTTCTCTTGGCCAGTCTTCAAAATAGGAAAGACAATATAAAAAGTCATTCAAATAAGTCAGATGGACAAATTTACCTGTACAGTCACAGCAGTAATTCAAAGAATTAAAAACCTGGTGGGAAAATACAAGTTTATCTTGCCAGCACTCACAGTATGCTAAGGGAGGAACTATTTATTTCCAGTCTTTTGTATATATCTTCCAATAACACTTGATGGTCCCGTAGACAGAAAGTCAGTTTATCTTTAAATGTGTGAGTTCAAGCAATGCTAAAGAATGTCTAATTAAATTAAACCCATTTTAAGGTCAATGTATTTCTTAATCAGTCGTCCTTTTCGGACATTCCCAAGATGACTCCTCAAACTCTGTCCTTGTAATTGGTCCTTTTTACTGTTTTCGCTGTCTACCCTCATACTCTTGTGGTTTTATTGTTTCCTGCACTTTCAGCCCAGGCAGAGCACATAATGCTGTGCATGTTTAACAGTCATTTCCATAAGTAAGTGCAATTTCTGTACAGTTTGTTCCTGTGTAATGAAGTGAAATCTTGTTTGTATTCCCCCTTTATTTCACAAGGAAACCCACTCAAGCAGCAATGAGGGAATTAAAGCAGCTAAAAATTAAAAAGCGGCACTATCTTTAACTGAATGTCACACTATTAGGAAAAAAATCAATTACTTGCATACTAAGTAGTTCTGTTTTTGTTATTTTTTATTTTGCTTTTTTTTTCTTCTCGTCGCTGTTAACATCAGAGTCTATAAGTGACCTTAAAAAGAAAAAATGCAAATGACGTGCGAAAGAAAATGGCTAACATTTATTTATCCTCGCTGTTCTCTTGTCTTGTTGGTGTCATTAGAACAGTTCGCTGCGTCCCATTCTCTCCCATTATCTCTGCTATCAACGCAGCACAGCAAGATTCCAGCAGGGCTATAAATACTTCCCCTGGACCACATACGGCTAACACATCATCTCCCAGACACAGCTTAATGATGGAAAAAAATCTAATGTGTTTTTGCTCTCTTTCTTCAACACATTCTCACAAAACCATGAAAAAAAGTCAGCCGGCTTGCAGAAGTTACACATACATTTAGCTATGAAAAAAAGGGAAGGAAAGAAAGAAAAAATACATCTGTTCCTAAGTGTCGGCAACGTCTAAGAAGGTGTGAAAGGAATGATAGATGTCTGTCTTGATCATCCAGCAGCGCAGGTTTTTGTCGATTGCATCAGGGTCACTGACTGGCTCGGCAAAGCCATTAGAGCAAGAATGCAAAAAGGACACTTTATCTGAATTCATTATAAATGGATCTATATCTTATGTTTAGGGCCAAGGACACGATTTGTATCACAATGCAAATATCTATCATTAAATGTTGACAGTTCATTTTTCCTTGGCAAAGAAAGAAAAATGTTTTGCGTGCAGCTCTCTTTCTGTGCTGTTTCCTTTCCTGATGAAGGGCCACTGAGTAGTTGAAGCAGATTTGTTGTTTAAATTGAATGGTTTGTCATAATTTCATTGTTGGTGGGGGGGGTTATTCAGTTTAATGATTTGCATGTATTGTAACATTACAGGTAAATAGTATGATTAATAGTTTATGTATAATCTGTAAACAGAAAATCAAGAATATGTGTTTTTTTGTTTTGTTATTTTTCAAACAGCAGTATGAACTTTTTTTAAATGATCAGCAGATATTCATAACTTGTATGTCATTGTCATCAAATTTATAGGCTTTATACCATGTGTGGAAGTGCCTTAAAGAGTATAGGGTTTTCTTAAAGTATGTTGTTGTTATTGCTAAGTAGCCTATGGATAAACTATTGAAATTATTTAGATTTACCCCACCATGGTTGTTAATACATTTGACCTAAACAAATACTGAAATGAGCAATAATTTTAAGTATAAAGGCAAAGGAATGCCTGTTTTAAACTATTCGGCAGTCTGTTTTTGTGCAATGTCAGCATAAAAGTTTTTTACAAGAGAATGACACAAAAGGGACAAAAGATTGTTCTATATTCATAACGCTTAATAGTAGGTTATCATCCATCCAGCCATCCAGCCATCCATCCATAGAAATATATTTGAGTCTGGAAAAGTATTGAATTTTCATAAAGCAGATAGACCTCCAAATAAGATTTATTTATTGCTAAACTCTCCTTAAAACAAACTCACACATTTTCCAGAGTGGTGCCCAATGCATGGGTTGAGTTGCTGTCCAAATGTCTGGGCATGTCAGTCAAGGAGCAAAAGGAGCATCCCGTTGTGCTGCTATCCAAATAATGGCTATAAAGCGTAGCTAACGGTGTCCTCTGAAACGTGCTCAGGTGGAAAGAACTAGACAAACAGAGACAGCCACTGCAGTGCTGCATGACACAGAGGACAAAGTGAGGGCCTCATTTCCTTCTCCTAATCAGTGTTTACATCCATCCCACTACTTGTGGTGGTGACTTGGGACTGTGTGTTTCCATCAGCAGTAGTAACCTAACAGGACTGGAGTCATGGCTAATCTTGATGAAAACTGAAATGCCCCATCCATCGCTTTCTTCCCAATTTCATAATTCTTTTCACATCCGTCTTTGAAACCCCTTTAATGTAGGCAGAGAAAAGTAGAGCTAATTAAGGATGTAAATGGTGCCTTCTAACTCACTAACGCACTAAATCGTCTCTTACCTCAGCTGAAATAAACGTTTCATAGAAGTCAATGACAACTTTTACTGGAGTGTAGTTATTTGCATTTTTTGCGTCCATCAGTTATGGGAATATATAGCTCCTACAGAGCTGAAGCATAAGCTGCATTGCACAGCTCTTTTAACCCTGTAATGCAAGATCAAGCTTTTGATCAAATAAACATTGTACAAAAAGCACAAGGAGACACAGCAGGCAAAGTAAACAAGTGTTAAGTCTGTATACTACCCCATGAGTCTAAAATATGTCAGATTTTATTATATATGTAAGTTTTAAAGGGTTTAGAAGGATAACACTGAAGTTGCACTTTGCAGAAAGAGCTACTTTATTAGTATTTAGATTATGTAAAGAAATCTAGAAATCTTCAAACAGATAAAAGATAAATGTGACTTTCTAACTGTTTTAAAGTAAAATTGTAATTGTAAGACCTAAAAGAACCCAACAGACCCAAAAAAGGATTGCGCTCCTGGACTTAGGATCATTATTATTCTTTATTTATGTACATGCCTTACCAAATGTTTCAAATATCCAAACACCTACATTTCTTGTCTATTCTTGTTCGTATTTTCATAGTAAAATGTGGATATTTGTTCACAAGATATCGATAGCGCTTTCTGCCTCTTACACCTCTGGCCTTAATGTTTGAATATATGGAAATAGCTCAATGTGAACAGCTGGAGGCCAGAGCTAGTGTTTTACTTGAACACATTAAATATATTTGTCACCAATCTTTACATTAATGACAAGATCTGAGGCCTGTTGGACAGGGTGGGCTTAAGTGGACTATAATGCCAGAGGTTTCAGCATAAATATATGGGAGACACCAACCTGCAGAGTTCGGAGCAACCAGAAAATCAGGGTTGAGAATACTTAGACCTTCCTAAAATTTTTCAATTTGCCATAAATGCAATTTCTTCATCAGAAGCCATTTAACCTTATCTTAAATGTAAAAAAAAAAAAAATAATAATTCTGAAATACAAAACATTCATTGACTGTGACCTCACAGAGGCCCATAGATTGTGTTGGGCTAGCCATTGATTGACTGCCCAGGAGAGGGACCCCATCATTCTCTCAGCTGTTCCTACGTTTCATGCAGCTCAATCCATTTACATTTAAGCACAGCACTGCTCAGCCTAATTAGTTCCATGGCTCAATTATTCTACATTGTGGTCAATTCATTTATCACCTTGGATGTTAGTTAAAAGCCTGTTTTTTAACCCAACACTATTTATTGCTTTTACTGGGTTTTTTTCCTCATAGGAAGATGAGATGAGTTTGTGATAACTAATCAAAAGAGTGTCATCTGAATTGTTCCAATTACTTGTAACTTGTAGAAACCAAATGGTATCTTTGATACTGTTTATGTTTCATGTAATTACAAACGTGCATAAAAGGAAGGCAAAATGATTCCTGCACTGAGTGACTGGGCTCACCCTGTGGCATACTGGCTGGCATTGTCCACTGGCTGCAATCTTGCTGAGGTCTAAGTCTCATATTTTAGCTAAAAAATGGCAAGCAACCAGGGGACTAGATCATTTGTTTAGACAATCTAATGTTTGATTTACTGTTCACATACTTTCAGAGTTCTTTGTACATAAGGAAATTTTCTGAAAACCTCTGGTATTGGAAAATCAATAGATCTAAGATGTGTGGACTAATCTTTACCTTGTGGTATACACACACAGAGAGTCAAAGCTGTCCATTCCCTGCTGTTTTACATACTGAATGAAAGTACCAAAAGCTGGGAAGGTAGGTTTGTGTTTATATCCCCTTTGCTGGACAACCAGTTGGTTTTACAGCATTGTGCAAAGGTCCCAAATCTTATCTAATTAATTTTTATTTTGCTTTGTTGTAAGCTTTTAAAGTTCTTATTGTCAATAGCTCTTCAGACTTTATGAAGTTCTGTCAAAGTTGTACTTTTATTTTTGATTCTTGTTCCTTTTGCACCGATTGTGTGTTGCTTGCACTTTGACCATAGCAATATGTAAAGAGTGGCAAAATTGGCAAATTATAGGAGGAAAGTTTGCCTATTCATGGATTATTTTGGAATGTATCTAAAATACTCAAAAGAAAATGCAGCTTGGGAGGCTGAACTACCTAAGGTGCAATTCTACTTGACATGTTATTGGGTGGTCTTTGCAAAGCAGCAAATCCAGAAGCACCTTTTGGTGCTCTTTGGCTGTATCCTTAAGAGTTGAGATAAAAACAGAACAGTTGATGTTAGCTTCTGTGGTAGTTCCAGTGTGTGTACTAATGGATATTAATTTGGTATTTGAACCATTTAAACAGGAACTTATAAGCTTTTTTTAGAACCCCTGCAAAGTGTAGTACAAAGGTTTTGGGGCTAATAAATTGTATCCAACCAGATTTCTATACATACTGTGATTTTATTTTCAGTGAGACATATCTAGATCAAAAGGATGTTTTTTTGGTCTTTTTAACATATTAATATAAATTAATGCTTGAAATATATCACTCTTTGTTTAAAGAATCAATAAAATCTAAGAGTTTCACAATGTGAACTGATTCTCCTAAAAAAATTTTTTTAGATATTAATCCGCTGACCACAAAATAATTAAAAGTTGCTCAAATCTAACAACACATTCCAAACATCTGGGGAAACATTGCTGAAAACTTCATTCAGAGAATAGAATAAAAATTGTCTCCTTGAAATCATCCCACAAATAACTGAGGGATGAGGCTTTTGCACAGTATTGTATCCCACTTGTATTCACTTTACTAGTACCGGGTTACCTCAGACTGCATGTCTGTTATCTGCTGAACGGAAGTGTAATGAGTCGACCTCTCTGGAGACTTTAATGTCTAGTACGGTCTCTGAAAGCAGAAGCCATTTTCAGGCCAAGCTACTCCAAAGTCCCCAGCAGGGAGACATGAGCCAATCTCAGGCCCCGCCATGGTACCCACTGTCCTTACACTCCCACATCCTTCCCTTTTTATCTGGAATCTATTTTCCTTCTCCGCACTCCCCCCAACCATCTTAAGGTAACTCCATCAGAAATTTTACCTCTCCCGTTCTCTCCTTCACTCCGCCTCTCACTCCCCAGTTTCCTCCTCTCATGATGGATGAGCTCCACTCTGGGGTGTCTCAGCCTGTCCATCATGCGCTGCGATTAGGAATTAAAAATTGCAAACGTTTCACAAAAGCCACCCCCCATTCTTTTTTCTCCTCCAAATCCACCTTTTATCCAACCATCACCACCATTAACACCACATTCCCATACAGCCTTACATACTATCCCCTGTTCAGATATACCAAACACCTACATTTATCTAAGTGGGGAGGAAAAAAACCTAATTTATTTTGTACTTCCCAGATAATTTAAGTTTTTTCACCCCCTTTCCTTTCTACAGGAATTCTCCATTTCCCTATAAAATGAAAATTCATCTAGAATTACATCTTATGTCATCATTATGTTTATTAAGCGTGGATGATGTATATGAACAGCGCTGGCTTGCTGCTGAGTGCTTAATGATGCATAAGATTAAGCCGAGGCTCTCAGCTGCGCTGTGACTCCCCTCTGGTACCCATACTGCCGAGGCATGCTGGGAGTACAAGCTCCAAACGGCCATCAGGTGAAAGGAACTAACATCTCTCTTTTTGGCTCTTTCTGTGTGTGTTTATGTTTTTTGCATGCCGGTGAATGGAGGACTGGTTTTCCCATGCATGTGTAAGAACGAAAAAAGAGCAGAGCAATATCCACTGTGCCTTATGGCATTTCCCCACCAATAGTAAGAATATCTAGCTTTTTCTCCTGCTCAACATGCTCGGATCTTGGGATGTTGCTTTCTTTTTGCTTCTCTATCAATTCTTTGGCCTTTTTCTCTGCCTTTTATCTTCCTTCCACCCCTTTTTTCCCTGTTTGCCACAGCACTCTATGACAAAAACATTATCCTTCTGCTGCTAAACAATCCAATAAAACCTCTCCACAGGGAGGAAGTTAACCTCTTGTCTGTTCGACTGATGCCTTCCCGGTCACGTGACAACTGCCACAGTAAATTCAAATCATTAGTCTCCCAGCCACCCCCCTCCACCACCCATCAGAGAAGGGAAAAAAACTTCTATTAGTAATGGAGACCCCGTATGAGACCTTCCGCAGAGAGTGCTGCCTTCCCCTATTCCCAGTGGAGAAATCCTGTGCAAAAAACTAATTCTACTTTTAATAATCTGTCATCAGGACCAGAGGCAGTCATAAATTATGTGGGGGAGCATGTGCAAGAGGAAGCCACAAGAGGGAAATCGGGATTGGAAAGAAAATCGGAGCCTCAAGTTTGACAAAACTTTCGGGAGAATAAATAACAACCTACAAACTGAATTGGTTGTTAAGTCACAGCTGAGCGAGTTGTCAAAGCCATTCCAATCAGCCAATGCAGATGAGGAGTTTATAGGTGGGGCTTTATCGTTTGTTTTCCTGTACTCCTCCCTCTTTTTTATATGCAAGCCACCTTTTCTCATTCGAGTCTCCTTCAACTTATTACATTATGAGCCTGGGCTGGTTTTACCATTAACTCCTTCAGTGCCAAACCATAGAGTACCATAGTAGGAATATTTCCACCAAACCTATTTGTGTGCTGATGCCAGAACTGGCTCTTTAGCAGGCAAGCAAAATTTATTTATACAGCACCTTTCACATAACAAAGTGCATTACAAAATAACAATAGAAATACAATTTAAGAAGCAATTCTTTAGTAAAAACAATTTAGATACAAGCTCAGTGTTATTATATTGCCATATTTTTTCATCTTTTACAAGTCTTATTGTCTTATCTGTTTGGTTTGATCTCTGGTGGACAATTGCAGTTGATGGAGAGATGTTGACTACACAACTCTATTTATTAATCTGAGTAACCCTGTGAACATCCTTCTGTGGGTTATATCCTCTTGTTCATGCAGGGTCAAAGGGGAGTTGCCTATATCCCGTGGTTATTGGGCAAAAAGAAACACCAGGACAGCTGCCAGTCCATCACAGGGCAACACGGAGAAACATGGCAAACAAACACTCAAACCTAACAGCAATTCAGACAAACCAATTAACGTAATAGTCATGTATTTGGACTGAATAATGAAACCCAGAGGCATGAGTAGAACATCCAACTCCGTTCAGAAAGACCTAGGAACACAATTCATCTACTTTATTTGTTAATGCTATTAATAAAAAAAGTGTCGTGAATCCTTCAAATCTTACTACAAAGATTAATTACACAGAGGCCTTTGCTTTTATTGCGGATTGAAAGGAAAGGGCGCTAAACAAGTAATGGCACTGGTTTAACGCTGACATTAATTTCGCCACTATGAAAATCCTTTTTATCTTAAAGACTCAAGTCCCTCATGATCGTGAAAAGATCCTCTGGCTTATGTTGCTAAGAATACAGAAAAGCACTCTCTCTCTGCCTAGAGGAATATGGACTCTCCAGACCTTTACTGATCACTTTAACAAAGAAAATTATCAGAAGGAGTGTAGCGAGGGAGGACAAATTTGAAACATGACCAGGGTGCCTAGTGAGAAAACGAGAATAAAATGCCATCAGCCACAAGGGTCCGCTCTTTGTTTCCCATGTCAATATCTGTGTAAACTATCGACATGCATCATAATCGTTCCCTTCTATCAAGTGTGGACTAAAGAACAATCTCCATTAGGTGACAGCACCCCGGCAGGTTGATAAATGCTCCCTGACGAAAGGGAAGGAATTGTGTAAAATAAAGAGGCATGTTCCAACAAGTCTTGTCAAAATGGTATTGATTTAATCATCTGCAGAAATACACATTCTTGGTTAGTGTAGCGTGGCAGTGGAGACGGCAGAAGCTGGGATACGCTTTACAGTTGTTGACGCGGAGACGCTCTCCCTCATTGGTTTCGCAGGTGATGAAACACACACTGAGCCGCTCTCTCTCCCTCTTCAATCAGATGTTATTCTGCAAAAGAGTGTCTGAAAATCTCTGCTCTATTTTTATTTAGCAATGAGAAATATAACTGAATGTGAGTGGGCGAGTCTATTTGTATCAGACCGGTGTGACCAGCCGTCTCCTTGGCCTCTCAGCAGAATGCAGGGGCGATAGATAACAAAAGCCCTCCATCATCCGGACACACCAGTGGTGTTCCAGTAGCTGAAGTGAGATGGCCAGAGGTCTTGGTGTGTTTATTTAACATCAGGGTATTGGAGAGAGTGGCTCACCTTGGGACAAATAGATCCCCTCTTCCCTCACAGTAAACAGTGTAGAAAAACAACTGCAGGTCTCATTGCTCTAAAGTACAAGTTCATCAAGCAGGTGGGTGGAGTTATCACTGAAGACTTACTACAGAGATACTACAAACATAGGCCTGGGCAAGTTTGCTGTGGCACTGTCCAAAATGCTGGGCTACCTCCCCTACTAAGATAGGCATTGCTTTATGCTTGTTATTTAAGTTATTAAATCTGGGGCAACAGTGACTAAGTCGACGTAATAGTTGATTTGCATTCTGAGGATTAACATTTCAATTCCAGCTTTCTCCTGACAAGTTTTGAAGTGCTCCTGAGCTAGGCACCCCCAAGATGCAAAGCAAGCTCTGTATCAGTCTGTATCAGGAATTGGTAATAGTGGTTCCAGTGTAAAGCAGTTCGAGCAGTTAGTACAACAAGAAAGGCACTATATAACTTCAGCCAGCTTACCATTTAAATTAAAATCAAGCCTGAAATACCTTACACTGGCTGCAAAAGTCTGCTGTTTTCTTATAATTGTAATAATTTGGGAGGTTAAAGGGGATGTTAATATCTGTGCAAAGCCCATCTGAACAGTGATGAGTTGAACACAAATTATGTGCGTCGACCTACAAAGCAAAGATGGTTGCTGAGGGGGTTGGAGACAATCCCACAGTCACCTGACATTGACATGTCAGTGAAATGGCGGTGGAGGCTAATACCTCATCATATTGAGTTTGACTTTGGGCTGACTGTGGTAGGCACCATAAAACAATGGATAACATGGTGGACAAACAGGCATAAAATGCCAAAAAAAAGGATTAACAGAGATATCCAAATCAGCTTTAGTCTGCAAGGGATAATTGAAAACACTAACCTTTGAGATACTCATAGAATTTACTGTGTTGAGATGTGTTAAATATTTAAAAACAAATTAATCTTTTGTTGCACCAACATCATCTCATACTTTAGCAAAAATCAAAAATTTATTCAAGCCACCAAAATCTCTTGTCTCTACTATAGCATGACTTCTCTTTTCCCTGGGTATTAAAAAAACGACTTGATACAGAGGCCTGTTTCTCTTAAGTGATCTTCTAAATGGATAAAACAGGGAACGATAACAGTTATTTAAAGCAGATGTGTGTTTATTAATTTGAATAGGTCTAAAACAAAAGGAGCTCCTCAACTAAACTTGCCAATATCTACATTCAGAGCAATACTAATAATAATAAAAAATGGACCTGTGACAAACGATAAAGAACTGGCCTAGTCTTACTGGATGTAAACAAACCGAGTGAGTAAAAAATAAAATCTCTTAAACGTCTTCCATGATCAGTATATCTTAGTGCCTTATAAACATCCCACCAGATGTGGCAAAAAGTCTAGGGGCCAGCTAATTTTTCAAATCATGCCCCTTTTCATACTCGGTATTCATCACTTATCACTGATTCATCACTCCCAAAACAGCAAGATTTAAAAAAGCTAAACTAAAGGTAATGATGTAAACACTATTATTGGTTGGGTAAAGTGTTATTGTTGTGCCTTGCAATCTTTGCCAGCCACTCTATAAAATATCTACAGTACAAAAAAAAGGCCATCTCTCTAAAATCAGGACATAACTCATCATATCAAGGCAAGAGCCAAGCTCCAGACATTATTCAGTCCACGAGGACAGCTGGAGAGGTGTGGAAGACACCTAGTGTGAGCACAGGACCTTTATATATTACCTCCTGCTCCAAAGTAAGGACACAGAGAATTAAGATAACTGCCCTGTCAGAGGAGAAAAACAGATGAACCAGCCAGACCTGACTGAACTGTTCACTTACTGCAGCCACGGCCTCGTATAACAAACCGCAGACCAAACAACACCTTTTCAAATCTAATTTTGATTGGTAGGTGTTCTGGTGGAGGTGTTCAGCTTAGCCTTTTGTCTTCTTACAGAGTTTGTCAAATACAGTTCTGAGATAATTTGCTTGCTTTTATCAGTTATCGATACTAATTCCAGGGTGTTTTAGGCTGTTCATAGTAAAGTGAGTTTCTATAAATTACAGAACCTCAAAAAAATCTAAAAGTTATGTCACTTTTGTTCCATTTGTATTTTGTACGGTGAAGTGTCTCTTTGAGCCCTGCACCTCTGGAGTTGGTGAAGTTTTGGCAGAAATTGGATCACTTTATATGTTGTGCTCAAGGAGGTAGTTGTTCTTCTTAAAGTGCAGGAAATTTACTGTCTAGCCACTATGATATCCTACAATTTTTAGAATTGTGTCTTTTCCTTTACACCTGATCCATTTAACAATGTATGTAGGCATATCTAAAATGTGTTTTACATAGGTCTAAACATGAAGAAAAAGTGAATTTGAGGACAATTAGAACCTTTCAAATCAAGGAAGCATGTTTGTCGCTTAAGAGGAAACCTGTTTTGTATAGTATGTGAATATTGGGATAAAGGCTGTAAAATGTTCATCTTGCTACAATATAAGGACAAAAGTTAGCTCATGATGATGTCATATTCTTTTTTCTTCCAAAGTTAAAAACCTGACGATCACATTGGAATATAGCTAAACCCAAAAGATATTTATCCTCAAGTGGTCAAATAAATACTAAAAAATATTTATCATCTGTGAGGTTCTGGGTCTGTGAGCAGAGTGTGTTTGTGTTTCCCTTACCTATCTCCCATTAAGGGTGCGGGAGGCAGGGACAGTGTCAGCAGCAGGTTATGCAGGTCAATGAGGAGCTTCAAAAAAGAAGCAGTGACCCGGAGCAGGGGCTATATGGTTAAACACCTGAGAGTAGTGGTACTCAGGCTAGTTCCTAGCTCTATGAATCAACCCTTCCTGAGTTTTGAAACTTACCTTCATTCTTTGTCTGTCCCTCACAGTACTCAATGGTTTCCCAAGCCTCCAAAACTGACCATCTCCCACTGCAAGCTATGGTTTCTGAGCTCATGCTCATCTGCATGTCCACTCTTAAGTACGATCCCTACCAGGCTGCTCCTGAAGAAAGAAAGAGAAAAAGGAGCATCAACACCACGTCACATCCACATCTCTGCCCATCTCAGTCAACCCACCCTTCTCAAAATATCTCAAATTAATCCTGCAAGTTGGAACCAACATCGCCTAGTTCACAAAAACAGATCATCAACCCTGCTTTACATTATTAAATTAAATTCAGTTTATCTATATGGCGCCAATTCACAACATGTCATCTCAAGGCACTTTACAAAAAAGTAATTTCAATACAATTATACAAACAATCCAATCAGTTAAAAGTTTTCTGTTCAAGGATTCCCAGCAGATTGCATTGAGTGATTGATGTGAGGTTGTGCCTGGAACATGCAGACTCCGACTACAGCAATCCCTCCTACTGAGCAAGGATGTAGCAACAGTGGAGAGGAAAAACTTTCCTTTAACAGGAAGAAACCTCCAGCAGAAACTGGCTCTGTACAAGCGGCCATCTGCCACGACGTTACTCATTTATCATCCTTACCCCAGGCACAGTCCTTCCTCAAGATCCACTGTTTCCCTTTCCAGTGCTGAATATCCACCCTGTCAGAGAAAAACAACATTTTACTATTTTCTTGAGGTCTGAGTCAAGTGTGTGTGCTCTAGAGTTTCTCGGAAAACATGACAGAACCATCTGGCCTTCCAGACTCTGAGACACACTTCCACTCAGCCCTTTCTGAACAGTGGATTCTGCTCATCTTGCATTAAGCTCCACTTAAGACTCTGTCCCAGCAACAGATGACCTTACTCCAGAGATTTAATAATCACAAAAAAAAATTCAATTACCTCAGCACCCATATTCCTGCACCTTCCGTCCAGCCCACTGATTTTCCTAAGTCAGTTCTTCCCCTCATGTCAAGTGGGCATTCTCACCTGGGAGCTTAATTCCACAAGCCAGATCCTGGCAGGGGACTCCCCAATTGGCTATCCACAGTCCGAACCCAAATCATTTAATGGGTACATGCTTCCCAGTTCTAATATCACCCTTGAATAAGATACGTCCAAAAAACTCTCTCCAATGGTTCCTAAGTCCCTTCCTCATTAGCCTCAGTCCTTAGTTCCTTTGTTGTATGCCTGAGACTTCCCACTCACCTCAGGGTGCATCTGGTATTCCATGTTTCCCAGATAAGACTTGTTTCATCCAGTCTAAGCATTTGACATGAAAAAGAAATGTCTGCACAACACAACATGTACAATTGTTTATTGTATTATGTTATTTTAGTAGGACATGGGTAAATTCTATAGCACTAGCACATCTAAGTTGTAGCACCGATGTCACTGAATTCTTCTGCCCTCAATATCCTGTGTCACATAAGGATCAGATATGTAAGAAGGTGAATCTGGAATATCGTAATTTCCGGACTATAAGACACACCTAATTATAAGCCATACCAGCCAATTTTATTAGAGAAAAACACAAATGCTTACATATACAAGCCACACCTGATTATAAGCTTTGTGCACATAGGGGATTGTCGGGAAAAAGATTAGTGTTTGAGGAAGCTTCCATTTTATTAACATTTCAACATGATGGAAACACCTCAGCCATCCTCTCTCTGAATGTTCATCCAATCTTCAATAAAGACTTCAAGTTCAGTTCATCTATGTGTCAACGGTGCAATAGATGTCAATATCTATGTGTAATTTAAGTGCAATTTCCTTGTATTTTTTATTTTATTTTTATTATTCTATCTATTCCTTTTGTATATTTTATTTATACATGTCTTGTATTTATATATGTGTACGTTCTGTAACTTGTCGGTGCTGTGCTACTGGAAACCGAATTTCCCAGAGGAACCCGCCCGAGGGATTAATAAAGTTCTTATCTATCTATCTATCTGCTTTTATTACCTCTGAAAGCTTTTTTCGTTTTATTGCAATGAGACAGTTTGTCATGCTTGTGTCTCCAACGTCTCACCATTGATTCATTGATGCCAAGGGTTCATGAACCAGCTCTATTTCCTTCTTTGGTAGCCAGCTCGACTTCCTTTAACTTAAAAGCTGCATTGTATACATTTCCTTGTTTGTTTTCCATAATGAGGGTTTCTGCATGAAAACTTTGTTTTTGCAAACTGTCTCGCTCTTGTAATGTCTGTCTGTTCCAGTTTTGCTTTCATTGTTCGCACAAAAGACTAAAAAAGAAGAAATATATAACAAAATCTTAGAAAATGTATTCTATGTAAAAAATGTATTGACCTGAGCCAGATGAACAAATCAGGCAAGTAAAAAAAGAAATTTGGGTGATAACCTTCAAAGTTCTGTAATCACAATAACAACACCTGTGTATTAGAAAGTCCAACAATTAATGCTTGTGCTACAGTTCTGTAAAAACACTGACACCGACTAGCAACACAACAAGACAAGCCACCATGAGTACTATTATGTATTTGATCATTCTGCTCATATTCTAGTAGTAAGTAATCCCAAATTGGACTCTGCCGTTTTCTCTCAACCTTTGGCAGACTGCAGCTACACAGACGACTTAAGTGATTGTATCTGCCAGGGACCGGCGATAGGGTAGGGTTTGCAATATATCATTGAAAATTCTCCTCACGGTAAAAAAATATCTCCTCATGATAATCACAATAAGTTTAGTTAATTAAATAGTTGTCTGAGCGCCCGATTCACTATTCATGTGCGGAGTGAAAGCAAGCATGGCGGAAGGAGTGAATCTGAGGAGGAACTTGTAAAGTGAGGAGCTACCACCACAATTTGGAACTGGTTTGATTACAGAAAATCAGGTGAGGAGCGAACTACTGTAATATGCAAAGTTTGCAGAAGTGGTTACAAAAGAGTGGAAACACATCCAATTTGTTCCACCTTCTGAAACACAAGCCACAGTATTAAGAATGTCTGAAGATACACGAGGCAACGGAAGCGTCAACTACAAGTGGACGTATGGGTAAGAAAATTCCCACCCAGATTAAAATTGCCAAAGCTTTTGCTAATTGCATCCATTCTGATAAGCAAAGTAAACTATGCGTCGAATTGACGGAAGCAGTGGCGTTTTGTTTGACAAAATACATGGTGCCGTTCCTAATTGTCGACAAAGAAGGATTCATGGAAATGGTTCATAAGCTGGACCCAATATATAACATACCCTCAAGCAAGTACTTTTACAAAACAGCCCTGCTAGCGATGTATGAACTGCGATAAGGTACAAACTTATCTGTCTAGGGCAGATTTTTATGATCCAACTGCAGACATTTGGAGTAGCACAGCGACTGAGCTTTACATTAGCCGTACATTTTTGTTGTGTGATGTTTTTCAGCACATTATGAAGTTTTGCTGCAGACTGTTGAATCATCATTCCAATTCCTTCTTCTGATAGCTTGCAATCCAAAGGCGCATTTTTATTTGCCTTGAAAGGGGGAAAAATAATGGAATTTTATAAAATGTTCCCGTTCTGTTGTTTTTTATTAAAGTGATTTGTGCAACCAATGGCACAACACATGATCGCATCTGTTTCTGGTGACAAGTAGAGCAGTAGAGCACGGACCGACGTAGACCGATATTTCTAGACTTTATACTGATGCATGAGACACAGAAATGAAAACTGAGCACTTTTTCTCAATAAATTCAGTTTGTTCTAGTTAGTTTTGTGAACACTAATGCAGTTACAGTTCATTTTCATTTTGTTGCAAATTTTCGTTTTTATTTTTATTTGACTCAACAAAAATATTTTTTCACTTCTAGTTTTTGTTATTTCAAATAATATTCAAAACAATAATAACCTTGTGTCAAAGCATGCTTATATTCACAAAATTACAGTCATTTTCACTTAATGCTGCTTATCTTCATGGACCATAGGAATGAAAGGCAAATTTACAACATAACCTGTTTGAGGGAGTATAAACTTTCCTTTGAAACTACTGTTACTTCATATAACATTTCAATTTAAAAACTTGATTCAGATAATTTGCTCAGGTTATCACAAAACCCTAAGATAGGTAGAGTACATCACTAATGATTTAAAGCAGCATCAAAATGAGCTGATACTCATACTAAACGGGTAAAAGACGAATGCATCACTCAGACCTCTTCATTCATCTTACTGTTAAGGCAATTTTAATCTTTATGTCAATAATGAAGATGTGTGTGGTATCAAGTAGTCAAGGTAATTAATAGGAATGTCACCAACATTGTATTAATAGCATCATGCATGGCATCAATTTAGTGTAAATTGTCGTTTTGACAAGGCACTTTAATTAAAACTATCAAACGAGAATTAAAAGGAGCGTGGTGGTAATTTTGGGAGACTATCAAATAATGTTACCATCTGGTATTTTTGCATGTCTTATCCCTGCTAATTATAAGTGATGCTCAAAAGGTTAGAGGCACTTCGGCAGATACAGTTATTACCACAATACAGTCAATGGAATAACCATAAATCAGAAGACATAGGTAAGAAACTGTCTCATGACCTATGTTATATTAACAAAAATTATAAAGTTCCCTACAAAAGTATCCATACCTCCTGAACTTTTGCACATTGTATCACACTGTTTTAACCAGAAACATCAGTAGATCTTTTTCTGATTGTATTATAGAAGTAAAATGATACATGGTTTCTAAAATGTCTTAAAATAAAAATCTGAAAGCATTTGAACTCAGCTCATGTGAGTCAATACCTTATCTAGAAATACATTTTGCTTTTATCTTTATACTGCAGGTCTTTTAGGGCATGCCTCCCATTTGCAGGGATAACTGATGTTAGGTTAATATGCAGTGTTGTGTGTCATACAGAATAGTGGCATTTACACTGAGATGAAATTGAACACAATTTGACCTTATTCATTAATCAGGTGACTTCTTGAGACCATTCAACAAAAAACTCCAGAGCTGCCCTACTTATGGCGGTATTATGTTGAAGTAGCTATGTAATGTTAGTTCTGATTTGATTTTTTTATAGATTTATGTGCAGAATTTATTTGGTTGAGCCCTTGCATGTCAGGATGATTATTCCCTCCATTTTTGGATGCTGTGAAGCTGGAAGGATTTCTGCTCTTATTTTGTTAGCTGTTACGATGCCTCTCTTGTAATTTTTAGCTTGATTATTCCAGGTAAATCATAGCCTAATTTTGTATTGTCTTTAACACTGTAGAGAGATTATTATTTCAGAGAGGAATCTGGTATATACTTGAGTTTTAAAAATTATTTATTCCTAGTGTGTGTAGTTTTAGCTTACTGTGCACTGAATCGATGACAGAAGCATATAGGCCAAGCAAATCACTTTATGGCTCAAATTGTCAATAGGGTATTCCTTCTAGTTTAACGTGTTAACCATTTACACTGATGTTAAAAGTGAAAGAAAGACTGTGTTGATGCATGCAACTTTGTATTCTTCTCTGCTGTGCATGGATATCATCAAAAAGCTGTCCCTAACACTATTTAAAAGTTTAAATTTGCATCATACATATAAAACAGCTTAAAATAAAGCAGGAGAACAGCTTTGTTTAGATTTTTTCTCTATTAAAGGTGACATATAATTATTACGTTTTTTACACACTTTATAATAGGTCTATGGTCTATTGAAAATGTGTTAATAAAGTGCTTTGTACAAAATAACTCACATAGAGCAATATCACCAGCTCAATTCTTTACAATTTCGGTCCTTTTCAGAAGGATCTGTTTAGAGGGCTCTGTCACTGTTATGCAAATGAGCGGTTGCAGACTACCAAACTTATTAAAAGTTTGCCATACATGACACAATGGCTTGAAAGTGGAATTGGTGGGCAGAGTTTGACAGGTGAGGGGCAGGAACATGTAAATTCTGTTTATTTTGATGTCACAATAAGGCACATTTTCAAGTGGCCTAAGATTTCTGACCACAAAAAAAAAGTCTAAAAATTCATGGATGTTTTTTATTCATGATAGGGATGTTTATAGATACAGATAGAGTAATTATTAAATGTAATTTAATAGGAAAGTTTTTTGTTTTTTTTTACCTGGACCTTATGTTTTTTAGCAAATGTTACTTTAATTTACTGACTCAGACACGTTTGGAGCAAGTTTGGACTCCTCTCAGAATGTCTCTCTGAAGTGCTTATTATTTCAGTTTCGGGGTGATTTAGACGCAAAAATACAACTACAATGCAGTACTCTACAGACATCAATATGGTTCATGTTTGTGTTTCCAAATTGTACTAACCGAATGACCAATTGGACTAACTGAAGTTTCCACATGCTCCCTTTCCGGCCGTGCGACGTGATTAAAATCCCAGTTTAGCGTGAGTTGAAATCGGTTACATTAAAATCCCGTAAAAACCCTAGAAGCTAATACCTTAGCACCTCTAAACTTATAGGGGAATATCGCTAACTATCCATAACAAGACCTAAATAACAGCGTATTGGATTTAAATAATTCCTTATTACAGGCAGCAGACTCCTGCACCCAATTATTCCCATTATATGAATATATGCTGATTGTGACTGGATATGAACTTGAGCCAAATGACTCCAAGTAGCTCCAAACTTGTCTGGGTGAGTAAATTAACTTAATATTTGCTTAAAAGAAGGTCCAGTTTGAAATAAAAACCCGAACAGTCCCTTAAATGATAATTACTGAAAAAGTTGATGAAAAAAAGATTTTTCACATGGGATCATGTGATTTTATAGCTAACATGTGATATTTTTTTTTCTGGTTGCAGTTTAAATTAGCAATCCCAAAGATGTCTGTGATGACACTTGAGTAATCAATACATGAGTCAGGTATGAGAATGTTAGCATAAGTAAATGGATGAGTGCAGCGGATGTTTGCAACAGATGAGAAAGTGAACAGCCTGACCTCTTTGCTGACTTGTGTTTTCAGTCAGTCTTCCTGGTTACTATGCGTCATGGTTTGTTTCCCTTGACGTGCAATTATTTTTCCCATTAAATACACAACATGTATTTCACTTAGTTCTTTTCTGAATGAATTTTCAATCAAAGGCCATTACACTCTTCAGACAGAGAAAGTTTTGAAAAATAACAAGGCGCAATGGGAAAGAAAATAATGCTCTGTCAAACGGAGATGGAAAACACAAAAATAATAATTTACAAGAAGCAGGTGATGCATATGTTAAAGTGTCAAGACGCAGCAGAGAAATTAATAGCTTTCTGCCATAAGCATTCTCTGATAAATATGATTACATTTGCATACTTCATTTTGCTCTTGATCTGCTGTCTTGGTGACTCTCAGTTTTTTGTTTGCACATCCTCCAAAAGAAAAAAGAAAACAATCATTACTGTGGAAATACACAACAAGCATTATCACACATTTTTCGATATCAAATGAAAAAATATGGAAATACATCAGTAAGTTATGATACTTTAATTAGGAATAAGTGTTAAAACAAACGACTAAGTTACATTTGATTTGCACTGATGCAGCTGTTAATTATTTGAAGTAAATCTGCAACGTAAACACTGTAGCAAGAATAATGTGTGAATAACTGATTTGAGGAGAAAGTTGAGAGGTTAGTGCAGAGTGTGTGTTCTAGATCAAAAATCACACAATTTCCATTAAAGTGCAAAACTAAGACAGATAGCTGTGGGAATAATGAAACAAAGGAAACTCTATTCATTAAGTAGTGCAAATCTAAATATCTGTAATATTGTATGGTACACAGAGCACTATCCAACCAGTTGTAGTAAGACATTTTAAGATTGATTTCATATCACCTCAACCGCATGGACGTTTACTCCTGTTAGAGGGAAGTTTTTCCTTTCCACTGTCACTAAATGCTTGCTCAGTATGAGGGATTATTGAGGGATTGCTGTGGTTGGAGTCTGCATGTTCTGGGCACAACCTCATGTCAACGATTTCATGCAATCTGCTGGTATTCCTTACATAGAAAACTTTTAACTGACTGGAATGTTTGTATAATTGTATTGAAATGACTTTTGTTATAAAGTGCCCTGAGATTATATTTGTTGTGAATTGGCGTTATATAAATAAAATTGAATTCAATCGCTTGGTCAAATGACCTGTAAGCTATTAAAGGAAAACCTGAAATAATACAATAAAATTATTAATTTAAAATATTCTATGCAATCAAATTTCATATAAATTGCTGCGTCTGGTTCTTTAGATGTAATGAGACATTTCAAGATTGATTTGCTGTCACCTGCAGTCCATTGAACAAGAAGCTATATTGAAAGGACATTATCACATATTTTACAGTAACATATTAATAAGAAATATATGTGTGTTATTTTCCTCGGGTGTTGACAGTTTACAGCATACAGACAGCAAGAGCACTCAGAGTATCTAACCACTCATATTTGCAGCGGCGTCATCATCACCAACACCTAAACTCTTTCCCTGCAGCTGAAGTGTGACTTACAGAAAGCCTGACACGGCTGCGCTTCATTCATCCACACTGTAGAAATGCCCCACTTCACATGACTTTGAGTCTGAAATATGAACCCTTTTCATAATATTTTAATTTTCTGAGCTATTAAATTTGAGGTTTTCATAAGATGTAAAACATTATCATCAAAATTATAACAAATATAGGATCAACATATCTCTCTTTGTGACAAGACGGTCATCCAGATCACCCCCACAATCAGTTTGCTTTTTCCTGGTCCCACTATTGATCTTTTTAAGACTAGGGTTAAAAGCCCTTAACAATCAAGCTCCATCATACATCAGATATCTGATTTTTCCATATGTTCCTAACAGAGCAGTTCACTCTCAGACTGCAGGTTTACTGGTGATTCTAAGGATTTTAAAAAGTAAAAGGGGAGGCAAATATTTTAGTTATCAGGCTCCCCTCCTGTGGAACCAGCTCCCAGTTTTAGTCCATAAGGCAGACACTCTTTAGGCATAAACACGTCCTTTTTGATAAAACTGCTAGTTAGTTAGTTATGGCTTAGGTTATCCTGAGCTATTTTTGTAGTTAATGATGCTATAGACTTAGAATTTTGGAGGACAAACTGACAACTCTTCTGCTTTTCTCTTCTACTACTCTCCAGATGTATTTTTTGTTGTTATTTTGATTGTTAACCTTGTTTTCTGTGTGTTTTTCTCTCAATAGAAGTTCCACCTTTTCTGGTATCTTGCTCAGCTACTACACCCTGCTGGATAGTGATCATCAACTTGGATAATGCTCCCAGTGATAGAACATCCTCCATGTCCTTCTGTCAACTTTTCACTTTCTTTAATATATGAAGTACTCTTACATCAGTTCATTTGTACTTTTTGTGTCTCTTATCTTTCTTCTGAAACCCCGAGACGGTTGTTGCTTACGACCGCCTGTACTGAGCCAGGTTCTGCAGGACGTTTATTCCTGTTAGAGGGAAGTTTTTCCTATCCACTGTCACTAAATGCTTGCTCATTATGAGGGATTATTGAGGGATTGCTGTGGTTGGAGTCTGCATGTTCTGGGCACAACCTCATGTCAATGACTCAATGCAGTCTGCTTGGACTCCTTATATAGAAAACTTTTTAACTGATTGGAATGTTTGTGTAATTGTATTGAAATGACTTTTGTTGACAAGTGCCTTGAGATGACATCTGTTGTGAATTGGCGCTATGTAAATAAACGGAATTAAATTGAAAATTAAATTGAATATTCCCTGAAAATGTCATAAAAATCTGTCCATAACTTTTTGAGTTATGTTGCTATCTAGCTGACTATTAAAAATGAGGGAGGGTTCAAATAAAGAAAATTTTGTGAACCATATAGAATTTTCTTTCCACTTCACAAGTATGTATTACTTTTTGTTGGCTTACACAAAATCTGAATAACATGCATTCAGTCTTGTTTATTGTAGTGTGACAATGTGAAAAAAGTAAGGATTATAAATAGTTTTATGAGACACTGTATAAATCACCCTTTAATGTGCCATGGTTTGAATTCAGTGGAGATTTTCTGCTATCATTAAGATGTCTAATAAAGGTACTGCTCTGGCTGTGTTTATGCCATAGGTCACTGAACATACACACAAACACGCACGCACACACAGACACTTGTTTGTATAATGTGCAGAAATATTTGCTTACGTACTGGTCTTTTCAAACACATATTTTAGAAATGTGTAACTTGCTCCTCAACCCTCTTATTGAAAATTTTCCAAAACTGCTTTTTAACATATAATTCTTTTATCCTACAAATGGGATTTGACACATATTCATTCTCTTTGTTAGGTGAATCTCCAGGTGACAGTATTTGCACTTTTACCCTGCTGTTTTCCAGTTCAGGATTCCAATTAACCTGTGCAAAGCGTGACGCCAATCAAAGGACGCTGTATCGACAGCCGGCATAAAAAGAATAATGCTGTTAGGAGGATGTAGCTTACTGTGGTGATGGAGCTGGTGGGTGGGGGTGGGTACTCCTCCCTCACTGGTGACAGAGAAGTTTGCTCTACTCATTTATCAAGTCCTCTCTGGCCACCGAGGGGCTGGCGACTCCCATGGCCGCCTGCTGCTTGGGGGGCCGGTGCGCAATATGTGCTTTTCAGGCCTCGGGTGGGCTGGCGAAAACTGCTGATGTGCTCAGTGCTGCTAAGTTTGATGGATTTGTTGTTGTCATTTGCTTTGGTTCTGTTCCCCATAACGAAACAAAGAGAATCATTAACTCTTTTGTGCCACATGGAACTCTTATGGGTTGCGGGTAATGCAGTACGAGATGGTGTACAGATGGGGTCAGCTGGAGTGTCCTGCTGCCGAAAGCCTTCCAGAATGGGGTGTTGAACATGCATGGATGATCCTCCATGGAGGGGCTGATTACAGAATGATTTAGTGGCCACGTATATCCCCTTTTTTATCCAGCCCTGATCACTGAACTCATTTCAGCCACAAGAGTAAAACTGGCAGTGCTTTCCACTTATATTTACAGCCATTTGCTGTTTACCACCTTGTATGATGTTCTGGCCAGACTTACGTCCCAGCTATTATTGTGCATCACTGTTAGAGGCTTGTGGTTTCTACTGAGACTGGCTGGCACAGGTTTCCTTCACTACTTCAGGGTGTTACAATAAATTCATTAAAAGTAGTCATTTAACTTATAAACGTCACTTGAACCAAAATGAAAACATTAGATTTGTAAAATTGTAAAAGAAAGAAAAAGTAGAATTGTACAGATCAGCTGAGGTGTTAAAAATATACAACATATAGGAACAAATTATGTTTACTTCTTTTAAGATTAGTCTTAACTAAAATATACCTTCAAAAGAAAACCAAGACTTTAAGGTATAGTTTAATGGGCAGTGCTTTATCCAACTAACTATAGAGAAACAAGACTTTTGTTGACTGAATGCAGATGAAGAGAACAAATTTCTGAGAATCTTGCCTTTGTAACTATGAACACGCCTAGGGTGTATATATAAAAACCTTTAAATAAATGACTCATATGGACACTCTGTGTCCCTTTGATTTGAATCTTTGTTGGGGTCGTCAACAGTTAGTTTTGGATATTTAATGAGTCTCTTGCTTACTGTCAGTGGTTACATAAACGTGGGTCTCTAACAGGCCTCATTTATCATATCCAATTGTTTTAAACATTTCAGTTATTGTATCAAATGTAGAAGTTTACAAGCTTGGGTGAGTTTTTTCTGTGTGACATTTCCTGACTCATGATGATATAAACTCATGAAATAATACATTTTCTTATGTCTTTCCAAACTTCAAGAGTGGCAAAGCTAATATAGGCCTCCGTTACATCTTTTAAGCATTGTCAATGGTGGCATAAGTGATGTTAATAGAAACAATTAATTCTTAACAGGGATCTTTGTTCGCAATGAATGTAAGCACTCATGAGAGATTTTTGACGTAAATGATGTGGCTTTTTGCACAGGGTGCCTTGTATCGAGGGCAGCACTTAAATGAAAAATGTAAGCTGCCAGTTAGCTGCCCTAACAATTTTTCTTTAGATTTTTTCCTTCTTGAATTCAGTCGTCAGTGAGCACCCCTTCTAAGATCTGTATTGTAAACAGGATATGTACTGTAAAAAAAAAAAAAAAGGCCTTGCACCTCGACTCGGTGATGAAACTGTCTAGTTTTCAGTTTATGATGCTCTGTTGTGTCAGTTTATTAAAGACAAAGGACTGTACTTGAAGACTACTTGAAGATGTAAGTATGTAAATAATTCTATGCCAGCAAGGCCAATTTGAGGTTAAATGTCAGACAGACAGACAGGCAGACAGACAGACAGGGCACGGTAACTTTTTCTGTATAAAATGTTGTTTATAGGTGTTTGACATTCCTGATCTTCGACACGAAGACTTATTTCCTCAAGGGAGAGTTGAAGATAAAGACAAATCCTCTTATTTTTCTCTGTCAAGTCATCACAGGCCGAGACAAAATACAAATTGAGATAGCAGTAACGGACCACGGCCGTTTGCTGTTGACTGTGAGGGTTACAGGGGTGATTGAGTGTGTACTTGACTGCCTGAGGCCGAGGGCTAACACTACTGATACAAAGACAAGGTCGTCTCAGAGAGGGAGTAGCCTCAGCAGATAGTTCCTGAAAACACTGAACACAGGGAATGCCATAGAGTATTTCTGAAGATGAAAGGACATTATTTAGGAAGCAACATCAATAGCAACAGAATAGAATATGATAGGAAGGCCAATATTTTAATTTTTTTAAGTTTAATCAGAAAAGTGAATCCTGTGTTGAACACAAACTCTACATTCCACTTGTGTTGAATCATATACCAATGGTAGAGTTGGCAGCTACTATCTAATTAACTCTTGTATCAAATGAACAAACAAGAAAAATGGCTACAATATTTACCAGGAATATTTTATCAATACTGACCACAGAATCAAGCCAACCTATAAATGTTCTCCCTACTTTCATCAATAACACAAAAGGGAAGCGTTATTTCCCACACCAAAACTAATCTTTCCCTTTTATTGTATTTTAATGAAACCAAACTCATTTTAAGGTGGTAATTCATTCCATTTGTTATGTTTGGACAACTCATTAACATTATCATTTATTATCATTAAATTGAAATTTTAAGCCTCTTCTCCCTTGAGATGCAGTGCGTTTCTTTTTCTTCATTTTGCATTAAAACAAATGTGGGCCTGCTGATGCATTAGATTAATGTGCTCACTCACTGCTTGCTGCAGAGCTCAATTCTGGCATGAAAAACAAGACTCAGTCTCTGTGTTTTGAGCCTCATCAAAAGACATTTTTTGTTAGGGCTGAAAGGTGTTTAAATTAGTGTATTTTACTGTTGGTTTTATGCACTCCTAACACAGTAAATGACTGTCAACACCAGCTAATTTTTAGATGGAATGTGATCTTGCTGAAACACCACATTATGTCCTTCCAGAGAAGCTTTTTGTATGTGCACTAATTTACTGACTAACATAATCATACACATGTAAGGCATTAGCAGAATTGATTTTATGTAACATTTGCAAACTCATAATGCTAATGGCTTATTTAGACTTCCAGATAAAATTCTAAGTTTCTAACTCTTGCTGAGTTTGCTCCACCACACCAAGCCCATTGCTAATTACAAAGTTAGCTTTTTCCTGAATAAATAAAGTTGATTAATTAGCAAGTCAGAAGAAGTGAAGATGATGTATGCTGTATAAATCACTGTCATAAAGAACTTACTGAAACGTTTCATTTGCATTGCTTGACTTCTTAATTACGTGCACCCAAACTTTGCAGATTTAATGGAAAATGAATAACGCGAAGGGTGAGAGGTTTAACAGAAAATCTGCCAACTAAAAAGAATCAAGATGTTGAAGTCAAAATAGGGATCTAAACAATATACTTGTTAGCAACTTAAGACATGATTTATAAGACATAGTTAGCAGCTTTAAGCATCTAAACTCAACAACTGAATAAATAATATGTGAAATAAATACTTAGATGCTGTTCTGTGTATACTGTGAAAAAAAATCAGAGAAAAACATTTTGCTGTAAAATGTTTATGAGCATCATATAGAGGTTTTTTGGCAAGATATGCTTTAAGTTTTCCCTGCATTCGTTGCTTCATTATGCCATGTCTTGATTTGGATGCATCCAAATAAATAATCACAGGCCAATAGCTAATCTAACATTTTTAGCAAGAATCATTTAAAAGGAGGTCAATAAACTAATTAATTCCTTTTTATGAAACAATCCAAGCTCTTCAGTCTTTGTTGATTAATATTTTAAATGACTGACATCTTAACAATGACACAACAAAACATTTGGTGAGATCACTGGATCTCAGTGCTGCATTTGACACAGTTGCTAATAGTATACTGATTGATAGACTGTAAACATAGGTGGGATTTTCTGGCAATGTGCCAGACTGGTTCAGATTTTATTTGGAAGACCAGCGCCACATTGTATTATTTGGCAATTTTTGTATCTGAATAAAAAAAGATCACACTGAGATTCCCCAAGGGCTCCATTATGAGGGGCGATTTTATTCAATATTTATAAGATCCTCTAAATTCACCTTTTTAAGTGGTACAACATTACTGACCATACATACGCTATAATTGTTAATTTTGAAATCTGTTGGGTATATAAAGCACTGAGAGGTGTTGTGAATAAATATGAATCCCGTCACTAAAGAAAGCTGAATTCAAGGCACATACTCTGTGTGGGAACTTGTGCATTTTTTGTTTTGTTGGTGGAATAAATTATTTAGTGTAGAAGGGTTCAAACCTAACAAAATTTGATACCCAAACAAAGTGTCAAAAACTGTTACTGTAACAGCAATTGATAGGTAATATGAGATGGACAAACCTAAAGAAAATCATGAATATAGTTTAAAAAAAATGGAGGACTGAATATAAAACCCAGAAGCACACCAACATTACAGTTAACCATTTCAGAAATGTTCTCACATATTGGAAGAGATGTTGCACATATGTTTGTGTGACTCAGATATGATTTGTTTCCTCCTTCTTGTATTAGCTGGGAAAAACTAATATGGTAACAAAGACCTTGTGGTTAAATGTATCAAAGGCTTCCTTTAAGTCATTGTTTTATAATTAAAGATGATAGCATATTCAGCATGTACACTATCTACAAGCAAATCCATCAATATAATTCCTTTCCAGTTAAAAGCATTACCCACAACCATAAACTCAACTTTTCAACTTGGTCTTTAATTCTTAGAATGGGAGAAGGTTACACAGAAATAAGTCAGCTAGCTGCAGAGAAATACTCATTACAGCATTGACCGTCTTCCTTTTCCTTTATGGCACTTCATCTAAAACAGCATCTTCCTAATCAGCAAGATTACACTACAATTTATGTTTAGGTTATAGGTAATCCCTGTGTGACTGATGATGTCAATTTGGCGCTTATATACTATTTTGGTGGCCATATGGGCTCACTAGATTGCCCCCTTGAGAGCAAAGGTTATAGATGATAATTATTCAGAAGTCATTTTGTTTTAGAGGTGTTTAGTGCTTATCTATTAAAATCAGGTAAAATGCTGAAAGGATGCCCAGACCTTTTGTTTGGACAAAATGTTGTTTGATGATATGGAACACTAAAACATGAAATGCAGAACTCCTTTTGTACATTTCGGAACTTCGCCTAAAGGGTTAATATTTTTAGTAAAAAACATTTTTTAACTTTAAACACTGTAAGGTCAGAAAAGTAGTCATTGAAGACATAAAATAATTTATGATCCATTTCTTCTTTTAATGGGATTGCTATGGGGGTTAGGCTAAAAGTTCACTACTCTTTCCATACAGATTACATGTGATGTTTTTGACAAATGTTAGACTTATGTGGGTTATCCAACATGCTGTTTCTGTGCAAGTCACTCACTTATTGCTAAGGCACTTTGTCAAATTGATTATCCAGTCAACTAATTCCCAGTCTATGTCTAGCTAAAGTATGATGGACTCATTGTGTCTCTTGAGTGCAATTCTCATTTGGGAGTCTGTCTGTGTGAGTAAGTATTTATGGGAAAGAGGCTAACTAATCAGTGAAGTGGGCCAAAAACTGAATATTGAGTAATATAGGGCATTTGTAGATGTGTCTTGTAGCTATTCACAGCATAATTAGAGGATATAGAATTTTATAGAAAAAGACTATAAAGCAGAATGACAATTAAGAAGTTGTTATAGGACTTCATTTACAGCTTATTACATAAAATAATTTTGCTTTCCCACAATAACCTTGTTGGATGGATTATAATCAATTCTTGTTTTGAACACATAAACTCAAAAAGAACAAGATTAAGAGAAGTGAAATGTAAAATACATTTTTTGATTTTTTTTTCCATTTTTACTTAACTGTAACATATCTTGACCCATATTTCATTTTTAGACTTGTACACAGGCTATAGCTGCACTGAATGGTAGGAGAGAGACTTGATGTTTTGGCCAAAGAACTAGACTGCAAAATTGGCATTGTCATCAAAATACGCAGCAAAATTTGTTTCTGTGGAGTCAATTAATCAGTACGTTTTTATTTTATATTTTGGGTTACTTTCCACAAAAAAGTCTTAATTTTTGAAAAAAATAAAATACTTTTCTTTTTGAGTAAGTAAAGGGTGAATGGAGAATATAATTTTTTTTGTAAGTAAAGTGTTGTTCTTATTTGTTCACTTCTTTATTTTTAAAGAATACGTCAGAAACAATCTTCTGGGAAAAAACCCATCAAAGCTAGTTCACGTTTGTTTTAATGAATAAATGGAGACAACAAAAGGGATCTGGAAAACTCAAAAGAATATATTTGAAATTTAGTTTCTTTTTTGCTTTACTAGAATTACTTTTATCCCATTTATCTTTTTAGTAATCATTTAGCTGTCTCAAGTACTGTTTATGAAATATCATATTTTACATTATATCATATTATCATATTTGTATGTTTATCTGTTTCGAGTTGGGGTAAATCCAGGTTTTTTAATTTGGTACAGATCATACAATGCAAGTGAAATGTGGCAAAATTCAGGGAAAGAAATATGAGAACTATAATAATAATAATAATAATAATAATAATAATAATAATAATAATAAATATTAGTCCAAGGCATCAGTGGACAATTTTGAAGCTTTTGTTAGTTATTTGGGGTTCTTTAAATTAATTCACTTAATGTTTGTAAAACAATATCACAATACCTTTTTGTACTATTTTTTCTTTAATAAAAGCTAATATAGAGTTCATAAAAAAATATAAAACTCCAGTTCCTTATTTATCACTCATTTATTTGAAAAACAAAATGAGAAGGATAAAATGGCAAAAGGAGTTTGTTTTTCTCTTGATGAAATAGATACAAAAATACAAAATATGAGGAACAAAACCAATTTAGGCTTTTTAGTTTTTCTCTATTCTTGTTGATGTTTTCCTTTAAAGGGGGACTTTCCCTAAAATATTTGAGAACCAGTGGAAAACCAGAAAAAAACAATCATCAGTCGGAATTCTGGATTGAAAATAGAAAGGTTTCAGCCCTATGCATGACAAGTACATTGTTTTTTATATTTTTCATTTTAATGACAATTGGCACACATATTGTAGTCCCAGTACAGTAAGTTAGTTGTTGCAAAATCAGAAAATCCAAAAAGGGACTCTTGAAGTCACACACAACAGCATACACAGATACTCGGACTCAAATCTACAGCATAACGTGGTGTTCACTTGACTCCAGTTAAGATTAGAAGAAGAAAATACTGTATATTTTAGAAAATGAAAAATCTAAAAACTAAATAAATAGACCCCAAAACAAAGTCTAGATGGATTGAAGAAAAGATCAAAAGCCATTAACTTTACGTGCTAAAATGAAACGAGCTAAAACATTCAAATTCCCAAACACAAAAGCTTAGAATACGTTAAACTAATGCATAACATACAGAAAAAAAAAATGAAAGTAAAAAAATAACCCATTACAAAATATACGATTTAAAAAAATACTTAACATTATTTGTATATTGAAATGTAATTGTTGCTCCTGTGTTATTTTTTCGCATGCTTACTTGCTTTGACCAAATATTTAAAGGGTGTTTTTTTTTCAAAAAGTTCATGAACCTAGTAATTATACATTTGTGTTTTCTGAATACCTGGGCTTGCTTTGGAGCAAAAACCCTTTATTTGTCTGATCATCATAAAAGTGTTTTCCTTGAAAATGGTTTATTTAATAGAATAAGTTCTCACTTTACTTTACTTTACTTTACTTTACTTTACTTTACAGTTTCGTCATGCGTTGCTTGACCCCCAACCTTCCTGACTTATGTTGTGCAGGTCAGAGCCTAAGAAGAGCACAGCTCAATGCCAGTTGGACACAGCACAACAGCTTCTTTATTTCCTGTTGGTGAAGACAATATCTTTATTATGATATCCTGCGTCTCTTTGGCCAGGCAGAGTCCTCGGAGAGGAGAACAGCAAGTGAAAGTGGTCATGTAGAACCAGACAGGGACACTGCCGTGACACTGTGACATGTTCAGATTCCCTCCAGTGAGCTGTGCCGTGCACGACAACATGAAACAAGAAAATGAGCCACAAACCTTTTTATGACCCCACAGCCACTCAAATGTCTTTCCACACATGCACAATACAGAGAAATATACTGAGAAATATGTTGTCACAGTAATACAACTGTAAACATTTTAGCTAGTTGTTCTTTCAAATTTGTTGTTTAAAGAGAATTTGACAAAATAGCTGTAAATATGATTTGATGTGTTTTTGTAGGATAGTTCAATTCGAAATATGCCTCCCTTCGCCGAGTGTTTATCTTGTTTAGTGTAGAGAGCTGACAAGACTTCACTGAAAGGAAATTAAACGTCCTCCACTGGGTCTTCTCTCTAAATGAGAACTATTGCCCCTATTAGATGAAGGTTAATAGTCATTTGGTGAAAAACACAGCTGATTTTCAATCTGATAGAGAAGGCAAACACCACCATACAAAACCTATATTTGTTGTGTGTTTCACAAGTCCCTTAAATATTCTCTCACACTCCAAAGATTTTTCATTTTTGCCATGTAAAAAAGATGTTTCCTGGCTCTTTTTTTGTACCCAGCAGGCAGGAATCAATAACATTTGAAATAATTGTTGTTACAAGGGTAATCTCTGGAGGGAGAATGGGGCAAAACTGTAGAGAAGATTTGAGTAAATTACTGTGTCAGCTTCTATTTATTTGCGACTGGATTGCCAGAGGCGGTACTTCAAGATAGCCATTAGGAGTCAGGGCAATAAAGACAGAGCATGTAGCCATTGTCGAAAAGTTAGCGTGTAATGCAGCAAGTTATCATCAAAGCGCTCCCCGTGGAGAAAGCAGGGTGCACACTGGGGAAAATACATGTGAAGAGAACCAATTATAGCTCCTCAAATCTCTCTTTCTCAGAGGGAGAGGTCATAAATAGATCGCTACAGTTGTGTACCCTCACTGTATAGCCCGCCATATGGCAGCTCTTCTCTGTGTGCTTCATTAAAGGTACCAGCCATCCTTAAACAGAGCCCACGTCCTATAGGTTAAAGGAGTACAACAAAGTGCTTAAAGCATTAAAATAAAGTTTAAAAGATATAAATGGATTTGTTGTCAAGGAAACTTGGTCTTTTTAGGAAACTTATTTTTGCTCAACTACCTCCTCATTTGACGGTAAAGATATATAAAAATAACTTGAATATGGATTCATATTTTGTTGAGGAAACACAATCTCTTGCTGAGAATTTATAAAAATTAAACTTTAAACTGTTTCATGTGAAAAAGGACGCCTAATGTTTTTTTATTTTACGAAATGACCTTTGTCACATTTAGATGCACCCCAAAACAATTCCTACTGACAAAATTTGGTTGAAGCATTGATCAGGGTATCAGACTAGACAGCCAGTATTAGACCAGTAAGTATGCTACAACTTTCCTTTTCTTTAAGCCACTATTCAAAATATGGAAAAGAAGAAAAACATTCCATTTAACAATGGCAGATGTATGCAAGCCTCATAGATATGGGGAAATAAACAAATAGGGTTTTTTAAATGTTGGATGTTAATATATATATATATATATATACATATATATATAGCCATTCATCCATTTTCTCAACCGTTTAAGCTTGGTTTATGCTTGCCGCGTCCGCGAGGTCCGCACGGCTCCACACGGACAAATTACGTCATTTCAGCAACCAAGCTTCTCCACGCGGCCTCTTCCCGCCCCAAAATTTCTGCACCGTGCACCTAGGAAAATTTGTAACTACGCGCACGGTCCCGCGCGGAAAAACATGGCGGACTGACAAGAGCTCATATTGCCGGAGGTTCGTCAATAGACATCTTTATGATACGGCCGATAGAGATCACTGTGATCAACTGTGTTTTAATGGACGAGAGGACAGTCTCCTTTTTCGTCTTTTTTCCTAAGTAAACAGCATAAAAGTTCTGCTTTGTTTAAGCTCACTGGTGTAACCATCTTGTAAAAAACAGTGATTACTACTTCTACTATGGTGTAGTGCTGTATGCATGCCGTAGAGCCCTACGCTAAGAATATTGGCTCTCAGCAGGGACAAGCTGCAGAAAGTATAAACGCTGCTCGAAGGCGTCCCGGCCGGTTCCGCACGTCTCGTTTCCATGTTCCATGTTCATGCGGCAAGCATAAACCAAGCTTTAGTCCTCAAGGGGTTGCGGGGGGGGGGGCGGTGTCTATCTCCAGCTGTCAACAGGCGAGAGGCGGGATACACCCTGGACAGGTCGCCAGTCCATCACAGGGCCACATGGAGACAGACAGGACAAACAACCATTCACGCACACACCCACACCTAAGGACAATTTAGTGATCAATTAACCTGACAGTAATGTTTTTGGACTGTGGGAGGAAGCCGGAGTACCCGGCGGGAACCCACACATGCTCGGGAAGAACATGCAAGCTCTATGGAGAAAGGCCCCGGGCCGGGATACAAACCCACAACCTTCTTGCTGCAAGGCAACAGTGCTAACCACTATATATATATATATATATATATATATATATATATATATATATATATATATATGTGTGTGTATGTGTATGTGTATTAACCAATTCACTGTAAGATTCACTATTGCAGGCGCTCTTTCAGGAGAGCATACTGAATTCACTGCATTTGTGAAGAGAACTTTGATAGTTCCACAGATTATCAGATGGATTTAGTCTTAAATTTTATACTAAGCCTTTTTAACAAGTCCATATTCTTTGGTATGAACAATTCTTCTGCAGTTGTCTGTGTGACTTAGATCGTCCAATCATAATCAGTGAATCTGAACAGTGTGTTCAGATTCTGAACATACTGTAAAACAAATGTTGTTGTTTTTTGTTTGTTTTGTCCAGTTTTTTTCCACCACACATACTGTAATGTTCAGACCAGATCCCCTTCCCCCTCGAATGATTTTCTGTACATGGCTTTTGGCAAGCTGCAGGAATGGGTCCTTATGATTTTCTTTCATTTAAGCCTTTTTTCTTGAATTTTAATTGGTCCTATCAGAATAAAAGAGGCTGAATACAAATGCATGTTACACTTTTCAAATCTTTTGTAAAAAAATAAAAATAAAAAGCATGTATCACTTTCTCTCTACTTTATAATTATGCCCTGGTACAGTTCAAGTCATAAGTATTTTTTTGCAACACACTGAAGAAAAGGTTAATATTGGGTTCCTTTTAATGCACAATCAGGAATAATTAAAATCAAAAGTTTTTCTCACTTGCAAAATAATAATAAAATTGTAACCCAAATGGAATGCCTTAACTTGTTTTTTATTTATGTATTTAATCAGGGATATAATGATACCACTTTTTTAAACCAATACAATACCCAAAACTTGGATCTGAGTAGTTCCCAATACCAGGTACCTACAATATAAAGATACTTCTACCACACAGAAATATGCAATAAATTGAAGGAAATTTTTATCATCTTCTCTGCTTGTAACAAAAAAATATAGTGAATTAGATAGATAGATAGATAGATAGATAGATAGATAGATAGATAGATAGATAGATAGATAGATAGATAGATAGATAGATAGATAGATAGATAGATGATAGATAGATGGCTGGATGGATGGATGGATGGATGGATGGATAGATATATTTTACTACATTAACTGCAAAATTCACATATGTATATTTTTCTTATTTGACCAAACTTACTTAAGAAGATCCTATTGTGGGTATTCTAAGCTTCAGACTTTTTTTCCTGTAATGAGTGAAGAACATAATAAATATTGTAAAAATATTACACATAAAAGTGGAATATTAAGTGCCAGGAAGCTTTTAATAATTGCATTTTGGACATTAGACATCTACACAGTTGAAATCATCTTTCTTAACAATTCTCTTTTAATATGACAGTTGAGGCAGCTTGTTATCCAAGTAATCACTTTGAATATTCATTATATCAAAGTAATGTGCTCTATTTCAGGCATACAGTCTCAGAACATAACTACGTCCCTTGGGATATGCTGATTAAAATGCAAATTTCACGACAAATGTAAAAGTACACTGTTTGCTGCAAATTAAATTGCATCAGTCTGCTTCAAATAATAGACAAGCATGAAGAAGTTAATCCTTTCCCTCAGTGAAAATGGCCTGTTTAGGTGTAGTTTTGAGGATATTAGCAGGAATAATGATAAAACAATGAATATGTAAGGAAGTCTTAATCTGCATGAAAAGACACCATTTTAATCCCCAGCCACTCAAATGTGGTACGATAATCAGCAGAGGCAGTGACTTTTAAATCCGGGATTTAAGAGAGGAGGAGGGAAGGATCAAATAATGAACAGGAAGTGGAGATGAAAAGAGAGCCTGCATTAATTAGATGATGGCGATGGGCTGCAGCAGCGAAGACAAGGCAGGGAGAGAGGGGATTGAAACTGTTTGTAGGGTCTGCCAAACAAATGGTGCAAGTCCCTGCGGGAAAGAGATTATAATGGGCTCCGTGTCTGTCAAACATCCAAACACAATACAAAAAAGGGAAGGAGAGGTGGGGGCAGCAGGGGCCCCGAGGCAGCGCTGCGGCCTCAGAGGGCCCACGAGGACACCGGCAGGCTATCCACAGCAACGCTGGTCGTGCCAAAGAATGTCTGTAATCCACAGACTGACTAAGGTGATCCCGTGGCTCTCCATGGCGTTGCAGCAGGCTTCCCTGTTGTGAGCAGTGCTCAAAAAAGGAAAGGGAGGAGAGGCAGTGAGGCACGGGGGAGGTGGTATCTTTTCTTAGCCTGGCCTTATGAAAGCTCCCTCCCTTTGTCCAAAAATTACAATTGCTCTTTTCTGATCTTTTGTCATGTCCTGTTGACAGTGGTTATTGACTAAGCAGTTGGACATGGAAAGGATATGACCCCTTACCCTCCCTTCTTCCTTTTTTGTCATTGAGGTTAGAGGTGGTGATGTGGGGGGGTTGTTCATGATCAACAACAGAGGAAGCAAGTTTGAGATTTACATGTAGCTTTATTCTTAAAAGGGATTTGATGAGGCTTAAGCAGACAAGGAAAACAAGTTAGGGTGGAAGGCTTGGTTTCAGTGAGAACAAAAAAGTTGAAGAAAGAAGAGCAAAAAGAAAGAACATATTTCCAGAGCCGTCCCCACCCCCCCCCCCCCCCCCAGTTTCTCCTCTCAAACAGATGCCTAGGCAGATGGTGGTGAATTAGCAGAAAATGGGCAAAAAAAGAAGAAATGAGACAGTATATTATAGGTCCTAGGAGGACAGACGTGAAAAAATAAAGATTAAAGTGGCGCCACTTGCAGAAAGGAGGAAAATCTCACCCAGGGGTTGTGGGAGGTCTAAGGTGTCATTTCTGCTGATTGATGTCATTATGCTGCATGGGGTTGATGGGTTTAGTAACAATGTACCAAACTTTACAAATTATGGCATTAAGTAAATTGTGAAGTAAAAGGAAAATGATACATGCTTAGCTAACTGTTTTTACAAAGGATAAACCAAATGGGTTTTGAGATCCCTGAGATTATTCTTTAGAACCACCCTTTACTGCAACTACATCTGAAAATCCTTTTTTTTTTCAATTATTCTTTGCAAAAAAAGCTGAAGGTCAAGATTGGATGGAAAGCTGTTAACATAAAGTCAAAGCCACAAAATCTAAGTTTGATTTAGGTCTGGACCTTGACAAGGCTAATTTAACACAAAATTATGATTTTCAAAACTTTTAGTCATCCATCTAGAAAATAATCTGTCTCTGTTTCTAAACTCTGAATTCATCTCCTTCCATCCTCACAGCAACTCAGCTTCCATGTTCATACTTAGAAAAAGTATATATCAAGCAAAGGCCCTGGATTCACCGCTAACAGTGTCTGAACTCCAGGAGGCCCTCCAATCTATGCCTAATAATAAAGCTCCAGGTCCAGATGGATTTCCAGCAGAGTTCTATAAAGAATTCTGGAATATTCTGGCACCAACATTTTACAAAATGTTACAGGAAACAAAGGAAAATGGTCGAATACCACCAAACATGAATTCTGCCTACATCAATCTTCTATTAAAACCAGGAAAAGACCCTATGTCTCCTACCAGTTATCGTCCGATTTCTCTTATCAATGTGGATCTGAAAATAATTTGCAAAGCTCTTGCAAGAAGGATAGAGAAAATAACACCTCTAATAATCCACCCGGATCAAACAGGTTTTATAAAAGGTAGGCTCTCTTCCACAAATTCACGTAGATTAATAGATTTAATAGATTATTCCCACTGTAAAAACGTCCAAACCAATATATTATCTTTAGATGCAGAAAAAGCATTTGATAGAGTTAACTGGAAATTTTTATTTGCAGCCTTAAATAAATTCGGATTCAGTAATTCTTTTGTAAACTGGTTAAAAATATTATACAGCTCACCAACAGCATGTATTAGGACCAATAATCAAACATCATCAAGGTTCTTTCTTCAGAGAGGTACCAGGCAGGGATGTCCACTTTCTCCCTCCCTCTTTGCTATTTTTATTGAACCATTAGCAGCAGCAATCAGGCAAAATAATAATGTTAAAGGTATACAATGCAACAAAATAGAACATAAAATCAGTTTATACGCAGATGATGTACTACTTTTTCTACAGCATTCACAAACTTCCTTGTATCAGGTAATTGAGTTAATAAAATCTTACTCAAGAGTTTCAGACTATTCCATAAATTGGTTAAAATCTACAGTCCTTCCTATCAACTGTTCTTACCAGAGTCCTGTTGCTTTACAGCTCCGGTCGGGAAATATTACATATCTAGGTATCCATATCTCACCAAGACTGGCAGACTTATCTAAGCTAAACTACGTCCCACTTTTAAAAAAAGTGGAAGATGATCTGGCAAGATGGAAATCCCTTCCAATATCACTTATTGGAAGGGTAGCTACAATAAAAATGATGGTTTTGCCTAGAATCAATTATTTATTCTCAATGATCCCAAGCAAACCATCACCTGATTGGTTTAGATCTCTGGACTCTTCTGTTTCTAAATTCCTTTGGAAAGATAAACCCCCACGTATCAGCTTAAAAACACTACAGAAGTCCAAAGATAAAGGAGGTCTAGACCTACCAAACTTTCGTCATTATTTCTTAGCCAACAGACTCCAATACACATCAAGATGGGTAAAACACAGTTATATCGATGAGTGCTGGGTAGATGTAGAACAGACACTATGCAATAAGATAAAACTTTCAGATCTACCTTTTGTTAGCTCAAATATAAAACAAAATGAATGTTTCAAAAGTATAAATATCAGCTCCTCTCTGACAGCTTGGTGGGAATTTCTTAAAATGACAAAGACCTCACTAGTCCCATGCAGGCGTACACCCATCTGGAATAACCCGGATATCTTACAAAAAAAATGCATGATTAACTTTCCAGGCTGGAGTTGTAAAGGAATTGAATACCTGGAGCATATATTTGATGGAACAGACTTTATCCCCTTTAATACATTGGTTACACAATTCGGAATTAACAAGAATAAATTCTTAGAATACCAACAAATTAAATCAATTATAAAAAATAAATTTAGGCTCAATACAGTTGATTTACAAATTCCAGGAAAAGTTTTAGACTTCCTTAATCTTAACCCTCCCAAACTGCTATCTAAAATATACAAAACATTAAATAGAATAGATGAATCAATAGCCCTTCCTATTTCAAAATGGGAGATGGACTTGTCCATCTCAATAGACCAAAACCTCTGGTCTCAAATTTCATTAAGAACCTTTAAATTTCTTAAGAATCCTAATCTACGATTAATACAATATAAAATCCTTCATAGAGTGCATTATACAGGGCAACGGATGTTCAAGATGGGTTATACGCCGTCTGATACCTGTTTACAATGTACAAGCAATCTACCAGACAATTATATTCATGCTCTTTGGTTCTGCCCACCTGTTAAGAAATATTGGTACCAGATATGTGAAGATCTATCAAAGTGTCTGAAATGTAATATCACACCTGCTCCCAGAGTTTGCTTGCTGGGAAATATAGATGAAGTTACCATGGATACAAAGTCTATGCAATTATTTTACATCGCCTTATGCATCGCTAAGAAAAATATCCTCTTGAACTGGAAAAATAAAAATACTCTGAATATTAATCAATATAGAGATCTCCTTCTGGATTACATTGGTCTAGAAACGGCATCTGCCTCCACATCTGATCAATCTTTCTGGTCACCCTTGATCAGTTCCATCACCTAGTGGGGTCGGGCCCTTGATTCCGTTCTGTGGGACACGGTTGCCGATGTGGAGCTTAAGGGTTGGTGGTGACTGCGGGGAGGTCCTTGGGGGTGGGTCCGCTTGCGGTTCGGCGATAGGTGCCGAGACCCTCGCCTGGGGTGGGACTTTGGGGTCTTTGTGTGGTGACTCCTAGTGGCTGCATGCGGCGCCTTAGAGGGGTCGTGCTGGCGGACACGGGTTACTGGCCTGGTGCTGTGCTGCTCTGGGGGGGTCTGGACTGGGCCTGGGGCTCGGGGTTCTGGGGCGGCGCGCCCCCCGGCTGGGGCCCTGGCGGGGCTTGGCCGGGGGGGGCCGCTGCCGTCGGTGCCGGCTGGGGGGGGGCTGTGGTCGGCCGGTGGTTGGCGGGCGCTGCTGCCCTTTCCATCTCCCCGGGCTGGTTCCTGTCGCTTGCTCCCCGGTGGCCGCTTGCCGCGTCCGGGCGTCGGCGAGAGGCCGTGGCGGGTGGCCGGCGTCTCCGGGCCCGATCGGCTATATTGACACTGGACATGGCTCCTGGGTCTTGGTCTTAGCCCTCGCGGGGGTGCTGGGGTGGGGGGCTCTGGCCGGTGTTGGTCGGCCTCCACGGTGACTGACCAGTTGGTGGGGTGTGGGCTGGTGGGTGGACGTGCTGGGTTCTGTTGCCACCCGGCCATCGGGCGGTAGTAGCAAGGCTGGAGGATGTCGGCCTGGGGATTGGCCGCCCGGGACTTCGGTCTGCTCACGGGCCTGGCGCGGCATGTCCGGGGTACCCGAGTCGGTGGTGCGCCGGGTTCCGGCCTCGGCCCGGGGGTCCTCGGACGCTGGCGGTGCCTGGGGCGTCTCTTATTGGCGGGGAGGCTTTTTACCATCTAGCACAGGCGCTCTTTTTAACGGGGTGCGCTTGGGACGGGAGGGGGGAGGGCGTTGAGGGTGAGGGGGGGCTAAACTCAACCTGGGTGTCTAGTGACATGTGTTTTGTTAGCAGTGTGAATGTTGGGGAGGATTTAGGTATGCCCCTGGCATGGGGGCTGGTGGATTGCCGGGGCCCCCATGGGGCTCGGCGGTACCGCTGCCGTGGGCCCCGACTGGACGTGCTGGGGCCTCCCACCCCTGGTGGATCGGGCCGAACGGGGGTGCCTATTGGAGTCAGCAGGGGAGCTGGCTCCCTGGGGTTGGCAATGGTCACCCCAGTTATTTTCTCCCCATCCCCATGCCTCTGTCCACCTGCTCCTTCATTCTACCATTCACAAGGCCTTGGGACGTGGGCACGTCACTGGGGTGCGGGATGGAGCTTCCGTCTTCGCTACCCGGTGGCGGCCTGGGTCCCGATTTTATTGAGCAATTTAGACACTACACTTGCAACATTTACAGGGAACGCACATGTAGGGACCTGGCGGTGTGGCGCCCACTGGTTAAACGCATCTAGACACTGAGGGCCCGGGGGGGGAGATGGGGGTACCCGGCAGTATTCCCATGTCCCCCCCCTCTGTTTTAAGTGCACATTAGAACAACACGCAACAACACCACATTGAGCTGGGGGAGAGAGGCTGGGGGGTCTTTCCACACCCCTGTTCGTTGGACCATCAGGGGTCGGAGCCCGGATAGAACATCACGCCGTCTGGTCGGGGTCCTGGGCTGGTGGGCTGCTCTTGCCGGTGTGGGGCCTTGGCGGTCTACTTGTCCCCGTCCTGGTGGGCAAAGGGGTCTGTCTCCTGGGTGCAGGGGCAGGGTTCTCTACTGGGGCGTCTGTCCCTGGGCCTGGGAGTATGGAGTATAGTGTACGTATGGGGGGTATGAATGAGGGTATAGCGTCCTTTTTTCGTATGTCCTGTATTTGTAAGAATGTGTACACATGAGAGGGAGGGTACGTATGAGTGTCTCTGTCTGTCTATGTCTACCTGTCAGGTTGGGTGTTTGGCTGCTCTCTGGCCTGATGCATCTTCTTCCCTCCCCGTCACTCCCCGTCGGTGATGGTTGCTCCTGCCCGCTGGTTGATGATGACTCTCGATGCATGGGGCTGGGGGTCCCGGTTGCGGCCCGGCTCGGTCCTGGTGCATGTCGGGCGGGTCCTGGGTGGTCCGGTGTGTCGGGCGGCCGCTGTTTCGGGCCGATGTCCTCCTTGGATTGACTGGGGCACCTCTTATGGGGGTGCCGGGGTTGTAGAATAGGTTGGTGCCGTCCGGTGGATCGGTGGGGACCGTGCCTGGCGCCCAGTCCTCCTGCCGGTTCCAGGACTTCAGCTGGCTGGTCTGTTCACCTGGTGGGGCTGTCCGGCATTGGCTGGGCCCCTGATCTTGGCGCCCCACGTGGGGCGGGATCTGGACCCTGGAGCTGGAAGATCTGGATGTCCAGGTGCCGGCTGGGCGCGGCCTGGGGAGGGCGTACATCCGCTGTGGCTCTTGCTGTGGCTCCCTGGCGTGTGGATGTGTGGAGGCGGGCCGGGTTGTTGGCGGTGGGTATTGGTCCGGGGTGGCGGCGGCGTGTGTTGTCCGTCGGTTGGCTGCGGGTCCTCCTTGCCTGCGGCGGCGGCGGGGGGCCCTTGTCGGCTGGTCCCTGGTTGGGGCCCCGCTGGGGGGCGGGGTGCCCCTGGTCCCCGTGGCCTCCGGTTCCTGGTCCGGGCCCGCCCTGGCGTAGCCGGTTACCGGCGGAGCCCGTGGGCTCGTCACTGCGATCTCTCGGGCCCCAGCATCGCGGCTGGTGGGTGTTCCCCTGGGACTTCCATCTGTTCCTCTCTTGGTGGGTGATCGACCCTGCGCTGATCCGCCTGTGGACTCTGTACTCTGTGGGACCCTGGATGCATACATCTCTTGCCTCCTCCATGTCTGTGCCGATTCCTGTAGGACGGATTGACGGTTCCTTACACCAGCTATCAATCACTTGCATGGGGAAACCTTATTCAGACCTGCATGCTCGCACACACATAGGTGTGGGGACATAGGTGAGGACGGACATATCTTAAGCTGAGGTTATCATCATTAGTTAGTTGTTCACAGGAGCTTACCAGAAACATTTGTATTATGTTCATTAATCAATGCTTGTGTGTAGTGAATGTATAATTCTTTGTTTATTCTACCAGATCCGAACTATTGGTTTGGTTCTGTACAGTTTGTTGTTTTTGTTTTGTATTACTGTTTCTCTGCCGTCCGGCAGAGGTGGAGGACTGGGATGTTTTCTTGTGTTCTTTATTTGCCTCCCTGTCTTGTGTCGTCGGTTCGCCCCTCTGTTGGTCCGGTTTCTTTTCTTCACCTTCTTCCTTTCTCCCTTCTTGTCTCAGTTTAATGTCCATGACGTCAGGAAATTGAACCCACAGTAATCACTAATAAAGATTTTTCATACATATACATCAAGTGGCGTACTACAGCGAAGCTGTAATACTCTGCTTGGGAAAGTAAAACTGTTGGGCTTGTACTTGGTACTCAGACACCAATTCTGAGTAGCATACTGCTAGACAGGACACGTAAAAAAAAAAAAAAAGAAAAAGTATATATATTTTTGTATGTATGCAAAAAAATTTAATATTGGTGGCAAACATGATTGAATGTATTTCAAAAGGAACTTACGGCTACCAATAGTTTTTATGTGAAAAGATTTTCCCACTGAACCACTGATCTCTGCAGGTTTCCTCACCTGTTTAGGTGTATGATCATGGGTTTGCATCTTGTGTCTGTCTTGATTTTTAGCACGACACAAAAAAAAGTGAGGCAGAACTCCATAAATAAGAATCTAAGTCCATGAATTACTAAATATATCATGGATCGCAGACATGGCAAAACAAAGAAAAAAAAATGAAATGGCATTCAAGACAAAACTAGAAAATAAACACAATCCAAAATAACCAAAATAAAAATATGATATGACAAACAAAACACCAAGACCCACAGATAGCATCATTGGTAGTGTCCATATTCAGAGTATGCATCTTTCGAAGGCCCATTACATTACACTGATGTGATGAATGTTGTCCACATTCGAAGACTTCTCCAAATGTGGCCATAAAATGCATTTTCCTTTTCCCTGATTTTAATGGTAGGTCTGGTGTATCCTTTGCATCCTATCCTATCTATAATACAATTGGAGATTTTTGTTCATGCAGCAATGGTGGACGAAATCGAGATAGAGCAGATATCGAGTACAGTTTTAACAAAAACATCGTAAAATCTGGCTGTACAAAACTAAAAAAGCTTATTGAAGATGTGTTGCAAGGCATTGTCATTTGCATATACATCTTTTTAATATATTTGATGTTAAAAAACAATTTTATTTTATTAATTCATTAGTCTAATTCATTTAAATTGATTAAATAAGTAACAAAACACTCAGCAAGATTTCAAGCTCTTTCTTCACCATTTTGCATTTTTATTGCCATCACGGTTGCTACTTGCCAAGACATTTTAGTAAGTAAGGGAAGGAATAAACCGTACAATTTCACTGGCACTCACGGCATTCACAGTGAATGAAGGACCTGTCCTACGTCGACCAGGTTAAAAGGTTTTGGCATATCCAAGGTCATACTCTCTCTGTTCTCAAATGAAACAGCACTCCATGAGATGTTCAAAGCTCAGGATATTGCTTAAAACCTAATATGACAATAAATGTTTTTACTTCTTTATTCCTGAGCAATCTTCTGTGTTCCTTGGTCTTTGTGATGCTATTTGTGCTACCGATGTCCTGTTGTTGTAATGAGATCAAGTTACACATGGGCAGACTAATTACTAACAAATGATTTATGAATGCAGTTGCTTGCCCCACATTTTATTTTAGAGCATAAGAGTAAATAAGAAATTAACACAGTTTATTAGGAGCATGAGTACCATTTACAATAAAAAAAAACAAATAAACAAACAGACAAAAATGATTTCACAGAAACCTAACGATGAGAATGTACACATATTGTCATTGTTATGTACACTTCAGAAAACAATATTATTTTAAAACTTTTTTGGCTTTCTGCTATAAATCTATAAATAGAAAACATTATCCAGCTATATGCAGAGAATCCAATAGTTTGAAAGATTGACAGAACTAAAACTAGTGAGGGAGCAGACTGGGTTAAGACTACACAACATTACAACCAGTAATTCTGGCTGCCTATTAGATTTATCTGTTGCAGGCTGAAGGAGAGCATGCACTTTGTCTTCAGACATGAAAACAGCACCACAAGTGTTACAATTCCAGAGGGGGTAAAGTGGAATGGCTGTTTTTACATTTCTGTAGAATTTTTGCCCATAAGGAATATGGATAACAAATGAAATATTCAGCCATTGTCTGATTTATCTCTTTTATTATCTGCAAATATCACCCTGGCAATTTAAAGGATAGCTCGCTTTATTCTGGGCCTTTTCGCTGGGGGCCTGACAACCTATCAACGTTATACAGCTTAAACAGGTCAGGATTGCATGAGCATTCCTATGTGAGAGGTTTTAAGCACGCAGAATTTCTAAATAGAAACTGCAAAAAAGAAAAGGGGAAAAAAAGGAAATGATTCTTATGGGAAGCCACAGAGCTCCCTCACTGGCAAAATGATAAATTTGCACAGTGTCCGGTTTTGAATTGGAAGGGAAAAATCTTATTAATTTTAAATCAAGTAGTGACTTCTGTGAGTTTCTCAGAATGTAAATAACATAACTCTTCTTGAGAAGCTGGTATCAGAGATGGGAGCTGCAGTCTAGATTTTTGTATTTTTTTGAGAGCTGAGGGTTTGAAGCATCTCTGTGCTCCATTTTGAGATTGATTCTTATTCTAGGCACACTTTATGCTAAATACATTAATATTAAATTAAATCTTTAATTCAGGAAGCATCTGTTCATTTATCACATCAATGCCAATTGATATTAAGATGGTTGAGTGTATAATCAAAACCATGTAGAAAAACTGCCCTGTTCACTCAGGTCTGATATACAATGTTCAGCCCCATAGCCTTATACATAAGGATGATTTAAAGTAACCAGTAACCTTATAAATTCATGATTTTGGACTGTTGGAGGAAACTTGAGTACCCAGAGAGAATCCATGCATGCAAGGGAAGGACATGGTTAGGGAATATTTATGACGATTTTATGTTTATTCCTTATCTTTGTAAGTGCATCCAGGACAGACCAAGGCAGACGCCAGAAAGGAACAGATATCAACAGTACGTTTCAAACTTTTCAGATGGATGCCTGGTTCGCTATTGGGCTATCGAAGGCAGCAGGCACCAGGCTGGCGGGAAGAAGACACTCTTTACACTGAAACTGGGCTCTTGCTGTAGAAGTCATATATATTGCTTAATACTACAGTATTTAAGGGTTTTGATTAGAATGGTTGTAGGAGAGATACAGGGTCAGAACTGTTTTGTTTCACTCTGTTCCTCAATGTTTGGCGAAAAGTGGTATATTAACCTTTTAGGAACGCCTGAAGAACTTGATGTCGTCTTTGTTAAAGAAGAAGGTATTTTAGCCGTAGAAAGATCCCAGGCAGGGAATCAAACTCAGGACCTTCTAGCTGAAAGGTAATAGTGCTACAATATATGCAACACATGGAACAAAATATCTCAAATCAAGTAAAAACAAATAAAACACTACAGATTGCACATTGTCATAATAGATTAATTAACAATGAAGGCTAAATGGATTTAAGTACTCCTTTTTTTACTAAATAGCATTAAAAATGAAAAAGCATTTATTTTTGATCAGACTAAAAAGATCATTACATCAATAGATGATCGTCAAGACAGATAAAAAATAGATAGAAGATACGAAAGAAGTACAACTGAAAGGAAACTCCAATGACATTCTACGCTCCCCTCATTATATTTCACTGGTCTTACCTTTTCTGCCATATTGCATCTGGAATATAACAATGAGATGCAGAATTTCCACATATTTTTAATAATTTCTGTATAATGGTGTGAGAATGTTAGGTGTGACAATTATTTCTGTTTTTTTAAAAGAGTGTAATTTCCTCTCACTCTCCCATTGGTGTTTGACGAGTTGGTGAGTTTAGGAGAGATCTATGCTCTATGCATCATGGCTGACACTGGTAATGGCATCATTTAGATCATCTAACATTCTGGATGGTCATCTCCTTTGTTTTGTCCACATTGAGCACTACGCTGTTGTATCTGCACCAATGTGAGTATTTTACGGAAATATTTATAAAAAATAGAAATGACCCAGTCACAACAGAATATAAGGGAGATTTACTTTCCTTTTTCTTATGACTGTATGAAGAATCCATGTTCTAACTCCAATCAATATGCACATCCCTGAACAATGCCTGGTAATGTGGATGCAGCTCTACTTTAAATAGTTAGGGTGCTTAGCAAAAAATACAGGATAAATTCCCAACAATTTCTACAAAATATCAAAGATTGATGTGTATCCTGCCAAAATTCTAGATACTGTGATCCAGAGGTGGACTGAGCTGCCTTGGCGGAGTTGTGCACTCTCAAAGTGATTTTCTAATTGTCCAACGGTATCAACTGTTAACAAGTTCTGCAACATTACATATACACCATGGCACAATGAAAACAAAAGAACATCAGTGGTATTTTCCAAAAAGATTGAACAAGGTATGATAGCTAGGGAGGATTCCAAGACGCTGACAGTATCACAGAAGGAGCTGGAGGAATATCCAAATTGGACTGGTTGTATTTTAAATGTCAACAATCTTCTCTATCTTTTATATGTCTCGTCTAAAAAGTAAGAGAGATAAAAAGAAGCAAATTTTGCCCACAAAATTGTATGACAATGCATTATGGGCTGGTGAAGCTGAACTCAAAAACTTTTAATCAGCTTAAAAGTCATAAACGTGCTTTATACTATGTAAAAGCCTTTATTTGTTGAGTAAAAAATTTGGTTATATAAAATTAATAGTCATTTGGTCCCTTGCGTATCTCACTCAAATCTGGTAACTGCTTAGGAAAAAGTCTTAATACTTGAGAGACTATAGGTTTTTCTTTGATTAAGTTAGAAGAAACATAGTATAATGCAATAGTATTAATTTATTTTGCCATATAAAGAAAGGTTTGTTGTCATAACAATACCCGAAACAAACAGAAATTTCACTGTTGTTGACCAGTAACTAGGACATTTTAAACCTACCTGTGCAGCCCTGTTGTAAATACAGCACCCTCAGTACAAAAAGTATTGTAAACTTGGCTGAGAAACCCAGGGAAGGCCTGCCCTATGACCTTGAAAGAAACCCACTACTGCAGGTGTCCCTGTTCCTTCGAGGTACTCTGCCACCCCTCCTCCTCTCTGCATTCCCAAACACACTGCATGGCTAAAGATAGTTATTCCACCTTGAACCGATCTGTATCGCCTCCCCTGAGATCACAGGTCCCTCCTGTGAAACCTCATATGGTACAGCATTTCTTACTTCCTAAAAGGGGAACGGAATGACAGAAGAGAATATTCAGCAAGCCTCTCTTTAAATCAAGATAAAATACTGAAACAAAAAATAATAGGAGGAGCAAATCCCTGGATAGCCTAGGGCTCCTAATAGAAACACATGGCTGAAAGCTGAGGAGTTGTCAGCAGCCAACAATTTGCCACTTCTTTCTTGATAATCTGGCCTGCCATAAAATTAGAATAGCAAATACCTCCTGACAAAGATGCATTTTCCTTCTTCTTTGTGAAACCATTAAAGAAGGAAAAGACGATATACTGACTCTGAATGCCACATAACTTCAATTTTAATTTAAAGCGCTACACAAAGAGAAGTGATATGCACTCAAAAATTTTAATAACCTATTAAGTTACAACTTCAATTTCATTTTATGAATATTTTCCTAGGGGAGCGCAGCCATCACCAAGAAAGATTGAAATTTAAAAAAGATAAATAGCACCATTAATCTACAACATTTCTCTTCCATTATCCCTGAAAATGAGGAGTTATTTTTGCTCAGATCCTCACGTAATTAGCTCCTTACACTTGACTCACTAGCCAGAAAATGACCATGTTCAGAAAATTAAAAATTTGTCATTAAGTGGAATTTAACATAATATCATTTATCTTTATATATTCCTCAGCTGACAAGAGGCAGTCTTGGATGTTGATCAGAGTTTTGTATTGCAGGACTTATGACTGTGAGAAGAGCAGGACGGTGTAATCTTACCACGTGATTATCGAAGATTTTAACAGCTTTCACATGGAAAATTTATCCTACTAATGGCGCTGTCATTTAAAATAGCGAATTGCCATTTGAGCTCAAATGAGAGGGGGACTGAAATGCTGTGTTATATTGTTGCACTCTATTATGAAGACAGATGTTAACAACTAGTTATATGTCCACTTTGGTCTCAAAATGCAAGCTGTGTACTTACTTGTCCTGTAAGAAGCTCTCTGAGACACATACTGTTTGAAGGGGTGATAATATTCAAAGGGATATATTCATTTTTGGTAATTAAATAAATATGGGAAATAGCAGTAATATTCAAATGTATTCTAAAATGAGAAAAAAACGTACACTTGTTTAAGTGAAAAATTAAAAGACATTTCTTAAAATGGAATGAATGGATAAATGAATGAATGAATTATGTTTTGCATTCTGCCTTTGTACATAATGATTTTCAGTGTTAGTTGGATACCTTCATAGCACCAAATGCACATAACTCAGCGTCTGAGATATTTAAGCTGGTTATTTACCATGCTATTGGAACCATCTTGTATAATTTGCACGAACTGTATATTATCCAAGTTCATGATAAACTCTACAATAAAAACACATACAGGTGGGTGGCCAACCGTATTCTTTTTTCTTGACATGACCACTTTTTACTTATCGTCCGGGGTGTCTAGGGTATTTCATGGATGATGAAAATGTCTAGGTTTTCATAGTTTTTTAAGGTAATTAGTAAACACAATTAAACGGCCTGGTGTGACATAACTTTCTTGCAATACAACACCTTTTGCCTCATCTTGCTTCCTCTTCCAGAGCTGCTGCCTGGATGGTTCTGATCCGTTCATAGACAGAACAGTCAGGGGGCTGTGATGCGATGCCCTGCACCATGTTGCCCTGCACCCCATCGAGCATGTAACGTTGCAATAATCTTTGTTACGTTCATTTTGTGTTGCTTCATATTATCTCAGAGGCTCTTATGTTTGTACACAAATATGATAGTTTGTTTTTACCTTATTTATGCTAACGGTTTTGGCTTCAACTGGCAACTAGAGTTCCAAGTATCAAAGCACAAATGTAGCTTAACAGACAAACTAGCAATGCTGGCATATTCTGTGTGTGATAAAAGTGGCAAAGATCCAGTAAGTCACATGGAAACAAAAAACTATTATAAGGCATATGTGATATTTGTCATGTACTTGCAATCAAATAAAGACAACACTTTTTGATAATGTTGACCTTTATTATTTTTATTTCAAGCTAGGGTAATTAGCCACATCAACTTTGTTTACCACTTGAAAATTAGATATAACACTGCACCTACATGACAGACAATCATAAAGCTGCATGTTATTTAAATTCTTAGACGAACGTATTAGGATAAGCACATATATGAACAATGGTTGCAAAATAAAAATATTCTTCTGCTCTAAAATTTAATACAAAATTACTTTGGAAATACTAATGTAAATCCGATCACAACACATTTAAGATAATGTAATCAACAACTGAAACATACAGGGGGTAATTTGGAAAGGAGGTTCAGTTCTGTGTTGTTCTGTCATTTACTTAGTTCAATACAAAAACATGTTGGTCATCATCTCACAACACAGCAGGCTATCCATTAAGATCTAATTGATCATCAGATAGAATGGAAGGAAGAAATGGAGTTGATAATGGTGAGAGAAACCATTTTGTCTCACTCCCATTACAGAGTAACAGCATTCTTGTTTAGTTATTATTCTCCTGTGACTATGAAAACACAAACTGAAGGGCCAGATGCTGCACTCCACTTTCCCACTGAAAAACTTTCAGTTCTCATAATAGACCTGGGGAAATTTCATGAACGTTCGGATGCAAGCAGTTTTCTTTAAACTGTGTATATTACTACATATTGGTTTACCTACAAAATATGAGTTCTAAAGCTATAAAATGTATTTCATACACTGAAAGGAATCATTATGAGACTTTATGTCACCCTGACACAGTGTCAAGGCATAGACCTCAATTAGACGGGAGCATTTAGCAATTATTTGAGGAGATTGACTTAAATCATTTCTGTGTTTAGAGCAAAACAGTGCACATCTGGTAAAAAATGTTGGTAACCAGAAGAAAGATATTCAGCAGGCAGATAAACATACAAGCACGCTCTCAGTTCTATGGGTAGTTAAGAGAGAATAGGGAACTTGACATGCAGGTTTTTGGACCTTAGGACGAAGGTGGAATAGGTATAAGGTTGTTCCTAGAACCTGCTGCAGGCCCTTAACCAGTTTAGGGGTCACTGTCGCAATATCACTAGTGACCAAAGCATTCAAAAACGTAACTTTTATTCAGTAAACATTTAAGCATAACTATTAAAACTATGGTAATGACTGCACACTGTATCTTTTAACACTGGCCCCAAAAATTTTGATTCACACATACTAGGAAAGCATGAACATGGTGGTCATTCACATATTATTGCAAAAAAAAATGAAAGAATGTGTCAAACTCACTGCTATTTTTTACAATTTTTTTTACAGTGTCTCCCTCTGCAATAAAACCAAGCAACCTTACATGCAAGCTACACATCCATTCAGCTCCCCAGGGTCCAAACCAATCTCTCCTGTCTTTATGTAGGCAGTGTCTCTGCTTCAAACTGCAGCAGCCATCAAAGCCATTAATCCATCTGCCAAACATGACTAAGACTGATCTGGTTGCCAAACAATCAATTTGTACCTTTCTCCCACTCGCTCTTCTGGTGTGCAAGTACAAAATATCATGAAATAGAATCAATGGTATAGTTCCAGCACAATGAAATAATACAGTGATAAGGCAATCAGTGTTTGACCTTGGAGGACATAATTCATCTGCCCATCTGTCTTTATTATTTTTTCTGAAATGGATACAGAAGACAACCTGAACATTTCATTCATTCTCAGACGACATTTCCATTTTTCATCTTAGATGGGATACCATTTTTCTTTTGGGATGCTGTATTTTTTTAAATCGTGAATTTTCAGGATTGGTTAGAAAAATGCAGCATTAATGGAGAAGAAGCAGTTTGCTGAACCCAAATTTCAAGGTCAGGACCAAGTGGGTTGGGACTACAGAGAGAACCTACATATAAACCTTTGGGAGAGCAGTTTATAGCACACAGTGAGAACCAGTGAGAAGAATCACTTTCGGTATAAAAAACCCACTTCTTAAAGAATGATTTTTTAATGCTAATGAAAGTATCAGTCCAAATTAGCTGCTACACCACTGCATCCTCTCCAGGGCCTCCACCATCAAAAATCTGCCCACAAATCACAAACCAAATCGCTACCATCAGACCACGGAACAAAAACAAAGAATCCACCCATGCTGCATGCAAAGGAGATCTACACATCTCCATTAGTAATTACTTAGACGGAGCCAATGTGAGGTTTCCCTATTTTTGGACCTGATTCAACCATGATCGTTTATGGTGTTCTGAAATGTTGGTTCCTTGTGGATAAGACCCATATTTGACTAAATATCTTTTCTACTACACCTAATATAATCTGCACACAGTTGCCTCTGTGATTATGAGCTTTCTGGCAGTTTTTCTGAGTGAAAGATTTCACCTGTATTCAACACACAAAACCAACTCACATATCCATAAACACACATAACCACTATAGCAAATACTGAAATTATAGATCCTACTTTCCCTCCTCTATCACCAACAGCAAAAAAATTGATCCAAATAACCACAGGCACCATATGCTTTTGAGTAAAGCTCTCATTTAAAGAGTTGTCATGTTTGCCACTGGATTGACTGCGCATGCACTGTGTTGTTGTGCTCCGTGTTTCTCTGGCAGTGTCACAGCGCCTCCAATGGGCCCAGCATAGGTACTACAGTAGTTTCAGACAGTTTGTGCGGAACCATGTGGACTCCATCCATCGATGCATTATCTATACTGCTTATCCTGAAAGCGTCGCGGGTTGGGTGGTGCCTATCTCCAGCGGTCAACCAGCAAGAGGCGGTGTACAGCATGGACAGGCCGGCAGTCCGTCGCAGACCAACACAGAACAAAACAAGCATGCACACACATACTCACACATAAGGACAATTTAGAAAGACAAAGGAAGAGACAGAGGAAGCTGGAGTAACTGGAGGGAACCCATGCATGCATTGGGAGAACATGCAAACTTTAAGCAGAAAGACCTCAGGCCGGGAATCAAACCTTCTTGCTACAAAGCAACAGTGCCACCAACAGCACCAGTGTGCAGCCTCCATGTAGACACTTTTTTTATTATTGTGGTTCAATTTTTACAGACTCTGTTTTTTAAACTAAGCATGTCTTGTCTCCATGTAAACAGGGTATGAGGGAACCTATTAGGCTGATCTGAGAAAACAGACACTAACAGAAGAAAAAAGCAGAAATAACAACCTTTAAACACAACAATGAAAATACAACATATTAGGAACCAAGAGAAAAAAAAACAGGAAATCAGGAAGTAAGATCAAGCTAATTTAAATAACAATTTTAAAAGAGAGCAGAGTAAAATTTGGTCTGTCAAGGAGCTCATCACTGTCAGATATTTTTCTTCACATCTAGGATAACTAAATAATCTTAGTATTTATTGTTGAGTTTTCAGAATTGGAAAAAATTGCAATATTTACAATGACATTTAAAGCATTAGAAAATGGAAACATATTTTAGATATTGGCCTTGGGTTTACTTTTATTAAACCCTTTCAATAAATGGATGACAAAAGTAAAGACTTCTAATGTGGAAGATAACTGAAGTGAAGTTTGTTGGAGAAGTGAGATATGTGCCTCTGCCTGTCCTTCAGGGCTAAATCACTGAAGTCTGAAGCTGACTGCTGTCACTAAGCAGCAGTTGGAGGGACTTGTGGCTTGTCAGTCTCAGATGGTCTTTTCAGCAGGAGTTTGGTGTCTGACAGATGATTCAACACCAAAGTGGAATGCTGGTTGCCAGTCACTGAAAGACCCAGCCTTTGATTTAGAAAAAAGCCAGAGGAAAAATCCTAAATATATTTCTATAAACATTTGGTGGAATCAAATTTAATGTGCATCATAAAAAAGATGTATTTTAGTTACTCAAACTGCAATTTATTTTTCTAAGTAAGGCCAGTTTTCATCAAATGTAAAGGGAATTCCAAAAGATAGGTCTTGAATTGTTGTACTTTTCATCATGTCACAACAGCAATTTCAACGTGTTATGGTGGGATCTTATACGGTAACCGACACCGAGTAGCACGTTGTTGAAAAGTTGAAGAAAACAATATAGCCTTTTTAACATATGATGGTTTTATTTTGTAGAATCTTTTTACAGCAACTACAGCAGCAAGTCTAGATTATTTCTCTACCAGCTCTATGATTTCACAGCCTATAACAGATCTTCTTCCTGAGTTGATGTGTATTTAGCTATGTCCATCTTTCACTGTCCTCTTGAAGAACATCATCCCTCCAGCATTATGCTGCCTCCGCCATGTGTCACTGCATGTAGGGGGTGTCCAGAGCTATGAGCACTGTTAGTTTACCTTTGGGTTACAAAACATGTTAGATTTTCACAGTGCTCTGTGAAATGTTCTATGCTTGGGATCGTAGTAATTTCTACCCCATTTTTGGGTTTGCTGAAGCACCCCTGTAAAAGACCATTAAATCTTCCAATCTCTGAAGAGGGCGGACATGTTTACCTCCAGCCATAGAGGTGCAGGAGGCTTTCTATTGGCTCCCTACGTCCAACTAAAATATGACAACCAATCACAGCATATAATTTCACAAAATCCCACCCAAGACATTTGCATATGACACACAGGTTTACATGCTGGCCACAGGAACTTTAGCTAGTAAACTAGTGGCTTCAGTGTGAAACTTACATGTAAACTAGTGAAGGCAGAACTGCTCACTAGTTAACTAGTGAAGACACAAATGCCCACTAACTAGTGAGCTCTAAAAAGTGTCACTAGTTTAGTAGTGTGCACCAAAACAAGGCAAGGCAAGGCAATTTTATTTCTATAGCACACTTTCAACACAAGGTAATTCAAGGTGCTTTACATGATTCAGTGATAATGAAACCACATGATTACAAAGCATATAAGTTTAACAGTAATCAATCAGTAAGAAAAGATATTGTAAGGAACAAATCCACGTAATTAATACACAATCACTTAAAAATAAAGCTAAAAGATAGAATAAAATATAGAAATTAAAACGACAACAATAAAATAATATAAAGATCAAATGTTTACAAAAAAAAAAAAAAAAAAAAGCAGTTACTCATAAGCAAGTTTAAATAGATACGTTTTAATTTTAGACTTAAAAGAGTTCAGTGTCTCTGCAGCTTTACATTCTCCTGGTAGTTTGTTCCAGAGATGAGGAGCATAGAAACTGAAAGCTGCTTCTCCATGTTTGGTTCTGGTTCTAGGGACGATCAGTAAATTAGAGCTGGAGGACCTGAGTGATCTGGATGGTTTGTACCATGATAGCAGATCTCTAATGTACTCAGGTGCTAAACCATTCAATGATTTATATACCAATAAAAGCACTTTGAAGTCTATTCTCTGAGCTACAGGGAGCCAGTGTAAGGACTTTAGAACTGGGGTGATGTGTTCTACTTTCCTGGTTCTAGTGAGAACACGAGCAGCAGCGTTCTGGATCAGCTGCAGCTGTCTGATTGATTTTTTAGGTAGACCTGTGAGGATACTGTTACAGTAATCAAGGCGGCTAGAGATAAATGCATGGATGAGTTTTTCTAGGTCTCCTTGTGTCATCATTCCTTTAATCCTAGAAATGTTCCTCAGGTGATAGAAAGCTGACCTTGTTATTGCCTTTATGTGACCCTGGAGGTTCTGGTCTGAGTCCATTATTACACCTAGATTTCTGGCCTGGTCAGTAGTTTCTAGTTGGACCAACTGAAGCTGTTTACTGATATTTAATCGATCTTTTTTGGGTCCAAAGAGAAGCACTTCAGTTTTGTTTTTGTTCAGTTGTAGGAAATTATGGGACATCCAGCTGTTAATTTGCTCAATGCATTTATTGAGGATTTGGATGGGTTCAACATCATCTGGTGACACTGAGATATAAAGCTGAGTGTCGTCAGCATAGTTGTGGTATTTAACATGGTTGGCGGTTATAATCTGGCTAAGCGGAAGCATATAGATGCTAAATAGGAGGGGCCCCAGGATGGAGCCCTGGGGGACCCCACATGTTATTTCTGTGTTTTGTGATGAGAACTGGCTAACTGATACAAAGAAGTTCCTGTTCTTGAGGTAGGATGTGAACCAGTCGAGTACTGTACCAGAGAGTCCGACCCAGCTCTCTAGACGTTCCAGTAATATATCATGATCAACAGTGTCAAACGCCGCACTGAGGTCTAACAGTACCAGCACTGTTGTTTTTCCATGGTCAGTATTTGTACGGATGTCATTAAAAACTTTGACGAGGGCTGTCTCTGTGCTGTGGTATCTACGAAAACCAGACTGATAAACATCAAGGCGTTTGTTCATTGCTAGGAAGCTGTTTAGCTGCTGGAACACAACTTTTTCAATAATTTTACCGATAAATGGGAGATTAGAGATTGGTCTGTAGTTTTGCATCAAAGTGCTGTCTAGGTTCTTCTTCTTTAGTATTGGTTTGATAACTGCTGTTTTTAGGGCTTTGGGGAAAACACCTGATAGGAGCGATGAGTTAACTATTTTGATAAGATCCATTCTGATGGATGGTAGGACCTTTTTTAGAAAATTTGTTGGTAAGATATCTAAGCAGCAGGTGGCAGAGCTTAGTTTGTCAATAATTTCATCAAAGCTTGATTGATTTATTGTTTGGAAGTGAGTCATTTTCTCTGGGTGAGTGTTAGTTGGGCTCATAGTTGGTACTGGGGTTTGAACTGATGTACTGATTGATCTTCTGATGTTCAAGATCTTTTGAGTGAAGAAGGTGGCAAAATCATTACAGGCCCTGGTGGAGTTTAGTTCAGGGGGTATTGTCACTGGAGGGTTAGTTAGTCTCTCCACTGTAGCAAATAATGTCCTAGCGTTATTGCTGGTTCTGTGAATAATCTCAGAAAAGAATGAACTAGTGAACTAGTGAATGCAATTTCCATTCGACTAGTTAACTAGTGAGGTGCAAAAAGTGTAAATAGTTTACTAGTGTGCTCCAAAACGCCCATGAGGTAACTAGTGAAGGCCATTTCAGCCTCACTAGTTAACTAGTGAGAAGTCAAAATTGTCACTTGTTAACATATAAAGGCAAAAACACCCCCTAGTTTACTAGTTAGGTCTTTGCGGGCCTTACTAGTTAACTAGTGGCTTGCATATTGCATTCACTAGTAAACTTGTTACACCTAAATTCACAAACAAACTGACCATTTTTGTCCACTAGTTAACTAGTGGGACAATTGAAGTCTCTGTAGTTTGCGTGTGTGAAGTAGCTCACTAGTTAACTGCCTGAAACAATCATTATGCAAATTCTAATGAGAGAGTGCGTAGAAGAATCTTATTGGGAGTAGGCAATAATTATTCCCAACCAACATGCCTATTGGTGACGTTTAAAAGGGAAAATATATAAACCTATGGCTTTTAAAGGTTGAATATGGGACAGTTTTCTTAAAAGCTATCTCTTTAAAAAAGTAATACTTCAACAGGGAGTTTAGAGGTGTGCAGAATCAAAAGTGAACCCTTTCCTTTAAACATTATATTTAACCTAAAATCATTAAAAAAGATAACTTTTTCCGACCACTGTGTTTGTATTTACGTGTTCCAGCTAACAGCGGCGCAGTATTGTAGGTTGCCAAATACTATTGTAAACAACTGCATGGAGCAACAAGGCATTTACTGTAGAAAATTGTGCACTTAGGTGAAGCCTACAACAGATGGACGCAAATGAAAAAAACTTTAACGGAATCAGAACGTGCGTGGAAATGGTGAAGTTTATCATGGAGAAAGATAAGAAAGCTTGCTTAAGGCTAAAGTTAGCTGTCGGTAAAACAGCTTTGCAACACTTCTGTAAATAATGTTGTTCCTAGATATGAGAGCATCAACCTCCACAACAAGTAAAAGGAAGAAAAGGAAGCGGTTTCCTCCTGCTCTCCCCAGTATAGGAGCCTCGTTTTCACCGTTGTGGTGAGTGGCTATTATAAATACTTTTCTAGCTAGCTTTCTGTATTGACATAGGTCTCCGACCATACTACTCAGTCAAATATGCGCGATGTGAAATCTATTGGATGTTTATGTAAATTCTAAACTATAAATTATGACTTTTATAGAGGACATCACCAAGAGGAGTGGAGGATACCACTGCTACCGAAATAAGATGCAGAGAGGAGAGGTAAAAAAACTTACGGTTGCCTTTGACCCATTTTTTATATTTTTTGTTTTGTATTTTAAACTTATTAGTACAAAATAGTCCTTACCCCGTAATATTAATCACTGGACATGATGCTTGGCTGGTTACTGCGACAGAACTGGCATCCAGACAGCTCAAAATTAAGTTTTGTTATTGCAACTCCAACCTCAACACACTAGATGTCACTTTGGTGCCCATATTTCATATTCAACCTTTAACTTGTATTGATTAAATAAAGATACGATTTTCAACACATTTATACACTACAACGCATATTTTAATGGCACATAAAACACGTTAATACTTAGAGGCTAAATAAATATTTAAAAACTTTCCCCAGAAATCCTCATAATGCAAAGTTTATAATTATTGTCCCCAGCAATCTTAAAAACAAACTGACTCCCTTGGTTACAGTTGATTTTTTACACTTGGAAGTTGGGATTTCCGAGTTCCAAGTACAAAAAGAACGAACCTTTAGAAAGTAGAACGTTTTTCTGAGGCGATAGGATTTTAAGAGTGGGTTTTTTTAACCTGCTAGTATGTAAATGGCCCAAATTTCAAAACTCTGAGGCCTTCACAAAACAGCTGTATTTATACTGATCTAAATTTGCATACAGGATATAAGTTATTCTGGCATATCAGATTAAAGGGCACCAAATTTACAGTCATTTTCAATTTTTCTGTAAAACAAAACCCAAAAACAAGTTGTTCATCCTTTTTGTTCTGCTTCATAATTATGCAATGTTTGCTTTAAACATAAAATACATTAAAGTTTATGGCTGAAATTTTTCAAAATGTTAAAAAGTTAAACCAGTGAAAGGATATTTTCAAAGTTCAGAACCATAATGCTTCGACCAGCATAAGGATTTTGAACAGCCCAAAATATGAGAAAAAACTTATTTAGCAGAGGGGACCCATAATTGAAGAGTGAGTTTGATGCTGCTCTTACGGATGTTTCAGGCTTCTAGCAGCCTCGCGGATAAATAAGCCCACAGTGAGCCATGTGAGAATGCAAAGCAGGGCATCTGATAGTGAGCAGAAGGTAGAAAGGGGGTGTGTGTCTGGTGAGAGGCAGCTTAGGAGCATTTGTCAGGAGGCAGCGACAAAAGGAGGGGTTGAAGGGGTCTTGCTCGCCACTATTCAGAGACAATTTGTAAGCCTGGCTGTTGAAGTCAGGCCAAAGACTCGTGAACAGCTGGAGCCCTGCCGTGATTGATAAATGTGGGCCTCAAAGAACTTCATTTTGATATGAATGAAGACAAAAGCATGACAACATTCAGCGAGTGTTTAATATTACCGACAATAAGTGGTGAGGAGAATACACAATGCCAAAAGGGAGGTCCTCATGGTAATTAACATTTTTATAGCAAATAAAGAATCTATTTTAGAAAAGATTTGTAATTAATTCAGCTTTCAATTTTATTAAAAGAAGACTTAATCTGCTTTCAGAGGTTTAGATTATACAAATGAGTAATTATCGGAAAGCTAGGTCCCTTTGATAACAAAGCTATGCGTTTTCGAGACAATTTCCTCAAGATTAAAAAAAATAATAATTCACACAAATGTTTATACTACTTGAAAGTCCTGTAGTCTAATCTTATGCAGGACATGTTGTCATGCTAATCATGCCATAACCAAATTACAGCATGCATCGATTGTGTACCATAAAAAGATGTTGCTGCTTCTCCGTCACAGGCTTTTGCAGATGTTGTGACCCATGCTCACATGGGTCAGTGAAAACGTGGCTGACCAGCTCGGATACATGCACTTACTGGGTTCACTGGCTATTAAAGCACTTTATCAACACTTGATTTATTTTTCATCACACCTAACATAAAAATACTTCTCTTTCAGTTGGGATTTTGGGTTGAATGGAAATTAATTCCTTTTTACCTAGGCTATTGATTTTGAAGGAAAGTGTTTTATAAACATAAAGTAGGATTTTTAATCTCTTTTATAGAACTGTTTTATAGAAACTGCACATCCATCCCTGACCTATTTAATGGCTGAATAGTGCCACATACCTACTCGAGTAAAATTGAAAAGTTTCCCCATTAAGTGATACATATGGCTGTGACTGAAATAAAAAATAGGGAATTGTTCTTTTTTAATTTAGAATTCCATTCTAGACACTCCTAAAAGTGACAAAGGAGAGACATCCATCTGGAAATACTGTTGATATTTGCTACCACGATTCACAATGAATAAGTGAATATTGATGAAGTTTAAAATAAAGAAATAACTCTATCGTGTACTGGTTTCTACATCACTCCAGTGGAGGATGGGATGGGGAAAGGAGAGGGGAGTAGGCTTTTTCTAGGTTTCCATGGAGAGAGGCACCTTTCTCAATATTCAGAATTCCAGTGTTCTGTGCCGACTTTCAAAAGGAGATCAATCTCACTTTGAAGCGCTGGAGACTTCATTTGTTTGTGAAGGATGTGAGGTGCTGCCTAAATGACTACGCCAATTCTTCAAAACCCACTTGCAGTTGACACCCGGTGGCTCTGAATTCATTGTGTCTTTTTTATTTGTTAGAGGGAGTACTCAAGTCCACAGACACATGACTGAGTCCAGCATTCTTACAATGAAAAGTTTAGCTTTTTGGCAGATTTGTTTTACCAGAACTATGAAATTAGATCAGAAATAGGATCTACAATAAGAAAATGAATCAATAATAAGGTCACAAGATATGCACCAGTTAAACAGCAAAATGTACATTTTAAAAACCAAACATACAGTCTAGCATGATGTTGTTAATATAATCCTAAATATATTTTGATGACTGTTTAAAAAAATAGAATGATTGATCAGTCCTCGAACTCTCAGACAATGTGGAGTAGTGCATTTTTCAACTTTTAAATTAATTAACACATACAAATGGGACCAATGAAATAGACCCTTGAAAAAAATGTTACCTTCATTTATTTATATTTATTTAATACTTAAATGTCTCTGAGATGTTTAATATACAGATTCATATTGCTATTTTCCATACAATTTTCAAACAGTTTTTGTTTTTATTATTTTATTTCTTGCCAAAATTGATTGATATTTGATTTTTAAAGAAGAGAAGAAAAATAAAAACATAATATTGTGGAAAAATAAAAATATTTGTGATAATAAACCTAATGAGACAGAATTACTTGAATATTACCAGGAAACTGACAAAGTATGTGTGTAAATGTAATGATTATAATGGGCCTTAACAGCACAACTTTTTCTAAAAATCAAAAAATCAAATCCAGCTGAAATCTGGATTTAAAGTTAAAAAATCATGGATTAATTTAAAATGCTTCATGTAGCAAATACTGTAGAATCCCTTAGATACACACTACTGTAGTAGAAAGTTCACGAGAAAATTTCTTTCAATCATAACACTTAATTGTTATAATGGCATGAATGCATTTTGGATATTTTTATATAATAGGGTGCCTGGCTATTTAAAAGGTACTAATATTTTTGAAACTCAAATATGTTTGAAAGATCAGATTTTTAATGTTTGTGGTGGCTACATAATAAAGTCGTTTGAATATACTGAGAGGAAGGCTTTAATAAACATTCAATAATTAGCAATGTTGTGAATTTGTGTGCAATACTTAAGTACGCGAATAGTTCCTCAAAGGAACAAGTAATCCAAGTGAAATTATAATGTTTTTATATTAGAAGGGACGTTTTTTTTTTTTAAACCTTTTCATTAAGTTCATTTACTCACCCTGACAAGTTGCTAATCGGGACTGGAAATAAACTTCTTCCAAAGGACTTCAAGTGGCTCTAAACTTGTCTGGATGTGTAAATCAACTTAATAAATACTAAAAAATAAGGTCCAGGTTGAAAATGAACTTCCTCTTTAAGCAAAAGTCAGAATTTCTGCAGTTTGTTTGAATTACACTGACCTTTTTAAATGGTGGTCTTTTTACATACATAAATCCTAACTTCCTGAGTGTCCCAGGCTTACGTAGAAGAACGCCGAGCCATTTTTCTCCCAGTTTTAGCGTTGCAATGGCCCATGTGCTTTCCTCATACTGTGTTTAGAAGAGGACTTTCCATGTCTGCTCAGTTGTGCCTGGTTTACCAACACTATTGATTGCAGGTGATGTTCTGGACAGAGTCCATCTGACCTCTGTAGGGGTTTAAATACATCATTGTCCAGAGAGCGGCCTCCTGAGACTCCAGTTATACTGTGTGTGCAGCACTGATGAAGTGGCAACACACAAAAAAAAGTCAAGAGGACACATGGATAAGCACTTCTTACTCCTTTTCACAGCTCTGCAAAATCTAAAAATACAGCTGGAAGAAAGATAACAACTGCATGCCGGTTTTTCCTCAGTGAAGCAACTCAGACATTTGTCGGCTGGACACAGAAAATATGATAAAAACAAGCCGAGCCTTCTCAGAGCATGTTTTGATTGCACCTTTCTACTTGTATAGTCATTATCACACTGATCTGCTCCTCTTTCTTGGTTTGCTGTGAGTTCTAATTGGTTTTATTAATCAGTAATCGAGTTAACAGTCTCGCTAATTTGTGTTGCAACCCTTTGTTTCATATACACCTCAGAGGCATTGATGGAAATCCAATGAGACATAAGTTTACCTGCCATGAAAGCACCTCGGCAGCAGCCATCAGCACAATGTAAGGGGGGATAGACTTTAAATTAATTAACATTAGAGCTCTTGTAGCACTTTAATTCTATAAACAAACATTCCAATCAATTGTAATTAATTAAATATGCCAAGCTTCCTCTTTTTTCATGTTGACTTTTCCTCTTGTTTTTTGTTTCGAATTTTTATTTCAAGTTAGGAGGTGTAGCCCATGACAGAAAGGTGAAATTCATTCTTTTGTATTTGTTCTATAGTGAGTGTAATAACTAAATTTACTGTATGTTATTCTGAGCTCTAAAGTTTGCAAATGTTAAAATATTAAAATTCTTTTATATGAATAATATATACTGGTTATTATTGTGGAAGATGCATGAAGGAAAAATAATTCTGCAGAGACGACTAAGTTCAGTTATAACAAAGATATCGTATTCCTCCATAAAACCACTTGAGAAGCTATTTTTGCTTGTAACAGTGATTCTGTTTACTACATCTAAGGAAGCTTGCTTCATTGCTTTAAGAAATTGAACAAGAAAAACTTCAACAGTGAAGAGAAGCCATTCACTTTTAACTAGTAGAAACTTCCAGCAGAACTGTGTTTAATATGAGCAGCACTTTGCCACAACTAACTTGGGTAAAACTATAGAAAGGAGATAGGGTTTTTTATGGGAGGTTATGGCTCCAAAACTCTGTAAGTGACTTTGATCAGAGGTTAAAAAAAAGAAAAGAAAAACCTTTTAAACAGAGAAGCACAGAGACAGGAGTACTATGTAGTAAGGATCATCTGACAAAGAGGATGCTTCTTTTTGTTTTCCAGATTCCTATTTTATATCTGCACCGCTCAAATGCCCTGCTCTGCATCAGAGATGCTCACGGTTGATGATTTTCAAATTTATTCACGACTCTTCCAAATGAAGGGCACAAAAGGCTGAGCAATCAGTCCAAGGCTGACTGCTTTTGGCCCAGAGAGGAGAGCGATATTTTGCAAGTGGAAGGCAAGCATGGCTGATCTGAATCATGAAGAATAATGTTTAGCCTGGCACATGATTAGGGATGTTAATTTCTTTGCAGTGGGGGTGGTGGCAAAGGGGCCTACACTTGGTGATGTCACTTTGGCTATTTGAACAGTTTGGCAGGCCCAACGCTGGCAAAAAACGCTGCTCAATTTGCAGGGGCTCCTGCTCCATTTGCCTGTTAATGAGCGCTGTTGTTGGAGGTACCCATGTGTACCATGTCATGAGGCGAGCAGGCAGCACCTTTACCTGACGCTTTGACCACAGAGGAAAATGGCAGCCGCTGTGACAGATGTTTCTGCAGTCCTAGGGAGAAAGCCATGAGAGACCTGTACAGTCAGAGGGCCTGGATGAATCGCTTGCGACAACTGCTGCGACACGTGTTTGCCTCAGTGTACATCCAGCTCACTCTGAAACAAGGAGGCAGCACTTTCTTCAACACGACAATGAAAACAACAAGAGAAAATCAATGTGACTTAATGAAGATTTGGTCAAAATAAAGTATGAAATGCAATGAGTAGACAAAAAAAAAAAAAAAACAACTCAGGAACACATTTAAGTTTGAAGCGTTAAAGTGTTGTGCTCCTGGTGTTTTATTCAGAGGGAGGAGCGTCAGTGTCACAGGATTAATGGTCAGGGTAAACTCATTACGTTACAGCATGGCAACAGCACTTAATTACTTATGAAAGGACAAGCACTCTGCAGCTTGGTCCTGTGGTTTGTGTGATCTATCACTGAATAAACCATCCCAGAGGTTCATTTTAATCTTAAAATGCTACCATGACAATGCAAAGTGAGATTTATTTATTTTTTTATTGCTGTTCTTGCTTTGAATGGCAGGAGAGAAAAGGAACCTGATGCTGAGATACTGCTTGAGTGACACTGCTTTTGGGGGAAGATTGTAATACCAACATAGTAGAGTTAATGTTTCTTCCACTGCAGTTCTGCTCCTAAACAGCTGGTGCTGCCACTGTGGAAATTTAATGTTGCACAGGAAGTAGCACCTAGGAAGGAGCCAGTCCTTCCTAGGACTGGCTCATACCCTTATACCCTAGCCTACTCATACCCTTATAACTAATTCACATAATGTCTGATTGCAACTAAAACGTTACTATGGTGGGATTTTTTTTGTTAGAACAAAATAAAGTAGTCATTTTAAGTAAGGATGGAGTACATGGTTTTAAAAGTATACAAAAATTAAAATATACAAAATTTAGTGTGAATTTGTGTTCACTTCTATGAGTCAGTGCTTTGTATAGTCAACTTTCGCTGGAAATAAAGCTTCTCTTTTGATCTATACTATCACCTTTGGAAACAAGAAAATAACCTTTTTGACCATTCCTCGTTGCAAAGAAATAATTATATTTCTATTTTACCACAGATTTTGAGATGTATCTAGGTTTGGACTTTGACTAGGCCATTTACTCAATGAATATTTATTGATCTAAACAATTCCATTGATGCTCTTGTTGTATGTTTATGTTATCTTCCACTTCAGTCTCATATCTTTTGAAACCTCTGACAGGTTTTCACCCAGAATTGTCTGCATTTATCTCCTTTCTCCCCCTACTAACACTAACAAGCTTCCCCGTCCTCGATGGAGAAAAAATACTCCACAGTTTCATACAGCAACCACCATGGAGCTGGTGTGTTGGGTTTGGTGGATAGTCTACTTAGCTTGTGGTGTACTGGCTGATACATTTGTTGTAACATAAATAAAGAGGTCACTAGAATGATTTTTTCAAGATTATTTGGACACATCCTGGAAACAGAAATATGGATCCTAGACATTTAGCAAGAAGAGCTCCACTTTGAACTTAATGATGTCAATGAATGGTTTATGTCACAGGGTTAAAGTATGTAATTGTTGTATGTTTGTGTATTAATTGCTTTTATTTGCCAGGTTTTAATTTGAAAAGTAATTTCTTAATGATGAGGTTTATTCACTGATGTTCTCCAACAAACCTCTGAGGCCTTCACACTACAAGTGTATTCGCAATTAGATTAGACTACATATGCATGGACTGTATTTACTTCTTAGCTGATTTCTGTAGGCAGTTCTTTTCATTAGATTTCATTTAGCGATACTGGATACTGGAGGGGGGTTGAAAACAAATGCCCTCCACACTCTTCAGATTATATATTTTCTTTTTAATTTAACAATTATGCTTGAGTTTGTTGGTCTATTCCATACAACCTCTACAAAATATATTGAAGTTTGAGGCTGAAGAGTCACTAAATGGCAAACATTCAAGGAATATGAATACTTCTGCAAGGTCGTTGTGCTTAAAAAAAAATAATAATAATAACAGAAACTCTGAGAACAGAGTTGGTGTCACATTGAGGGAAATTTGTTTATTTCTCTTGTACTGCAACATCAATATACTGTGAATTTACAAATCCAACCAAAATAAAATACAGCAATCGGACTGAATTTCAATGACAAAAGCTCTGATCTGATAGAAGTATAAATACAGTGTAATTCAGCAAGGTTTCATGCCTGGTTAAGCATGTACATGTTCTGGCAGGCCCACTAACTGATACTACTTCAGAGCAATATTTCAGAGCACATCAACATCCCGGTGAAGTTAACTCTGATGTGTGAGCAGACCGCGGGTCTGATGCTTCTAAGCTGTCTCATGATTATATAGAGACAGATAGAGCAGAGTTGTGCAGCAAAACTCCCAGCAGTCTGCAAGCTGTCTTGGCAGATTTAAATACACCTCTGAGAAAAAAAAGGGATGGTGAAAATCGCTCTCTAATGTTTGCACTGCTGGAAAATAGGTAATAGATGCGACGCCCTGAGAGTGTTTTCAGAGGCAGTTGGTTTTTCCTGTCTGATTACTGAATCTAGGGTTTATATACAGATGTAAATACGTTGCTGAAGCGCACTCTCCTCCTCCTCCTCTTTTCCCTCCCTCTGTCATCTCTTCCATCTGGCATGCAATAGTTTAAAATTCTTAATCCATGAGCAACCATTGAACATTAGTGCAGTAAAAATTACAGATGTTTTACTGTCTCCCCCCTCCTCTCTCTACATTTGTCCCCTGTTTTGATCTGTGCATCCCACTGTCACTCAGTGTCGCATGCACATCCCTTGCTCCTCTAACATTCATTAGACACCCCGTGCCATCATGGCACCATATGACACTGTCATCATTTGGTAATTAAACCTTTGCTCGTTTAAATATGAAAAGCTGGCAAGGGTGTGATCATAAACAATGTTGTGCAAAGCAGATTTGCCAGACTAAATGAGAATTCAAGCAGCATCATGCCAGATATGCTTTATTTATTGTTATTTAAGGGATACAATGCAGTTTGGAAAATATTTTTTGTAGATTCCTTGACTTTATTCCATCCATCCATTCATCCATCCATCCATCTAACCATCCAACCATCCATGTGTTATCCATCCAAGAAATTTGACAGGAGAAATGAAGATCTTGATATGAAAACCTACAGAAAGCCTTAAATGTATTACTTTCTATAATAACGTTGAGCAAAGAAAAACTGAAATATAAATATATTAAAAGTTCTTTTAAAAAGGCCAAGAAAGTGCTCTATTAAAAAATGTTTATTGCAATATTTATAGTCACATCTTCTCCATGTTCAATGATAAAATACACAATAACATTTGTACGGAAGAGGGATTTTTAAATTCTGCACCTTAATACTGAAATACAGCACATAACATCAGTGCACTCTTCAACCTTCTATCTTATAAACACAGTTATGTGTTTGATCATGTTGGACCTCCAGACAATAAAATTTTCTCTGCGCTTTCAGGACGAGCATCAGCCCCAGCCCTCATCTACATTCACAGAGGCCTTCGCCACTGAAGATTTAGTCAAACGGCTGTGAAGAGGAGGGTATAGCCCGTGCCATTACAAGCCAAACTACGGCTTTTTATTGCCGCCTAACAATCTTCTTCAGAGTCGTCCTTTTAGCGCACCTCCGGGTTGAGAAAGTGCATGGGAGGAGGCCATTCAGTCACATTATGGCTTTCCATAGATCAAGGTCACAATTTTCATGATCATTACACCACTGAAGGTGACAGGAAGCATTTACAGAAGTGATCAGGAGCTTATGTGGGAGTTGCTCATCCGTAGATTTCTGTGGAGAAGAAGATGTGTGTGTACAGAGTACCCCTACACACACACAGGCACACACACACACAAACTAATCAGCCAATCACACAGTGCAGCTATAATTCCTCATATTATCATGAATTCATCACACTAAAGAAAGCAAGGGCAAAGACAGAGGGAAGAGAAACAAAAACAAAATGACAAAAGGGGGGAAATAGTAGTGGTACAACCAAGGGAGGATCAGGGCGACAGTTGTCATCTCTATAAATTTGCTGGGCACCCACCAAGAAAGTCACATAGGCATACCAGTTCATATTAGTTTTGCAGAAGGGGTTGTAGCTGTGCTTTATTTTATCTATTTATTTAAAACATATTTGTCATTATGGTTCCCTTCACATTATATCTATCACTGACTCCAAGACTCTATACAAGTTTTTTCTCAATGAAATAGAAGAGATTTGAACAGTTTATTTGATTAACTCAGCTCAAAAATGAAATATTATGTTTGATCTAGTTTTATTGTAGTGTACACAGATTGATAATGTTTCTTTCATAATGCATTTTAGTTCATTTTGATTCTCTTTGGGGATTAGATAAAGCCAGGTACTGGTACTTTTGGCAGTGTGGGCTGTTGAAATCGGCATCTCCGTAATGGGTGTTAGCAAAGGTAAGAGCAAAGCACTCTAAAATGTTCTGGTACACGGCCGCACTGACTTTTTTCTGGTGTAGGGACACTGAACCAACACTAGCAAATGACATGGCTCCACAAATAATCACTGGCCTCTTTGTCTTTAACAAAAAGAAGTGTGCTTGATGAGCTGCTTTTATTTCTAGAGACTACAAGAAGGCATCTAAATCTTAGAATTAAACATTTTATAAAAGAGCGGAATCTGTATGATTCCGACTGGGCCTCTACTATTTGTGTAGGATGATGCAAATTTTTGTTTATTTCAAAATAGGGTTTTGGAAAAGAACAGTTCAGTTCCTTTGCCTTCTCTGGCTTAAACTGCTATTTTGGAGCAGGGGGCTGTCAACCACTGGCACTATCTATTGAGAAACCAAACAGAGCACCACTAATCTTCAGTTGATCCAAAATGCTGCAGAAAGAGTTCTGATGAATATTAAAACGAGACATCACATTTCTCCTGTTTTAGCTTCTCTCCTTCAGCTCCCTGTTAAGTCCAGAATACAGTTTAAGATCCTCCTCCTTACGTATAAAGCCCTTAATAATCAAGCTCCGTCATACATAAGAGATCTCATTATTCCATATGTTCCTAACAGAGCACTTTATTCTCAGACAGTAGGTTTACTGATAGTTCATAGGATTTCTGAAAGTAGAATGGGAGTCAGATCTTTTAGTTATCAGGCTCCTCTCCTATGGAACCAGCTCCCAGTTTTGGTCCGTGAGGCAAACACCCTGTCTACTTTTAAGACTAGGCTTAAAACTTTCGTTTTTGATAAAGCTTATAGTTAGTGGCTTAGGTTATCCTGAGCTATTTTTATAGTTGTGCTGCTACACGTTTAGACTATTGGTGGACAGACTGACCACTTTTCTTCACTCTTCTACTTTTCTCTTCTACTACTCTCCAGATATATTTTTTTCTGCTGTTATTGCGATTGTTAACCTAGTTTTCTGTCAGTGTTTTTCTCTCCGTAGAAGCTCCACCTGGTCTGGTATCCTGCTCAGCTGTAACACCCTGCTGGATGGGGAGCATCTGTTCGGAGGATGCCCCAGCTGACTGAGCACCTTTTATGTCTTGTTATGAACGTTTTACTTTCTTTAATATAGAAAGTACTCTTACATCAGTTATTTTGTTCGTTTTGTGTCTCCGCTCTCTCTTCTCAAACTCCCAGACGGTTGTGGCAGATAGGGTTGAGAGATTATTGAAGGATTGGTGTGCTTGGAGTCTGCATGTTACAGGCACAACCTCACATAAATGACTCAACACAATCTGCTCCTTACAAAGAAAACTTTTAACTGATTGGAATGCTTGTATAATTGTACTGAAATGACTTTTCTTGTAAAGTGCTTTGAGATTACATCCATTGTAAACTGGCCCTATATAAATAAACTGAATTGGAGGAAATTTATTTTTAATAGTTTTTTGATTTATTGGGATGGACTTCTGACATGTTTAAAAAAATCCTGAAATTCTGTCACAGTGTTGTAGAGTCTGTGTGATACCTCAGGATTATCAGTGGTCCCCCATGTGGCCATCTCTCTGAAAACTTTCTGGAGGCGGCTCTGGAAGTGAGAGAAATCGAATTGGCTCATGGAAATATACATCTTCTTTTTGCTCAAAGCCCACAGCTATGGGGTGCATGACTGCTACATTATGCATTCACATGCCAAAGGCTAACACATGTCAGCGGCCCAGTGGACAGAAGCTCTGTTTCCCATATTGCTGACATGTGATTGGAAGCTGTTGGCTGTCTGGTTGGGGCAGAAGCAGCTGGCGGGGCTCCTCCGAGCCGCCTCGGGCTGATCTCTGCTGCACACACTCTTTAACACACACAGAGAAAGACTGATCCACTGGAGGATCCGGCTTCTCCCACAGTGATGAACACAGGGCCTTGTGGGGAGGGTTGGCACATAGTGCACTGCTTTTATCCACTCAGACACAGGCTTCTGTGCAGATCCGCTGCTTGTTACAAACAGCAAAGATGATTCTCTGCTGGACCTGACTTTGGAAAATGATCAAAACTGGGTAGAGTGATAAAACAAGCTGTTAGAATTTACCTACAAAAGTGAAGTACCAATTTGCATAACTTTTGGGGTTGAAATCACATTTAAATCTTTTGAAACATAGTTATTGAATAATAATAAAAATACAGTGTAACAGCTATGATATGGAACAACTATTCCAGAAACAGGGCCTGTTTTCATTTAACTCCTAATGCCCTAACTAACTATCCAGAATTTAAGTTATAACCAGAGGGGGCACACATTTAACTATTCATGTGGAAACTTTGATGGGGAGGAAATGGGATTTAGTCCTTGTTCCCAGTACGACAAATGCAACACTTTTTTTTAAAAAATGACAAGACACAGTCCTATTTTAATCCGATCCTGCAGGGCACATTTAACAGTTACTTACCAAATCTGCATAATGAAGTAAAACCTATGCTTTATCTCAAAGTTTAGAGTAGTAAATCATGCTGAGAGACGCAAAGTCAAAGTCATACAGCAATTAATAATTATTTATAATAATAATAATAATAATAATAATAATAATAATAATAATAATAATAATAATAATAATAATAATAATTATAATAATCTTTCACTTCAATGTTCAAATTCGTTTTCAGAGCAACTTGATCTTACTTGCATTCTGATTCTTAAAACATAAAATCTCCTCAACTGATGATAGTTTGTGTGTGTTATACAACCATCAGCTGAACAGCCGACCTGAAAACTTTGCAGCTATCGGAGGAGTTTTAATTGGAGTTAAACCGAACATGAAGTCAGGGGTAGATTTAAAGTGATTGGGGAGCGCTTTTTTCTGCCCAAATGTATTTTATACAGACAGAGAGAGGCAGGGCGTTCTTTCCTCTGTGGGTTTTATCATATAAAATTCACGACCCTGCACGGCAGTTGTAAACTTTCGCATTGACTTTTACGTCTATGGTTAATTTTTGATGATTCCCAATTAAAAGGGTGATCTGAGCTGGTGCACTGCACACTCATGCAAAGCAGCAATTTACGTTTAAAATATATAGACCTCCAGGTACTAACATTACAGTTAGTTGTCAATTTATTTTATGTTATTTTTTTATTTTTTGTCATGTAGAGGCACAGCTCACTAACTAGATTTGAATTGAAAGTTAAGATTACTAAAAGAATAAATAAAAATGAGAATATATTATAGGAATATCATAGCCATTGTTTGGCATTTAAAATGCAAAAGAAAATACACAACAACCAGTTAGTTAGTTAGTTAGTTAGTTAGTTAGTTCGTTATTTAGTTAATCAATTTTCTCTTGTCACCTCAGAAAGAAGTTGGACATAAAAAGGTGGACAAAAACAAAACTATTCTATTACACAAAAATATTATATTATATTATATCGTCTTTGCTAAACACGAAACATATGCCCAACGCAATATGCACTAATGTAAAATAATGTAAGAGGATTGTGATTATAAAAGTGAACATAGCAATAATAACTATAAATATAAGCAAAGAGATCTGGCTCTTTAATTTTGAGTTTAAACTGGGAGTCAATGTAAATCAGTTACAATGATTCAATTAATTATGGACAGAATTAAAAGCCAGTGGAAAAAAATCAATCCTTCAGAGTGAAGCTCCATCTGCTCACGCCTGCAAAATTTGTAGCCCGAAATCCATATAGGTAGTTGGTCTGGCAGGATAAGGGGAAGTGTCTTACAGTTTGAAGCCCACTGCAGTTAGGAGGACTCATTTTGTATAAGCACAGATATTGTTGGAGAGGACAGACATTTAGTGGGGGTTTGTAACCATTGTAGTCACACACGAAAAAAAAGAAAAAGAAAAGAGTGGAAAAGCCAGACAGAGCTGATATTTTCAGAAAATTTTATTTAAACATGTATTCATTTAAATGATGGTCATTCAGAACGCGTTAAGTATAAATCAGCCAATGAAACCTCATCTTTAAGACCAAAAAACCTAAAACCACATGTGTCAGCTCCCTTCTGCCGATAAACTGGTATCGATTGGTGGCGCTGGTCTTAATGCAAGACAATCACCGAACCGCCTGCATTTATAGTGAAACATTGAAATGGAGCTGATAGGACAATTCAAGGAATACACGTTCTTTACTAAACCTGGAAGCCTCCATCCTCCTTATCCTGAGTGAGTGTACGCCATAATGTACGGAGCTGTATGCTGGACCAGCGATGCTGCTTTTTTTCCTCTCCTCCTCCTTCTCCTCCTCCACCTCCTCCATGCCACCTCTCCTCTCTGCACAGACCATTAGGAAGCGGGGCAAAAGATAAATTGCTCTCTGTCAATACATTACACCTCTCCTAATGGGTGCACGCCAGGCTCCGAAAACATTTTTGCAAACTCTTGACATGCGGTGGCATCGTCTTAAACGCTGCAGCTGTGAGCCAAAGAGAGAAATAGAGGGTTGTTTGAGTTTAAACTGTGTAACTTTCTTCCTACGAGTTTATTTTTTTGAATCTCAAACTTGACCGAAAAATTAAGCCAAAAGTTAAAGTAACGTTTCTTTGACCTTTCCTGTTTATTTGTATCGTGCGTGGCCCCTATTAGGTATTAGGAACTTTGACCCTCGCATTGTAGGCTATATGCTGAACAGGGTGGCCTTTTTTCTTACAATAAAGACAGGGTGAAAAAGAAGGAGACCGCACGTGCCGTTCAAACACAAGCCAAACAATAAATAAATAAATTAGCAATTTATCCTCATATACTCTGTCCCTCCTTTATTTTTTTTATATTAGATGGGCTGTGGGGAGCAGGAGGAGAGAAAATTAGGGTGTAAAACTGAAAAAGGGGATGACGATGGGGTTGGGGTGATGGGTGAGGCTGAGGGGGGTCTTATAGGAGGTGCGTGTGTGGAAGGGTGTAGCTTTAAGGGAAATGTGCAGCCGAGTGTGAAATTACAGCCTATAGTGCTACATATTGTACCAGAAGCCCTCTCCAAAAACAGTAACAAAAAGAGAAATCATCCTCTAACCTGACCAGGAGGCCGTCTGCCCCAAAGAGATGCCGCCCATCTCAAACCCCAAAATGTCGTGACATGTATTATTATTATTATTATTATTATTATTATTATTATTATTATTATTATTATTATTATTATGTAGGTGGATACGCATTATTTCTTTGCATTTAAAGTGTTCAGTTCAGAAACAATAAAATAAATGTTTTACTTGTAAGCAACAGTAAATCACTGGGGGGGATATTATAAGTAATAATATTAAAGCTAAACAGTGTGGTGGCTATAACTGTACAGCCAGATTGTTTCACTTAAAAATCAAATAACAGTCATCTACTGGCTGCTGTTGGATAAAGTAAGTCTAAACTACTATAATAGTAATTAATGTTTATGTTCCTATTATTCCTGTTAATTAAAATATTTCACAGAATGCCATAAAAATCTCCAGTAGCATGATTAAAAAAGAGGTTATTCGGTGCAGCAATGATGAGAATACAGTTGCGATAGCGTAAAACATTTTTTTCCACAATGACATACATTTTCAGCACAAAAAAATGGCTTTAATAATATTACTTTTATTTGTTAAGACAACAACGAATGTTTACAGTGTAAAAGACATGTTAATTAGTTCAGCTCTAACCACCCTTTCTCATCTAATTTAGTAGCATTCTCCAACTTCCCCCCCTCCAATTTTAGACAGAAACCAAAAACCTCTCAGATGTGAGATTCTTTGGCATAAACTGCCTAAGCTTCAGTAGCTAAACTTGCTATAGGATGCTTGACTTTAGCATTAGCATTATGGATAAAAAAAGTAATAAAAATGCTACTGTAATAATAATTAGCTTTGTAAGTCTTCAAATCTATTGTCTGGCTGACACATTTAATAAAAATAATATCTGACTGAAACTTAATTTTCAGGTAAATTTTAATATAAATATTTTGTTTATTGTTAAAATATATTTAAAGTTGTGCCATACTGAGTATTACATTTAATTAATTTACTTCAATTTCTTGTTGATTACTTTTATCATTTTGTTATTATTATTATTATTCAATTAATCACTTTAATTGCCGGTTTTAATTTATTTTCATTTAGATCTTTTATGAATTTTAAGAGGACTTTAGGATCTTTTTGTATTTTATCTAGTTCACATTGAAATAAAGATAATAAAATGTATAGATTTATTATTCTATGAATAAATTCTGCCTTTTGTAATATAATTAATAAATCAATAAAATGCTACTCAAAAATCATTTCTTAATTTTTAAAAATATGTATAATACTTTAAGAGTATATAAGAAAATACACGTTTCATCTGCCTATCAATTTTCTTTCTGAAAAAAGATTTCTGAAAAGCTTTTATTATTATTATTATTATTATTATTATTATTATTATTATTATTATTATTATTATTTAACTTTTGAGTTTGCATGAAACTTAAGTGCTCCCTAAACTTTATTCGTTTTAGAGTCCTATACTACACATGTGTTAAGGTTTGAGAAACTATACAGCGCCATCTACAGAAGTTGAGAGGCGTTGTTATTAGTGCAGAGGAACCTTCACCTCTGACTATCACCATGCACTGTAACTCCCACTTTGGAGCAACACAATCATCACACCATCAGCTGCATGCAAGAAAGGTCAACACATCTCTTTTTAACCTCAATATATATTTAATGTCAAATTAAATCAAGAAGCGAGATCAAGAAGTAATTTCTGGTGCCTGCTCGGGTTGAAATGCTCAGAAAAACTATGAAAAAGCTGGTAAAATATAGGCTAACGAAATATTTTTTAATAATAAATTTTAATTTATTATAATCTCATTTACTTTTTTTTTACAATAATAGTTTATTTAACGTGCTGTTTGTCCGAAAACATACAAAAAATGTCTATGTATATATTTTCATACTGACAGATATTTTACGAATTTTTCTGTAAGCAACAATGTAACTTCTATTGTCTAATAAACACATGTTTGCAAGTCGGACCCTGTCTCTTATTTACTTCCCCTCCCCTTCCTATTGGTGTGTCAGAGGACTACAGACCTGCTCATTTGGACCCCCTACCATACCCCCGACCACCACCACCCCCTCTTTATCTTTTTTCTTTTTTTTTTTGCGCTGGCGAATCACAAAGTGTTGGCATCTATTGCCTTTGTCTGACAAGTCATCCATATAAGCAAAAAGGGGAGTTTGCAGAGGGGAGGAGGGGGGTGAAGAGGAGCAGGGGAGGGTTGCAGCTTTTAGAACCACAGACACAGAGAAGAGGCTTCATTTCTACGTCCAAAAATCCAGCCTCACGCACTCTATTGCACCAAGAAAGCAAGAAGCAAGCTTATAAACCTTTCTTCACCCGTGAATCGAGGCCACCAGGTCTGAGGACATATCGGAGGGCTTTGTACGGAGAGATTCCTGCGAGAAAAAGGGGAACTCGGTGCGCTTGTTGGCATGCTGTGAGATTTACCTCCAGCTTTGAGAAGCGCTCTTTCGGTCATGCCGTGCACCTGCAAGAAGACATCCAGCTGACGGACCAGGCTGCTGAATAAAAAAAAGAGAAAAGGGCGAACTTTAAGGGAAAGAAGTTGCCATCGGATCGGGGCTGGAGGGGGGATTCCAAATTACAAATCCCTCCATCGATTAGAATCCCATTTTTTCTCCACATTCACACCCCTTTATAGGAAGGCGAAACGGCGACTTCAGTTGATTATCTGTCTTTCCTTTGCTATCCAATGGATATTCACTGCAAAGCAGACCCCTTCACGGCGATGCACCGTAAGTAGCACAAACCAAGTTTACCCGCCGCTGCAGCTTTTGCATGCATGCATACGGATAAAAAAAAGATGAATTGGGAAACGCTTATGTCCTGTACACTGCAGCACAGCGCGGCAGTTTTTAAAGTGCAACCAGGATCTTAGCGCAAAAAAAATAAAAATAAATAAAAACATAACAAAGGCAAAACTGGGATATATAGGACTGATTGTCACTTATTAAATATATGTTCCAAAAGTATTTAAAACTGTGCACTTTATTTCTTACAATTATCCTCCCATAATCTGTCCAATATATATAGGCCTAGATATAAATATAAATTAAGTGTGTCACAATAAACAAAGAAAATGCTTTTCAGCAGGTGCTTTCTCTATTTTACACATGCACCAGCCTGAATCGTGCTGCGCCCCCAACCTATATGCGCGTGTAAGGCTTAATAAGTCAGGACATATTAGTTACACATCTATTATTCAAGTTATCCGTGCAACTACATCCAACTTAAATGCGAATAAAGGATGCTTTAATCCTAATTTGAAAAGTAGGTCTTCATAATTGATGACCTCTTTGTTTACAAGATGATGTGCAATATGAGTAATCAGAGCTGAATCATATAGGACTATAATCAACATGCATGCGTGAATGATGAGCCCTGAGAGTAATGTGCTGAAATATCACAGCGAGTGAAGATAAAAGTAAAAATGTAAAACCAATCTAAACTTATCCGTGAATGTAGAGTAGTCAGTATGACTTAAATATGACATGTTTTTGAATTTATGTTATTACATTTTATGGTTTTTTTGTTTGCTGGTTTGTTTAACATTTTAGTTTTTTCTATCAAAACAGAATTAGACTGGTGGTTTTGAATGCACGTACAAAAAGCAGAAGAAAAAACATAAATAAATCCCGCTTATAGTTTGTTAAATATATATATATATATATATATATATATATATATAGCCTATATATTTTTTGTTTCAAAAATATAATTGCATAAATACTGGAAATGAATAATTTAATTAATGAATTACAGAAAGAAACGTATGTGAACAGTCTTCTAACTTTAAATTAGAAGAAATATACGTTTTTAAACGAAAGAGTGTTCATTTTTCTAACATCTTTGTTCTCTTTCCATATTTTTTTTACAAAGGTAGTACGTTAATTTCTGATTCCGTTTAGCCACTTTTTTTATTACCTGAACATTACTTCTTTTTTTAACAACCTTATGTAATGTTACGTCTGTGTTTTTGCTGCTGTTGTATCCCACGTAGGGCACGGAGGTGTGAACCAGCTCGGTGGGGTGTTTGTGAACGGCAGACCCCTCCCGGATGTGGTGAGGCAGCGGATAGTGGAGCTGGCCCATCAGGGCGTCCGGCCCTGCGACATCTCCAGGCAGCTGCGAGTGAGCCACGGCTGTGTCAGCAAGATCCTCGGCAGGTGAGAGGCGGATTCTGCAACAAAGGCTAATCTAAATTTATAGTAATAGACTTGATTTTCTTTCATTTTTAAAGTGCACTTGGTAAATTGGAGGCGCCAAACTTCCCAAGGAGTCGCATCATATTTTGACACCTGCTTCCTTGGATGTTAAAATGTTATGTGCGACGCGTCGTTTCTTTTTAATCCGCCATATCCTACCTAAACTTCAAAATAATCACATTTTTACTATATTTTTTTTACACTTTGGTTAGTTAAAAACTGCAGCAAATTTGTAAAAGTATGACCTCCTACCACCACCTTTCTCTTCCGTGAAGATACTACGAGACTGGCAGCATCAAACCCGGAGTGATTGGTGGATCCAAACCCAAAGTGGCTACTCCGAAAGTGGTAGAAAAAATTGCAGACTACAAGAGACAAAATCCCACCATGTTCGCCTGGGAGATCAGAGACAGACTACTGGCAGAGGGCATTTGCGACAACGACACTGTTCCCAGCGTCTCATCCATTAATAGGTAGGAGACATGTGTTCTACAGTTTGTAAATGTGAACTTATTTTAATTATGCATTGCTTCACACTCCTTTATTTTACTTTGAATACTACTACTACTACTACTACTACTACTACTACTACTAATAATAATAATAATAATAATAATAATAATAATAATAATAATAATAATAATACTTTCGTTTATTTAAATTAACTATTGATGGTACAAATAACTTCTGCTGGTGGGTGTTTTTTTAGAAGCAACTCAATTAATACACATTTTTTTGTTTTTTGTTTTTTATCTTTAAAAAGTACAGAGATTGTAAATTTATCACATCAGCCTATCTCTGAGGTCAACTACGGGAGCAAAAAGCTGGAGCAACTTCTCAGAGGTGCTATTCAGTCTTTGAGACCCTCACAACCCCCCGACAATCAGCAGTTGTACATCCAAGACTGAGTGAATCTGTCGAGATGAAAACCGATCAATATTGACCAGAATCCCGTGGCGCTATAAAGCAGGCCAATTTTCTTTAGCGCATCTAATGTGCGGGAGGGCTGCACAGAAAGAGAGAGAGAGAGAAACTGAAAGCATTTCTGTTGGTATTTTTTTCAGAATGTTGCTTAACCTAAAATTGTAAAACAAAATGTTTAAAATGTCATGATAATACAATCGATAATAACAATGCGTATAAAAGCACATAAAGGAGGAATTCCTGTCCTAATCAGGTCAAAAATTAGCGCAGATTTTCCGTTTAAATCTTGAAGTTTTCGTCGTGGCTAAAACCAAACCGAGGGCCACCTTCCCCTCACATCACCTCTCTTCACCCCACCTTCACCACCAGAGATCCCCTGTGATGAACTTTGGTTAAGAGGCACTGTTCCATATAGAGCCAGCATCAGCATTACATTTTAATGAGCTGATGGGAGAGCCTGGACATCTCCACAAGAGATCTTTTAAATAGAGAGAAACAGAGAGAGAGAAAGCAAAAAGAAAGGTCTGAAGAAAATTCATTTCATGCTTAGTGGCTGCTTAAAAAGCCCCATTTAAGGAGGCTCAGACACATGTATGTGATAAATTCAAAATGTACGTTAATACAATCAAAAGAGTCCTATAACTTATTTTGTTTAATTCCAATTAAAGGTGGGTTTTTTTGTAAAGGAAGATAGGGGGAGGCTGTGTGTCTTTGTTTATGTGGGGAAATTTAATTGTGAATTCAAAGAGCTGTAATTATATCAGCCAAATATGAGAGCTGGTGTGAATTTCTATCAGTTCCTGCATGAATATTGCCCTGAGCAGGAAACAGAATAATTTTTTGGGGGTGAAAATTATTTATTTTATAAATTGGTTTCATAAATCCAAACTATGTTTAAAGAAAATGCAAAGTGTGATGATTTAATTGTGGTTTGATCTTTCTATTTATCGTTTACCAGTTTAAGGTAGTCTTGATGCCAGAAAATAAATAAAGTATTTTTTCTATTTTGTCAAAAACGGAACAAAGATTTCAGAATGCTCGCAAAATGTTTGAAATAAAATCTGTTCAGCACAAACTGAAGTCTTAGTATTCTAAATTTATAACATCTTTATACAATAAATCCAAAGTTCTAAAATTATCATGTAGTGCTTTGCATGAGCCTGCAACCAAAACTACAATGTCATGAGATAGATGGCCATACTTTCTTACAATGCTTATATCATGGACAATACAGGATGCCCTCACTTTTCCATTGACAGGATGTAACATTAAGTAAGAGAGGACCTATATACGGGAAATCTGTCTCTCTCATATCACCCACATAAAATATCATAGCTGTTTTCTATTTTGAGTAAATGCTAACATTTTTTTTTACCAAAGATTTGCAAACATTTCACCCTCTTGCTCTGTAATCACTACACTGCCACCCACAGCAAACATGAAAAATTCCTTTACAGGAGAAGAAAGAAGAATTTGTTTTGATGTAGCAAATGAACACATCTTTAACGGTTCAATTGGAGGCAGATTGCCGCTGGAGATTTCCAAAAGAAAATAACTAGAAACATTCAAATGACAGGAGAAGTTTTCTCTCTGGGTTCTTAAAGAAGAATCAAGCAAGCAAAAAAACTAAAAGAAAACAGTTGGAGCCAAACTCTTTTCCAGTTGGGTGCTCCAGTGGATTGCAGTGGCAGGCAGTCTGACCTCTGTACAGTTGACAAAAGAGGATGCTCGATTTAAATACCTTTCCTGCATACATTATTAAATGCAACATAAATAGTGTGGTAGCTATTAAGAGCCACCAAAATCAACACTTTCTGCTTGACATAAAAAAAAAAAGGCTACAAAAACGAAAAAGGTCTTCAATGGGGCTCAATATTATTGATTCAGAAGTAAAGCAATTTTAATATCTCTTCAGGGGATTTTCAGCAACAAGCAGGTCATTAATTCATTCTGCTAAATTGCTTATTCGATATGAAGAACATGGATACTGAATAAAATCTTTTTAATTTATGTTACGCAGACAAGTCAAGGGGTCGAATAACTGTTGTGGGGTGGGAAAGAAAAAAATATATATCAATGCATGTTTTCTGGGTAGGTGACTTTTAGGTGCATGTGTCTCCAAAGAAATTTTATTTTTGTTTTTTGTTTTCATGACAATATCAGATTTATTTCTCGAAAACCTTAAGGCTCTATTATTAATATCAGTATCTAAAAAAATGAATGTTTAACTTTTAATCTTTAGGAATACGGAAAAAAGGCATAAAATCACATGAATCTCTCAGCAGACCTCTCTATTGGGGCACCCTTAGCATCCATGATGAATGGTTTTAAAGTTTACAAATTATTGTGACAGCTCCCTTTTTCCCCGAGTGCCATTCACATTAAAGGAATCTAATGCTGGCGTAAGCTTGTGCAAGGCAATAAGGAACTATTGCGTTCCTGTCACATATAATTTATAGCTTTCTATTTGCATCTGTTTGCCCGTGTGACAAATCCCCAACTTTTTCCTCACACTGGCCTCAATCAATACAACCTCATCCGCATTGGCACATGGGTGGCCACGGGTTGGGTTTTGATCGGTAACTGTGAAACCCCTTCCAAACCTGGGTGGGTCAAGGTGGCGGGGGGGTTGGAAGTAGAGGCTGCTGATTAGTGTGGGCCAGGTAGAGCCTGATCATTGAGGTGAATTGATGTGATTTCATGCTTTGTTTGCAAGATCACCTAGACCACAAAGTGCAAGAGAGTTTTTTTCACTATCTCGCCTTTTGAGAATCTGACAAGATCCAGGTTTCTGTATGAGTTGTATTTTATATCTTTATCAGAAAATATATCAGAGGTAGCCTGGATGAAGCTCAATTTAGAGGTTTGAGGTATGAAGATATTCAGGAAATTCAGTCAGTCTTGCCGATCAGATTTATTTCTATCCTATGGGTCATATTCTGGAGGGCCTGGGTCTGCTGTTTCTAAAACTATTTGAGGTGCATTTTCCTCAATCCTTCATGAAGATCCAAAGGTTGCTGAGAGTTTGGTAGTTTTTAGAAGTAAACTAATGGAAGATTTTTCTTCCAGATTCAAATGTTTATGTATTATCTAATCATTTTATTAATGGTATTACCAATAACTGATAGTTGACTTATTGTCATCAGACCATCCATCCATTTTCTGAACCAATTATTCCTCAAGGGGTCTGGTGCCTATCTCCAGCTGTCAATGGGCAATCGCCAATCCATCACAGGGCCACATAGAGATAGACAGAACGAACAACCATGCATGCACACACTGATCAATTAACCTGACAGTCATGTTTTTGGACTGTGGGAGGAAGCCGGAGTACCTGGAGGGAACCCACGCATGCACGGGGAGAAGATGCAAACTCCATGCAGAAAGGCCCTGGGCCGGGATACGAACCCACAACCTTGTTGCTGCAAGGCAACCACTAACCACTACGGCACCGTGCAGCTGACGTCATTATATTTATTTGATGTTTAAATATATAATAGTTTATTGCACACATTCGCATTTGATCATAGTTGTAAAACACTGCAGTTAAGTTTAGTTTATTATGCGAGTTGTTAAAAAAAGTTTCAAACAAATAAGGTCCAGTGCATTTCATTGAGTCTGACTTGCAATAATCTCTTCCTGAGCAAATTTGTAGGGACAGTGGATAATTGACAGAATTTTGTAGTAACCCCACAGTTTGTTTTGCATATTATGTCTGTTTGATCTATTTTTCGGTTTGCTTCCTTAGTATGATCATTTTTAGTATGTTTTCATGTCGACCTGGATGTTTTAAACTTTTAAAAAAAAACTTTATGTTACAGTTGTCTGTATGAAAAGTTTTGAAAAAGGTTTAATTGAAGACAGGTTCCCTGAGAACCATTCATGACATTTCCATTTTTCTCTCCAGGATCATAAGAACAAAGGTCCAGCAGCCTTTCCATCCGTCTCCCGATGGGTCGTCGCTTTCAGCACCAGGCCACACAATAGGTAAAGCAATAACATCTTAGAGCCTATACAGATGGATATTATCATCAGATTCATACCAGCAGTGGATTTTTTTTCCGTGAAAATCGAAAAATGGGGGATTGGTAATACTTACAAAATATTAACTTACATATTTAACTTCACATTCAAAACTTGTACAGTCCCTGATAAAATAAAAGTAGCAAAGTAATTTCCCTATACAAAACAGGGTACACCACTTAAAAAATGAAAGAGCTGTTTTTATGTGCTGATGAATTTCTCAAAAAGGCTCCTTCCTGACCGTCAATGTGAATTTGGAAAGGTAGTCTCCAAGATTAGCATTACAAGTTCTCATAACATCGTTCTCATTTTTTGTTTGCTTGTTTAAAAAACAAAAAAAGCAAAACTCTCTATTTTTTAGCACTCTAACTATTCTTAGCTAAGATTGCACTTTAAAAAAAAATGCTGTATCAAATCCTATAGCTGTTTTCTACCCTGTGGTGGAAGATCTATGTTTCAGATGGCTGCAGTCATACAGAAAAAAACAACCTAAATATACTTTAACGTTTTTTTTTTGAAAATTTTTAATAAATAACATGTTCTTTTATTGTCAACATTTCTGACTGTACCTTGTGTATCAGATTTTATAGAGATTAATAAATTTAAAAGATATGGGATGACGAGCTATGTATGAAACTACTTCACCAACAGGTAAAGGTTTGTGAAGATACCTTTGTTTAATTCTGAATAGACATTGTGTGTGGTATACAGCAGGGGTCTGTGTAGGGACCAAACTCATTTATGTGTATTAATGATGTACTTAAAATGTCAAAATGTAATTTGTTGTATCTGCTAATGGAAAAATAATGGGTTCTAAGTAATTAATAGGAATGAAGAAAGAATGGTTTAACAGTGTTAAGTGTTTTAGATGTTTTGTCACCTAAACTTGAATAAAGCAAAATCCATGTCATTCCTATATTCAGTAAAAATAGAAGGTTTTAACATAGGACTACATGAAATCCAATTCATGTACTGTGACAAAAGGTTGTAAAATGTATTGGAAATTCCATAAACAAACTGCCTAAAATGACTAAGCACATTATAAATCAAAGATATTTTTAGATTTTTTAGAATTCTTTGGTGTAACAGCATTTAAGTTGCTTAGTGGAGTTCTGGGAAAACACTTATAAAAGTGTATTACAATCACCATATTTATAGCAACAACAGAACCAAAACACAAAATTTGTAAACATAATGAACTTGGTAAGCACAATAAATCACGTATTTAAATTGACTGAATTCTGAACAGAAATGGTTATGTTAGCTGTTCTTTGTTTGTCAAACAGTGTTACAATTTTAGACTCACAAGTGTAAAGCTCCATGCAATGAATGCTGGTTTGTGATGTATATACTGTCGAATTGTAGTGTGTTTGTGGATTTGCATTTGACCGTTGATTATGTCATATTGACAAGTATTGATAGGTATTGATTCGTAAACTCACAACTAGCACTAAATGGCAGTAGGCTTAAAGAGTAAACTTTATCTTACTCCTTTTCAGTCATGTAAATTAAGTGAATATTTGTGATGGCTTCACCTCAGTTGTCACATTTAAGTTTTCAAAATAAAAAGACAATCAGTTATTGATTTTCTTTCTGCCTTTTCCACAGTAACAAACACAGCTTCCCCACCTGTAACCAGCGCCTCTAACGACCCTGCAGGATCCTACTCCATTAACGGGATTTTGGGTATTCCTCGGTCCAATGGAGAAAAGAGGAAAAGAGAAGACGGTAAGAGGGACATATTTAATATTTAGTCAGTAAATAGCATCTACAAAGCTGACACTTCTGCATTTTGAACTGCTTTATCCTACAAACTCTCACTCACTCTTTGCTGAGCTTGCATTAAACCATGCTTCAGGTCCAGTATGACCCCTATAAAACACCTGAGTCTCGACTCTGTTACACCACTGTGTCAACCTGCCAACGAGTCTTTTGATTTGAAGACACGACCTCCGCTGTTGTCTCCAGCAATTAATCTTTATGGAAGTGATTAAAGGGCTTTAGATAATTACATGTCAAGATGATGTAGCCAACCACCCAGGTCAGTCAAGAAAGCTGCTGTAGCTCTGAGGAGGGCTTTTCAATCCCTCCCGCCCCCACAACCAAAAGTAGCTTCACTTCTTCTGCCAGGTTGGTGGGTATAAGGAAGCCTTAGGCTTAGGCGATATAGATTATTGGTTCTGTAAGCAATAGGCCTCCCTAATGTCACTACATAAGAAGCTGATGAGAATAGCTAAACAGATGCAGGCATGTTAGAAGGCATGCATGGGTATGGAGCAGTTATCTCAAACAGGGTGGGGAATGAGTGCCTTATTTCTGCAGTTCTTTGGAATGAGAGCTAATCAGAGCTCGGCAGCAGTTTACATAGCGTCTTTCTTTGTTCTGGCGTTTGTTGGGGGGGAGAGGTTTGTGGGATATTGAGTGGAATTGATGTTTTATATGCGTGTGGGGAGGGTAGGGATGACTAATGACCTGTCAGAGGTAGATTTCCTGGCAAAGATATAAAAACCAGCATGACGTGGACATGGCAAATGACATAATCAAGTCTTTTCCCTGTAAGAGATGCAATCGCGGGGGCAGAATGCAAACGTCTGGTGTTTTCTGGAGGTTCATTTTCAGTCGTTCGAGGACTCTCTGTGTTAGCTTGGGTGTAATGTCTAGTCACTGGATGATAAAATGTGGGCATTTCTATGCAGATTGCAACTGAAGGGCAAATAGGTATTAAAGGGAATGCAGGGGAATAAGCAGTGTGTTTGAAGGGAGAAAGGCTTGGCTCTCTTTTGTGGAGGTCTTCCAGCTGACAGCGCCATGTTTCTACTGCTATTCAGCCCCAAATGATTCCCCTGATGTGTTGCCATCTCCATGATTTAGGTGCTCGGCCAGCGTTACGATGAAAGAGAAGAAAGCCGTGCAGTGGGTGTGTGCAAGGGTCTATGTCTGGCTCTGTTTCAGAGCAGGACTTGCACTGAGAGCGATATATATATATATATACATATTCTTTCTCTCCTCAGCACCTGGCTTCAGAGTCCGTGAGTCACAGATACTTTATCTCTCCCCAACATAAACTTCCAATCTTGGCCAAACACACAAACATACTAAGTCAGACACACAGTTGCAAAGGCAATGTCTTGCCTTGGGCCACAGTTTGTAAGAATAGTATATTACACATTATGCTACCCTGCAGACACAATCCTCCTGTCGCTCTTTTCTCTTAAAGAGCACCTCACCAAAAAGCAGGAAAAAATACCAGACTGAAAAAAAATTTTTTTAGAGATGACAGCATGTTTTGGATTTTTGCTGTGATAAAGATCATTCCTTGAGTAATTTCTGTTATAATGAATGTCTAATGTTTTCTGTTTGTTTATGTGTGCTTGTGGGAGTCTACATTAGCATGCATTCACTTTAAAGGAAAATATAGCAATTCATCTTAAAAAGCAAATGTAATTCCTTGCGGGGAATATGTTTGGGCAGTTTACAAATTTACACCTTGTAACTTAATACTTATTTATTTAAGTAAGAGAAACATGATTTATATGATTTTTTGTTGAACCAGTCTAATTTGAAGCTTTTTTATATTGTCAATTTACTTTTAAATCAGGTATTTCTCTTACTTATCCTGCATAGGATAAGTATTCTGATTTAAGTTTTCTTCTTTGACTGCTTATTTCAATCTAGCAATAAAATCAATAAATAAGTATTCTTAGTATTTTTTGCCTTCTGCAAAAATTTGGCATTCTACTTTATAAATATTATTAAAATTATTTTACAGTCCTTAAAGTCTTTTAGGATTTATCTTCCTGTAATCAGGATGGTTTGTCCAGCTGGTTTAGGTGTTTATGTTCTTTTAGGTTAAAATCTTAATCATTTCTTAAAAATTTGCTTTACCTCAATTAAGATGATTGCACTGTTTACATGGGTATTTGAGAAGCAAATCATTAAAATAAAGCAGCTTTAAATATCCATTTACCTTTGTTTGGTTCCCTAAACCTTCTGTAAGGCCAATAAATTAGAACATTTTAGAAAAGTTAATTTATTTTTGTAAGTGTAACGACGTAATATACATTACCTACAAAGATAAATTACACAAGCCTTTATTTATGATGGTTTTGTGCTTACAGCTAAGGAAAAAAAAAGTATATTACAGTATTACATCAAATAAATAAAAATCATTTTAATACAAAAATATGAGCTAAATAAAAGGTTGTTTCATTCCCGCTTAAAGGTTGTTTTCACAAGGTACTTTTAATCCGACAAACAAACGTCATCTTTATGGATATTCTGATTTATTGCATACAACTGTATTTCTTGCAATAAACAGCTGTATTCGAGAATTCTTACAAACTCACAGTAAAAAAAAATGCTTTCAGTTTTTTTGCTGTGCTTGCTCGCTCATTTTGTCGTGTTTCTGTGATGTCTTGTTTGCTATTTAGACATATTTTGCCTCGCTCAGTAGCCTGTATTCTATACTGAGCTAATGCTTGGATTAAATTTCCTCACAGCGAAGTAGCTTCCCTGAGCCCTATTTAAGTTGGTAAGCCTCATGATTATTATGGCACAAGCAGTCATTATCAAAGGATGGAAACTCAAACAAAAAATCGAATAGAGGGAAAGTAGAAGGGAAAACAGAGGGGACAGGGAGGGGAGTTCAACACAAGCTCCAGTGAAATGGGTTGGCTGTATCTGTAGCTCGGAGTATTTGTTTTAGGCAGTGGCTGTGGCTCTCTGCCAAACAGACAGACAGCTCCTACTGTAAGTTTCCAAGTCAGCAGTGCCCTTAAAAAACGGCTCCCCCACCCCATTACAGGAAGGATGTAGAGATAATGTAGTGTGACACACGTTATGTACACTAGGTCTCTGCAAGAAGAGCTTCAGGGACACAGGTGTCATAAGAGCCATTAATCTACCATTGTCACGTGTTATTGCAAATTAAAAGCACCGTGTTACAGTTGGCAGCTATTGTTGCGAATGGACAGGGAGCGGAGCATGAGCGAGACCCCTGGAGACGGTGACCAGCCTTTGGTGAACATGGCTGTACGAACATTTTACAAATTGACACATATTAGAATTCACAATTCTGCAGAGAAAAGCTATTACCTCCCAGATTAATGTCCGAGTGGCTTTCCACCACCCCACTGCTTCTGACTGTTATTTGCTTTAGGAGAAAACATAAGAGGAGATTTAGCTGCTCTTAACTGAGAAACATGAAGACAATTAGTCAGTATTTAGTTCCAAATTTAATTAATACTTCATCTTTTCACAGCATGGAACCACCTGAGCACACAGCAAACATGAAGCCAGAGGGGGTTCTAGCATAAGTGGCAGCTAGTTTCACCCAAACCCACTGACCCAGATAGACAGATTAGAATATAATATTCTGATTTGAGATGTGTCTTAGAGAAAACTAAAACTCTACTTGTTTATGTATTTATTGTTTTCCCAAGTGGAGTAAAGGTTTCACAAATAAAAAGAAACTGCTTGTCTGAAATAACTCCAACCCAGATTGGTCTATTTTAAGCATTTTGGTCTTTGATTTGTGAGATATTTTCAAATGCAATCCAGTTTTCATTACTAGAAAAGCAGTAAATATGGCCTCTGTGGTGGAGGTAAAAAAATGGCACTTTAATTGAGAAACGATTAAAAAGGAATCAAAAGCTGCAAATCAGATATCACATCACAGTTGTTTAACTGCCACAATTTATTGCCATATTCTTTGGTAAATTTTCAGTGCAGGAACTGATTCTTTACTCACCCTGCATCTACTAGGGCAGAGGTGCCAAAGTCCAGTCCTCGAGAGATACCGTCCTGTCACTTTTGCATCCCTTCTTCAACACTAATGAACCAAATGGCTAAATTCACTTATCAGCTGTCATTTAGTTCTATAGAGGCCTGGTAACAAAGCATTAATATGACTCAAGTGGGATGGAGAGGGATTCATCCTGAAGTTGCAAGATAATGGTTTTTGAGTAGAGGCGGACCGATGTTTTTTTAGAAGGCCAATGCAGATACCGATTTAAAAAAAAAAATGTTGTTGCAGATTGCCAACATCTTAAGCCGATTATTAAGGCTGATATCCAAGGTCGATATTTATATATTAGGGATACACCGAAAATTCGGTCACCGAAACTTTTCGGCCGAAATTGACCCAGAAGTGCATTTTCGGTTTTCGGCCGAAAGACCTAAATCCGCGAAACAACACAGCCAAAACTTTATTAATTTGATTTATATTGTGCATTGTTGTTATATCAGTGCTAAATAAATATCTTCATAGTTTTGTAACTGATTTATTGCAATGCCTTGATTTTAGTGAGGTTAGTACACATTATAGCCATAAATGCTATCGTTCTAATAATTGACAATAATTTCTTTCGGTTTTTCGGTTTTCGGCCTTATTTTTCTTCATTTTCGGTTTCGGCCAAGAGTTTTCATTTCGGTGCACCCCTAATATATATATATATATATATATATATATATATATATATATATATATATAATTTTTTTGTTTCACATTGATTGTGAAAGACAACTGAACACTCACTGTGTGCAGTATAATTTAAAAAGTAAATAAAACAGACACATTAGACACATTTAGGGTTGGATAATCAAAAATTCACTTTTTTATAGGGCTTACAGTGTTCACTGCACAGAGGGGCTTATTAGAAAAACTCAATCGAAGCCAAACAGGTACTTCTTTTTGCAAAGTGCTTTTGTCGTCCCCAAGGCTGTGACATCCAAGGTGGTCCACCAAATCTGCCGTATCGAGAACTGTCAAATGAATGACCAGAAAGTAAAGTCAAACTCAACCTGAGCCAAGCAAACATAATTATCAATTTCAGCCTCATCATACAGTTCAAACCATCATCATACAATTCAATTGCCAAGATAGCCAGAGGCAATCAAAACATGTGTGATTGTGTGCTACAGGAACTGTTGAATTAATTATTTCTCATCCCCTAGCCTCACATGGACTAAAGCAATGGATATGAGATGAGTGATGGACTGGGCCTCCGTCACACCCTGTTCTGTTTATAAGCATCTGTTTCAGAGGCAAAGGAAAAACCGGAAGTCATAGAGCGGCAAAATGTCTGCCCCTAAATGCAGCAATCTAAATTAGATTAATAAGCCATTTAACTCAATTTTTGCAGGTAATCAATTAGGCTAAGTGTATAAAATGCATAAACCTATATGTTTTTTAACTTATAGTGAGAGAAAAGCTGCAAATGTTTTGTTTTGTTTTTTTTGTTAATTAATTGAATTTCCATCAATCCAATGAGTAATTTTGTTCCCAGTCCTTAAAAACTAATTACAGATCTTTGGCGATGCAGAACAAACATTTTACATTCCACAGACAGTATTTCATTTGTGTTTACATAATCAAAACATTCAATTAGAAAAGCAAAATGCAGCTGAGTTCATACAAATGGATGCAAATGAGTTTTAATTTGATTCCATTTAGCCCAGAATTGAATCAGGCGGGGAAAATATAGAGGTGTGTTGTTGTGAAAATGTATGGTGGTGTGTTAAGGTTACACAAGCAAATATCTGTTGCCATGTTATGTAGAATACCTTTACTGTTGGGGGGAGGGAAAGGAGAACGCTTTAGATCACATCAAGGTGCCAGCTTAACCTTCCCTTACATCAAACAAAAACTTTAAAGTCTCAGTTTTACGCTTAATCTTCTGCTGAATACAGGCTTTCAGGGGAAAGGTAGAACTTATTCAAAGCTACTGCTCTGCTTTTTGTTTTTGGAGGCAGACTCAAACCAGTCCTCTGAGATGTTTTGGCTGAAGCCGCTTGCTGGGGGTCGTGACCTTTGGGTGCCAAACCCGCAGAGAGGAGTCTGTTTTACGGAGCTGGCTATCTGATCCGATGGAGGCTGTTCCCTCGTTACCAGAGTGTTAATGCAGACTGATGTCAAGATGAATATTGTCACTCCCAGGGATAATCAATAGATGAGCAGAGAGAATGAACAAGCATGTAGCTGACACGTACAAAGCCACTGTGGTCAAAGATTGTTATCGCTGCTGTCTAATGGGCTCATTTGGGGAATGTCCAAACATTTCGGTTGACTTCCTGTTGTGAAAATCTGTACTGATAGACACTTTGTGGAGCCTAAAAAGTCTTTACAGATTAATCATCAAAAGCAGGGATATATTTTATCTAAGCCTTATTAAAAATAAATACAGAACTAAAAAAGAAGTATTCATAACTTAATGCAAAATTAGTAAACAATAGTAAAAATTACAAAGCATCATCCCTTTTTTGTTCTGTGTTTGTAACCACTGCTACAATTACATGCAACAAAGAGGTCCCAGGTTTAAATCCAGTTCTTGTGTCAGTAGTTTGTATGTCCTCTCAATGTGTGTGTACTACAAAGAGTACACTGGTTTCGCCCTACAGGCTAATGCACATGTAAGCCTTGACGTACTTTCCTCATCAAGCTTCTTGGACGTTGTGAACAAGCAGTCATATAAGTAATGCTATTTTTACCACAGCTGAACCATAGTGTTCCGCTAAGAGGTGTATAGTTTTATATTAAAGCTTCTAAAAGAGTGATAATGTGCTGGTTTATACAATGACCAATCAGAGGAAGAGAAGTAGAAAATATGGAGGATTTCCCTCCAGTCTCATTACACTTGTTTATCTCTGATAAATAAATTAGTTCAACTTGAAAAACAGACCATACAATGGACTATACTATATTTCTTAAAATATAATATAATATTATTAATTTCTTTTTTGTGGCCTTTTCCCTTTTGGTCACTGTACGATTATTTTGTATATCTGCTATGTGTGTGCTGTCATGGGGCTATTATTAGACTGGTGACTCGTCCAGGATGTAAATACCAAATAAAAAACCATCAATCATTTTTGGTATTTACTCCAGGGATTCATATTTAGAGAATCTCATACAGTGCAATGCTGTTATTCAAACTACGACTGCAGTCATATATTTACTCAACATCATTAATTGAGTTGTCTCAGGTCCTCAGTTTGAATGGGAGAAAGAGTGTGGAGCTTGACCCAGGATGGCTCGACTTGTGCGTAGGAAGTGGTGAATGACAAATACGGTTGTGGCGGGGGTATTGATCAGGTGCTAGGGCTCAGGCGAGCTGATGGAGAGTAATTAATGACTCCATTTGCTTTGGTAGAAAAGAGAACAACAGAGGTTGATAAAGTGACAACAGTAGTAACAGGTAGATGGCCTTCATGTGGCTGTGTAGATGTATTCATTTGTGACAATGTGTCAAGGAGAGGAATAGTCAGAGTTGATGTTTCCTTTTTCTGCATGTTTTTAAAGCCTTTGTGGAATATATGCAGTTCTTTATTACTATTATTCGGTTTGAGACTCGCTATATTTATGTACTCAATTTGGCATTTTTGAATGATTTGGGCCAAAATGTCCTTATTCAACACAGCCAAAAGCCCTGCAATGTGCAACATGTTCAGTTTAAGTTAACTGTTTAATGATTTTCAGTTTAATTGTTCAAGAATGGAGTCATGGCAGTGCTGTGAATTTTCTGCCTAAGCTTACACTAGTCTTCTGTTGTTGCTTTTGTGGCAAGGCACACAATGATGGCCCTGGCAGGATTTGATCCCAAGACTCTCAGGTGAGAGTCTTGCACGCTAAGAAGTAAGCCAAAGAGATAGTCCTGTGGCCAAGCAGCCAGGGCACATGATCAATCAGGAACATAGTGACAGGACCTCCACACTGTCACACTTCCACCCAGTCATCACTAAGAAATCTTGAAATTTCAATTACCAAGCCACAAAAAAAAAGACTTAAACGTTGTTGTTGGACTATTTTTATTTTTAAAAAAGATCTACATTTTGGTGGTGGACATGGTCAAGCTTTTTTGTCATGTAGTAAGACATTTGTTTATTTTAATTTAAATGTACATTTATTAACAGAGAACTCACTATACCCTTAGTAACCAATCAATCTAGAACCCACATCCATCAACAGCATTATTTTCTATTTCTTCTGTGTTTTTGTGAGAGGTTGCTACTGTTCTGTACCAATACAGTTGTCACAAATTGAAAAAAAAAACTGTTCTCAACAGTTAAAAAAAGCTAGATACATTGGGCCCCTCCTATTCACAATTCAGTTTTTTTGTGAATTCACCTTTTTGCAGATTTTTAAGAGGAACATAACTCCAAATCATTGTTGGGAAATTCACCTATTCTTTGATAATTTTTTGTCTTGTAGAGTATATCTAAAATATTTAAAAGATAATGCAGCTGTGGAAGCTGAAATATCTAGGTGCAACGCTTACTGAAACACTATTGGCTGGCATTTCTTAAGCAACCAATCCAGGAGTACAATTTATTTTCCTTTGCACTAACTGATTATACCCCCAAGAGTGGATAGGATAGAAAAACTCTAAATGTTAGCTTCTGCAGTACAGCCAAGACTTTCCACTGTGCTTTAGTTATTTTTGATAGTGGGTTTAAAGTGTGTATTTCATCTATTTGCTTGCGGCTGTAGTCTCTAACCCCTAGGAATATGTCCAATGTAATGCACAAATGTATGCTTTGCTCTTGTATATCCTGCTATTCAATACCTTAAATGTGTGGACATACTTATTTTAATATTTACATGTTTTCCACGTGTAGACTGACTGTAACAGATACAGAAAAATGGCAAGAAGAAATAAGAAAAGATTCTGAGCAATTAAAAACAATGGTTCTGTTAAATTAGTTTTGAGCAATTCTTATGTTTTGCAACAAAAATGTTGCTAGAAAAAACAAAGCTTCTGTATTTTAGAGCTGTCAACACAAATCTGGTTTTACACATTTGGAGATGCTCAGGCGCACTCTCCTCTCACACCATTTTATAACTCATACAGATCCTTTTCGGAGTGTCGGGTTCATCCTGTGACCCTGACAAAAGGTCATGGAGCTGGATGAAAAGGCACTAACCCTCCCAAATGGTGCTATCGTGCAGACATGATTGATCAATTGAATTCTATGGCAGGGGAAAACGTGGGATTAAGTAGAGTATTATACGCACAACGAGGTGAGGCATGATGTTCATTTCGAGTTCATTTCTGCTCCCTCTTGCCACTAGATCAGGCAATCAATAGCAGGGCCTTGCATATCATATATCACTGCTCTCCCACTGAGGGAAGAACATAATCTGCAGCAAATTTAGAATGACAGATTTGTAAGGGAGCTGAAGCTTTCTTGGGATTCTAGGAGGAGACCTATGCTGCAGCCACTGATGGGGGTTGTGGGTCCTGTGAAAGGACTGTCTCTAAAAACGTTTTAAAGATTTGCACACAGCGATAAAAGCTAAGGCATCCTCCTCTGAACAGCCAGGTAATCAGGTCAGGAGTCGGGAGAAAATTCCTGTGTTTGGCGAGCAGGGATGATTGAACTAGACTATGCAGTTTTATTCAGCCTCTTGTGCTCTGCCTTTACTTCCAAATGGAAGTGCATTCCCAAAGAGAATAAAAACAGTATTGAATTGTTAAAGGGTGATTGTACCTTTAAAACAACCTGGCTTTAACATACCTTGGGTTTTTTTTTAGGAGAAGAAAGGAAGAATGAGATTCTTTTTCAGGAGTGAAAAAGAGGAATCACTATGATGTGCACACTGCCGCTTTATTAAATTCACACACTTGCTTCAATGAGTATATCTGTGCAAGTGACAGTAACACATCAATTACCAGAGGGATCTCAGATTATGATGCTGTTAATTTTGTGGAAAAAAAACCTCACTTGATGTAGCAACTGGCTCACAGCAGCCATTTAAGTGGAAAAAAAATACAGTTTCCCTTTTTTTGCTCCTGAGACCCCCTTTACAGAGGTACAAAATACATGAGGAGAATTTAAAGTGCACATAGCTTGAAGTAAAGGCCAGCTTCAAGGGGTCAGTGTCTCGAATGTTGCTCTCTCTTCTTGTAGATGGTTCAGATGGTTCTGGCCCAAACAGTGATTCTCAGGGTAGCGTGGAGAGTTTACGGAAGCACCTAAGGGCAGATGCCTTCACCCAGCAGCAGCTGGAAGCATTGGATCGGGTCTTTGAGCGCCCCTCATACCCTGACGTCTTCCCCACATCGGATCATGTCAAACCGGAACAGGTTAGTAGCCATTTCTTTTTTCTCCCATTCACTCAAAAAACACAAGCATATTCCCAACTCCAGGAAGAACAACTAATTAAAGGACTGGCTAAAAATGGCTTAACAGTCTTACAGTATTACCATGTATAGTACTGGAGGGATCTGCAGGAAAACTCTCACACATTATTGATTTTGTAATAAAAAACCCATTCCTTGTACCTGCTGTAATTGAGAATAACAGTGAAGTGGCCCCAAATGAATCAATATCTAGATTCTCTTCTGTTTTTTTTGTTTATTCGTTTGTTTTATTGCTGCTTCTTACCTTTTTGGTTTACATTTCCGCATTATGTGTTTATTTGTGCAGACTAGCCATGGATCAGGGTGTGATTCTCATGGTATGCTAACTTTTAATAAGAATTCTACTTCTAAACAGTATTTAATCATAAATTTATAGCAATTTAAAGTAATATAAGTTGTAATAATGTCTGTATTTAAGAATAAAATAGCATTATAACCCATTACATATAGGTAAATTCAAAACAATTTCAATTTGGTTTTAGTGGATGGCATCAATTTACAACAAAAGTTCTCCCAAGTCACTATAAAGGATGCATTCATTATATTATATCTAATTATATAAGTTTAAGTTCAATTTAGATAAATCAAAACCATTCTAGTATAATACAGTCCTAAAGTTGCATTCATATTCAAATAAAAACAGTCAAATTCACCCTGGTTTTATCACAGTTCAATCAAAGTAAGTTGATCATTTCTAGGATTTTAGCTGAATTCATCAAATGGATGACCTTTCAACCATATCTCTTGCATGTGGCCACAGTAGAAAATAATCTCGCCGCTTTTAACAGAAAGACTTTAAGATGTTCAAGGCTCACAAGGAATGGCTTTTTGTCCTTACTTAAAAGATATTAAGATATTACATAGTTTTTTTTATCACAATCAGAATGAGCTTTATTGGCCAGGTTTGTGCACACAAACAAGGAATTTGATTCTGGTCCCACTTTACCGCTTATGTGTGGACATTTGAAATATAAATATACAAAATTAGTGAGAATAATAGGGAGTTTAAAGAGAAATTTGTATATATAAAATATTACGAAACAAAAGGACATGGTTACATTAATTTTTTAATGCATATTGCTCACAACACTAATGAAATAAAACCATTTCTAAAATTCAGAGTTTTGTAGCTTCAAGTTGAAAAGGCCTAAATTTGTCATATATAGTACACATGTATGCTTATGAGTTTAACAAACTCTTTTGCTAGGGCAAAGTGATGTGTGGTAGTCTGAAGGATTTTTGTCCTTACCATCCACTAAAATTGTATTTTTGGTTTGCTTGATGGCTTATATTTTTCCTTTTTTTGTTTCTTCGGAAAAATGCCAGAAGTGTTGTTGAGCATAGCGTATGTACACTTAAAGATGGGGTGATTCTTGTTTTGAAAGCCAAAGAGCAAAATACTGTATTTGAAAAATAATTGTGGTTTTGTTGCTTTTTTTAAAAAACAAAATGAATGATTGCAATATTTTTTCGGCCAGACTGTGCCTTTCTTATTCTCATTAGCTAAACTGAAATTTGCTTTCTTGGAAATCATGCAAATAGGAATTATTAAAAATTAGTAATGTCAGTATGGTGCAGAAAAAGTGGGATTAAGTTCTCCCAACAATCGAGCAGTAGGTATTTGTTACATGACCTGACTCAAAAGAAGCACCCATCTGCTTTCATCATCAAAATTGTCTTTCTTGTTAGCAAAGAAAAAGTTTTTTAGCCTTCTTTTAGACAGCTGACATGGCAGTGTGCAGTAGCTGGTGGAAGGGGGTAACTCTTGATTACCCTATTCTTCATACATCAATAAAGCAGTAAATCAATAGTATAGCATTGTAAAGGTTGTTGGCCCATGCTTAGCATAGACTAGTTATGACATGATTGAAAATTGCAAGCGGCATCCAACATTTACATATCAATATATGAATGCAATACTCCTATTTGTAAGGAAAATTAATTGGCATTTGCAAAACTACTAACCCCCCACACAACAAGACAACAATCAAATTCCACCTTTTATTAAAAGCTTTGGGCTTATTACTATGGATAACCTTTATTTACAGTGCTTTCATTATAGTATTAAATAACAAGAGACGATTAATTTCTCCCCTCAAACTACAAGTGAGACCCATAAAGCAAAAAGCAGTCCCCTAATTGAGTTCATTTTAATTTCTCTCCAATCGGGGCGAATTACGCAGGTGATAAATCAGTGGGACAGGCCTCACCTCAAGAAGAAGGCCTAATTTGCAGCTAATTACAAAACTGATTCCAACTGGAAGATCAATACCAAAACGAATTGGAAATGACTTGCAATCACAAAGAGCGTCAGGGAGAGTATTAAAAGGCAGGGGTAAAGGGTTAGACCAGGAAAAAAGGGGGTATGTGAAAAAAAGAAAGGAGGCATAGAAATAGTCCAGAAAAATCAGCTTTAATTTACTACAATATTAATCAGAGCACTTTCCACCTTTCATGGATGCCTTGTGCTTTTTTCTTTTTTTTTCTCCTGGAAAATGTGGCCCTATTAGCCACTGTCTGGGTTCTATAGCGTGGAGCATTAAAAACCCATTCTGGAGATGCAAAACTCAATGGATTCACCCCTCCCACACTTCTGCTAGCCATTTGGTCATCCCTTTCAGACCCATCTTTTCACTTCTCTCCCTCCTGCCCTTTATCTGCATGATAAAACGTCTGTGTGGCGTCTGAAGCCGGAATTAATACAGAAAAACATCCGACACTGTGCCAGCGAACAGTTGTAGCAGACAATTAGAGTTTATCTGTGATAGTGACAGACAAGAGCAGGGTCATGGGCATCCCCCCCTGTGGGAGCCCAGCCCACCGAACCACTTACTCTCGACTTTGGATAAACATTGTCAACACTCAGTCTCATCTCATTAAAAAAACCTGCCAGCATCTGGTGTTAGTGTCTTTTTGCCTTGTTTGCAAAAAGACAGAGAAATAATTTCTACATTATTATGTTTTTTAATATTAATTGGGTGCTTTTTAACAATTACATTGAATGAGATTTAAGTCTCAGCTTTGAGGGAGTGGAGTGGATGTTTTCATTTCAAAGCTGCCAAAAAAACGTGAAAGCAATTTCAGATGTTGGGAATTTGTAGTCACAGGAAAACTTGGCCTAAATGCTATTTTTAACCAACGTAGAAATTTTATAAACCGTACATTTGTGCAAAAAATATGGAACTGAAACCTGTCAAACTATAGTTCACGTTGAATAAAAGTATATATTTTCAACACCTGTTAGCATGTATTGAGAATAATGGGTAAAACTGTTTGTTCCTTGCTTTTAAACCAATTAGAAAGTGGGACAGTGAGAAAAAAAACAGCTAGGTAAAAATTTAATTCAAATTATTGAGTAATTTGGTTTCAATTAGAACTTTAAGCCTAGTACTTAATGCTAACAAGTGAGACTTTGTGCATGTAAGTTTTACTTAAAGATGCACTCCAAAATTAAACTAAACAAATTGCAGAATAAAGAAAAACTTTGAATTTTATTTTTTGTACATGACCCCATTTTGTTTCTGAGAAACTGTTAGAAGATTTATTCGTAGTGGAAAAAGGAAATATATTTTGGCATCCATATCTAATATAAAAACAAGCATAACTGATTTATAGCAAGATTTCAGTCAAAATTATCATTTTATGTAATTTGGTTCTGCCTGATCAACAAGAGTAAACCAAAAGCTGTGAGTGTGGTTCTGAGTTTTAGACCTCAAATTAAAAGCAACAAGCTAAAAGAAACAATGGATTGTATTTTTTTTTTTCAAATAGGACCACATGGTGTGTCTTAACAAAGCAGAACTGCTTTCTCCCTTGGCTGATCAGGGGTAGGACAGCAGTCAAGCACAAAGGGCCAGCTGACGCCTTGGCTTTTCACTCATCTCCAAATCCCACTTCCTCTCTCACACAATACCAAAATACATTCATGATATGCTTGAACTGCCACCCTGCAGAATGCACACACACACAAACACACACAATGCTCTCCTCCAAATTTATACTCACACAGGCCTGTGTGAAGTGCTTAATAGAGGAGGAGAAAAGGAGGATTTCCATGTCCGTATTGTTTGGTTGTGTAATGATTCAACTGTCCTTTTTTTCCCAGGCTAATGAGTACTCGCTGCCTGTCCTGAATTCCAGCCTGGACGAAGTCAAGCCCAGCTTATCCTCCAATGCCAACCCAGACCTGGGCCCCAGTGTGTCGCAAAGCTACCCTGTAGGTAAGATCAAGTGAAACATTAACAATATGCCTTTACAATGCCAAACTGAGGATCGGAACAATAGAGATGTACCGATCAGAAATTTGTGGCCGATCACCAGTTTTTGAAAAGCTTAGACTTGCTATAACCATTTTAGATGAGGCTAATTTCCTTTTTAAGAACTTTAATATAAAAAAGCAGCTAACATTTCCAAATCACACATATTTAAAGAAGGACAGAGTTTGAAAGCTCACCATAATCAAACACATCATCATTGCTGGATACCATTTAGTTTACCTGTTATCTACTAAAAGCTTCTCTCTAATGCAGCCTGAATGGATTACAGACATGTTTAGATATGTCTGGACTTGTCATATAAAATACAGTTTCAATTGAAATATTTCTTACTTCTTTTTTTGCTTCATCTTAAACATCTCAGTTATACTGAAAACGAAACTTTGAGTGATTTTCACTAACAGTGTGCACACTGAAGTGTTTTGTTTTCAACTTTGCTTATCAGCACTTTGGTTTGTGCTGTTTTTTTTATTTATTCCTTCAGTTATTGTTTTAATCTAAAACCTTTAATTTAAATTCGAACAGATTCAAGACCACAACTTTTGTTTTTATCTTGTTTTCTGATTTATCCACTTAAAAGTCTAGTCGAAATTACAGGAAAATACAACCATTTTTGCTCACTTGCTTTTAGTTAAAACTTGCTAAACCTGATGAGTGAATTCACAGGTTTATTTACAGATTAAGAAAAGATTGGAGTTTTTAGTATCCGACAAGTCAATCTCTGGTCAAGCTGAAAATTGTCTAGTTTCGGTGCATCTCTATGAAAACATTGAAAGATTCTACATATGCTGAATAGTGAGAACTGTGTGACAATAAAGATGAACCAAAACGTTACGTGTGAAGGCTTTTTTTAACACTGAGCTACAAAAAACAGGAGCGGTGATGTGCTAAAATCTCAGCAGCTGTCCTCCGTCTAGTTTTTGCTGAGAAAGCAGGGCGTTAAGAAATACTGGGAGCTTGTTCAGTCACCACTGGACAAGGACCTTTGGGTGTCAGCACATCAGAACTATGTGTATCAGAGCAAGGTCTCTTAGACAAAAAAAAAAAACAAAACGTGCCACTGCGGAGGACTGTCAGCTCCTGTGATTTTTTTTTTTTTTTTTACACAAGGAGGCAGTTTGTGTAGCTCAAAGCAGGAGTAATGTGCTTCGGTAAATACGCTCTGGCATTTCTGCCGCCTGACTCTACACCATGATCATTTATTTCACCCTGCAGTCGCTCCTTTGCTCCGTTTCTTTCCCCTCCTCCTCGTTGTCTCCTCTCCTTGTCACAGTTAATGACTGCTTGGCTAATTGAAATATTGTTCCGTTGTTGCAGTGTTATTACCAAGAAGAAGGTTAAGTTTACTGAAAGTTTACGATGACTGTCGGCGGCCCGAGATTAATATACAAGGCTTTTATTAAAATTCATATAATTATGCAGAAGCTATCAAAGGCAATGAGTTCTGTGTGTGGATGTGTATGTGGAGTGGTGGTGGGGGGATGGGGGTGGCGGGGTATGGGGGGGGGCAGATTGAAAATTACCACAGCTCTTCTTCTCAAATGATAGTCAAGCGGTCTTACAGGAAGAGAAAGAGGCCCTTTCTCATTAATATGTGGGAGGTAGATTTCTCCCCGTGTGAGGTGGGCCCCTCCTGAGAAGAAAGGTGTATATTTGTCCTCTGTGTATGGTCCTACAGAAAGCATGCCAGCTTTGTTTGCACTTGGGATATTTCAAATGGCCTTCACAGAGGGGCTCTCCTTACTGACTCATAGGTCCAATAGAGACAGTGGAAGGGAGGAAAAACAAGCGTCTTGTGATCATATCTGCATACTTACTTGCATTGGTATTAGTAAATATGTTGGGGAAATAAGTATTGAATATATCAGCATTTTCCTCAGTAAATATACGTTTTACAGTGCTGATATTTTGACATTTAAACCAGACATTAGAACTAAAGTAATCTATACTTGCAAAGAAATCAATATAAATTAGTTCATAAACAAAGCTGTTGAATTAAGAAGAGAGGGTTAGAGTTGATATTGTTTCCTGCAAAGTATTTATTATTTATTAGAGAAGGCATTTAGCATAATAAAAACTTCAAAACATCTCCTGCATGGAGAAACTAGTTTCAGTTGAACCATTCTTTCAGAAAAATGCCTGGACGCTTCTTCTCTCCACTCGGATTTTCAGTTCTTTTCATACGTTTTTAATTGGATTCAAATCAGTTGATTGATGTTTCTTGCAGCTTCATTTTCTTTCTTGAAAACCATTTATGGGATTCATTTGCTGTATATTTAGGACATGTTTTTTGTTTGTTTCACCTTCAGATTCTTATCAACCTGTCATGGTTTTAAAGCTTCTGATCCACATGCAAGATACTCCCTGGAGACTCCAAGGAGACAATGGAAAGGTTTAATGTAACGATGAGAAAATGTGAAAGGAGTTCAGATCATGATCCTGTGAGTTTCTATGTTCTGTAACCAACTGTGGAGGCGAAACAGACTATGGTGAGGTTGGTGATGAGTACCGGCAAGGGGAAGAACAAAGTTTTATTATGAAGAAAAGCAGCTTACTTGTATAGAAGAAGATGAACTCCAAGGAGGAATGAACAGAACTTGGGGTGTTGGTTTGGGTGATTATGATGTTATAGAGTTGAAATTGTAGTCGTTGCAGGTCGGAGAAGTTGAGGAAATGCAGAGAGGTTAGAGAGCAGACAGACTGGAGCAGAGGAACAGAGAAATAAAGGCCCTGAAGGTTGCCAATTTTGGTAGATGATCCAAAGGGTTATAGAGCAGTAAGAAAGCAGCTTGACGGTAGGAATCCAAGAGTACACAAGAAGTTACCGCTGCAAAGCGGAGCAGAAGGAGATAATTACTGTGGGAGCTAAGAACAGGGATGTGCTAGGAAAAAACTACGAAGGGCTATGGGTACCAGAGAGGATAAAGCTCTGGCATCAAAGGACCGGCAGCCTGCTTTCCCTATCCACGAACTTGATGATTTTCAGGTGCGCGAGAGTGCACACTGCACAGCTCTCCCTCCAAGGAAAGCCTACAGTTTTAGCCAAGAAAGACAGCACCACACAAACACAAAAAAAGACAAACTCTAAAAGAAGCACATTTCAGTACATTTCTCTGTTCATCCTTTTTTCAGTTTTAAAAAGGGCCAGAAACATGTGCTTAAACAAAGGCCTCACACCATAATGTTTTTACTTCTAAATCTCTCAGTTGGCATTTTGTTTTTTGGGTGATGGGCTATGCAATTCTTTCTACTAACATGTTGTGTACAATGATGTCCAAAGAGTTGAGTTCTTTTCCTATCTGAGCACACCATAAGCTTTAGGCATTTAAGTCAATTATCTAAATGTGCTGCCAGAAAGCTTGAAATGAGTTTATTTATTTTTTTCTTCAGTTATGGAGTGTTGCTTATTGAATGTGAAAAATTTGAGTGTAATAATTGAGTGTAAAAATTGTTATGTTAAAGGGGAAACTGTACCTGCAATATTTCCAAAATCCTCGCTTAAGGTATCTTGGATAACTCTTCTGAATATGTCTTGACTCCTCAGACAGAAGTCTTAGAAGGAGTGTCTGTTAGTAGAGGATTTATGGAGAAAATATATTCATTCTGCTTCTTTATTATGAATCAAGTGGTTTTCTTTGTAACAATCAGATTTTTTTTTTAAATATGTCTTTAACCAAAGCCATCTTAATCTTTTATGAAAGCAAGATTGTGTAGACCTTGAAAGATCTCTTTGCTTTTGCACCTCACAACATGCTGCTTGTTTGATGCTATTGGTAATTTGAAAGAGTTTTCACACTATGAATTAGGACTAAAACATATTATTTTAATCCATGGTAAAGGGGGCATGATTTCTCACAGATTTCAGTAAGTTTCTAAGCTTTCTACTGCTCCGTTCAGACCACAGGCTTTGTCAGCGTCAGGCAACGTTCATAAAGTGACAAGTTCGACGCATATCCACAGAAGATACATTTTTAAGCTGAAGTTCGTAGGCGGACTTTTCTCTGCTGAATGTTTTAAACTGTCGTGTATCGTGGTTGGCTAGGCAGCGTCAACGTCGGGCAACGTCAGTACAGTGAGTCGCTCTGATTGGTTGCCGTGCTGCGTTAACAGCGTTAGGACCGTTAAAAGTTCAACTAGCTGAACTTCCGCGTTGCTAGCATTATGAGCTTTGAAGCTTGAAACGCAGGAAAAGCTTGAAAACTTGACGGAGCCAAAGCTCACAAAGCACCGCAGAGACTGTGACGCTCCTCCAACAGCCTCCACCATAGACTTAACATGTAATCTTGACGTTGCTGACGCTGACAAAGCCTGCGGTCTGAACGCAGCATAAGGCATTTGCAGTTTCTTTTCTTCATGTTTCCAGTACTTAGTCCATGGCTATCCCGTTTAATTACAAATAACTTTATTGATGGATTACTTTGTTTTGATTTATTTGTACATTTGGACTACTTGGGTTGTTACAGACAACTGGGATGAATTTCAAATATACCCATTAAAGATATATCTGCTTAGGAAAATGTTAAGTTTATCCCATGCCCTTCTATGTTCTTATAGGAGGCGAAGAAATAAAGCATACAGAGGTCAAACTAATGGAACAAACATTGGTGTGACTCACTTGGTAATTACTATTTGGTTAGTGGCTCCTCTGCTCTGGTTTCCCCCTTTATTGCCTGTGTGGATAATATGTGATATTCAGGTGTGTGGTCTCCCTAATGACTGAGTATTACAGTTTACTTGCCAGCGATAAGCTTACCAGAGGAATTTTAAGCTGCAAAAGAAGAAGCAAATTATCTGCAGCATTTAGGCTGGGATCCAATTTCAAATTAATTGTGTCTTTGCAGTGGAAGGAACTGGAGAGTATGTTCATCCTTAAAATGATATTTTTTTTTCCTAAATGCCAATTAAAAATGCCTGCAGTTATTGATCTTGTTGATTTTAAACTCTGGAATTTGCATAATCTATTAAAATATGAATAATTCATGAAGTGCTCATTGCCAGAGATTGGGATTCTCGGTGAACTGAAAGAGTTGGGAGATAGAAATCTTTTGTGTCCTCTGCTTATCCTATTAAGGCTCGAAAAGAACCTCCAATAAGAAAAGGGATTTAAGGGCATTGAGCACATCATCGAAATTCAGAGGCAAGAAGGTACTTCCATTAAAAGTGTGCTTTCTCTCTCTCTCTCTTCCTCTCCTCCACATTAATTCTGTATTACCTGCTAAATAGTCCCTCTTACCCCATAAAAAACACCAAAGGGCTCCATGAATATGTGGAAAGGACAATTGCATATTGTGAGGTAATTTCTATTGTTGATATGGGAAGTCATTTCTTTGATGAATTCCCTTTCGAGAGACGGATTTCATCTCAAGAGCTTCTTATTCTTGTTCATTCAGATTGCTTAAAATTCAAATAGTGAGGGGCTGTGAGGGGAATTGGTGAATAGCTGAAGGAGAAACTCTGAACTTCTTGTGTGTGTTTTTCAGAAATAAATGAAGAGATGGGCCTTGATACAGCCAATTGTCCACTATTTCAATAGAAAGTTTCTGTATTTTCCTGAAATCAGTCAGAGCCTGGCTGTTTTCTTGATGGCACTTTAGACTGGAGAGCTGTATTGGGGCAGTGAGTGGTTTCTTTTGGGCTTTCAAACAAACATTATTTAACCACCACTTGGTGATTGTCACTTTTAGGGAGCTTGGTTTATCAGATAATTTGAATATTACGTAAGAACAAAATCAATAAATTTGTAATTCAGTAATATTGAGGGGACTATAAATAAGTTTAACCACAAATATACAAAAATAAAAAAATAAAATCCTCATAAATGCTCCGCCAATGCCTTGGTCAGCATTAGCCCTGGCCTTTTCACTACGGTTTCCTCCATATGCCTGCAAATTAACTTAAAATAGTAAGTGTTCGGGTCGAAAAAGCAGATTTTCAGCCTGCATAATGGAATCATGCAAGTTCACACACGTGTAGCATTCACTATCTCCATCATTAAAAACCGGAGAGGGATAGGTAACGTAACAGCTGGATTGATTCAGCAGCACATAAAAGAGCAGCTTCAAGCAACAGCAAAACTCCAGCCCAGACCCCAGCTTAATTTACACAACAGTAACATTTCTTACCTCAGTTGAAGTCACGCCTGCAAACCTGTAAATTGTCCATGACGCAAATAATTCAGCTGTGTGCATGAGGCGTGCTTGCTGTCACACAGCAAGCAGACCTCATGCACAGGCTTACCATTCAGACTGCAGTTACACCCATGGCCTTAAGGGGGACTTGCGAGCCAAAAACTTTCAACCTTCACATAGTTGCTTTAAGATGTTGTCATGTAATGGCCTAAAACAATCGTGGGGAGGACTGCTAACTTGACAATTGTCCAGAAGACAGTAACTTATACCTTCCGCAAGAAGGGTAAGCTAAAAACTATAATTGCAAAAGAACCTGGATTTTCACAAAGTGCTCTATCTTGGCATGTTAATAAAACGTTGAGTGGAAGGGAAAAAGCAACAGAAACGGCCAGAATAACTGCAGTCTTGCGAAACCTTTGATGTAAAACCCTTTTAAGAGTTAGGGGAATATTTATAAGGTGTGAACTGCAGCTGGAGTCAGAGCTTAAAGAGCCACCATACACAGACATATCCATGACAACTGTAATTGTAAGGGCGACTGTGGCTCAGGGGGTTCAGAGGCCTTGCAATCGGAAGGTGCTGGTTCGAGCCCCAGAGCCCCCAGATCCATCTGTCTCAGTCGTTGTGTCCTTGGGCAAGACACTTCACCTACCGCCTACTGGTGTTGGCCAGAGGGGCCGATGGCGTGATATGGCAGCCTCGCTTCTTTCAGTCTGCCCCTGGGCAGCTGTGGCTACAATTGTAGCTTGCTTCCACCAGTGTGTGAGAGTGAATGAATAATGGAATTTGTAAAGTGTCTTTGAGTGTCCAGAAAAGCACTATATAAGTTTGATGCATTATTATTTTTAACTGTTAGATTTCTTGCACTTTAACAAAAATGACGACCTTGCTCAGCATAACAGTGTCCTTTTTAGATTAAATGCAATTCTGCATTATTTTTGAAAAAAATAAGTCTGGAGAAAGAGTTGAGGGGCACAATCCAAGTGCATTTAAGTCCGGATAAAAGCTTGCACAATCATTGAAGATTTGGGTCATGCGTCACTGGATTGACATAGTAATTAAAGGGACTATATCGTGCTATTTTACAGCTTTCAACTTCTGAGATAGACATATTTATGCTAAAATGTTACCTTTGTTGTTATACAGTATTAATTTGACCTAAAATTTAGCATGTATCCTGTAGTTAATGTTAGACCACGAATAAAAACAGCTTGTTTCTCTATAATCCATGCAGCCAAAACAGGCGTTTACACAGAAAATTAAAAATCCAACAAAAAAAGTGTTTTAAGCTGCCAAAAACCGAAGCAGCAATGAGCTGTGAGAAGGAGGAGGGTGTGTTTGAAACTCTAGCAGATGTAAGCCGCTCTGCCTGCAGGGGCGGTGCAGACACCTCTAGCACTCTCCTGTTTTCAATTAGTGATGTCACTAGATGAACACTCAGTCGTTTTCTAGGAGAGGGAGCGACAGCTGCTCAGAGAGCAGAATTCAGGAGGATTACTTAGACATGCGTGAATTAAGCCAAAAACCACTCTGGTGGGTGTTTTTATGAGAAAATTGCATTAATAGATTGTTTAAAACTTGATTTTGCATGATATAGACCCTTTAAAGCCAAAAGAGCCCCAACCAAATTCTGAGAGCATATATTATAGAATAATGGGCATACTTTTCCGTTGGCAATAATTTTTATTGTAAAAAATGCATTTTCATAGGTCTTATGTAAAAAACAAAAACAAAATCAGACAAAACTAATTCATGGTAATTCATAACCATCAAATGAATTAAATGAATGCTTCAAATATATCATTTTATGTGTAATCGGTCCGTAAAGTGTATAATTTGAATAAATTGAAAAAATGAAAAATAACATATTTTTGATTTACTAAGATGCACCTCTATTTCAAGTGAGAACGTTTGAAGGTTCACATAAGGGTTCAAGACCAACAGAAGAACAAATAAACCCGCCACCATTCTCGCCCCACAGGAAAAAAACATGGACTCTGAAATTAATGCTCCTCTTATCTTTACAAAAGCAAACTAACCTTTGAGCACACATTTGATAATGAATGACTTTCAGATGTTGTTTAGGGAATTAAAGCAATTTGGCTCTCCAAACATTCTTTACTTAGCTGTAATTAATTAGGGTGTATTTTTTTTTTTTTGGTTGGGGGGGGGGGGTGCTGGTGATAGATTGCCCCATTCTGCATATTGCCCCGAAAATGGAGGTCAAAGATTTTGGTTGTTGTTGTAGCAAACATGAAGGTGTCCCTGTCATGGTAAATTTAATACTCTTGCAAGCAAAAGAGTCATTCACAAATGACTTTGTTCATGTGCCAAATAAAGAGAAGGTCACCCCGCTTTTCTGTTTGTGTGCTAAGTAACTGAGCTGACACAGGTGCAGAGCCGTTAAATAAAAATCTGTGAATCAAATCATCTCTTTTAAAGTGGTAAAATAACTACAGGTTGATTTCAGTCGCTCTTTGTTGTTCATTTAATATCATCCTGAACAGACCTCAAACTCACTATTTCAGTATGTTTCAAGCTTTTAGGAGAGTTGTATTCCCATCTCGGCTTCTAATCCTACAAGCTGCTTCTCAATTTGAGGCAGAAATCAACAGGCTTTTGTAACAGGAAACAAAAAAAAATCTTTGAATTCATTTTGGCTGTGGAGAGGGGGAAGAAAAGGGGGCGCAGATTAAAATAAATAGCATGATTTACTGGCATTCAATCTAAGGGGGGACTGTCAGAGGAAGCAGACAGTATAAAAAAGGCCATCTTTTAATGAGAATTTCGACACACATCTCTGTTTGTAAAAACAACAAAAGGCTAGGAGGCAGCTAATGAGGCTATCATTGCTGTACAGAGAGTTCTGCGAATCTCTGAAAGAGGGCTTAAAAAGGGGGACATAAAGCACAGCTTTGGAAAGCTGTTGGCAGCTTCCACTAAAAACATGATTCAGCACAGGCTCTAAAACAACATGTTCAAAATTCATATATATACAGTACCTTTCTAATATTTTTTTATTATTTTATTTTAATGTTTCAACTACAAACTTTAGTGCATTTTTTATTAGGAAGTTATGGATGAACATTACATATTAATGGAAATGTGTGTCTCCTAATTTAAGGAAAATAAAATTGGTTTTAAATAATTGTTTACAGATAAAAACATGTTAAGAACAAATGTATTCAGCCCCCTTAATACCGATACCCCTAAAGTCTAGTGCAATTGTACTAAAAATCTGGTGTCCTCGCATGTGTAAGAAGAATTTGGCTGAGTTCAGGATCATGAAGAGCAAGAAACAAAACACAGCGTGCCAAGAATGTCTCAGAGGACTGTTTAATCAATCATCTAAAAACAGAGACTTATTGCTAATCAGAGAATTAGCTAAGAGACTTATGTAACTGTGGAGGACCCCCAGAGATCTACATCTCTGGGGGTCATTCCAAATGGGAGAATATGACAAAAACTTTGTTAGTTTGTTCTGCACATTAGATATTTGAACTTAATAAAAGAGAAAACTTTTGCTAAAAGAAAACTATTAGGAGCTTCCTGTTTGCACTTTGTTACAAGCAATGCAGAAGACATAGCAGTTGGATGTGTAAAAATGTGCTCTGATCAGCTGAGACCTTAGATTTTTAACCTAAATGCATAACAATAGGTGTGGAGATAGCTAACATGGAACATTGCGATGAATATGATCCCCAAATTGAAAATTAGTGAATGTATCATGAGTCTGTGGGGATGCTCTGCATGTAAAAAGGGAACTTATCAGGGTTGGGAAATGGTTGTAGCTAAATTTTATAAATTATTTATTTAGAGCTGCAGAATACAAGTGTGTAACAAACTTTTATGGTTTGTATTTATAAAAAAAATTACATTTGTAAACCATGCGTCATTTTCCTTCCCCTTCACAGTTACAGTAGAAGCAGAAGTTAACATAACCTGGAATACACCTTTTTTTCTCACTTTCCTGAAGTTAAATCCGAACAAACCTCTCTTGGTTTTCGTAAGTTAGAATCACCAAAATTATTTCTATTTGTTAAATTCTTGAAAACAACAAGAACATTTGATTTAGATTTATTTGTAACATTGTTCAAATTCACATGTTTACATACATTTATTTAGCATCAGGGATAACTGTCTGTTAAACTGTACAGTATGTTTTGGGTCAAATGTTTTAGGTATCCTTCCACAAGCTACTCACAATAATTTTCTGGAATTCTGTAGTATCCTTTCTGACAGAAGTGGTGTAACTATAAATATAACCCCCCCACCCCCATCCCCGCTCTCACACACATTTACAGATCTTTATGATTGGCATGACAAAACTTGTAATTCACTTTGCCTTTATGCTTTCGGTCCTGGGCTTAGGCTAATGTCCTTGCTGTTGTCTTAAGATGTTATGTCAGTGTTTCCACATAATGTTCTTTCATTATGATGCCATCTGCATTATGAAGTGCACCACTTCATCCAGCAGGAGAACAGCCCCACAACATGATGCTGCCACCTCCATACTTCATAGTTGGGATGATGTTCTGGCTTTCTTTGTTTCTTTTGGAGTAAAAACTTCATCTGTACAGGGTGGCATTTCAGCCCATTTTGGTACAGGATTATCCACATTTCACTTTGGATAATGATACTGTCTAAAAAGCTTCAGCAGGTCTTTGGCTTTTGTTCTTGGTAAAGCTTCCACATTTAGAACAAAAACATGTTCACCTCCGGAACACATATCCTGTTTCCTTACTGAGTGTTATAATGGTAATATTTTTTTGAACAGATAAACCTGGCACCTTTAAGCATCTAAAAGTGTTCCCAAGGATAAACCAGACTTTTGTAGCTCAACTATGATCTTCTTAATATCTTGACAGATTTTTTGTGACTTTCCCATTGTGTCAAACAAAAACAACTGTGTATTCCAGATGTGACCCTAAAAATACATCCAGTGGTCTAACTTCAATTAACTTAAATGTTTCAGTGAACCTATCAGAAGTTTCCAAAGCCATTATATGATCAGCTGGGCTTGCCCATTTTCTGTATTGAAAAGTCAGATTTTGAGGACATTAAAAAAAATAAATATATTCTTGAACCTGAAAACATATCCTTTCTTTCATTGTTGTGGAATTTAGTAAATTGGGATAATTTTGTTCATTCTAAATGACCTTAAACAAAAACAGGTATATAGCTTTTTTATTTTTTTGTCATAAGTGAACTTCAATTGAATGTGCTACTTTGTTTTGGTCTATCATATAGAAACTGAAAAAAATATATTTATGTTTGCTTTTGTAATTTTTTACAAATCATGGAAAAGTTAAAGGGTCATGAATGCTTCTGCTTGTGTTCATTCCATTCTTGTCTGTTTTTGTTGCGACACTGAGTATAAAGGGGAAAAAAGTCTTAATGGTGCTATTTAAGCCAGTGTGAAGGCTGCAATTTCCAGTGTGGGTTGACCTAAAAGTATTGATCCCCTGATTTGATCCACTAAATCAATATCAGTGCTTATATTGATGAAGAGACTAACCTAAGATAACATGTTTTGCAGTCTACCATCAACTTCTTCACTTTTTCTTTATCATCTTAAGACTTCAGACAGTTGTGTTCTTGAAATAGAGGGGTGCATCTTCAGAAGATATCCTGGAGCTCATGTAGCTTTCTGTAAAATTATTATCATGTAATGGTGAATTTAAATCAATGTTGACTTTTGAAAATAATAAAAAAGACAATACTTTCATTGAGATAGCTATGGCTACTGCAGTAGTAATAAAATAGGGTCAGTGTGCAGAGATTGTCAGTAGTTACCCTTGTCTTCACACACACATGAACACACTAGCACACAATGGCTTCACCCCTGCAGGACCCCCCACTACAGTACTCCCACGGCTCCCTTTGACTTATGTGCACTGGCTTGTGGCTAACTAATTCTTATAATAAATGAAAGGTCCAGCATGACCTCACTCTTCTCTGCAAAGCTCTTTAACTCTCAACCCTAGAGTCTAAGCGTTTTAACAAAAAGACACATTTCAGCAGGCACTCATACAATGTGGCCACTGGTGCAAACAAAGGACAGCAGTTGTTCAACAAGAGATGGTTAAACAGCTGTTTAATGCGAGATTTTCAGCTTAAGATGTTGGATAGGAAAATGTATGATAATAAAAAATATCTAAATAGATATTATTCAGCATTGTTTTGATAGAGAATTCACCTTCATGTGATTTGTATTTACAATAATATTTCTCGTTATATTTTTCAATGATAAACTATAAGAATTTAGTATATTACAAAGAAACAAACACTTTGTAAAGATAAAATGTGATCTTTGAAACTATAACTGCTGGTTATGGTTCTATTTTATAAAGCCTTACCAAAGTAGTCATAGGCCTTGAAATTTTCCACATTTTGTTACAACTTCAATGAATTTCTGTTTATTAAAGAGTTCCAGTGCATCTTGTTACAGTCTTCATTTAGAGTACAAGCAGGAGTCTTGTTATCTCAGTAGGATTTAGGTCTGGCTTTGATTGAATCATTCTAGCAAACATGATATGATCAAAATCATTCAGTTGTAGTTCTGCTATGTGTTAAGAGTTGGTGTCAAGGCACTTCTCTTATACATTTCTTTGAGATTACATCTGTTGTGAATTGGCTCTATATAAATAAACTGAACAAAATTGTTCAGCTGGAAGAGCAACCTCTGTTCCAGTCTGAAATGTTCTGCAGCCTCTAAATGGCTTTCCTCCTGAATGGTCATACATTTAGCTCTATTAATTTCCCAATTATTTGTGACTGGCTTCCCTGTCCCTGCTACAGAAAAGCATTCCCACAGTATGATGCTTCTACCACCATGTTCAGGGTGACGTGCAGTTGTTCATCTGCTTCCAGAAGTGTGCTTTGTCCTCTACGTGGCTTGTGGCAAACTCCAAAAGTGACTTTTTTTTGACGGCTTTCATTTTAGATTGTTCTACCTTAATTTATGGGTCTTTGCAGTACATCAAGAGTTACATTTAGAATCTTTGCTGTTTCTCTGATTAATGTTCTTGGCCAGCGTGTTTAGTTGGGCCACCATATCATGGTGGGTTAGCAGCTGTGCCATACACTGTATTCAGATGATAGTTTTGAACAGAGCTCTGTTAGATATTCAAAGATTGCGATATTGTTTTAAACCCTCCATAACTTTCTGCCTGATATAGGCTGTGTTCCTTGGTCTAAGTGATGCTTTGTTTATTAATGTTTAGTAACAATTCTCTGAGGTAGCCACACAACGGCTAAACATTTACTAAAAATAAATTAAGACTATTTAGTAATTAAATATTTGAGGGGGCATTTTTCCACTGTATTTTTTTGGGGGGGGGCATTAGAGTAGACGGGGGGGTAATACAAACACTTTTCAGACATTTCTCTGTAAAAGAAATATAAAACCATGCACTATTTTCCTTCAACTTCCCTAGTAAAAACTACTTTATGTCAGTCCATCAAAATAAATTCAAGCAGAACACATCAAAATGTATTACAATGTTATGAAACTTGAAAAAGTCTTAAGAGTTAGATTACCTGTACAAAATACTGTACAAGTAAACAGGGGGTTTATTCTGTTGTAATAAAGCTATGTGTACTAAAAAATATGATTTAAAAAAAGTTGAACAAATTACAAATAAATATACTGTATATTGAGAATTTAAATAAATATGCAGAGAAAAAAAAAGATCAAATCTGTTTTAAAAACACAATAACATCTCAAATCTAAAATACTAAAAATAAATAAGAAATAAATACAAAAATAAATAGGATAAGGAGCTTTAATAGTCCTTGAACCTTAAAAAAAGGCAACCAACACCAGCAAAGAACAGGAAGTTCATCAATGAGTAAATGAACAAGGAAACTAAAGAAAAATCAGGAGACAACAATAGGACTTAACTAAAAAAAAATACAATAACTAAAAAAAACATATAAAAGGTATAGTTAAATGTCTAAAGTTCTTCATAAAACAGTAGTTAATAATGGGTCTACTGTAATTTCATCCACTAGTTCCTCATTAAAGCTCTATTTATAGATGAGCTTCTCTTTGGGTCCAAGTGCTCCTCATAGATGACAATATCGCAGGGGCCTCCATTACCCCGGGGTCTGCGTAGAATGGGGTTGCATGCTGGGGTCCAAATATCCCTCTGTCCAGCTAGGACAGCAGACACGTCACTATCAATTACAGAGCTGAATATCTGCAGCCGGAAAATTGATGGGGTATAAAGAAACTCCTAAATTCTCTGACTGCAAAGCACATAAAGAAAAGAAAGAAGCATTATGAGGTTTGCTCAAGCTAGAATATGTAGACCAGTTTGAACTTGTTAGAGAGGGGACTCCAATTCAACTGGTCTAAAAGTCAGAGTTTTGTGTTGACTGATGGTGGTTTTGATAAAACATGAGGGAAGACACTAAAATAATGTTGAGTAGCTTTTTGTTTTTGTGGTTTACATTTGAGAATTGTATTTTTGTTAATCAAATGCTGAAAAGCTGAAAAAATATTTGAGTTTCATATTTATGCTTAAAACACTGCACCTAGTACCCTTCTAATTTTTTATTAGCCCAGTTAATGTAATGTGAAAAAGCCTCAACATGAATTTGACTTTTATTGCAGTAGCATAATGTCGCTATGATCTTTATTTTATTTTTTGTCCAACCTTTACTTTAAAAATTCAGTGCAGTGGCTAATAAAAATACTATAATTTTAAATAATTATTTTTACTCACAACCACTGGCACTACACTTACCAGCACTCTTAAGAATCCCTTTAGCATGACACAAAGTTACATTTATTTTACCTACTGTTCAAAATGGGAAAGACAAGAAAACCTGACAATTCAACCTTCTAACTTTATGATTCAGGAAATTGGACAGGAAAGGTGTTTTTTCACCTCAGCTATCATACATAAAAAAGAAACTAAATAAATAAAAAATACAAATGTAAAACTAAATCAAATGATTAAAAGCAGAGATTATATAAAAAAGTAAAACATAAAAGTAAAAGTTGTAAGAAGAGAATGAAACATAGACCTTAATAAAATCAAACTAATTTTAATAACTTAAACAGCATCAGAAGCTATACTGAGGAAGCAGGTGTTTGGAGCCGATTTAATAATTGGCTAATGAAAAGGCCTTGTAAATAGACCTATCCTCATTGAGATTCCAATATGTCCCAAGCACCTTCTGCAACATCTGGTCAGCTGATATGAGAAAGGGTAGGGAGGTGTGGTAGTTTAGAGACGTAGGGAGTGGCAGGACACTTCCACTCTTAAAATCAAAAAATCTTTTTTAAATAAACTCTTACATTAACAAGTACCAGAGCAGTGACAACTTTGATTTTAATTATCTGATTAAAATGGGAGAGCCTTCTGTGGCCAGATGAGAACTTTTGGGCTGTGCTTTCAGTTTTCAGTGACAAACGAGATAGCAGATCTCTGCCAAGGCAGCTGAGAACCAGATCACCCCCAAAGTCGAATCACTTGTTCTGGGTCCCACTGTGGACATTTCCAGAAAGTCTAATCCAAATCAGTCCACAATTTAACAAACCAACTAGAAAAGCACTCAGAAAGCGCAGACCTCCACCAAGGAAGCTCAGTTCCACCCTCCAACTCCTCCTTGTCACAGGTAATAATGTAGACAATCATTTCATGCCTGATGAGGTAGGCATGAGGTTGGTAACCAGAAAATGTTTCAGCAGAATGATGTTTAAACCACACTGGCCAAATCGTCTGCTATGTGATTTACCAGACAACATATATGCCTTCCTTTATGATTTTAGACCTAAATTATTTAGAAAACCTACTGAGCAAAAATTTGAAAAGAAAACATAGGTCCCTTGTTCTGCATGCACCGACCTTGTGAAATGTTTTAGAAACTCTGTCATTTGCAAAAAAGAATTAAAAAAAGTATTAAAAGCTGCAGAAAACCCTATTTGTTTGCACTGAATAAATGTACTAATATTAATATTATCATTTTTCAAACCTCAGAGAAAGTTTCAGCCACTACAATAAACCATGAGTTGATTTTAGGGCTTTTTACAAATTAATTCTTAAATGGGGACAGTGCTCCATGCAATCAACACCAGACCTTTTCACAGAAAAAGTGAAACAACTTATTTCATTTTACTCACAGTAGTGTCTAACCTAAATCACTCCTTTTTTAATGGAAAGCATTGAGACATTTTTTCTAAGTGGAAAATTCACCAAAGATCATTTAAAGATATAAATAATTTATTTAAAATGGTTTTGTTTTAGAACATTTTATGTTTAAGTCTACATAGGATAAACTGTTGTGCACTAACCCATAACATTATGAGTGACAGATCTTTTTGTGTGTATCTGTTTTGTCTCTGCAGGCCGAGATATGGCCAACACAACCTTACCCGGGTATCCCCCTCACGTTCCCCCAACAGGCCAGGGCAGCTACCCAACCTCAACGCTTGCTGGAATGGTTCCTGGTGAGTCAGAAACTACGTCACTGTTTCCTGCTGTCATAAGAGTCAACTATAGTGTGGTATCAATCTCAAAATGAAAATGTGTAGGAGCTGCGAGCGGGGTGAGGAGACATTAATGGTGACTTATACATAGAGGTGAAGAATATTGATTTCTACGTGTAATGAAAACAATAAAGGGACATAAATAAAGGCAGCAATGGCTCCATCAACAGCCACCACTAAACATAAAGGCACTGAGCATGGAATATTTTCTATGGAAAAGAAAAACAAAACAAAAAATCCACATAGGCTACTATGGCTACAGTAGCACCATTAAGGGCTCCAGCTGAGCCAAGTGTAGCTTCTATGGAAATGAGTGCACATAGTTTAAAGGCATAGATAGTAATATCATATGTTTAAAAAAAACAAAAAAAAACATAATACATAAAGTTAATGTCAGTTACTCCATCAATCCAGTCCAGGAAAAAGACCCAGCCAAACAAACAGAGGCACACTATTCCTGACATACTTTTAATGGGTAAGAAAATCCAACAGAACAACAGTAATGGCTACACATTGTTCCAAAAATGTTTAGGAAAATACATATAGACATAGGAGCACTGAACCAAAAGTACTTTCTATGCTACGGAACATGTATAAGTACTGTTTTGGGAATATTATTTCAATATTATTTCAATTAGTAAAGACATACGGCCATAGGCATAATTCTTGGGAGTTAGTGAAGAGATTTTTCATCTACTCTGATCTAGCCAAAGGACTCATCATGTTTTGGTTAAGTTTGCAAGGAAGACACAACATTTTGATGTAGAAGGCTCTAGCAGCTCACACAGACAGGCAGAAATGACATGATAGACATAGAGGAGAAGACTGGCCCAGAGAGGGGCACTTGTATTAGAGTCTGGCCATGATAAAATATTTTAGAAACACCGATGGAGACTGAAGCCTCATCCTTATGGAAGATAAGATATACAGTAAATCTTCCAAATCAGTACACAAAGTCAATCAACGACTGTACCGAAAATGTACAAAGCTAAATGCTGATATAAGCATGGTTAAGAAAAAAACTGGATTTACTGAAATAAATACATCAGTAGCTTAATTTAGAAAAAGCATATCTATACATATGAGTGCTGAATTAGAGGTACTTTATGTGGGAAAGAAAAAAAATACACAAAGTTAATGGCAGCAGTTGGTCCATCAATTGCTCTTTTTAGGAAGAAATAGTTAAACATAGTTAGGGCTATTTTCTATAAAAAGAAAATCAAAGAGTAGATAAAGAAAATTGAAGCAACAGCTCAAAGTCAACGAATTTTGCCAATGTTTCAAACAAACAAAAAATGAAATTATATTTGTTTTTCCCCTTTTTTGTAACTTTTTTGTTTTTTTCAATCTTTCCTTATCGAATCTTGATTTTATTTGCTCGTCTATATTTTTAATGCAGAGAGAATCAACCTTAGATCAAAGTTCTGGTTAAGTTTACTCTTTAAATCAATAGGCTTTACATTTACTAACATATTTCTGCAAACAGCACCGTCTATTTAACAGCTGACAGTAAAAGTGAAGCAAGCCACCCCCAATAGCAGTGCAGTCTACATTTATGTTGGATTATAGATGATGAAACTACTAAATCACACAGGAGGAAAATAATCCAGACAAACCTGTTTTTACATTCCATTTGTTCTTCTGTGCCAAGCAGCAAAAGATAAGCACCTTAATCCTATGGTTTGTGGTTTTGTGTTATAACCAATTCATCCTATACACAACAGCTAATTTTTTGTGACAGGACCTAACACTGTTAAAAGAAGCCCATTTCTCACTAGCCTCATATAAAATCTAACTTTTATAGTCGCATAAAAGAAGGAATCCTGTTATACAAACAAAGAGCTCACCAACATGTTCTAAGATACTTCACCTGCAATGAAATTCTGCTGCAGGAAACATCCAAACTCAAACCAGTGAGGTTTTAGGTTGAACACATTAAAATGTTCCAAAGAAAGGAGGCAGGATTTATGGCAACAAATCAAAAATGCATGCATGAAACTGTTTATTACCACTCTGTATTTATTAGAGGGTCTTAAAATATGCTGGGCACAGAAGAAAGGGTTAGATATCCATAAATGGGACAGGGAAAGCCACCTTCAGTGTCACATCCTGTACTGTTCACTGTTGCATAACTTAAGTGAAATGAAAAAGAAATAAATTACTTGCTTGACTGGGTGCACACTGATGACTATCACTCTCCGTCTCAAATTGCGTCCTGTTTTGAATGACGACAGATGAGTGTATGTGAAGTGGCATGGTTTTCGATGCATTGAAATGCTAATTGATTTGTTTTGTTTTGCAGGGAGTGAGTTTTCGGGGAACCCCTACAGTCATCCGCAGTACACAACCTACAATGAAGCCTGGCGATTCAGCAATCCAGCATTACTAAGTGAGTAGTATTTGATGATTAGAAAAATTGGACTACCAAATTTGTCTCTGAAACCTTTTTGTTTAAACATGGCAGCACACCGACTGCTGTACCAGTGCAGCAGTTTAAGAATAAGTTCATCCAGCAATCACAAAGCCCTGATTTATTGTTTAAAGTAGATGGAGTCTTAATCGTTGAATGTCCTTATTGTAGGAATTTTCAAATGTAGCATCTACCTTTCTTTCAGGTTCCTATAAAGCTACAAAGTACTTGCTGTATTAAGATACCATATGAAAAAGACTCAAGCCATATGCCATATGTCCATCACCCATGCTAATGTATGTTTGAGGTATAATATGATGATGCAGAGTCCCATTTCCCTTTAAAAAGGGAAAGATTAGAGAACAGTCAATTCAAGTAATCTGGATGTGTGTTGTTCTTCATATTTTAAGTAATGAGTGCAATGGTGCGTTCACACCGCCCCAAAAGTCAGCGTCAAATTAGGCAAAATTACATGTAAAATCTATGGTTGAGTCCGTCAGAGGGCCGTCAGAGTCCCTGCATCACTTTGTGTGAATGTGGCTGTGTCAAATTTTCAAGCATTTCCTTTGTTTCAAGCAGTAAAGCAGCGAATGCAAGCAGCACAGAAGTTTTGCTAGCCGAACATTTGATGCACTTGATGCATTTAATCTATGTTCCTAACCAATCAGACCATCTCACTGTAGTGACGTGGCCTGACGTCAACATTGTCTAGTCAACCACGATCTGCTAGTGTTTATCACATACGCCAGAGAAATGCCCGCCCACGCGCTTTACAAGCTGCAGCTTAAGAGAGTATATGCATCAAAGAGGATGCTTTCTGAACGTTGTTGACTCTGACCAAGTGTACGGTGTGAATGCATCAGAGAATGGCCAGCAAACTAAGAAATCTACAATCAGGATAGTGAATAAAAGCTTAAAACTGCATGAATTGTGACAAACTCCAAATGTTGTTGATGAACATCATAAAAACATGCCCTTGGCAGCTGGTATCATTATTATTTTTATAGTTATTCACTTAAATCCCTTTTTCGGGAATGCCTGTTTTCCTATCACCCAAAAATTCTAATCATATGTTCATCAGTCAGTATACCAAAAAAATGTATCCAAATCCACGTATAGCTTTTTGAGTTATGTTTCTAACTGACAGACCAGACACGCAAACAAACCCTGGCGAAAAAATAACATCCTTTGTAGAAGTAATAAAAATAGCATCACCAAGGAAAATTTCCTATAACTCATGCAGTTTGTTGTACGTATCATCCATGGTAATTTCTTTGGTAAATGGCAGTGAAAGCTGTTATTTGTTGTTTCAAATGGTTCATTCTTCTGTTAACTTTCAGGTTCCCCTTATTATTATAGTGCCGCATCGAGAGGCTCCGCCCCTCCCACTGCTGCCACTGCCTATGACCGTCACTAGTTACCATGGAAACCAAATCAACCTGCAGGACCATGGCCTCAGCCTCCATATTGCCCAGGTGTGAACAGCACGGTCCTTTGGACACTGAGCAAAAAGTGCATAAAATGTCCCCCGGCTAACTAAAAATTAAAAAAAGAAGAAAAAAAGAAGAGAACATTTATGGATTCAAGATGATCGCTGTCTTCTCTCATCACAGCTTTTCTTTGGATTTTTTTGGGATGCCCAAAGCCAAAAGAAATAAAAACAACCGGATGAACACTGAAAGTTTGAACCTTTGGTTATTTACAGTGGTTTAAAAAAAGGGACTCCAGACAAAAAAACATGTTGAATTTATTTTCCCCACCTGTGGTGCCACTCTTTTATCCATAGCGGATCAATACTGTACATTCCTTTCCTCAATGGGTCCCAGCAGGGACACTGTCCACAGCTTGAAATGTATCAGCACTCTTTTTTTTTATTATTATTCCCTTTGCCATTTGTCTCCCACTCCAATCAAATCACAATGCACAGAGATCAGGGGAGATGAGCAGCAACCTGCACAGGCTGTGGGGGCTGTTTTTCAGTCCATCTGAGCAGGCACTGACCAAACATCCAGCATGAGTGGAAGAAAGAAAATCAATTGCTTTTGATGCCGTGAGAAGATTAGGACAAGTTTTCTGTGAGACACAATCAAGATGTAAAAATAAAAAATGAAATACACACCTGTTTGAAAAATAAAGGGAGCCATGTTATTATAGTACTATTGCTCTCTATTTGCAAGGTTTCCAGAAAAATACTCTTAAAATATTTTTTTTATTTTATCTTTTTAATATAATTTGTAAAGACTAATTTGCAGACTGCTTGGCCATTGTTTGACTGTATTTGTCAGGAAGGTAATCAGGCAAAACCTTTTGAGTGTTTTATTTTTGTGTTAAGTTTGCACTATTTTAGAGGATTGCAACACTGGACTGTGGTTATGCAGAAAAATAACTGTGCATATTTGTTTTATGTAAAAAAAAAAAAAAAAGTAAAAAACCTGACTAAGTCTTATGCGTCTCAGTCTGTAAAGGCACTTACAGTTTTACAAAGCCCATCATCTCACTGACTTGATGTGCACTATACTACTTTATGTTCTCACTGTTCATGTTTAAGTTCATTAAGTCTTTGGCATTCAACTGCAAAAGCAAGGATATAACAGCCATCCCAAGTCTAATTTGTCTGGATTCACTCTGATTGGATGATTCTGGCATCAAAAAGCAGGGTGACAATTTCAGCTATAAATGCCTTAAACATGTCCCCTCCTAACTTAGAGTCCTGCATATTTCAGGACGAGTTTTTGGTTTTTTTCAGTAAAACTTGAATTATTTTTTCTCCATCTGTTGAGTGAATGTATTTCCGTTTGCCAAAGACTTAGTTCTTATTAATGTTTATTTACAGGCCACCGATATGCATCTTGAGAGCAGTATTATTATCATTGTTATTATTATTATTACTATTATGATTATTGTTGTTAGAAAATCCTGCAATGGTCACAAGGAAATTTATATGTATAAATTCTATGCAGTGCAAAGATGGTCATCATATGCATATTCAGCTGTAAACCTAAAGGTAGGTGGAGTTTATTTAATGTTATGTTATTTACAATTTGTTCATTTTGTAGAAGTATTTTGCGTGTATGTGTGTGTGTGAGGGTGTAGGGGTGTGTGTATGGGTGCGTGCGTGTGCGTGTGTGTGTGTGTTCGTGATATGAAGACACTTCTCTGTATATACAGTAAGGAAAAACTGTCTTTCGTCTTCATGGGTATTATCACTTTCATTATGCCGGTATCACTTGTACAATAATAAAAGTGTCTGAAATCTTTTATGCAAAACAATCTGTGTGATGTGTCTGACTGAACCGATCAGTTTGTGTGCATGCATTAATTCCGGATTGGTCTCCCCGCAGCAGGTTCAATTCATAGGTGAAACTTGGTATGATATGGATTCAGTAAACACAGATGGATATATTCCAGGTCTTTATTTCTGTTAATGTAGATTATTTTTTGGCTTGCAGCTAATGGAAATCAAAAAGTCATTTTCTCAGAAGATAAGCATATAAGGAAGGAAGGAAACACTTTGGTAGACAAAGGTGGACAAAGCTTGTGAAGCACAATGATCAGGGAGAGAAACAACACACCGAACAATGCAGACAAGCTGAAATGAAACTTGCTTTATAGCTCATCAGAGCCACATGTTGATCATGCTGAATTGATGCTGTGATAAATGCAAAAAGAGCCCTGGCCAAATGTTAAGTACATATGCTGTATAGTACAAACATATACCTTAAAGTAGGTTTAGATGTTGTTGTTTCATTAGCTGTGACTCATAATTCTCAAAACTAGCAAAGCCTAAAAAAAACTAAGAGAGAGGTGAAACTTGTTCGACTTCTTAAACTGTATGCTGAGAGAGAGAGCGTTTTTAGTTAGTTTTGTTTCTTCGACAGTTACTTTTTATTATTAATAGATTATGATTTACACAGTAATGGAAGTCACTTTTCAGTTGAGGACTTGTTTCTGAATAAAAGCACATAACTGAAAATTCATTTGCTTAAACAAACATTGTAGAACTGATGTATCTGTAATTATTAGTGCCTATTGAGGATATATAAAGATCCATTAAATAAATGTATACCTTAATGTAAAGGCTTATTTTGACAAAACAATTTTGACAACTATCCTCTTTAATAGAACCATGTTTGATTAGCAGAAAAAATAATAATCATACTAATTTGCAGTATGAACAATTCCTAAAAAAATACAAATAAAAGGAAACAGTTTGTTATTTTCAATTTATGTTTTAGGTTAATATGAATGTGTAGCAGCTTGTACCATAGAAATCAATAACTTCTTGTTGCTTTGAGTTATATTTTGACTTTTTTTTATTGAAAAAGACTTGAGAATCCATCTTTCACATACAGCATATTTTTGATAATTTTCATCAGAATCAATCTGAAAATGTACACCAAGTAATGTTGATGGCATAATTTGTGTCAAACTGTGTCATTATTAGCACTTTTAATGTATGCACATCAAGAAAATCAAGCAAATCTTACTTCTTGAAAGGCTGCTACTAACATGACACCTAAAGTTCCAGGTAAAACCTTTTTCTTTTAAGGCATGGAAATTTTGTTTTTGTTTTGTATGACCTCTACGTTGCACATAAACAAATCACTGGCTCTTCCCTTAAATGTGTGATCGTTTCTGTTGCTCAATTATATGAAGGTCAGAGGAAAGAGGTATTATAAAGGGGAATCAGATTGTCAGCATGTTTTTCACCAAAGACAACTGTTTTGTAAAAAATTTATACAGTGGACCCCCACCTATTCTTGGTTATTATTCATGGATTCACCTGTTCATAAATTCTTCTGTGTATTGCAGCTTCAAATTATTCAAAACCCGCCTATTTCTGGATTTTGTTTGTAGCACATCTCTTACTTGGGAAGCTAATATACCGACGTGCGATGCTGCTTGACATGGTGGCATTTGTAAAGCAGCCAATCCCGGAGCGCCATTCATTTTTCTTTCAGCTGATTTGCTGCATCTCCAAGACTAAGACGGGTTCCCCTGTGCATATTAAGGTATATTAAGTTATATTTGTTATTTGAACTATCAAAACTGTTAGTAATAAAGTATTTTAGATGGGTTCTAAAGTATTCACATATTTTATGTATCTGCTAGAAGGTGTTGTCCCAAATTTCAGCAAATAACAGGTTCACTGTATAAAGATACATTATCAAAACATAAACAATACAGATGGGCACTGATACAATATTTGGTTTAAGTTTATTTTTTGTTTTTTAACAAAATATAACATGAAATAAAATAACCCCTTTACTATGATACTATGATACTTAAATTACAACCACTTCGTGTGCAATTAACCTAAAGTATAAGCTTAAATTCAGCTGTTCTTTGAAGTACTCAGAGGTACAAACCTCTGAGTACAGAATATTGGTGAACAAAAGCATCTTGAAGACTTAAGAACAAAGTTAAGTAAAGTTGGGAGGAAGTTTAGGTCAGAACTAGAATTATAAGGTAATATCTCAAGCTTTTATTTGCAACAGCTGACATCCTCTTGTGACAGTAGCACCTGAACTACATTTCACTAAGGCCTGCAATGAGTTTGCCATCTTTTTTACTGAAATTATTCTAACAATTAGGAGGTCAATCTGTACTTAAGTACCAAACCCATTACCAGTGTCATTCATACTTAACAACAATGTAGAGAAAATGTCTGAAATTAAAAAAAAACTAGACCAAATAAACCTTGATGAAATCATAGCCCAATTAAGCTCCTCCTCTTGCTGCCTTGATATCTTACCCGCAGATTTTTTTTTAAGTTTTTCCCGTCATTGGATCTGAGCTGATTCAAGAAGTTAACTCATCTCTTTTATTAGGTGTTCTTCGCCAGGCTTTAAAAAGAGCAGTTATCAAACCATTACGAAAGAAGAACAACCGGGACAATTCAGATTTTTTTTGGGTCTGAATATGGTGGCTTGGTTTTTAATATGTGAGTGGATTGTTGACGGGAGGACCCCTGCGAAGATCCACTGGTGGGGTTTTTTCATTGCACCTTTGAGTTCTGTACATGGGTGTAGGAATTTGGGTATTTCTTGGATTTTTATTGTGCCTATTCTGGACAGGACTGGGGATAGATGAGCTGCAGGCACGCTGTGGGTTTATTGTTTGGAGGCAGCTGTCGGGTGGCCCAGCAGGGATTTCTGTCATTTCTTCTTGTTTGTCTGCTTTGTGTGTTTAGTACTTGGTCAATTTACTGGTGGCTTTCTTTTTGCTTTGGTTGGATATTTAGATTTGGTTCTCTGCAGTGCACAGAACTGAGATTCAGGGGTTTGGGTGCTGGCTGGGCTAGGTTTGGGGATGTTGTCCATCTGCAATGATTATTGTGACAGTTTGGCATGCGCATGGAGTGGGGGGCATTGGGAAGTAAGCTGTGGAAATTTACCTGGGGTGTCGTGGTTTATTTTTATCAGTATTTTTTTCCCTCTATCTGCCGTCCTGTAGGTCTATAAGTAGACTTCTAGGTTGTTTTCTTGTATTTTCTTTATTTTTTTATTCCCTTGTTTTTATTCTCTTCTATCACCAATCCCCTCTCTGTTTTAACTTTTTACCCCAAAATTCTTCTCTTCCTCTTTTTTCTTTCGTTCCTTTATTTTCTCTCTCACTGTCCAAACTATTTAAAATAAAGTCACAACAATTTCTTGTGAAGATCTCAGCCGTAATGCTCCATATTTTAAAGTAAAAATGTTGGGCTTCTACTTGGCATTCAAACATCAATTTTGAGTGCCACTCTGCCAGGCAGGATATGGTAACTTGTTAAAAAATAGGTTAGCCATGAAAAAGATAAGAAAACTTTTTCAAGGCTTCAAAAGAGTCAAGACTCAGACAGTGTTTCATTTTGCACTACGACAGACCTGAAATTTACAGAAAGACCTACAACAGCTGAGTTAATGTCCTGACATAAATCTAAGTTAGAATCCTTGGTAATACTCGGAAATTGCTGTTTCTGGATGCCCTCCGTCAAATCTAACTGAACTTGAGCTATTTTGGAAAGACAAATATGGTATCCCCGGGTCGAGGATGAGGTCCTTCCTCAAGTGGGGGAGTTTAGGTATCTGGGGGTCTTGTTCACGAATGAGGGAAAAATGGAGCGGGAGATCGATGTACGAATTGGTAAGGCATCTGCAGTTATGCGGGCGCTGTACCGGTCTGTCGTGGTGAAGAGAGAGCTGAGCCGAAAGGCACAGCTCTCAATTTACCGGTCAATCTACGTTCCTACCCTCATCTATGGTCATGAACGCTGGGTTGTGACCGAAAGAACGAGATCGCGGATACAGGCGGCTGAAATGAGTTTCCTCCGTAGGGTGGCTGGGCTCTCCCTTAGAGATAGGGTGAGAAGCTCGGTCATCCGGAGGGGGCTCAGAGTAGAGCCGCTGCTCCTCCACATCGAGAGGAGCCAGTTGAGGTGGCTCGGGCATCTGGTCAGGACGCCTCCTGGACGCCTCCCTGGTAAGATGTTCTGGGCACGTCCCACCGGGAGGAGACCCAGGGGAAGACCCAGGACTCGCTGGAGGGATTATGTCTCCCAGCTGGCCTGGGAACGCCTCGGGATTCCTCCCGAGGAGCTGGCTCAAGTAGCCGGGGAGAGGGAGGTCTGGGTCTCTTTGCTTAGGCTACTGCCCCCGCGACCCGACCCCGGATAAGCGGAAGATGATGGATGGATGGAATAAGTAAAATATTCAGACATAACCTATGAGATTTGAAGTATTTATTGCAGCTCAAAGTGGTTTAATAAAATATTGACTGAATACATATGCACACCACACTTTTAAGATGTTCGGTTGGTGACATAATAATAGCCACGTATCAAATGCTTCTTATTTATACACTGTGTTGGTCTGTTATATAAAACTCAAAATAAATATATGTTTTTGGCTGTAATTTGACCAAGTTAAAGAAAGTTTAAGGGATATGAATATTTTTGCAAGGCATTGTAGCAGTTTTCCACAGTTTTAAAAATTATATAATTAGCGTGAAATAACAAAAATTGGGATTCAAAATTATAAATCCAGTTTGTAATTTAACCGACGTTTTTTACATTGTAAATTACTATTTCCAGTACTATACTGAGGTGTAATAATCTTGTATTGCTCTTACAGTTAAACACTCGTTTCGTAACTTAAATCATTTAGCTATCCAGTATCTACAAATATATGTTGAGATGATAGATAACTGCATCTGTGTTGATTAAAATACATATCCTTTCCAGGTATAAAGATCACACTGTAGCGAGAGAGGGAGACTACAGTGAGAATGCCTCTGAATGTTTTCTCCATGATTTGGATCACTGAGCAGCACACATCGTGTTTAACCTCTCCCCGCTTTGTAAACCTGAATTAATTTTTCTAGCACTGTGCCTGAATTCAATTTGTGCCAAGTTGCATAAAATCCCTCTCAGAGCTTCTTTTCACTCTTTCTTTGCTCCATAATCCCTCTGCCACTGCCGCCTTGTGTGATTTAGTCATACTGTTATTGATTTATGAAAAATGGACACTGCTTTTGATTAGTGCTTTGTGATTTGCAAAGGATTCAGTCACAGTAGGCACATGATAAAGTAGCACATACATTTTAATTTATATCAGCAATTGGAGGACTGTATAACAGCATTTTAAATAATTTATTGGTTAAAAACAATTATAAAACTTGTAAGGGAAGGGAGTTCAACATGCTTGACCTGGGTGAATATTATTACTAAGCTTCAACAATAAAACAGCTATCTTAGCAGAACCCTGAACCCTCTTTTTGCTTTGTAATTCAATTTCTGTGCCTTTTGTTTATTTCATAGTTCCCCCACGAAGCATCAAAATCTGATGTTCTGTCAGCTTCTGTCATGTATGTTTGTCATTCACAGCTCTGGTTAAAGAGGAAGGTGGGTGAAAAAAGTAAAAGAGAGAATCTGACTCGTTCCCATTTCGCCATGTGAGAATTCTCAGAAGTAGAATTATTCTATTTAGATGGAAACTTTTTGTCACTTTCCTGTCCAATTTGGCAGATCCGGCTCTCTCTTCTGAAACCAATAAACTGCAAACCAGGATGTATCTGTCAGTCAAGCCCAAATTGAGTGCAGCATGCCAGATGACAAAGGCATCCTACGTTTAAATAAATAAATATATAAATACATAAATATGTATACTTACTGTGTAAAAAGGAACTCATTTGCTGTAATAGGCACCTGTCTCAGTTCTTACCCATCAAACATGTAGTATGAGCAAAAAGTGCTTTTTCTGTTAAATTAAATTGAGTATTGATCTTTAAAACTAAAAAATGATTGTTTTAGCAGAAGATTAAGTAGAGGGGTTTTTTATGTAGAAAATAAAACAGCAATCAACTTAATATGTGAGTGTGGAAATGTTGATTCATTGCTCACTTTAGAGAAGAAACTTTAATTTAACTGAAAGATTTTTTTTTTACCCAACTGCTTCATCTAACCGTGGCCACATTTCTTTAAAGGCCCAGAGCTAACAGAGATTAATGCTTTACTTCTAAACTAATTTGCAGTAATTATATTTGTGAGTGGACCTCATTTTACATATTGCTTCTGAAGTAATTTAATCATTTGGACTAAAAGTTGCACCAGATGAAAACACTTAGGTTTCACAGGATCGCAATGTACAAGAAAAAATTAATACTGTGAAAACACATTGAGATAGATTTTTGTTTTTATATGATGTTTCTTTTTCTAAGAAGAAAAACAAAGTGAGTTCATACAAAGTATTCATACCTCCCAACCTTTTACACATTACATAATATAGTGGTTATACAATATAAATTTTAAAAGACCAACACAAAGTGATACAAAGTCATAAATTGGTAGGAAGATGACTTCTTTTTTAATCTAAAAGGTGTACTGGCTTTATGCATGATACTTTATAGAACCCTATTTTGCTGCAATTATAGCAGTTGGTCTTTTGCTGTATGTTTCTGCCAGCTTCACACATCAACACCAACATTTAAGTCCACTGTTCTTGCTTTCCACAGTCTCGCCAGTGAATTGACTTAATTCTGGACTTTAACTAGGCCACTAATAATTGAACATGCCTTAATTTCAACCATTATCTTGTACTTTTGGCTGTAAATTTAAGATCATTGTTCTGCTTGAAGATTAACCATCTCCCCATGTTTCAAACCCTTCGCAAGCTTTAACAGGTTGCCTGCTAGGACTGTCCTATATTTTGCTTGACCTTCCCATCAACTCTGACCAGGTTTGTTTGTTTTCTAAGCTAAAGAAAAGTATCCCTACTACGTAATATCACCCCATGTTTCTCTATGAAGATGATATGCAGTGTTAGTTTTCTATGTGTTACATGTACAGTGCTGTGCATCTAAACGAGGAAGTTAAATTTTGTTTTAATCTCACCAGCTCATCTTCCTCCTAATTGTCCCCCCAAGATGGCTTTAGTTAAACTGCAAATGGGACTTCTGGCCTTCTTTCAAGAATTGCTTTTTTGCCACTCAAGTATAGGGAGTACACAACTAGTAGTTATCCTTTCTACAGCTTCTCCCACCTGAGCTCTAGAGCTCTGCCGCTTCCTACAGCCAGTGTCTGGTTCTCTGGTCAATGTTCTCATTGTCAGTTTAAGTAAATGGCCGTGTCTTGGTATGTTTGCAGGTGCCATAAATGATCAGTGTTCTGTGTGAGATCTCCAAAGCTTGAGATGTTGTTTTATTACCTAAACTTCACTCAACTGCTTCCCCATCTATTGTGTTCCTTGGTCTCCATGAGGCTGCTTGCTGAGAATAAACTACACATAGGTTAGCTAACTTGTAGACTTCAGAAAGCAACTGGTCGTACTAGATTGTTTAAAGCAAAGTAAAGGGAGCTAAATACAAATATGCTACACTTTCAAAAAGAAAACTTTTATTTATTAAAAATAGTTTCTTCTACTGCCAAATATTTGCAACCTTGTGATGGTTTACTAAAGTGCATCCCTATAAAATACACTTAGTTTATGGTTGTAACATGACAAAGTGAACTTGGCCACACTCAAAGCTTCTAGAATCTTTGTTCACGCCCACCACTCATTGACTGTTACCACTACGTGTGTAAGTTACGGACATGTCTGCAGTAGTTTAACCATACAAAAATAAAATGTAGTTCAACCATACAAAAAAGGATTTCAACCATACATGTTTGAACCAGAATCTGCTTCCATAGGAGGGGAGTCTCCTGAAGAACTCGAGCCTCAGAGAATACAGCAAGATACTTCTGAATGGTTATTGAACAGATTACTTCAAGTTAAGAGAACATATTTAACTGCTTACCTGGCACTCCGATATCTTCCTCCAAATAAGGTCCGATCCCTTCCTGAGGCTCTTAATCCTTCCAGCTCAATCTAGCTGACTCTTTGAGTTCTGTGTAGCTCCTCACTCTTCCCCCGGGTTGGAGTAGCTCCATTCGGCGGGTTATCTGCTGTCTTCCCCCCGGAGATAGAGTACCCATGTGCGGCAGCACATCTGCAGTCTTCCCCACCCTTACTGCCTGCATCTTACCATCAAAAAGAAATTCAACTTATGCCTCTCTTCTGTCCTCTTCGACTGGGACCCGATGAAGTGTTTTGAGCTCTTTTGACCAGATGAGCATTTTGCGTGGAGCTTCTTCATGGTGTTTCCTAATCTGAACGAGTGCTTTCCAATCGGTAACTGCTGTTTACTGCTGTACCTGGTGGGTGGAGACAGTACTCTGAGGGGGTGTGACTATTCCAATATTCCAGCTTGTGACGTAGAAAGCAGAGCAGATTTTAAACAGCTCACTCAGAGACTAAAGGTAGCATGGATGTTTTTTTTCCAACTTTGTATGCATATATATGCACCAGAGACACACAATAACACCCCAAATCCCAGGAAAAGTGATTGTTTTTCATATGTAACCCTTTAAGAGGAATTACTAAGTTTGCAAGGGACTGTAAAATGTTATGATTGATTGATTATTGATTATTGATTATTGACATTGATTATTATTTAAATATTTTTGACACTACTTAGAGAGAAAAATCCTGTATTAACCACCTGTAGGTATCCCCCCCCCCCCCCGGCATTTTAATAGCTGCACACTATATGTATAAATATAGTTTTAGTAACAATTAGCCGCCTTCAGGTATCCTGACTGAGAGCTCTTCATGCATAATATCAAACCACACCTTTTATCTGACTGCTGACCTTTTGAGCTGCTCCACACTAACACTAAATGGTCTTTCTGTTTGATTTATACAGTGGTTCTGCAAATACGCTGACTCTGGTTGAATTATAATTTGGTTACTGGTGTGTCAAATGTACAATAAATCCTCAGGATGTTTTCATTTGTCCAGACAGCCGAAGTAGATGTTGGAAGAGAGAGAGAGAAGAGAGGGAGAATGTGAAAATGCAGTTCACGTCTTCATATTATCTGAGTGTCATCTGAGCTGCAGTTTGTGAAAAGAGGGAATGGATCTGCTGCTTTATGTGCTGTATCTAATTGGATGTGGCAATATATAATATGATTCCTCCAGTATCCATCAATTCCTGTGTTAGACCTGTTTGTATGGCCGTGTCAGAGGGGCAGCCTAGCTTGTTATGATGCCTGAGCAGCAATTATGAGGTAATTTTTGACTCTAGCTGCATGAGGCCATCCAGAGGATACTGGCAGGGAGGTTCCTAATGAATGAGCATTGATTGATTGGACATAATCGGTGCCCTGATTGACTGAAGGTGAGCGAGGGGAAAACTGGAGTAGGGTTTGGATGAAGGGTGTGTTTCCAAATGAACCAAATTAGGAGCTATTAGATCTGTATAGGTGAGCACCACACTTCTGCCAAAACTGTGCTGGCTCAGCCCTGTGCCAGCCCTCATTTACACTTCACCAGTAAATAATTACCCTAATGGCTATTGTGTGATACATGAAGCAATTAAAGCCTCGTACAGTGCACCTTGCTCAATGATCCTGTCAGGTTCCACATACTGTAACAGGCGTCGGTGGTCCTGGGCTGATAGTTCTTTGCTACCTGACTGGCCGGTAATGGGGATACCCTCCAAAGCAGACGGAGGAACTCGCTAATCGGCTGGAGCTGTCAGGCAGGCTGTTTGTTTGGGAAATATTCAGAGAAAAAGTAAGAAATTAATTGCCGACCGTGGCTCGATAATAGGAGTTGGTAGAGAATCGTCAACCCCCATCCTTCTTTTTTCCCCCTTCCGTAACCCCAGCTTCTCCTGTAGCCCCTCCACCACCACCTCCACCTCCCCCTCCACACTCCCAACACCCCAGTCACTGTCAGGCCAAACACATGATGAATTGCCCTGTCAACAGAATTCATTCAGGGACCAATTAATTCAGCAGAAATGAACTAGAGCCATCAGTCGCTGAAAAACTCAGAGCAAAGAGAGCAAAGTAGCTCGCCGCTGCAGAAGGGGGAGACAGTGTGAGGGTGAGGAGGAGGAGGAAGAGGAGAGAGACGGGGAGAATGAGGGAGAGGGTGCCAGGGGAGTGCAGTGGAAGTTAGCCTGACAGGAATTGGTCATTTAATGCTTTAGCGCACTGGAGACAGCCCCTGTCATAGAGGAAGCCATGACAGGACTCCCCTGGTACTTTATTTATTAATTATCCTGAGCAGCAAGGGGCATTTAACTGTCTCACTCCAGGCCTGTCAACTTGACTTCTTGTCATTTTCTTTTGCACAAACAGGTCCTTTTAGAAACAATCAAAGCAGAAGGAAATGTAATTATTCACAGAGCAGATAAATATTTTCTCTGCAACAGCTGTTAGAGTCAAATAAACATTTAATTATCTGCCTATGAGTTGTTCAAAATGCGTTCCTCTCCTTCAAAATGAAATAACTGATTGTCAGTAAAGGAACAAACTTGTGTTATATAAAACTGGAGCATTTTTTAAAATCTTTTTTACTATACAACGGTGTCAAAAACCATCACTGCTTTGTAGATTGCTTAAGGTTTTTCCTTAACAAATATGCTCTAATTTTGGATGAATTAAATCTAAATCCAGATCTGTGGAGTGTTACGAACAGTACTGGTTCCCACATGAATGGTACCCTGGGCAAACCACTCCTTTTATGTCAAGTTGTTGTATAAAAAAAATCACACTTAGGATCTGACACCATATTCAAACAATGAAAGAAGAAACTAAATGATATTTGGTTCAGGAGAATGAAGCAAAGTCAACATTTTATTCATTTAAAAAAAAATAGAGTTAGGGTTTCATTAATATCAAGTTGAACCATGTTCTACTTCAGGCTTGACTAGTGCTACTTAATCACAACAGAAGTTCCTTAACATTTAGTAGAATAACATTTTTGCTTAGCATTGATAGGAAGTTATCAGTATTGCAATATAATGATTTGAATTCTTAACCTACACTGACTCTATATTCTGGGCAAACTAAGAAGTTTAATCAAGTAGAGTAGATTCAGTAAAAAGAGCCTTGCAAATATTGTACATTTATTGTACATTCATTGTACAGTTAGATTGGCCTTCCACTTATTTGTGATTCACGGAGTGTATTCATTGTGGTACATATATAAAATATTTCCAGAAAAGATGCTGCTTGGGAAGCTGAAATACCAAACCGCATTGCTAATTGACTATTAGGGGTGTTTGGAAGGCAGCCAATCCAGGAGTGCCATTAATTTTTTGCAAGCAGTGATTGGCTACACAAACAAGGACAGAGATAAGGAAGACTGTAGAAAACAGCTTCTGAATTGACAGTTTTTACTTTTTGTATTAATGCATATTAAAGCTATATTTTTGTTTGAACTAAAAAAACAAGCAAGTGTGAGCATTTTTTATTTTTATTATGAAGCATCCTCTTCATAATACTATCTTCAGTCAGAGGCTTCTTCAGTTCCGTTTGCATCACAGAATAATAAAGAGAATTTTTCCTGCCCACAGCCAAAAATATCTTCAAAGAACTCCTTAAAGAATTATTTGATTAGTATAAGCTAGAACAACAATTAATTTCCTTCTGGATTTTTTTTTTTTTTTTTTTTTTTTTTTTTTGTGCACTGCACAGGAAGGCATTCTTTGCCAATTCGCAAAAAAACTAAACTAAACAAAAAAAATGCCTTCAGGGTACCCTTGCTGTCCCTGGTGGAATGCCACCCTGGGCAGTGAACCAGATCACCTAACCTACGTAAAAAACCAAGACCTATTAAACAATAAAGAAGATACATTTCAGAAGAAAAAACATTTGAACACTGTCCATGATTATGTTGTCTAGGATGGTGGCATGAATTGTAATTTTGTTTTTAAATGTGGTATAATTCTGTGCATGTTAGATCATCATTATTTTGTTCTTCAAAACATTCCTCTTTAATAAACTTGAAAAGCTCTATACTGAACTAAAAAGTGATATCTGATTACAAAATGCAACCAGCAGACACAAAACATAACTAAACTAATGAAGGAAGAAAACTTTTTGGTAGAGTGTGTGAAAAACATTTAAGAATGTTTTTTTAACCATGTAATTAATCTAATCTTTACCAAGCACTTCCCGCAGATTCAATAAAATCTCAATCTATTGGTGAGAAGCCTACAACAACAGCTACAATTAACAGTAATTCATCAAATACATTAAACCTGAAAAAAATATTTTGAAAGAATAAAACCTGTTGCAGTTTCTGTAGTACAAGAGCTAGTATTGCCCCACTGCTGATTTGGTTCTGTTTTCTGCGCTTGAAACCCAATGAGCCTGTGGTTGACCGCTGCAGTCAAGGGTTTGATCTTTCGCTATTGTGTTGTGTTGATCAAGTTTTAAATATTTAATGAAACCTTTTCTTAAGCTTGTCATGCGTTCCAATGTAACAGGAGGAGGAAGTAGCAGCTGGGAAGCTGCTGATGCTACCAGATATTCCTTCATGAGATCAAACAACGACCGAAAGCAAAAACAATGTCAATCTCTCCAAAAGCTATTACGAAGCCCTTAATGATGCAGAAAATGTAAGGAAACTTCATGAAGAGAGATGATATGCTGAGGGAGTTACAAACCTTGGGCACCTTTTCACTCTCCTCACATGAAAGTCTCAGTGCTTACTGAACAGCAGCACCCAACTGAGAACTCAGGTTCTCTCAAGTTTGAAACAAAGCCGACACAATCCGGAAGAAACCAGAAGTAAGGAGATGTGCCGCAGAATATAATTAATTAAATGAGACTAATTAGGAACATGAGAGCAGGTGCCACGCTACGGGCTGACAGCATAGACAGCCAGACAACAGAAAGAGAGGACTGAAAAAAAAACTATGGGTAAGGGGTGTAACGTGACAAGAGGAGGGACAAAGCAACTTTCTGTGTTTTGTCACATGAAACCTCCAAGGAATATACGTGACAGAAATTGTAGACCCAGACACCATAGGGGTCTCTTCCTTTGTTTAAGACAGGTTTTCATTTCACCAATTTGAGGTTGATGCAAGCAGGAGATTTTCCTCCTCATTATGCCTGCATGTTGATTTAGAAAAATATAACCAAATCACTGGTACATGAAGACAGCACTAAAATGTCAAATATATCGACAAATGTTGGTGAACGCTGTGTTCATTATGGATTCAGATAAAAACAAAATATTGCTTCCAGCCCAAAGTTATATCTCCTCCTAAAGGATGAGGATGTTTTCCTCAATATATTCAACAGTTTCTTCTCCATGAGTTACACAGAAGAAAAAGAAGAAAAACCTTGAACTTTGACACTCTAGCGCACTGCATTTCGAGACATTCGCTTTTGATATTTTTCGAAAAAAAGTATAGCATATTTCAGCATAAAAACACATACCACAATCTACCTAAAATAGCTTGGTTTTTTTCTTATTAAGGTCAACAACCCCTGTATCAAACTTTCAAACAGTCAATCAAGAGACAAAAAAAAAACACATTTATCATCCATATCATAAATGTAGAATAACCTTCTTTAAGCACTCTTTATATCCTGGAGTCAAATTGCTCATTCCATGTTCAATTACCATGTCACTATCTGCAGCACCTAATTTCCCTTCCCAAAATAATGTTTTTGAGCTTATGAGGACAACAGGTGATGTGATTGCCTCTTAAATTCTAGAGATATGATGCCCTAACTTGTTTTGGTATATATTAACTGATCACTAAATAAAGGGTGTAATGATGCATCCAGGTGAAGAGATAAATTTATACACATCGGGTGCTATACAACAGGCTTTCCAACCTGTGTTTGAAACGATTTGTTTACCTCTGTTGGATTCGTGAGGTTATTTTCTTCGTCTGCCATATTTGTTAAATGATCCACACTCCGTTTACTTCTTACTTAGCTTTTTATTAGCTTGCAGGATTTTAACATTTCTCCACAACTCACGTTGTCTTTCTTACCCGGAACAGGAAGTACAAAAAAAAAAAATGACATGTCGTTCCAAACAAGCCTTTCAAAATAAGATAACGGAACATGTTCTTACAGATGATAAATTAATATTTATTTATGAGAACACAAATCTAACAACCTCCATCCACCCAAAAATTCTACCACATGAAAATATTAAATGAGCGGAGTTTTGTTTTAGAGCACCTGAAGAACTACTTCCTTTCTTACTGCAAAATATGAGTCTCAAAATTAGATGCGACAGGATGTCAAGCATACAGCACTCTTCATATCTAGGCTAAAATATTTGAGCTTGAACCATAGACTGTGTATAAAGAGGGTTAATTGTACTTTTTCAGATGAAGTCAGATGAGGCGGACTTCACATTAACAAGAAATAATGTACAATTTTTAGGGATGCTACTAAAATACTATCAAGTGTATTTGTTAAAAGGTAAATATTTCAGAATTTGAACAGAAAATATTCAAATGTTTTGCAGGCTGATTAAGTAAAAATGTGAAAGAGGCCTTTAATTTTAACAGGAAGCAGATGCCAACTTATTCATTGTGAGCAGTTAACAGTCATTTACAGTACTCAAATATTCTTTACAAATAGCTTGTATCTTATCTATAGTTATGTTACAGTTTTTCAACCAAAATGCCAAAATATATCACTGAGAGATAATTCAATTAATTTTATTAATATAGCGCCAATTCAAAACCGATATCAACTCAAGGCACTTTAAAAGAAACGTCATTTCACTACAATTGTACAAACAGTCCAATCAGTTAAACGTTTTCTGTTTAAGGAATCCCATCAGATTGTGTTGAGTCGTTGATGTGAGGTTGTGTAATTATATTCTCACAGCACTACAGTTTATTTTATCTGTGACTGTCTTTTTTTCTACACAGCACCTAAAATGCATCTGTCAAATAATTTTCAAGGGTGACTGTATTACAGTAGGAAGAGTAGGTGTTTTGCAGTCTGAAAAGTGGATTTTCTGTAAATAATTTGGAGGTCCACATAAAAATTCAAAAATATATTAAATCCCGAATAGGTGAGGGTCCACTGTAGCCATACAATGTGGCTAGCTTTGTCTCAAGTTTCTTGTTATTAAATCTACCCTTCATTAAAGAGGATTACAGTTTTTAGTCTTTCCAGAATACAGAATTACTGTATATTATGAATTCAGATCATTATATTTAGTGATTTCTAGGTTACTATTGGTGTTCACTAATGCCACTTTGCCATTTGTAAACAAAAAGTAGACGGTACAAAAACGGAATTTCTGCAACAAAAGTACCCTTGTTATCTGCCTTTCTCCCATACCAACATTACATACAGTCCAGTTTGATCAGCCAGAGAAGCTCAAAGGGGGCATCGGTCTATTTTATCACAATTTGCTCTCTAAGCAGTTACAAATGTGGCATGTGATGACAATAATGAGGCTTGATGTCACTTAGCCTTTGGGCTGTGTGCACAGAATAGTAAAGCAGAATGTCGACGGTGCAGCAGGTTCTCCACTCCAACACCAAAAGGCCTCCTGCAAGCGAGGTGACAGACACCTCAGTTAGAGACTGAGCTGCCTCTCTAACGGTATTATAAATTACTATAGATCCTATTTGTGTCAGTGAAGGCAAGTGAGGGGAAAATTCAGCATCACCCTATTTATTCATTTACTTATTCCCTGGCTCGATCATGCTCCCCATCGCAGAGGAAGCGCTCTGCACAGCCATTCTGCCTCAGAACAAATGTAACATGTTTACTGGGGGATTTATGGGCGTATCATTTTAAAAACCCCAGTAATGCAGGAGTCAGAAAGGCCAGAGAGGGGAAAGCTTTAAAGTACATCTGCATTTTAATACTTGATGCTACCATTTAAAACCCATGATAGTTTAGGTTTAGAGTTACAGCTTTTAGGGTTAAAGAAAGGAAGAGCTTACCTCCATTTAGTATGTTAACCAAGTTAACATTTATTAGTGCTGGATTTTTAAGTTGTTGACTGGAGTTTTGAATTGAGTGCTGCAAAATGCCATGATGTTCATATATGAAGTTTTTTTAAACAATTAAAAGACAACAGGATGAAAATATAAGTTAATTTAGAAAATAAAATATTTTTTTCAAAAAATGTTGTCTGATATATTAGCAGGCTGACCTAAAGTAGAACTTTCAAGTTTAATCACATTACAGTCGTATCAAACAGGATTGACAAACATCATTGTAATTTATTACTGTTTTTGTGTATGATAGATAACTAATTCTACTTTATTTTCATGAAATTGAAGGGAAAAAAATAACGGTTTTCAAAAGAATCAATATTAATCGTGATCAAAAAAGTGTGCTGTGCCTTTGTTTTTAGCCCCCTTGATTCAGTATTTTAGAACCAGCTTTTGCAAATTAACAGCTACAAGTCTTTTGGATTAGTTCTTTACCAACTTTGTACATCTGGAGAGAACGCTTTTTGCTCCTTTCTTTTTAAACAGCTCAACTTCAGTTAGGTTGGATATAAACACAGAGTCTCAATTGGACTCATCTGGACTGTGACTGGGCCACTCTAACAAATGTATATGCTTAGATCTAAACCATTCCATTGCAGCTCTGACTGTACATTTGTGTAATTGTCATAGTCCTCCTTTAATCCTGATCGGATTCCCTGTCCTAGAAATGCATCCCCACAGCATAATCTTGCCACCACTGTGTTTTGCAATGGAGATAGCATGCTCAAGGGATTTACAGTATTACTTTCTTGCCACACATAATGTTTTGCATGGTGCCCCAAAGGTTCAGTTTTGGTCTAAACTGACAAGAAGATCTTCCACATGGCCTTTGGGAAAGTGCAAATGGGAACTTTTTTTTTTCTTTTCAATAATTGTGATTTTTGAATATTATGTAAAGTTGTCTTTACACTTCATAATTATCAGCTACATGATCAATTATACCAAAATCCCAACAACATACATTGCATTTTATGAGAGTATCAATATAAATGCAGAAAATAATTTGGTTGCATTTTTTACTTTGGGAAGGTGAAAGAGAAGGATTCTAAAACAATAAATAAGTATTTTTAAATTCCATATTGATTTTAAGGCAAGAAATCCATTCATCCAACCATTCTCTTCCTCTTATTCGGGTTCAGGTCATAGGGACAGCAGCTTGAGCAGAGAGAACCAGGCTTCTCTCTCCCCAACCACTAAGCCAAGCTTCTCGGGAGGAGTCCCAAGGTGTTCCCAGGCCAGCCGAGAGACATAGTCCCTCCAGCGTCTCCTGGGTCTTCCGCTGGGCCTCCTTCCAATGGGACGTGCCCGGAACACCTCATGAGGTCCAGGATGCATCCTGACCAGATGCCGAGTCACCTCAATTGGCTTCTCTCGATGTGGAGGAGCAGCAGCTCAACTCCGGGCCCCTCCCAGATGTCTCAGCTTCTACTCTATCTCTAAGGGAGAACCCAGACACCCTATGGAGGAAACAAATTTCAGTTGCTTGTATCCATGATCTTGTTCTTTCGATCACCACTCAGAGTTTCTGACCATAGATGAGGGTAGGAATGTAGATCAACCGGTGAGTCAAGAGCTTGGCCTTTTGGCTCAGCTCTCTCTTGACCACGACAGACCGGTATAGTGCCCACATAACCGCAGACACCCTACCAATCCACCTATCAATCTCCCACTCCATTTTTGCCTCATTCCTGAACGAGCTAAGGCAAGTCAACTTAATTTGTATAGCACACTTTCAACAAAAAGGCATATCTAGGTGCTTTGGGTGATTGGGGGATAAAATAAAAGCAGACAAAGTGACTGCTGCCCCACATTTTTCTGAGCAGATTTGTTCATTTACACAACAGCTAACAAAAAACAGCTAAGCCAGAAAAAGACACGCAACTTTAGTTTAATTATCAAGGGATGACTCGGACTGTGCATCATCATTAGTTTGACTAAATAGCATTGGTCAGTGACTCAAGTGGTGGTAAATGGCACAATTAGCATGCTGAACAAGGAGAGGTATATTCAATTTGAAAGCCTTCTTTCTTAATCCATCTCCTGTGATCATGAAAACTGCTGAGCTAAGGACTTTTATGCTCAGTGACATTAATCAGGTTAATTCCAAGTAAAATGTCAACATTGTAATCAAGAATTAGCATACTCCAGCAAAACGTAAATGTCTGTAGATGTTAAATGCTTAGTAGTTGCAATCTCCTTAGATACATTTTAACATACAGTGCTTTGTTAAAGTATTCATAATCCTTTTGCTTTTTTTAGATCTTTTGATATTACAATCAAATCTGTAATTTTCTTTTCAAAATAAAATATCAGAAATATGTGGTGTGCCCCATTTTCTCTGATACTTGTAAATAAAATCCAGTTCTACCACCTCCTATAATAATTAATCTGTATTTAATTAAAACCTAGTATAAAAACAGCTTTTCTGTGAAGGCATCAGAGACTTGTTGGAAAGGATTAGTGAATAAAAATGCATTATGAAGAGCAAGGGATACACCAGACTTGTCACCATGCTCACGGTGAATCATGTTCATGGAAATATGATGCTGTGATCATACGAAAATAAATGGACAAACCTGTTAAGGGATGAAAATGACTTGAGATTTCAGCGCAGGCTCCCCAAGCATACAGTCAGAGCAAGAATTGAATGATATAGATCTAAGCATATTCATGTATTGGAATGTCCCAGTCAAAATGCAAAAATATATCCATTTAAGAATCTGTGGTAATACTTGTTCAAAGATGTGTTTTATCTAATCTGAAAAATTAGACACTTTCTTTCTCTTCTCTTTCGTGTGTGCAAAGATGGTAGGTACTTTGCCCAAATGAGTTGCAACCAAGATTGCTGAGAAACAAAAGTTTCAGAAGGACTTGGAAATCAATTAATATCACACTTTTTAGCTTTCTGTTTGTGAAACAACGTAGTTTTCAATTACCTCTACAAATATGCTCTACTTGATTTATTATAGAAGTCCAAATAAAACACATTTATATTCCTGGATGTAGCATGACACAATGTAAAAAAAAATAATGATTATGTTATGAACTGTTTTCCTCTGGACGTATATTCACTTTTCTTCTCTAAACACATTATTTTGTTTGTATATTGATGCATTTCCTCTTCAGCTAAGCATATTTGATCAACAACTAAAATAAGAGGTTTTTGTGTTAGTTCTGAAAACATTTGCCGCCATTGTTAACAGGGAATGACTTTTGCACAGAAACCCACTGGGTTGGTGTTGGATGCTTCCTTAAAATGAATCTGCTGTTCCTTGTTCTAGTTCTCCTATTGCCCCAGTGTTTAATCCCCTCATTGCACTTGCTCCGTAGCCCCAGCAGGTGCATTGGGAATCCATAAACACAGCTGGTCTGTCTCAGTGTTAAAAAATCCTCAGATGTACCCTCACTTAATCCTTCACCCCACCAAAAAGAGAGAAAAAACTCAATTTACACAAAATACCAGGCATTACCCAGCTTCAGGGTGTTAGCCAATTCTTTTCTGTAGGCCACAAGATAGACAAGGCTTAATGTAATAAATTAAGGAATGTGGTGTTTTCATCTTGAGTTTGAGTAAAACGCTAAGCAACAAAGTACAGTTCTTTCAGAAGAGATATAATTTAGTGAGAGTGAAGTTGTGTTTAAAACAATTATTCTTTTAAGGTATGGCAATATTGTATCACTAAACTGAGTATGGTAAATCTCAGTTATACATCGGGGGAGGTATTAGATTTGTTTAAGATTTTTGCAAATTTGTGGGGCATTACACTGAGATCTTTACATTCTACTTAAAAATGATCTTGGAGTATTCCTGATTTTACTTGAAATTGCTTCTTACACTGGTTTTTCATAGTCAATAAGACTCATTATGATGAACACAGCTGTGCAACAAATGTGGAAGTGATGTGTGGTTGTAATTGCATTAAATGTGATATATTTCATGCTTGCTGAAAGGAAAGGATATTTTAAAAAGGTAAAGATTTTTTTTAGACCAGTGCAATGCAAAAGTTAAAACATACTATTTTTAAAGCATGTTGATATATTACGTTGTGTTACTGGGTGTCAAAAAATATTCAAAAACTGTTTAGTAGTATATAATTTTCACTGATTGAAACTCTACTTCAGCTTGCATATTTGCTTGGTAAAGCGTAGTAGTCCATACCTGCCAGGAAATGTTAGTCCTGATTGCTTCGGAAATTCACTGCTGCCATCCTGTGATGAAAGTAGACAGAGGTTAAAACAGCTCAATAGAAGAGATAACCAGTCTTTGATCCAAACAGCCATGCAGAACCTGCAAGCAATTGCATCACAAAGTGTACTGTCATGAATTTTGGATTTTAAATTACACCTAGTTAACCTGAAGTGAAAAGAAAGAAGAGTTTGCTGGGCTTGGCAGTCATGTGGTCATGATACCTGTCAGGTTTCTTTAAGTCTGTGGCAAGCTCAAAGTCCAGGAAAAAATAAACTTGCTGAACATCACTTACCAAATCCAAATTATGAGGGTCTTATTTAGAATGGATTTTATTTCATGCACCTGTCATTCAGTTTCATCTTCTGAGCTGTAGGAGTGTGAAAACAGCCTTTGCTGATCAAGATCAGTGAACAGTCTCATCTCTGCAGATGTTTGCCATGTCTACAATACACATCAGACTGCTGTCTAGAGATGTATCTACAACAAAGTTTGGATGAATTTGGTTTTGAAACATCCTGTAAGTAAAATGATACCTCTGCTATGCAGTTTTCTGTTTCCTTGATTCATTAATTTTTCTAGGAAATACTCTAGATATGACTAAATATCAGGAAACCCAGTTTCTGACCAAGTTTAATGCCTGTAGTGTTTTTTTAGCAAAAGTCCCAAGCATTTCTTTTGGGACCAGCTGATCCATATGAAGAAAAACGTGTGTTTTCTTCTTGTGATTAAAGCTAACGACATGTATGACAATCTTCTTTATTCAATCTGTTTGGGTTTTTTTTTTTTACAAATCATGTTTTCTATTATTTATTAAAACAGTCAATTGATTCTAAATATTGTTTCAAATCCCTAAGCATTTTTAAAAAATTCATAAGGGTCAGCTAAGAACAGCATGATCAACCAGAGTCGCCACCCCTTCATAGGCTGACTGGCTCTCAAAACACCTAAGGGGGGGAAATTACTTCCTCATTCCCAGGCTAATGGTATTCATTTCTGTTAATCTATAGCCCAGTGTTTTCCAATTTGGAGGGAGTATCCCTTCCACTGTCTATTATGCTCCAGGGCCATAGCGGCTACTTTCTCCCCCATCTAGTGGCACTTGAATTAAACAGAAGCAAGTTGATAGCTGAGAAGCACGGAGGCTAAGTGAAAGCAATTAGGACACTCCAATTCTATGCCAGAAGATGGAGACGCAACGGCTCAGGAGAGAATTAATTTGTATATAATGAAAGTCTTTTTTTATTCACGTTTTGTTTCATGGCTCTTCTTGGCTCTTTTGTGTGAAAAGAGCTCTCCTCTTTTTAGATGTCAGTGAGATGAAAACAAATCTGTAGTTAATAGGTCCACTGAAGAGAGAAGAGTTCTATTATATAATGGATGCAAAGGCTGGCAAAAGAGAGAATAAGAAAAGAGTCAGAATCTGAGGAAAGAATGGACACTGCATTTCATGTCTCCTCTGGGGTTGTAGTAATGTAATTAGAGATTAAATGGCACAGTGTTTATGATCATGAACAAATTTGTTTAGTGATGGTCAGTTCTTGAGTCAGTTTAGCCACCTACTGCTGTCTAACATTTTAAGACATTACCAATAAAAAGTAAATGGTTGGTTTTGAGTTTATGATGCAAGAACTATTAAAAATAAGACAGAGATCAGTTTTTTCAGCATACAGAAGCAAATCTGTAATAAAAAACAACAAAAGTAAAAGCTTAACTGAAAAATCAAGGGTTTCTGCAAAACATAGAAAGCAAGTTGTATATGTAAAAACCCATCTTACAGAGGTCTAAGAAACAAGAAAAGAAACTTGTTTTTAGATAAAAAAGAAAAGTAATGTTGTACCTTGGATATATGTGCACTGTTCATAAAACGTCCCAGTTTTGGGCAATGTGTGTTCTTTGCGATGATGGATGTAAAATTTGCAATTGCATCAGCACGCAGGAGAAAACTTAATATGATGTTATCAATTCAAATTTTTGTGTCATCTCATATAAAACCCATTGGATGACCATCCTGGACTGAAAGATCAATGCTCTTTAAGGAGTCTGAGAGTCCTCAAGTGGTCAAATAATTATTTGCAAAAAAAAAAAAAATAAAGATCCCTACTACAATGTTTTTAGACATTTCTGCATCAGCAATAACTAAACATGATTATAATGATTTCAGTAATACAATTCCGTCATTTTTTTCACAAAAAAAAGGAATTGGCAGTTCTTTATAATATAATATTTTTTCGTTAACACTGGAAATGAAGTCATATATATTATTACATACAAAGTTTCTGAGTGATTGTGTAGCAAAGTGGTTAGTGCAGGTGCTCAGAAAACAGAGGCACTTTTCTGAGTTTGAGTCCCATCCGTTGCTGTTTATTTTTGTGCCTTATAGCAACCTAAATCTATTAGGTTGCCCCAACATGTTTACTTTAAGATCACTCAACAAAATACATTATTGCTAAATCAACCCAAATCAGTTGGGTGGAAATGATTTACATAATTTTACTATGTTCACCCAACAAGTTTTTTTTAAGTGTAAAAAGAGGGAAACCAGGTAGACCATAGAACATTGCATACTGTATATGGGACAGAAAGCCATCTAAAGGCCTGTCACATGTACTACATTATTTTCAACGACATCAGATCGTTCACCCTGTCGTGTAAACACACTGTCATTTTCACCCTGATTTCAAACAAAAACAGCAATGTTGTTGTGTAAACTGCCCCTAATTCTTGAACCTGACTTGATCAAAATTCTGCAAAAGAAATCTTTTAATTACAGATTCCATCAAAGACAGAGACATCCTCTCTCTCTATGAATAAGGCCCTGCTTTAAGAGAGCTATTTAGCCAAACATGTGGAGTTGAAACCTGCCAGATTGGACCAGGGAGAAGAACCCAACAATCAGAGGCAATCATCCATGTTAGTGTCAACAGAACCTTAATCTGAATATAAAGGCAGGTCCCTCATTTTATTAGTTATTCCAAGCGATTGGTGTTTTGAAGTAATGGTAGTGTGGCTTCCTTCAACGAAAACCATGACTAAAAATATTCAATTACAATACAACAATTATCACATGACTAAAGTCAGACAAGACATAATGTGAATGCTTGTCATGTTACAATGAGTATAATTAAAATATATAATGCAATATTGTTGACAAATAAAAACGAGACCAAATGTGGTTTACAAAATAAAAGCTATCCTAAAATATCTCTCCATTTTTGTTGACCAAAACGAGACGAAAGACTCACCCCTCCTTTCCACCAGACGTGTAAGCAGCACATTTACAGCAGTAGCACATCATACACAGCTTATAGCCACCATTGTTGTCAATAGAACCCTTTCCACTGGAGGCAAAAGCAGCACAAGTTTGCCCCGTCTCAGGGGCGTGATGTTGCTGCACTTTTCTAAACATACACAGCAGTCCTGTTTTCTACGCGGTACGCCTTTAAAACGTATATTTCAACATTTTGGATAGGAGAAGACAGGAAATCAGACGGCTCGGCATCCAGAAATTTTCCAAATAATAGAAACATGCTGCTTTTCGGTTGCTTTACTTAAAATAAGGTCACTACCTGTGCGGCCCGGTGAGAAGTCAGTACCTCGCGAGAGGGTCTCATTTGTGTTTCATCATGGACAACGAACTGTTGATCATTGAAGTGGAGAAGTACTCAGTCCTGTTGACCCCAGTCAAAATTTAATAAAGAGAACGTCAAGAAGGATAAAGCATGGAGTGGCATATCTGCTGTTTTGGGGCAAGATGGTGAGTTTATACAACTTATGAACGTGAATTCATTCTATTTGCACACTTTTCTGTTAGTCAAGCTAAAAAAAATGGGCCTTGAAGTTTTAATAATTAAACTACAGTGAACTTACCATAATAAATACTGTTTTATGCTCTGTCCGTGACAGCTGCTTCTTTGCTGCTACACACCTCATACAACCCCGGTGGAAAGGGCCAAGAAGCAGAATACGCGGACTAAACGTGCTGCTCCTGTAACATGAGAAAATGGATTCAAATATCAGCAACGTGACAGCTTTTAAATATACTAGAAATATTACCGTGTTTCTTATGCATGTGTACACTGAAAACGCAATGTGTTTTGCAGATTAATGTATTAAAAGGAATTTTAAAAATCACGGCTTTTCTCCAAATACGTTTGATGTTACTGTTTTAACATCAAGTGTGTCTAAAATGTATTTTTCAGTGCTCTGTTGTTTATGTGTCACATTCTCCCCTTAAAATGCTGATATAGATGCAAACAGGACACAATATGAGTAAAAAAACTTTCTATCTGCTTGTAAGAGTGGACAATTTTATTATAGGTTTATCTCAAAACTGTTAAAAATTAGTCTTCATAAAGACTCTTGTTGGGGGTGAAGGAATTTTTATTATTATGAAGTTCATTATGTTACTGCAGTAGCCTATTTTATTTATCAATAGAGTACAAAAAAACTCATACCTGTGTGTACCCCTATTTTAACTCTAAAAAAGATGGCAGTTTTTAAAGATAATGATAAAGTTATTATTGATGCATTATTTTGAACATAATTACATATGTCCTCTGAGCTACTTGTGTGAATCCCAGCTCTGTAGGAACATTGTTGGCTTTAAAAGAGAGGGATTGTGTATTTCTGCAACTTTAAATTTGACTGCATTCCGTTCTCGGCATAACACCGGTCAGCCGGGGATTTTAGGTAGAAGAAGAAGACATTTGGAAATGTTTTAAACACATCAAAGTGGAAAATAAAACAGAACGTCTTGTGGTGAAAGATGAGAGGAAGTGTGGCCACAAAATTTCAGGGAAGAACACAACAAAGTTGAAGAGACATGACAAGGCATTACATAAAAAACTGAGGTAAGTCAAGACTAAGGTACCAATAATATAAAAAGAACCTGGTTTAAAATAGATTTGGTTAAAAGAAAATTTTGGTTTTGTCTACACTACAAGGTACTTATACTATACTGACTGGGTTAAATAGAATTGCCTCACTAAAAAGAGACTAAAATACAATTTTCATTAACTACTTCGTCAACTAAAACTAAACGAAAATAGTCATGTATAAGTCTGACTATTATAAGACTAAAATGCTCAGACCTTTACTTGACTAGTCTAAAAGGAGTATGAACATGACTAAAACTAATAAAAAATAAAATGACAGGTTAACACAAAGAGTAGACTAAAACTAAAATTGAAACAGGCTGCCAAAAACAACACTAGGTAATTGAGCCGTGTCAGCATAGCATAGTATGATATTAAGTAATTTTGTAATTGCACATTGTAACATTTCAGTAAAATGTACGTAAATTCCATGACAATGATACAGTCGTGCAGTGTATATGGCAACTCATACATTTCATAAGTTGTGAAGTACATTCCACTATGTTTTCTGATAAAAGCAGAAGAGACAAAGGTAAAATTGGTAAAATGTTCAAATAGCTCCAAATGACATATTTATTGTAGAGACTACAGGGGTAACAATGTTTGATTTTCTATCATTTGGGTTTGCTTTTTAGATGTGATGCACAAGGTTTATTTTATCATTCTTACTATGCACACAAAGCTGTAACTGGAGTATTGTTCAATGAGGGGAAAAAGAAGTGGAAGAGTGGTGATCATTTTCTAATCACAAGTGTGATGGCTTTTAGACACTAAATGTTTGAGAGCAAACAATTTTCTCTCCAGCTGGTCTCTTTATAGATCATGAAAATATACTACTTAAATCAATGGGAGACATCCCACACACAATGGCAGCCCTGCTGTTCAATGATGGCTTTTGTACTGGGGATAATCTACAAAGGTCATCAATCATGCAATACGTCCTCCTCAAAACACATACACACAATGTGATGTACTGGATGGAAATAAGATGAGTTGCTGCTTCTTTATAAAAATAAAATGGGAGGGTCCCTTTGAAATTTATGTTAGCAAAAAGAGCATGATATCAAAACACCAAGGAAACACTAGTCTAAGCTCCAAGGGAGTCAATAAGGCAAATTGTTCCAAATTCATTGTCAGGCATGTGGCGAGACAGGCATTTTCACAGCAAAAAACTCCCTGGTTTAGCTGGAAGTGTACAATTGACCCTGTCTGCCTTTTCAAAATGATGCAACATTATAACCTGGGGGAATGTGTTGTCATCCAAATGAGATAAGTTTATTTTCTGCAGTGTAGCATTTGTTCCATCAGGCAGGGAGGCTATAAAGCTAGAAGGATCAGTGGGGAGTCGAACTCGGCACATGTGGCGCGAACGAGGAGCCCGTTGAAAAGGTTTGGCCACCACCCAAATCTCTCCTTCTGCCTTCTGTGCTGGCCCAGCCTTGGAAAGCAGGAGGCCACAATATTGTGGAACAAATTTCCTCTAATCTGAACGTGCTGGTCCAGGGGCTCCGGTGGGAAAGCAGCTCTCATGTGCCCTTCGCCGCCTGTCCCACAAATCGGACCGGTTTAATCTTCACTATGCCAACACACGGCATGACGGATGAGATGACGGCAGGAGGGGGTAGTCAGAGCTGTTGCCTCTGTCCTCGCGTAGGCCGCTCATGTGTGTTCTCAGCAGGCTAGCGCTTTGCCCCAGGGAAAGGGGGCAGAGTAGAGAAGGGCTGGCAAAAGATCATCCAGCTCTCACCTGCATCCTCTCAGCCAATACTGATAGAACTTTAATGACTTTAATTCTCTTCATTTGCCAAAGAACAGATTAAGCTAAACTAAACATTTACATTCTTCATTATAAAAGGTTTAAATTATAGCAAGATGACAACAGATTTTTATGCACAGATGAAACAGACATACAGTGCTTGCCATTTCTTTTGACACTCTTGGTAAAAATGTGTCTTCTCTTTCATTATGGTCACATAATTATAATTGTAGAAAATCCAGTTTTAAGTAGAGCATATTTCTTCCTTGTAAATAAAGATTCATCGGGAGAAGTAATACTTTTATAAAAACAGTGTTGCTACAGTACATCATCCTTTTGTTAATACTTTGAGTATCCCCTTTTTGCCAAAAGGAAATATTTTAGTATATCTTTCTTTATAAATCTCAAAACATTGAAGTATACAGATTAAGAAATCTTTGACCATTTCCGTTTGCACAATCTCTCAAAAACATATGGATCTCCTTTTCAGCTCTTACTTTATGACTTAAGTCTTGGTCCTTTGATGACAATAAAAAAAGAAGATTTTATGTTTTGTGAACCATTACTGTTAATGTTAGTGATAGTAGGATAGAAAATGGTTGTTTTAGCAAATTTGCCTCACAAACAAAAAGTTCTCTGTAAAAGGCCAAAGGGACCAAAACAAGGTGAAGACAATTTGCGCCAGTTCTTAGCTTCTTTTCAAACCTATCTATTTCTTTTCAGGAACTTCATATTACATGTAATTTTCATTCATTTTGGTTCCCTGTTGGGCCAGCTGAATCTGACATAAAGTATGCTAGATTAAGATCCCTGATCAAACCAAAACAACGCAGAACAACATTCTGCTGCGAGATATTATTTATGAGACACAGATGAGTACATTTTCCCAAAGCAGACCATAAGTAGAATAAAGAAGAATTACTTTAAATCGTATGAAACTTTCCCCCAGCGCGTATCAGCAGACACCTACTTGTTATGAAAGCAACCAAGGATAAAAGAATACAAAATGGAAAATGAAGATGCATGAAAATTTACATATTTAGACTTTCTTGGATTTATGTACCCCCACTATGGAAGAAAATGACAAAAGCTGATTTGTTGGAGACCATCCAACCAGTCAGAATTCATTACTCACGAAACTATAACTTGAGCCAACATAGTATAGGCTAATTGCTATAGGCTGCTTACTTTTAGTATATGCACTACTTCTTATTTATTTATTTTTTTTACAAGTTAGAAATACTTTGAAGCATATCTCGGTGTCTACCCAGCTTACAGGGACGGATCCTCATGTTCTATCTGAAAGGTCCACATGAGCACTGTATAACACCATGTCCGCCTTAACCAATTTTTAACTTACGGCAAAACTAGTTTGAAAAAAGGTAGAACAACAGAAAAGTTGACTTGTTAACACAGAGGGAAGGAAGAGGACTTGGATGGTTTCAAATGAGCAGTCTGGGGCATTTTCATGCACATTCGCGGGTGAACAGGCCCAGAGTAAGAGTTGGGGGGGGGGGATTTCCATAGTAACAGTCAAGTCCCCAGCTGTCATGTTTGGTCCGAGATAGGTGCTGTGAGCACAGGGACCACTTAACCCCAGCCACACTTCAACTTAGGAAGTTAAAATGCTGCTGGGTGTCTGTGCTGGGCCTCACTTAAAATGCAAACTCTATACCCCTGGGAAGACAGGGGAATGTTTCTGAATTAACCCGGGGAAACAGAGGCTATGCAGAAAGCCTCCTCTGAAATAATTAAGCATCAATGTTTGGGACGTCAACGAGAGATTCACGCTTAGAAAAAAATTGAATAAAGAAAAAAAGACAGAGCAGTATTTTGGACCCTGCCAACAAGTTAGATATTTAATTTAGAAATATCAAAATAAATGAAACAGAATTCATATAGCCTACATGCCAGACTTTTCAGAATTTTTCTGTAGAAAAACAACTGAGCCCAGTTTTTCGAACCATATTGTATTAAAGTTTGTCTGAGCAAGTGTAGAAAATGTATTTTTATGTATTTAGTAGGTGATTTTTCATGTGGTTTTTGTAAGTTTAGGACCAAGCTTACTTTTAAGATCATAACTTTTCTCAAAATCCACACTTTCATTATGTTAACTATGCATGTTGTGAAGCTAGTAGTTTGCTGAAGCAAACTACTAGCTTCACAACCCACAGGAAATTTGTGTTTAAACATAAAAAACCCACAGGAAATTTGTGTTTAAACAGAAGTGACTGAACTTTAAGCAGCTGGTTGTATTTGAATGCGGCTTGCTCAACCTCCTCTGAGCTCTTTAAAACAGCTTTCCTCAACATAGCAAATATTGCTTGCGACAGGCTAGACAAAATGTCCCAGTTGTTCTGCAAGGGAAAATGTAGCATTGTCCCCTTCTGGGTGTGAATGGCCATCTAATCAAGCTCTCTCTTTCACTGCAGCTGGTTTACAGCGAGCAGCATGCTGACCTCTGAGGGGCCCACCTCCCCCGCCTTCCCCGTCCTCAGGGACCCTTCAACAAGCTTTAGAGGCCAAATGAGGTGTAAGTCTATTAAAAGGGAGTTTGTGTGTAGATCACAGTCCCTCTGGGGGTAGGAGCCTTTCGCCTTGTCATTCAGGTGCAGCTAATTTCCTTCTGCTCCACACGTAGACATGAGGTCTGCCCGTGGTCCTCATCGTAGTGAGACAAGATCTGCTGCTAGAAATTCAAATGACTGCTGCTTGCGAAGGCAGCAGGTGATTTATTGAAACAGAGCAGTGAAACAAACAGAGATCACTGTCTCCTCATAGATTTTAGTCCCAATACTATTCTGCATGACACTTCTGTGTATGAAATCCATTGTTCCATGGATTTCTACAAGACATGTATAAGTAAATAGTATTCTATGCAAATGATAGTGGAACCTAACTTTTTCGCACATATTAAGAAAAAATGTACATTGAAATTTTGACTTGACGCAGTCATACAGACATACATCCGATATTGTTCAGCTCTTTGAATGGAATTACATCTAAACAGGTTGACAGCGGACAAAAAGGAAAATGAAAAACAAGGCCACAGGTGACGTCTGAGCCAATTCGATTTAGCAATTGTGGCATAATTTAATTGTAGTAGAGGCTTGTAACATAACATGATGTTTTACCATTCAGGATTTTACAGAGAGATCCATTTATTTATTGTTTTATTCCCTAAGAGGCACTGAAGAAGCCCCAAAAGAAATTGCAGGCATGTCAGTCCCATCGAGGTTTAAACACAAGTGTAATATTTTCCCTAGTTTACCTCTGTGTTGTGGCATGCTTGAACTGAAAACAGAGAGTAACTATTAGGTTTACTTCATAAAACAATTTGAGCTTGTTAGCGTGACATGTAATCTTTACCAAAGGTATTTTGGAACCAAAGACTTTTCATCTCACCTGACCTTTGAGCAACTCCACTATTCTGTAAAATGAAGAAAAAAATATCAACTCTTATGGGTTATTTGATAGTTTTGAAGTCTATCATCTATGTTCCTAAAAGGATTGTTTGCCTCGTAACCGTATTCATTCCTCATTTAACCTTTTCATAACATGATATTTGTCATGTTACAGCCATAAATGTCTATATATTTTTCATTGCAAACAGACGAATACAAAGCACTGCATTCCTATGAAGGACGATCAAACTTTTATTTTCCCCAAAAAAAAATCTGAAAACCCTGGCATGCAAGTTTACTCTCCTGTCTGATCCCCTTAAAAAATATATTGCAACCAATTGTCATTTATAGTCATCCGACAACAAAATAAATGTGTTTTTGTGTATTATTTAATCCCACTATAAATATACATTTTTTGTTGAAGGCCTCCTATGTTTGTTATAGAGCAATAGTGAACAAACACTTTCATGAAGACAAAGGAACATAGCATAACAATTCAAGATTAATAGTATGGAGAAGTTTCAAAGATGGTTAGATTATAAACCAATATTAAAAAGTTTGAACGTCTCACAGAGCTCTGTTCAATCCGTGATTTCAAAAGTATGGTACAAATGCAAACCTTCTAAACCATGCTAATCCAGTTAAACTGATAAAACAGGGAAGGGGAGCATTAATAGAGAAGCAGCCAAAAATCACAAAGTACAACTGGAGGCTTCACAAAGATCCACTTCCCAACTTCATTGTAAACTCAACAAATCTATCCCTGCTAGAAAGCTAGCAAGAACAAAGCGATTTATAAAAGAAAAGCTGTAAGAAGTCCTGTTAACTTTTTACCCCAAGCCACATAGGGGACATGTTAAATACATTTTTACAAAGTGATTTGGTCAGATAGGACCAAAATGGCAAAATGCTGTGTTGGGCAGGAAAATGACACTGAAAATTAGCCCGAACCCACCAGTGAAACATGGTGATTGCAGCATCATGGTGGAGGGAGGTATTTGTTCAGCAGGGACAAGGAATACGGTCAGATATGATTGGAAGATGGGTGAATCCAAAACCAGGGTAGTCCTGGAAGTAAATATAGGCTGCAGACTTGAGACTAGGATGGAGGTTCACCCTTCACTGGGATAGCAACCATAAACATATACACAGGAAAATTTAAAATGTTTATATCATAGACTACTAATGTTTTAGAATAGCATAGGTAATGTCTAGACCTAACTCCACCTCAAAAATATCGCAATATTGATGTTCACGATGGTCTTCCGCCAGTGTTACTGAGCTTAAGCTATTTTGCAAAGAATGATCACAAACTTTAGAAGAAGTGCAAAGACGGTAGAGACCTACCCCAGAAGAATGTCAACTGTAAAGGCAGCAAAAGGTTGTTCTATAGAGTATTGACCCAAGATGATAAATACATGCCAAAATATTGCAATTTTTAAAACTATTTTATAGCCTATTATTACTTTCTTTAGGCTTAACATTTATTTATTTATTTATTTATTTATTTATTTATTTCAAATCAGGCATCTGAGAGTATTCATGGTGGGGGCCTGGGGTCAGCTGAGCAGCATTAACCTCTAGAAGACCATATCAGTAAAAGGCATTAGTCACATAGAGAAGGAAGAGGGATCTCCTTTAATAGATTATTGACCAGTAGGCAGCAGCCTGCATCTCACCATGTGGTCCTCACCAGCTCCTGACCTCTTCATCAGTGATGAAGCAGCCCACCTGCAGTCCAAAAATACACACATACAGTACATATACACTATCCCTACAGACTGATTATATTCAAGAAATATTAGAATTTTATTTCCCTAACAGCTTGCATGGAAAGGGACCTGAGAAGTAAGAAGGTTTGTTCATTCACAGCAACGAAACTGGAGCCTAGAGCTCATTAAATTGGGAGAAACAACAACTGCGTTCATGAACTTAGATTACCAAATTAAAAGCAGGTAATTTCTCTCAGAGAGTCACACTCAAGAACGTTAATTGAAATCAAAATGAATACAGCAGAAACACAGGGTGGAGGGAACAGAAACATATTTCACCTTGTCATCGATCTTCCTGTCATTTTAACAATTTTTTATTTCTGAGAAACGGCCTCTGAGATGAACTTCTTTTTTTTTGCAGATTTTACATCAGCAGCTGAAATAAATCAATATAACCCAGAAAAACAAGTCTTCCAACAATTGTTGCCAGTATAAACTGTGCTCTGTTTCCCTTTGGCTCTGCCTCACTTTTTTTTAATTGTTTGATAATTCATCTCCAAGCTCTAATTTACCCCCCATTGTCAGCCCTGTATGTTCGACCATCATGTGAGACGTTCAGCTGAATTTCAAATGAGCTTGTAGCGTATGAAGTCCTTCTTGCAGGGAGAGCACCTATTTATGGATGTGTTTGTTTGTTTTTCATCAACATTAACCCTTTAGGCGAGCAATGTCCGTATGCCATCTTTTCCAGAGCACTCTCAGGAACGTCCTTGGGCAGCAAGTCCCACTGTTTTAGTTAGTCTGGATTCTCAGTGAGTCCTAGAAATAAATCACAAAATAAGATATGTTTTTCTAACTACAGAGTATGTCAATTTTGAGGTAGTTTTGAAACTTTTATAGCTTTGCCTACACATTTACAGAATATACTGCAATAATGTAGTGTATGGTGTGAAAGCATTATGTTCTAGTTTCTGAAAGATTTTCTGTGGTTTTTAGAATCCTATTTGTTTAGATCTGTATGCTAATTTTATTTGGCTGATATCTGATATCATTTCTGATCCTTCTGGTTCTTCATAAGTAAACAGAAAAGAATTCACTTAAAAAAAACTAGGACATAATAGAAGTAATAAAATATTCTTTAATCTTTATAGGAAACATCCGTAAAGAGTTATGTTTTCTTGATTTCAAGATTTAAAGGAGCCAGAAGTTTAAGCAGTTGGTTGCAAGGCTCAGGAGCACAGTGACTAAATATTGCTTCCCCTTCTTTAGTCCTTGTGCCATAGGACCATATAGTGATGAGATCTCTGATGGCCCAATGAGCCTACATAGTTTCTTATTTCTGTATTTAACCAGAACAGACCCATCCATCCATCCATCCATACAGGTCTCCTGTCCATCGCAGGGCAATACCGAGACACATGGGACAAACAACCATGCACACACCCACACACACACACACACACACACTTAAGGACAATTTATATTTGTAACGGAACAATTAACCTGACAATTATCTTATAGTAATTACAATCTAATTTATTAGTTGATCTGGACTAAAAAAGGTTAATGGTTCATACCTGACCAGCATACATTCGAAGATCTTTAGACCATCAAAAAGATTTTGAATTCTTAAGTGGGACTAATTTATCAAGATACCATGACCGCAAAATTGCGTGTGGTGCTAAAAATTTGCACGAGTGGGTTGTCCTTAATTTGGGGGTGATTTGGCCGCTAATGTGAGCTGCACCACAGCCAGAGAGAGGAAGAATAATGCGTATGGATCCATTATGCGTCGTTGGCACAAAAAAAAGGAGGGGGAAGGCATATGTATCATTTTTTTGGCTGTTACAGACTTAATTACTTTTAAGCTAAAATGCTGTGAATTCTCTTTTTCGTTTGTTAGTAATAAATGTAATTCATGCACTGCTCTCTGCTCCATGGTCACATCGTATTGCAGAGTTAGACTGATTAAAACTGCAGCATGTCTGAATTTTGTTTTTAAAATGTCATATATAATGCCAATTACTTTTGTGGTATTGTATATGATTACTAAATTTTATTAATTGGACTCCAGCAAGGTTAACCACTACTTGAGAAATCAATAAGGATCCACTAGGATCATGTGCGCTCAGCGCATCTTCACCAGGTGGAGACGTGATGAAAGCGCATTGTTATGATGCGTCTTTGGGGGAAAAACAGGTAAATATTTACACAACTATCAGGTTTAGTGCCATTAGAGTATTAATTACTCTTAGTTTATATTGTGTGTGAATGATATATTTTGTTTGTCAATAATTAACTTATGTTAAATGTGGTAGCGCAAAATTAAGACATGCTTTTCAGAAGTGCTAAAAATAGATGCTAAAATAGCCGTCGCAAACATTTTTATGCTTTGTAAATCCCACTGCGCCTGTAACGCCTACTTATTTGCCTGCTCTCCTCCCAATATTTTGCATCTTCTTACAGAAACACCCAGATTGCATATTCATCAAGGGAAAAAGCGCTAAATGGATTGCGTGCATCTTGCTGCAGGTTTAACAGGCGCAATGAGCTCTGAGCCGTGTTGATACTGTAGATCAGCCTGAGCCATTTTTGCGTTACTTGCGCAAACCATTAATAAAGCAGGCCCAGTGTGTATAAATGCAGTGAAAGAAAACCAAATTATTCCCTTAGTTCAAAAAAATTCAGTCTTTTGAAATGCATTTATGAACCTTAGTCCCTGAACTCGAACCAAACTGGCCTAATCTTAATCAAGCTAGAACACCCAAATTAGGCTGTCAAAAAAAAAAAATCCCTCTGCATTTAAATTACGTCCCAGTTAAATCTAGCTATTACTGGCCTGGGCACTCCCCCTTATGGAAGTGAAAAGATGGAAGTGGAAATAACAATATCCACACAATAAAACACTAGTACTTATATGTACTGTGCTGCAGCGTTGTTATCATCCATTTCTTCGCTCATTTTGCATATCCTCCTTTTGCTCCGTCTGCTTCACTGCAGCACTATTTACTATCTGTGTGACTATGGACAGATATGTTATTGTTTTCATCCGGGTAATTCTGTGCATGCATACAACCCTGGAGGGCAAAAAGCTTCCACACCAGTTATGCAAAGCTGTGCAGTCGTGGTTGAACAATTAGATCAACAAAATAAAATATGAACCATCTTTTTGCAGATGATCGAAAAAGACACATTGTGAAGCTAACTGTAGCGCAAAGCTTCCACACCTTTTTCAAATAGCTTGCACAGAATGAAAGTCCTCCTATATTACCGCCACCAGTTCAGTATGCGGATATCTACAATTATTTGATCATCATGCCTCGACTTTAAAGAGTAGAAGCAAAGAAGGCATATAATCATTAGAACAACTCCAAGTGCTCAACTCTTCATACACATTCGATACAGATCGATCATCAACATGTCAGTTTGACGAGTTACAAAGACCAAGTTACCATTCAGCCAGCTTAACCTCCGACAGGCCATTATTTATAAATTCACCAGATTACTGACATATCATAAATATATTCACAAGACAAACAGAACAACATATTACTGAGTTACTATGGAGCCATGGCATGGCGACCTGATAGCACACACTGTGCAGGCTGCTTTAGGAGTCCATAAAACAGCTCGGTAAAAGCATCACTGTCACGCTGAGCACAAAACCATTGCTTTTACTATAAGCAGTCCCCCATAAAGAATAACTTGTGTAACCAGTAACATGTACGAAAGCTGAGATAACTAAGAGCTAGCTCACACAGTTTACTTCCAGAGCCGTTTCAAATGGCTAACAAGCTACAGGATGAAAGTCCTCTGATATGACCGATGCCACTTCAGTATGGAGATATCCACAATTATTTGATCATCAGGCCTCAACTTTACACAGCAGAAGCAAAGGCATATATGTTACATCAACATACAGTACATCCAGTGAGGGAAAGTGAGTAGATTCTGTCATGAGACTGGATCCCAGGATACATAGATCTTCCACTGTAACTCAACCATAGACGTCAGCGTAGTTCATCAGCTGAAAACCTATGAAATATTATTACTGTCCTTTGTTCTTCTATTTGTTGAGCAAACAGCACTCCACATGTTAACCATGCTGGTCTATCCTTCATTGCCAGCCAGAAAATGGGGGGCGGGAGCTTGGGTGCGTGACATCATGTTTGATTGTGTCCATAGGCCAACTGGAAAAATGCCAATACAAAAGGGTGTATGTTGCCACCTACTGTCACGGAGTCTGATGCAATTCATTCAAAAATTGTATTTTCTACTGACCGTTTAAACTTGGATAAAGGTCCCTGGTAAAGATATTAGTTTGATTATTATCATAGTTCAACTTAGATGTGCATGCACTGAGACATTTCCGAGGCAGTATTCGATTCCCACTGGTGGTCTTTCTAAGATTAGGTTAATACTAGCATTGTAACTCTTTATTTTAATGTATTTTTTATAGTTTGGATATAAACAGTTGTTAGAAACAGTTAACAGGATTTATTTCATGTGGGGGTTAAAGCCATTTTGTATCAATAACAGAATCTCAACAGCCTTTTATTCTTCTACTTTTGAATATATTTTGTTGTTTTCAGCGTTCGGTTGGCGCTGACCCAGGTCGTCTTCACTGTTGATTCCCAACTGTTGTAGGTTCTCTAGCCATCCAGTCTCCATTTGCCACTTCATCTTTTGCCCTCTTTTCCTCATCTCAAAAACCATTTTTTGTTGTATAGTTCAAATTAAAAGCAATGCAAGATTAAGAAAAGCATTTGACCCATTGCTCCAACATTCATTCCTCTAAAACACTCTATAAATGTTTTTGTTTTTTTACTAAACTATCAGCAGCAAACACGAAAGACCATGTGAACAAACACCCACAAACACACGCAGGACTGGGAATATCAGCCCATAAGAGCTTCTCACATTACATTGACTGGTGGAGGTCTTCACTGTTTAAGTGGAGCTGCATGCTGAGGTTTTCTTCGCCGGCAGCAAGCCTATACGAGTGGTAAGTGGCGGTGATGAGACACTGTCCCCTGTGCCTCCTTCAGCTGCCATTCCCCTTAAATTGAAACAGAGTTCTGCAAATAAATGCGACATTCTGAGCAGGGAGAACGTCTGAAAGTTGCATTTTATGTAAGCACCCGTTGGGGAATTGGCCCCCAGCACAGTCTGCTTTATTCGCCCTCCTTTTTTGTTATTTATATGATGAAGGAACAGGGCCACATCAGGGTCATTCAGTGTTCATTTATCTTTTCATGTTGTTTGGTTGGGCAGGCGACTAGAGACAGTCGACCTATAGCAGTCAATCTGCACTATGCGACTCCCCTCCCATGGCTCCGAGTATTACAGACAATCTGATGCTTTCACCTCTTGATATCAATATGCATTAGTTTTACCCCCGTGTTCATTAGCTTCAAATGGTATCTCTTTTTAAGATTAATTGGGGCTGGAATAAAAGACGATGGCTCCCAAGAGCAGGCTACTGTTTGTTATTCATGTTGCCCCGAAAACGGCAACAGTAAATCCTCCAAGTTGTTGTTAAGCTGGCCGTATTACCATATGTGTGCCATTTCCATGAAGTGACAGACACCCCCCCCCCTTACCCCTCTGGATCAAATGGGGACTATTGATCCTGCAGCACTCCATTTCAAGTTAATTGTGCTTGAAATGAGGTGCACACGCTCGAGCATACCTGCATTGGGAAGGCTTTATTTATTTATATTTGTGAGGGAACACGTGTCAGATGAACAGCAAATATTCAATTCACATCTGATTCAATTTTGCTCAAAAAGCTGCTTCCTGCTGAAGTATGCTTTGACAAGGGTTGAACCAGATTGAAACAGACTTGCACTGCTTTTGTAGGTTGCAGGGGAACATACTTTGGCAATGCAAAAAGGGCGGCATTGATTTCAGGTCATTGCTTAAAAACATAAAATAAAAAACTTCATGAGGTCTGACAACTCTTCCACTTTCAACTCAAGTCCTCCCACCTTGAGTGGCCCATTTCTTTCAGACTGGAGACCCAACTAAACTTGGCAGACATATTTCAGCAGGGGTCAGGTGAAATTTGGCCTCTCCCTGACCCTAACTACCTCCAATACTAAAAAAGCAGCCTCTAAACTAGCTAGGCATGGAAAAAGAAAATATCAAGAGTAAAAGAGGCTGAATGAGTACAATGGGCATCCAGCTCACATTTAAATGGGACCATCTACCAGATTATGACTATAAATCCACATTGCAGGCTAAGTATCACTTTTCTACCAATAGGAGTGACTAGTTAAAGTAATCATATAATGGAACCTAAATTCAAAATAAAATGAGTTGTATTCAATTAGAGTTCCCTTTTTTTAAATTGACTTATCTTCTGTTAAAGCTGCTCTGCGGAGTTTGCTGAGAGTGCAGCAACCATCTGGCCGTTAGATGAACTGTAGTCATCAAAATATGTACTCCAGTGACGTTCAAGCGCGTGCTCATTAATATGAGCTCTATGAGAGTCAGAGGCCCTTTTTGTAGCGCTTATCTTCTTTGACTCATGTGGATTTTTTGTGGGTGTTTAAACTCCTCGTAAACGCAAACACGTGGATACGTACATCTTATATTACATAATAAATCATTCTCTTAAGTACCCATGGTTGTTTGGAGCTGAATCACCTCAAAATAAATGGAACTAGAACCCCTACATGTCATTGCAGAAAAAAGTACTGAAGTCCCTTGTATTGACACTCAGGACATGAAGAAAAATGAAAATAGATTACAAAAGTGGGTTTATTTTAACAAATAAATTACATAATGCAAATTTAAGAGGCAAAGTATTATGTTTAACATTAATTTCTGTATTTGAAATTTGTTTATATTTTTTGCCATGTAGACTACTGCTTAGAAGGGTGAATATCAGATTTCAAAGTGCATCAGGTAAATCATAGAGTGAGCTATGTAGCACATTCAATTCCCAACTATCATCTTTGGGTATGGCCATTGTAATCAAGCAGCCATGGTGAAGTGATGAGAGCACCACTGTGTGATGATGCTGCTAAATAATTAAGCAGCACTTGACGAATGTCTGTAGGGGCATGAATCTTTGTTTATGTGAGTAAAGTTTGTTGATAATAAATATTACCGCACTTTGAAAGCTGACGTTTTTGCGCTTCATTTTTCACTATATTATGTATATATATGCACTTCAGGAAAGGTTTATATACAGTATAGGGTTTAAAGTCACAGTCATAATAGAAAATAACTTTAGTCAATACTAAGTTTAAATACTTGTATCCATGGTTGCAGCTCCACTTTAGCTCAAAATGTGCTCACTACAACTGTTTTAGCCATAATCATAAAACTGAACAGAAATAGGCATTTGAAATATACTGTGTTTGATGAGTCTTCATCATAATGCTTTTGAACCTAAATTTTAAAAATAAAATACGTTATTTATTAATTCACTGAGATGCACCTTTGTGAGCTAACTCAGAGTAACACAGGCTTGAAAAAAGTTTTCAAAAAGTAAAAACAATTGAATACTTAAATAAGTTTTAGGTGTTATTCCCTACTTTCTACGGCAGTAGCCGCTCCAGGGGTTCAAAGTGAAACAGCTCAACACCATTTATGGAGCAAACCCCTCCCTCAGTTTGTTTATAAGCCAGCTCCCTTATATTAGTATATATAAATAAGTGAAACTGTGTAATGGATAACATTAAGCAGGCAGGCATATTGAGGCAGGATTTAATTTGCATGCCAGATTAGCCTGCTATTGGCTGGGGCAGTGCCGTAGGGCAGCCTTTTCATTAATAGGATCTAGTCTCTTTTAATCCATTAAGTCAATTGAACCCATACATAATCTGATTTCAGAGGCACCATCTTAATGTTGTAGCTTGTGTGCTTGTCTTAGAGCTAGTTTTGGCTGGCTCGCACTTAAATGTGGTGCTGTGTAACTATTTGCAAGGCCTTCAGTACGAAAATCTTTAATCTAAATTCTCCCGCATGACAAAAAGGGTGGAAATCTGTTTCTGTTAACAGTGAGTAGGTCTGCCAAGATATGTATATAACTCACAGGTTTCTTTTTTTATTTCATTTGTGACAAAAAGAGGTAGATTTAAAAATGCTTTTACAGATTTATAATACATTTACAGCATCTCGTTACTTGCAAAGTGTAAAGGCAAAAATTATTGGTAGTCTACCACTTTTTCACTTTTTGTTACTTCACAGCTTCAAACCTTAGTATTTTATTGGGCTTTAATGGGATATACTATTTGCATTGTTGTTAAAAGGAAAGAAAGTGACACAGTATTACAACCAAAATTGAAAATGTGAATTATGCGTTTCTATCCCTATTCCTTAGCTCTAACACCTACTTAAAATAACTTCATTCCATTACCTTCAGAAATCACCCCTAATTACTAAGATCAGTGCACTTATGATTCATTTAAAATCTTAGTGCAAATAGAGCTATGCCGTGAAGGATTCAGGGGTTTGTTAAAGAATTTTAGTGGAAAAAAACATTATCATGAAGAACAAGCAAAATTGTAGAGAGGTCAGTCAAAAAGTTGGGGAGAAGATTGGAGCAGGGTTAAACAATATCTAAGGTTCTTAAGTTCACGCTGAGCTCTATTCAGTCTAATGTACAAAAGTGGAAAAATATGACACAGCAATAAACCTACCAAGACAGGACTGTAAACCTAAACTAACAGGCCAGGCAAAAAATATATTAATCAGAGCAATGATGAACAGAAGAAACCTGCTGGAGGTTTCTTCCTGCTATAAGGAAGATTTCTCTCCAGTGCTGCCACAAGTATGATCAGTGATTGCTGAAAGTCGGTGACTCGATGTCTGGCTTTCCTTAGATGGAAAAAAATTTGGGATCAATTGGAATGCATGTAAAATGGTTGAAATGAATTTTCTCCAGTAAAGCGCCTAGAGATGATGGCTATTGTGAATTGGTGCTATATAAATAAATTAAATGATCCATTCATCCGCCCATCATCTATACTGAGGGCGGCTATCCTGCAGGTGTACTTCTTTCCCTGGTTCATGGCACCTGAATCAAAAGATGGCTCATTAGCAGGGCACTGCTATGCTAAGGAGGTAGCTGGAACATTTGAATCAGTTATGTTGGAGCAGAGACACATCTGAAAATGACAGGACACTGGCACTTAAAGACTGGAACTGGACAATATTGATATATACAGGCTATCCTATGCAGGGGGGGGGGGGGTTATTGGGAGAAAGGCAGGGTTGGATTGAATTGAATTGAAGTTGCAGAGATCCACAGCTCAGGTGGGAGAATGTGTCACAGGACAACTAGTTTCAAAACTAGTCGGTGTGTCTTTGGAGATACAAGAAAGCCGTTGTTTAAAGTAAGCCTTAAGAATCCCTGATTCCAGTTTGCTACAAGCAATGGGTGCATAGCACAGCAAATATGTGAAGGTGTTCTGTCCAGATGAGATCAAAAGTGAACGTTCGAAAATGCATGCAAAACACAATTTCAGGTGGAAAAGTAACTCTGTACATCACCCTAAAAATAACAACCAAGCAGTAAAACATAACGTTGGCGGCACCATACTACAAAAGTGCCTCTCAGCAGGCATCCTGGTTGGGTTGAAGGGAAGATGGATGGTGCTAACTACAAAGCACAAGAAAACATGTTAGAGGCCATAGAAGAGGTCCAACAAGACAAAAACCTGAACCATAAAGCTAGATCTACAGTTCTAGGTTTAAAGCTGAAAGTATCTCTTTCGACTTTTCCAAATAGATAAACACATTTTCATAAATATAGAGTAACAAATGCCAGTTTTAGCAATTTTTGTGCTTTCAGCACACCCCATCATTGGAGAGAATATCCTAAAAACATTGGTCTCGTTTGTCTTTTCTGAGCCCTTTGTCTCATACACTAAGAACACACTTTTTCTCTGAGTCACAGCCATTTTCAAACAACCTGGTGAGAACTACGAGGTGGAATGAATGGATGATGGCACAGAGCTACAGGTAAACATGTGAGAGTGCACATGCAGACTCTCAGGATGATTTACAATTAGGAGGACCAATAGTGTAGGTGATCCACCTGGAAGAAAAAGATCCTCTACCATACGTTTAAGTTTAATTTCTTTGTCATTTTGTTGGAAATTGTGCTTTTTTTCTTACATAATTCCCACTAATTCCCAATAACAGCATTATATAAAAAATGTATCCACCCTCTTTTAGCAAAAGTTGCATGTTGTTTTTCTCTTTTAAAACCTAAAAATAGAAATAAAATAGCAGTTCTTTAAAAAGGATAAGTAGATATTTATATATTTTTTTTCATTTTCAAAAGTTTTATTTGGCTGGACTAAGAGGAAAATGGTTCTTGTAAAGGTTGCATCCCTCTGCTTTGCAGCATATATAATCCTTTGTTAAAATGGCCTAGTCAGTCCAAACCTAAATCCAATTTAAAATCTATGACTAAGATTAGGGCTAGAAAATATATTACTAGAGATTATAGCTTTTCTTCTAGGCTTGAGATGATTTTCGAAGATAACTGTGTAAATACTTCAACTCTTAGATATGGAAACATTTTTAGAGACATGTTTAAACACCCCCAATTTTTATGTATATACAGTATATTAAAGTTGGGGTAGTAACATTAAACATGTCAAAAGGTTCAAGGGGTACTTTCCCTTCAAACCATCAGTGGAAGTGAGGCTCAGACAAATTTTTGAACTCGCTGGTGATGCAAAGGGGTGAGGAATTTGGGGTGGGGAGACTGAAATGGCCTAAATCCTTGTTTGTGAGGCTCGCTGGTCATATCTGAAGCAGGAAGCGCTGCTGGAGGCATCCACAAGACAAGGGATGACATAGTCCAGGTCATGCCTGAATGAGCCAAGTAGCCCCAGATTTACCCACTGTACACACCCAGGCATCTGGGCCAACAGGGAGCCACAGACATGCACGCCGACACCCACACGTACACATCCACGCACAAACACACACACACACACACACATATGCTGTAGATCTGCAGAGAGGACTGGAACTCACCATTGGGAAATCTATACAGTTTATAATTGGGAAAAGGAAGAAGAGAACCATAACAAATCTGCACAAGGGTGCATGCAGCTAAATTTAAAGTCTTAGAGAAGATACAGGACATGGGATTTTATTTTAGGGTGTATGATTAAAAATATGGAGTACGGAAACATATACAAAAATTCCTAATGTCAGAATGTTCCAAATATCCTGTTACAAACAGGCGTATACAGGTCTAGATTTTGTAATACTTTTTACACTGTTTTCACAAATTATACTTCTATTTTTAGGTAAAGCAACATTCTACACTGGAGTTTATGAATAAAGGAAAAAAAATATTTATACTAAAATGGATATTTACATGTAAAAGCTTTAAATGTGAATTCATAAAAATTTAACAGTACTAGTGTGGTCTTTGCAGCAGATGATTTGTCACTGCTCCTGTGAGGTTCTTCTGCTTTTACAAAAAATATAACACAATGGGTGGAAAAAAAATAAATCCCTGGAGGAGGATTTGGACACTTATATAACTCCCCCAATTATAAGTTTTTTCCTCAAGAAGCCTCAGTGGCCTCCCTTCTGTTTATATGACTCACAAATATCTAATACTGAAGTGTGTATAATGCCGGCATGCCCACATGACTGCAGAGAGGGCTCTTTTTACTTTCTGCCCGACTGAGTCAGGCATAATGGGAGGTTCGAAAAGCTGCGAGCTTAAACCGGCACACTCTTGACAAAGCCTTGGTGGCTTGCTGGGAGAGTGTGCATTCAAGGAAGTTGCCAAAAAACTAATTTTCAAGAGCACTCAGCATGCTCTTAAATCTGTCTGATGGAACCACACCCATAGGCCACTGGACATTAAATACTTCACTCCTGTGAGATCCGCTTTTTGACAGTGCCTGTTAACATTTAGGAGGAAAAAAGAGAGAGCAAGAGAATGCAAATCAGGTTTTGTCTTAATTAAAAAACGCACAATCAAAACATCTAACACTTTTCCATAGGGATTAAAATAAATTTAAACAATTTTTGGTGGCCAACTTTGTTTTTACTTATTAATCTTGCATTTATATCACAATTGATGGATGCTGAAGTACACATCATGAAGAATTTTTCGAGATAAAAACTTTTATACACAAATCATCTTTAATCCTTCACATGCCTTTTAAAAATAAATACAGCAATCTGTGTCCCTATGTTGGAGGAGTACCATTAAAATGCTAATTTTTGAATAGACAATTATAGTCAGTTCTAGGGATGCACTGATACTGATACTGGTATCGGGTATTAGGGTTGATTCTTATGTACTGTATCTGTATTGGTTAAAGTTAAGAAATAGCATTAACTGATACTTCAAAATGTGGAAACTCTGCAATAATTTCACAGAAATAATTTAAACTTAAAATTTTTGTTTTGTGAACCTTTCGATTAAAATTGTATCTTTTATCTAATTCACCATCATTTGTTGTAACAAGCAGTGAAGAAAAAAAACCTCTCTTCCAATTTATTATATATGTTTGTGTGGTAGAAGTATCAGTATTGGTATTCGGTATTGACAAGCAATATTTATGATTGACGGGTTTTTCCCCACTAAACCTGATGCAGAAATTATTTACCTGCACTGATCTAACAGCCACTTGTGCTCCCAACAAAGTTTCTGTATCAGTATCTGAACAGAATGTTATTTATATCTCATGTAGTCATGTTTCTTTCTGCTCATATACTAGGCTACAGCATTCTCTACAGTAGATGTCATGTTTTAAAAGACTGGTAGTCAGTTAACGGGCGAAGTCCTGCAATGTCACTGGTACCCGTTTCAAGATGGAAAAAATACAATTAGCCTACACAGTTCCTTTGCTATAACGCGGTCCACCCTTTGCTGCTTCGCAGATTTTTTTAATGGCACAGTTTAAATGTTTTCTTTACAGCGCACAATGCGCATTGTGTTCTGCGTCCTACAGTAAATGATTGTATGCAGTTGTGAATCTCCTCCTGTTATGTCTCCTGCGCTTGCCAAATTGATCATGTCTGGTTATAATAATCTTCTCATCCAGACAGAAAAGCAGCACAAACGACTGCCCATAGTTATGTTCCTCACTAGGACAAGACACCTGTTCCGAGACCGTTAGTGGAGAAAGACGCACCTGATATCGCAAGGGCGGAGAGACCGTATTGCGTATTAATACTTTTATGTTTGAAATGTAGGCTACTAATGTTTGAGTATTAAAACTAGTGAGAAATTTGAGTAAATGTTAGTGTATGTCTGAGAAAAGTGTAAAAAAGTGTGTGACGAGGGGTTTTACAGCCTTAAAACATAATAACTTTGGAAAAAATCAAAAAGGAAAATAACATGATCCATTAGTGTAAGTAAATTATAGTGCAGTGAGTTATTTGTCTTTCGTTATTGAATACTGATGCTGAAAATTATATTATGCAGAAACAAAACCTTGTCCACAGTCCCTGGAATTACCTTGATTTCTCATTTCTGAATCATTGAAAGCACTGGATGGATAGCGACAGCATTACGTCATCAGCGCAACTTCAAGAAAAATTCCCTCCTGCTCCTTCCATCAAAACAACATAACATTTTCCTCTTTGGTACTCATAAACAAAACATCATAACAACAATATTGTCTCACTTCCAGTCTGCTAGCAATAAATAAGCATCCCACCGGAGCCGTGAAATTTATTTTGTTTTTTTTTCCACCTGAAGCATCTTTATGCAGATCATCCACAGGTAGCTGCCCTATTGGAGGACTGTCATTTGTAAGTTAAATTTAAAGTTTCTCCACACAGAATGGTGTTGGGGTTACAAAAGGACCGCGTTTTATTGTTGTGCATTCATCTGGTGCGAGTACATATTACGTCCAACATTGTTCTTTGTGTTACAGTATGGATTTTAATAATTCTTCCCAACCAACAACCTTGTTGGTGATGTTTAAAAAACAGTTAAACCTATGCATTTTAACTTATATTGATTTACTAAAGATGCTATTTTTACCAAGTTTATACATTGCAGTGCATATTGTAATGAAACATGAAACGAATGAATACTTAGAGGCTAAAAAAATTTTTAATAACTGTCCCCAGCAATCCTCAAACCACATTCAAGTTTATAATTATCGTCCCGAGAAATTTTAAAAACAAACTGACGCCCTTGGTCCCTGGGTGCAGCGAACCAGGCAACCCAACAGCTGGAGTGATGTTCTTATTGTAACTACAACCTAGATAAACTAGATTTTGCTATCATGATTATGTTCCATGCAACCTTTAAAGTCCACATTTTATCTAAAGCCAGTCAAAAAGACTGTTGTTTAAAGAAAATTTTCATGTGGCCTAATTTTTTGTTATATTATGTAAAGTTATAGCGGAGTTGACGGATTTGCAGAGTAAAGGCCAGTAATTCAAAGGAGAAAGGTGAGTACTGGTACGTTCATTTCCAGCCCCAGAATGCCTGAAATAGAAAAGGGAAGAGTGCCTTATTTGGAATGAGAAGAGCCTGTAACCTTTTCCGGCCAAACTTCTGATTCCGTCACTTCCATCTTTCTCTTGGTTGGAAGGATAATTGTTCGGCTCCAGCTATAGTTTTGTCTACCTGGAGGTTACACATAGGCAGGCTATGGTCTCTAGACCAGGAGTTTTAGATTACTGTAGTTTATCATTTTGGATAAACTTCGACATATTAATAGAGAAAACAAGCAAACTTTCAGTATAGAGGAAAGCTCCTGTATTTGTTTGGGGGGTTTTTTATAGAAGGAGACTGTCTTGCAGAAATTTTAAGAGTTAGAGAAACAGGTGTGGGAATATGTTAATGTAAAAATAGTCACACTACAATCTGTCAGTTATTGAAAGGTGGTGGAAAACACTGCACACAAAGCTGGTAGCAGCATCATATTTCTTCAAGAGCAACAAGGAAGCTGGTCAGAAAGGATGGGAAGAAAAGTGTTACTAAATAAAGGTATTTTATTTGAGGCTGCAAAACACTTGAAATCAGGTTCAAAGTTCACTTTCCAGCAGGACAGCAACCCTTAACATGCAGCCACAGCCACAATGTAACGGTTTAAATCTAACTTGTAGAAAGGCCCAGTCAAAGTCCAGTTCTCTGGCCTCTAAATTAATGTATGTTTGTGTGTGAATATAAGAAAAAACACATTTCAAATTAGTTACATTAAGCCAAGCAAGTCATGCCATGATTACACTGAACAAGTACAGGTGGTTAAACATTATGTTTTCACTTTCCATTTTACAATAACTACAGTTTAAAGTTAATACTTCAACAGGTAAAAAATATGTAATTGATATAGAGTGCAGGAACAAAGAAAGATACTTAAAAGAAAAATCTTTCTATAAACTCATTAAATGTATGCTAAAGTTATTTGAGTTCATGCATGTTGGAAAATTAAAACATTCCTATTTGTCTTACTTTGTTTCAAGACGTATATTCTGTTCAACCACAATAGCAGCCTGTCACTGAGAGTCCCACTTGTACTTGAACACTCACCTAACTGTGAGCCTCAGACCTGTTCACGTTCTTCTTAAGTTTCACCCACCTTGATATTTAACTGTCAGTGGGTGGTCCAGCTAGTACTAAAAACAAATCCCCTACCCTCCAAACAGGCATATTGAGAAATGAAGTCTCTGTTTATCCAATGTCACAGCCAAAGCTTCCTACTTCTTTAGCATTTTATGTCTTTTGTATTTTAGTGGAGGGAAAGGATAAGGGTTTGGCTACATGGGAGGAATAGATCATTCAGGGAAACAGCCCCTCATCCAGGCCTCAGGACCACCTAACCTGTGGCTTCTATTCCTGACCTCATAATGTGTCTGTGGGAGGAGGAGGGGTATTACCTTTTTCGCCGACAGTGCTTTCCCATATTCCCTGACCCCACAAAGACGTTACAGTGGGCAAACATAAAGCGGCGCTTCATGAAGCCTGAGCTTATCTGCGCCCTGAAAGTATGTGAGACATGCCTGGGAACAAAAAGCCGTCTCTCAGCCTGGGAGGAGGGCCAGGGAGATCTCTTTCAGCAGCCACAGATTGCCCTGTGTTTTCTTAATTGACAGACTCCGGCCACATTTGATAGAAATGACATGCAGCTGGCGGGGAGCCCCGGCCTTCCAGGTAGACCACCTGTCAGCAGGAAAATTGTCTTCAATCTATTTCATAAAAAAAAAAGTTTGATGGAGGTCTCTCAGACTGCGTCAGATACTGAACTGTGGTAGGTTCACCTTTCTCTGGGTTACACCTGTGTGGGAAAAGTTGGTGATCCCAGAGACTGAGAAGAAGTGTCTTGGGGGGGGGGTTACTTTCTAGCAAGACAACCATAAACATAAAGCCAGAACTACAATGGAATGGTGTAGATCAAAGCTTATACATTTATTTTAATAGTTCAATCAAAGTCTAAAATGTAATCCAGAATTTGTGGTAAGATTTGAAAATGGATGCTCACTGTCTAATCAAAGTAAAGTTAAGGTATTTTACGAAGCAGCTAGAGAAATATCCAAAAGACTTGCATCTGTAATTGCAGTTTATTCCATAAAACATTGTTGGTTTAAGGATCTGAACGTAAATGCCATGTATAAAAAACATATAAGATTGATTTTTTTGTCCTCCTTAAAATTATGCTCTAGTTTATCTTAGTCTCAAAATCCAAAAAATATACAGTTAAGTGTATTGTTGAATCATGAAAAATTGTTACTAAAGTTCAAAGGGTATGAATACTTCTGCAAAGCACTGTATAAATGTATTCCACTGTGAGGAAAGCATGTCCTCCACTGGCTAGATATAGTAGTGCACCCAGTGCGATTACACACCATGGACATGTTCACATTTATTTATTTTATTTTATTTTATTTGCCTGTGCCTTCTAAGAAACCTTTATTTGAATGAACTAAAATCTATATAATTTCAGCAAAAATAAGGATATTTTTTCTTTCTTTAAATACTAATTGTTTTTCGAGACACTACTGACTCTTTCCTGGTCAGTTAAAGTATGACTCAGTCATAAAATATCAGCTTACATTGATTTAAGATCTCACCAGTTAAGATAAATATAAACTGCAGATATCCCACATGGAATAAAGGCAATTTTGGGATAGGATTATTTGCCATGACACACTAACGTTCATTTTATAGGCAGTTGTTGCTTATAAGACTTTGATGTCCTTTTCAACTACAGTTACAAGAAGGGTGAATTAGAATTGAAAACTCAAAATCATATCTCATTACATATATATCTTATTTGCCTACTGGCATGAAATTCCAACCAGACTATTAGTTTAATTAGTACCTATTAGTACCTAAGTAATACAAATCGTAATACAGTGAGGTTTGGCGATGACAGCATTATGATTCGGGGTCGTCTTTCTGCATATGTTACTATACATACAGAGGCATTCAATATATACAGTCAGTCACCACAAAGCATCTGTGCTTGGGGCATCTAATTGGTGAGCAAAAGCTCTGTATACAGTATCACTATTCTGAAACAAATTATTCTTTAGCTAAATAATGAATAAATAAAATAAAGCTGCTATATTGTCACCAAGTCATGAGGTGTATCGAACATCTGATTATCTACTGAAAGAAATAAAGAACTTAAAGATCAAACTGCAATGAACAGTGCCAAATATTTTTTACATACGCGGGACAATTTAAAGACTAAAAACTTTTAGTCACTCAAAGTGATAGGTGATATGTCTGTAATGATAAATAATATAAACTACCAAAATCCATTTGTCAAAGAGTCGTGTGTGCATATAGAGCATAGGCCATAGGCCATATGGCATCCACCTCTCAGGTCCCCATCCACAATTCCACCCAAGAATACTTCCCCATCCGGTGTAGAAAAAAATGGATTTCAGGGTACCAAACAGTGGCAGTCTCCTGAGGATATTAGTGGTGCATAAAAGTGAGGGGTGTGAGATCCAAGCTCAATTTAGACATGTAGAGCTTTACATTGTGGGGTGGGGAAGCTATACACTTATCTGGTGAAACAGGCTGTCAGGGATGGGTTGAGCCTCATATCAAGCGGCCTTCACTTGCTATTATATATATATATATATATATATACATTTTATTATTTTAATTACATTCTAGCACTATAGAGTATGGACTCAGTTTGTCAATGGGGTTTGGGGATGGGGTAAGATCACTGGTTTACAAATTTGTAGTTATGCACAAATTGACCAATACAAACACATTTTGAACTATGAATCGCATTTATTTTGTCAGTGACCATACCCTATATGGGGAGCCTAAGTCTCATCCACTTGCAGTCGGCCCGTGGGTCCCCTGTCCAAAAAAATTATGAATGTGTAAAAGTTATTTTCTGGTCCGCTTTGTATTACCTTCTGAATCACACATATGATATACCTTAATTTAAATGTTAATTAATTATGTGCATTTCGACTTTGTTAAGTGATTTGGGACTTATTTGGTTGTAAAAATTCACAATTAAAATGCCTACAAATTAGAAGTCAGAAGTCGTAAATATGACTTCACTGAGCTAAAGCTAGCTAGCACTACCTGGAATGTAAAACACTCACCGACACCCTATAGAGCTTCTACACCATGGTGGCTGTCTTTCCACCAACTATTTCTCCCCCAGCATGGGTGTCACTTTCCAAATGGCCAAATTTTTAGAGGTTTTCTCCGCTTTTAATGCATTCCTTCGTCCTAGAGGCTTCTGCCCTTTGTCTCCTTCTTCAATTGTAATCCAGTAAGTATTTTTACTCGAAACATAAAGTAACTTTTGCCGCTGTTCAAAAATCAGCGCTTTCTCTGCATCAAAATGTGTCTTTAAAATTGACGGACATCATAAGCTCAAACCATTTGAAATGCAATCTACCGATTTTACCGCTCCTGTGACTCTCATTCATTTTTTCTTTGGCAGTAGAGGATCCATGGACTGGAAGTGGAAGCGCGTGACTTAGGCTCCTTATTAGGGTTTGGACTTTGACTAGGCCTTTCTAATACAAGAATATTTTTTAATCTAAATCCACCCATATGTGTACAGTCATTGTCCCGCTGCTGGATGAGCCCTCACGCTAGTCATGTAATGAAATTAAAATCAAAGCAAAAAAAAAGATTAACAGAAAAAGGATTAATTATTTGTTGTTGTTTACTTAATATTCACAATTTTTAAAAGATTTTAAGTTGCAGGTAAAAGTATTGACTTAAAATAAAAATAAAATCTCTACCTGCCTGTAAAAAAGGGCCAGATTTGTATCAATCTGGAATTACAGTCAGGAACCACATAAATTCATTCAGAATGATCCTCTGGGTGTGCTTTGGAAACACTTGATCAAAATTGTAACTCTGTCTGCTTGTTTAGGGTAAGATGAATTCCCACTTCAGTCTCAAGTTTTTTTGTGGCCTCTAACACGTTTTCTTGTAGGATTGTCTCCTATCTTACTCCATCCATTTTCCCATCATGCTGGAGACCAACATCCCCACAGTATGATGCTGCTTCCACCATGTTTCTCAATGGGGACGGTGTGTTTAGGGTGACTTGCAAATTTGACAAATAGCTGTCCAGTTGAAATATCCTTCCACCTGGTCTGTGGATAACATTAGCATCTCAATTTGTCAGATTGGTAGCATTATTTGACAAAAAATAGTATTTAAACAACAAATAATGTTCTCAAACTAATAAAATATGCTCTTGAATACTGTCAAAAAATGTACCCCCATAATAATGGTAATAATTCTAATTTGGAAGGGTCATATTGCATGCGATTTAGCCAAATGTCGCACTTTTACTCTCTTCATTCCTTTTAGGTCGGTGGCCATATCTTAGTAGCTTTGCAGCTTGGAAATAGTAAACGGTTTCAAGCTGGTGATTGTTCAATAACCTAACCCTGCTTTAAACTCCTCGACTACTTTATTCCTGTCTTTTTTTGGTGTGCTTTCTTGTCATCAGGATGTTGTATGTTCACTAATGTTCACTTACATACCTCTGAGGCCTTCACATGAGAGCTGAACATATGGAATTTAGAAGAAAGTTGATTAAACTTGACTTCATTCAGGGGTGTTCAAGTATAAAAGGGGTTGAACAAAAACGCATACTGCACTTTTCAAATTTTCCTTTCTAGAATTAAATGTAAACGTATCATTTACCTTCCACCTCACAGCTGTGCACAACTTTGTGCTGATTTATTAAGTAATATCCTATTAAAACACTTCAAAGTTTTTGGTTGTTACATGACAAAACGTGAAAAAGTTTAGGGGCAACAAATTGTAGCCTACATCTACACTGTGAGGGTTTAAATCACACTTCTATATATATAATTGCTCATTTTAACAGTGATAGAGTTTGAGACTGAAGGACACTGGGGAGATGCTCCTGTGTTGTAAATGATTTATACCCTGGTCTATGAGGTACTGTTTTTGGTGTCAGCAGTCTGCATCAGTATCATTTTACAGTACAATCTCACATGAGTGAAATTGCTCCAGTGTCAACTGAACAAGTGTTAGATTCTTTACAAACCTCAGCATCAGCAGAAACCAGATTTAAGAATAACATATATTTTTGTGGTCATTTATTTTATTTTTCTTTGCTTTTGTTACTGCAGAAGTAGGTTCTATTTAAAACATGTACCACCATGGATACTATTTTTTATTTATTTTCGTAATCAGCAATAACAACATTTACACATCAGCTGCTACTTTTAGATACATAAACAAAAAACACTGTTCAAAAGGAATCTTTCATTAGCATGAACTAAATACCAAATGTACATGCTAGTGAATGTACATGCAGTGCAAAGAGTTCAAGTAACACTTTATAGGTTATAATACTTTTACATAGGTACACAGCATGGGAACCTAACTTCTTTTGCAATGGAGAGTTAGTCATAACTATTTGTACCATAAAAATCCAAGATGTTTATGACAATGACGTAATGGTGTTGGTATAACAACGGTCAGATAAAATTTACTTTAAACCACTCACATTTTAAATACAAAGCATACTTTTCATACATTCAGAAGTGGCTAAACTTGTTTTAAAAAGTTAGTAAACACTTAAAAATAACATCCGAAAAAGGTCGAACTATGAAAATAAAATATCTTACATTTGAAAAGCAAAATTCAAGAAAATGATGTATTGGTGGTGGGATAACAACTCTCAGAAGTGTAGAATTACTTTAAACCACTCACATTTTAAATATAGACCATACTTTTTATACATTCAGATGTAGCAAAACTTGTTTTAAAGAGGAAACACTTAAAATAATGTAATAAAAGCTAAATTCAAGATCACTACATAGATATAAGGAATGCAAAACCATCATCATTTTAAAACACAATATTATACATTTAATTTGTCAGTAATACAAAAAAGACACAAAATATAATTTGTATAAAAATACAAAGAAATAAGCATAAAACATCAAATAACATGTAGATCATGATGGACTGTACAAGTAAAAGCTATATTAAAAAGATAAAAGTCATTAAGATCAAATAAATGCAATAGAATCAATAAAACATTAAAATTACTTAAAATTTGTTGAAGAAAAAAAGACAGTTACTAAACTGCAGACAGAAGACAAAAAGAAAAAGAAAAAGTAAGAAAAAAAAACAGCAGTCTTAAATGTTGAATATGGAACAATTTCATAAAAAGCTATATATTTTAAAAAATAATAATACCTCTGGAGAGTTTATATGGGTGCAGAATGAAAGTACAGCATTTCCTTAAAAATTATGTTTGAATTAAAATATAATAAAGCATACATTTTAACGGGCACAACAATAATGTTTTGTTTACTGTACATCTTCAAGCTAATAGCTGCTGCCATTGCGTGTTGTCTCTACAGTAAAAAAAACCCTTGTTGGGTGAACATAATAAAATTATGTAAATCATTTCCACCCCACGTATTTGGTTCAATTCAGCAATTAAGAATTTTGTTGAGTGAACTAAATGTAAACATGTCGGTTGCTATAAGGCACAAAAAAACATCAGGGGATGGGATACAAACTCGCACTAACCACTTTGCTACACAATCACTCAGAAAACTTGTCTATAATAACATCAATCAGTTCATTTCCAGTGTTAACTGAACATGATTATAATTATTTCAGTAGTGCAATTCCTTCAGTTTTTTTTTCAAAAAAAAAAGGAAATTGGCAGTTCTTTATAATATTATAATACATTTCAGTTAACACTGGGAATGAAGTCATATATATTATTATATACAAAGTTTCTTAGTTATTTTCTAGCAAAGTGGTTAGTGCAGATGCTCAGAAAAAAGGGGCCCTTTTCTGAGTTTGCGTCCAATGCCCTGCATTTTATTTCTGTGCCTTATAGCAACCTAAAAATATTAGGTTGACCCAACGTGTTTACATGTAGTAAACAAAATTCTTTACTGCTAAATCAACCCAAATCAGTTGGGTGGAAATTACTTAGGCCGTTTTCACATGTGTGGCCGTACCAGAAAACGGCCAGAGAAAATGCTCATTTTTTCTGTTCACATGGCACGGATCTCTGCCCGTATTGGGATCCAGTCTTTTACTACAAATAAACAGCAGGTGGCGGCATACAAATAAGTCTTAGTTCTCCAACAAACAAGGGAGTGAGAAGTACCGACGTCATAAAACGAGCGACAGCCTAGAATGTAAACAAACTGGTCTACTGGTCAGCTGCTACCTGAAGCCATCTACAGGGTGAGTGTTGTAGTAAACCCGCCGTTTTGTAACCTGCTGTGTTGCTGTGGGATGCTTGAATCGTGTTGTTTTGGTATTTGTATGGTCGCGAGGTGATTCTGTAATTTCGGCCGGCGATGTCGTCATTTCCGCATGGAGCGCGTCTATTGTCTTGAGTACGGCCAGAGTACGGGTTGTGTTCACATGATACGTGGCCGCCCGTACCTGGACTCGGATACTACCTCCAAGGAAGGTCTCTCTGGCCGTATTCTGGCACGGTCCAGTCTGTGTTCATATGGTACGAAATAAGTGGATTTTGACCAAATACCGTACCCGAGTACGGACTCCCGTACCATGTGAAAGCGCCCTTAGATCCATGATTCTCAAACTGTGGTACGTGCACCACTAGTGGTACTTAAGCTCTCCCAAGTGGTAGTTGGAGGGAAGGTCAAAATATTTTTTTTAAAACAAAATTAATTCAAAAGTGTATAATTTACACATAGTGTGGTTTTGGATGGCAACAATTATCAATAAATAATCCTTATTAGGAGTAAATAAGCCTCCTTTGTTAATAAGGGTAAGCCTTCTCTACCGTATGTTTAGGTTGGTCATGAGCGTGGTACTTGGAGAGCTTGACATTTTCTCAGGTGGTACCCACTGTAAAAAGTTTGAGCAATACTGACTTAGATAATTTTATGTTTTATGTTCACCCAACAAGTTTTTTTTTGTGTGTTTTTTTTACTGTATGGTCAAAACCTAGCTGCTGGTACTGGGGAATATGGTGGAGTCGGCAAGTCAAGCAGCTGCTTCGGAGCACCGGAGATATTGTTATCTCGAAAGAAGAGTGTCCGTAGAAGAGCAGAAACTAGAGTAAATTTAGGTGAAGCCTACACTAGATGGACCTATATAAAACATTTCCAAAGCGTCAAACACAAGAGGAAACGGTGACTTTCCCCCTGCATCGTAACTAACCTCACTTACTTACTAACTTGGCTAATGTTGCCTGTCAGTTAAACTTCTTCATTGTACATTCCTCACTTGACATGGTTCAGGCTAATCACTGGACGTATCGGCATCGAACCTGGCTGTACAACGGATGGAATGATTCTTCTATTGCTGCAACTACAACCTAGACACACTAGATTTCACTATCATGTTTGTGTTCCACATCCAAAGTTAAAGTGACCTTATGCCTTCAAAAAGCTGATCAAAAAGGAAAGGGAAGAACATATTGTTACACTGTTTTTCAATTTTATCATTAGATATTAACAAAAGCAGGAACTGTTATGTTGACACCTTCTCTTGATATATGATGGTCAGTTCAATTCAATTCAGTTAAAATTTAACGGTCTCATTTATTGGTGGTTTTATAAATTTTTCTGTGTTCTCTGTTACGAAAGAATGCCATTTGTTTTGGTTTGCGTGAAAAAATTCACTTACGCTTTCCTTGGTGTATTCCAGTTTAGCATGGCAGTGGGTGGAGAAAAACAGCAGGATTTAGGGGCTTGCTCATCAAGATTAATGACATGCATACGTTTCTGTCCTGTGATTGGCTAACTGAAACACAACTCATACCATCTCCCTTTACTATAATTTCAGAAATGTTTAATGTGAAACAAAAATCATGCTGGTATTTGGCCTTAGATGGAGTTTACCACCCGGTTTAGGCTGCATTCCCAAACAAGACTGTACTGGCCTCACACTGAGCCTGTATCAGGAGGATTCCGCCTCCAGAGCTACACCGGGCAAGCTTTTGTACGCCACATGCCTGCCAGTATTTAGGGATTCAACGCTGCTCTCTTCACTACTGAGGTAAACCTTATTTGTTTCCTTTCCTCTGCTTAGTAATATGCTTAAATTCAGCTAAGTCATCTTGTCTGATCTCCTGTTACAGTCCGTTCGGATCAAGTGCCCCACGACCACCACCATCTGCAACCCGCTTTCAAGCGGGGAGCCTCACAGTAAGTAGACCGGGACATTAAACTGCCGGGAGATTTAGCTGCTGATATTCAAACTCGTGATTGAAGTGTAGGTTAGGTTTGAGGATAGTTAAACAAGCTACATCTCATGCTCAAAGTGATTACACAAATCACTAACCAAGCATCGGATTTGGCTGGTGTCCCAAAAACAACTTCCAACCATTTCTTCTTCCGCTCCTCTTCCGTGGGTAAAAAAAATGTAGCATTGATGTCTTATCTGCACACATACCAAACATGTTCTGCCATGTTGTAGAGTGGCTAATTGTTAACTTCTCATAGGTACTGCTCACTTCTGCTCCCTGGTCAAAATAATGCTGCATTCCTATGGGAGTTCCCAAGACAGATGACTTTAGAAGGACAGGCTTTTTTAGGCACAGAAGCTTTCTGGTCTATTTTCTTTCTGTAACCGATGCAAGGAATTGAGTTTGGAGAAAGACAATTTATAAGAAAAACATGTATTAATAAGTTCAGTTATGTGCAATCCAAACCGGTCTAAATATAGTTTATGTCAGTCGCATTCATTCAAATACAATCCAGTCATACAACTACATTCAGATCCTGGGGCATACAATAAAATTGAATCAATTTAAGTCAGTTTATCATGATACCAATTTGTAACATTTCAGTGCAAACCTAGTTTTTTAGCATTACCTAAATGGACTGTTTCCTTATCACACCCATTCTGAGAAGTTGCTAGGAAAAATTTGTTTCTGTGTGATGTCATAAGTATGTCCCAGAAAATGTTGAAGGTATTAGTTATTCATTTTAGCAATTTATTTTTAAACTGCGTTTAGTTCTCAACTAAGCTAAATGCAAATGTTATTTAAATTACCGTGAAGGAATTTAGGTACACTTTACTTTGCATAATTATTTATTTCAGTCACAATGGAAGGTTTTTGAGCATGAATGACATGCTTAAGGTTATCTCTCAATCAGATTTAAACTCATACTAAAAGCTTCATTTTGCCACCCCATTCAGAGGTGGCGTTAATGGTGAGCTTTGAATCATTATGCTTCTGCATTGCCTAAATGCTCTTGAGCTTTAGGTCAGAAACTAATGGTCAGAGTGGATTTTCTACTAGACACCAGAATTCAAGGTTCCATCAGTTTCGACAAGTGGTTCAGGACCTGAAACAGACAACTGTCCCCCAGACCATTACACTACTACCACCATGTTTGACTGCAGGTATAATGTTCTTTTTTTGAAACAGTGTATTGTGGCAGACATAATAGGACCTTTTAACTTTTTCGTCATCAGTTCACAAAATATTTTTCCCAAAAGTCTTTACTGTCATTAAGGTTTTTCGGCAAATATGAGACAAAACTTTTTTTGTTTATCTTTGAATCATAAACATGACATGTCAGTGTAAATTTGGAATAACAACAATGGTATGACATCTGCTCCTAGGAAGATTCACCACTATATCATGTTTTTTTATTATTATTTTGTAGATCATGACTCGCTGCTCACTGTGGTTTGCAGGAGTCCCAAAGCCTTTTAAATAGCTTTCTAACCCCTTTTTAACTGAAAACGCTTTTAATAAGGACAGACAAATAAAACTCCTTGTTCCACCGCATAGACATTATTCTCAAGGTTATTTCACACTCAAGATTCACCATAACGTGAAATACCGTGTGCCCTTTCACTGTTCTTCTCCTAGCTTTTATTTCTCCCACATGCGTAATAAAGGCATTGCTGGCCAAAACATTGGTCACAATTCCCCCTTCTGCTGCTCTATAGATGCTGGTCCGTTAATGAAGTAACAACAAATTGGGCCGCGCACTAATTTGGAGTGGCGTTTCTTGGCCCCTCTTGGCCCGTAGAGATGTGTTTCATTTTCTCTTTTCAGTGATTCAGTCATGTGGATTTACGCATGGACGCTTCTGTCTCCCCTGATCGTTGTGCTAATGGAAACTTCGTTAATGTCATTAATCTGTGGGCTGAGACTTGTAGCAAACATATTTTTCTGTTTGTGTTCCATTTGTTAGATAACACTAAAAGCTTCCTCTATGTGAGTCTTTATAGAGAATTTTACATAAGGGACAGCATGGTGATATTAGGATCTGTAGTAGTTGAAATCGTAGCCTAGACTATGTCAAGTAACAAGTTTGATTTCTAATATAGAAATCTAAATCTATGCAGATGATCTATTATTTTAGGTATAGAAATACTGTAATGTTCAAGCACCTAAACCGGTGTGCTCCTCTTAAATCTGATTGTCGCCTCCTTACAAAGAAAAATATGAGACAACCGTGCATCTTACAGCGTCCACAAAGCATAACAAGATGTGATCTGTGATTATACCAGAACACTGAACTCTGATCTCTGCTGCCTGGAGGACACAGGTTCAACAGTTACTTACAGTTTAGCAGCCCAGATTAGTAAGAGGGCAAAACGCTCCTGCCAAGAAGAATCCTCATCATGCTTGTACTGAGTACGTATTCTCTATTAGGATGCTGCTGTGTTCATGCTGTTGCCAAACATGGACTCTCAGAGTCAGGTTAATGTTAAGACAGATATGGGAGGATGAAGGTCACTTTCTTTAATACTGGGACAAAAATACAAGTAATATGTAAGCTTTTACCACATGAAGACCTCATTGTGAATAATCTGATTCATGGAGAAGATGCAGAGGCTTTGCATGACAAAATATGTTCTTAGTGTGACTAAGAACAAGTTAGCCATGTTCACAACATGCCTTTTTGGACTTTTATGAAATTATCAGGCATCTACCTTGCAAAAGTATCAGTAATCTTTAAATCTCCATCCTGTTTTATACCGTTACAACTGTAATCATTAAGACATTTAATATTCATGTAGTAGACCAACAAAAGGTTGTCAAGTGGGATGAAAAAAAACAACAACAAAAATTTTGCAAATAAAATCTGAAACAGGAAAAAAAAACATTGAATGGAAACTTTGTGAAATTGCACTTAGATTTTTCACCAACATGGAAAAAGGTGATCTTTTTGTCTTTAGATGTGTCTTTAGATGTACAAACATACGTTTTGCTGAGGCCATATTTTTTGTGCCTTGTAACCCTGGATTAAATACGTCCATGTGGGATATGTAATACAAGCTTTCAGTCAAAGCTCACTTTAAGATAGCTGTGAAATTACTTAAAGAGTGCAACCAATACAGCGGCATCCATGGCTATCTTCTAGAAACTTATGTAGACCCATTATTTCCTAAGACAGAACCTGCTCTATCTCTACTGTACGTCTTTTCCTGTACTCTATTTCAACACTGTCAACCCCGAAAAATCCTGACTAGTCATCTTCCTTCTAAATAGTTCATTGTTAGCTTTAATATCAACTGCATTATTATGTTCTCATTTATAGGTTTTGATCAAAGAATCTGCAAAATGCAGAAACATGAACGTAAAATCATAGGAAGACCGACATGCTGCCATTTTTCTGTTAACAACACTTGTACACTATTTTTATGTGATCCTGGTCAATTTATGGATTTCAAACAGTTTATTCTCACTTTTTTATGAAACCTCTAATAAATCAAAATCAAATTACCACAAATTCCCAAGATTTACAAGACAAAAAAACAAAAGCAGAAATATTCGTACTGTAGAGCTCTGTCGCTTTTTTTGTTTCACCAAAACAGCCATTCATTTTTTCTCTTTTGGAGCCATGCAGATGTATTGTTAGAAATCCGACAGGCTTAAAGGAGTTCTCATTTTCGGGGCTTCTCCTTTTATTAATGTTTGTTACTCTCAAGCAAATATGGTCCCATCCTTTGTGTTGTATGAAGCAAGAAAGGTTTACCACAAACAGGTCAACCGTGAAACCAATAATGTTTGCATATTTCTTAGATATAGTGTTGTTGGATGAATGAAATAGCGTCTTCAGAGGTATATACTATAATATAAACTATAGTATATAGTTTACACTATAGTTTTGTTTCCCCAGGTCTGTTGTAATTTAGGAAAAATGGTGTTTCATTGTTTTTACCTTTTCTTTGATTCTTTTTATCACTACTTGTATTGATTTAATCATTTAACTGCTTTGTTTTTATATTTCAGACAGCATTGTCATTGGTCTTAATGATTGTTATTCATGTGTTAATAATATTGTTGACTTATTTGCATTGTGATTATTTATATTTAAGTTGCTTATGGCTGAATCTTGCAGATCCCTTATTTTCCATCATCAATCACTCCACTCTGAGGCTTAAAATACAGCTGTGCTTGACATTATGTATAGCCCAGGCTTTCTAGAAAATGTGTTAGACCCTAACATTAGTGACCACCACAAAAAAGTTCATTATCGTCTACAAGAAGTATATCTCCACCTCTAAATTCTTTCTAAATGTAGTCTCACATTTTTTTAACATGTATGTTTAATAATGCAGATTTCATTTTAAATCCAACATTATTTCTTGCTTGGTTGATCGACACTTTGATGCCCGCACTAAAAAAGGCGCAGTAACATTGCCATTAGTTATGCTTCTCTGGTGAGCAAAAGATGGATCCTTAAGTCCCGGGATCCAATAACTTTGTATGTGAATGGTTGGAGGAGATAAACTGCATCACATAAATGAAATAACTGATGGAAGACGAAGGAGGGAAAGTCTCTTAATTAAAAATATGAAAATGAACAAAATCTCTGACTCAAATTTTAGGCCAAGCCGAACAGCCACAGTAATTCTCCCTTCGCCTTATATAAAGTTCATTTTAAAAACAGTGGGGTGAGACAAAACAAAGCCAGTTCAACTAAATTAGGATTATTTCCTAAAGCAAGATTTTACCAAGGCTGCAAATGTGTTATCTATAAAAACACAAAACAAGTCCATATATATATATATATATATATATATATATATATATATATATATATATACACACAGTTTTTACACTTATTCCTGCCATCTGTGTTTATGTAAAATTAGAAAAGAGAAGGGTACAAAGATCACTGAATAGTTTTATTCTCTAGAGGGTCTCAGTTTACCAGAGTGCAAAAGGCTGGGTGCAAACAGAAAGGTTGATTGTCTAATAACCCTCCGTAAAGAAAAACAATATTATTATGTTTATCAATGTCCCTCCGTCCAAAGTGTTTCTCCCAAAGGAGACAAATAAAGACGCATTGACTCTTTTTTTGATATAACATACAGTGCACTCATGCAATCATTGCACCTACAGACAGAACGTTCAAATAAAGCATGTCAACATCAAGTCTTTTCTGTTTCATTCAGGCAAAATGAATGAAATACAAACTTTTAATTTTACATTTCTGTAAGATAAAAATCACCCTTAATAAAGCTCCATTCGTCTCTCCATCTCTTAGCCATCAGTAGAAAAGAAAGCATCCCCACTGCATGAGCCTACCAACATCATGGTTCACTTTAGGGTTGTGTTCAGGCAGTTCAGTCAAGTAAGCCAAAAACGAATTAATCTCTTTCTTCTTGTACATCTTCTATAAAGGTTGTGGTGTATGATGAATTATAACTACTAAGAAATGCCTCTACCTGAGCTCTACAGCTCCCCAGAGTTACCATGGGCTTCTTGACTGCTTTTCTGAATCATGTCCTTGCCTGGCCTATCAGTTTGCCATTTTCCAGACAATGGAAGGAATAATGATCTGTTGAATGTTCAAACCTTGGATTTCATATATATGTGATAATTGTACCATGTATTATTTTCCATCCACTTTGGAAATATTTTAATTATGCACCATACTTTGTGTTGGTCAATGACATGTTTGCAGTTGTAATATTAAGAAGTATGAGAAAGTTTGCACACCTTTGCAAGGGTATATACCTACAGTTCATTTTCCCATCTTTCTTTATCCAAATAAATGACTGAAACGAGGACTTTCTTTAAAAAAAATCATGAATACTTAATGGTGATGCTGAATCAGCTAAATATTGGTGATCTTATTAGCATTTTCAAATATAAAGAGTGATGAGAGTTCTTGTTTTATTCTTGTTGCATGATCCAACAACCACAACAGATAAACATACCTCCCAGATCTCTGGACATCTTTACCATCAGCAAGGACGTTATATGCAGCCAGAGATTATATTTAGATTTATACATTGCTTTAATGAGTACCATATATTACATAAAGCCTGGAGCTAAAATGCATTATGAATGGAATGGACCAACTTCATTGCTGAGCCTTTGTATAAAATGATCAGCTGCTATTGATCAATAATTTAGACAAGTGCCAGATTATTGACAGGAAGACAAAATATGTTTGGCTGGCTATGTTTGAGAAATCCACCCTATACACTCAATCACTGGAACAGAAATTGCTTCATGGAATATCATATTGCGGCAATGTTTCTTTTCCCTCCTGCAGATCAATGCTAATTGAGGTCTTAGATGATGAATGTAGCCTGAAATGGTTTTTTTTAACCCACCAAGTGCTGCTCAGCAACAACTGGGGCCTTTTGGGCCTCTACAGAGAGACTTTTAGAAGCACAGAGGTGGCGTAAAAGAAAATAAGACTTTTTTTTTCATACGTCCAGAGGATAATATTAAATAGATCTAAATTCATGTGGTTTCAGATATCCTCAGATGTGCGTATCAAAAGCAACCATGCAATATAGGGACTAAAAATCATGTTTTCCTACTAAGAACTCCATGCAGACTCCTCTGAGGTACAGTAGTAAATTATGAAGATCAACACAGCCAAACAGAAGGATGCTGCTCGATCCCCGAAGCCCTGCAAACACAACCAACATGAACAGCACGCAGCAGATGGGGTAAACCATGCCATCATGTGGAAAATAGACCTGTTGTGTTGTCGCAGAGACAAGATTCAGTTGAGTCTGCCAAGTGGACTACCAGAGGAAACTGCAAGAAGCTGTGACAAGGGGGGAGTTTTAATTCTTGTACATTTGCTCAGTCAGATGATAACAAGAACTTTAAAGCTGATGTCATAGCCATCTAAACAAGTAGTTTACAAGATTCTTTCTTCCAAAACCCTGAAAATAAAATTTTATGAACTATTAGTGATGTATCTCTGCTATAAAACTGCATTATTTCAGTCATCAATTAAATTTTAAACCAGGGGAGACCCTTTAATAAACTAGAGACAAATATCTTGACTCGTTGCTGCCATCTTGTGTCTGTTTAGGTTTTAAATCAGAGATCTTCAGAATTTTGAAGAATCAGGTTTCTGCCTTTTATGTCAACATTTCTGACATTTTAAGTCTCCAATTTCAACTCAGTTCATCTCAATGTATTTGCATAGTGCCTAATTCACAAAAGAATGGCATTTCAATGTATTATTAAAAAAAACAGATCTAATTCATATCCAGAAATATATAATCAAAACAGTGTAATTTAACAATACAATTATAAAGCAGTAAGTTTATAATACAAATAGTAAAATGTGATACAATGCAATGTTTTATATGGAATTTTCCATTTTCTCACAAAGAATTGAGGTCTGTAATTTTAATTTCAGTTACACAATGCAAAAAAAAAAAAAAATCCAGAAAATCACAATGTATGATTTTTAAATATTCAATTTTAATTTATTGCATGACATCCATATTTGGTCGCCTACAAGCCAGCACGAATCCTGGCTAACACAGGCCTGTTAGTTTGACTATAAAAATATAATAATGGCTAGATCACAAGGTAAAGTGGAAAGAAATACAAGTTAGAGTTGTGATGTGAATGTGCTTATTTTATTTTGTTTGCAATTGTACTTTTCATTTCAAAACTTATTTGAGAGAGCTGAAGCTGAAGTGGCAAACCGAAACCTGAAAGAGCTGCAGAAACTCTGTATGGAGTGGGTCAAAATAGGAAAAAAGCAGAGGCTCAGCCTGAAGAAGGAAAAACTGACCCTATACATATTCTGGTGTTAAAGCAAGGTCCAGTCAAAATCCAGACCTAAATCCAAATAAGTATCTGCGCTAACACTAAAAAATACATGCAGACTGCCCTGCATCTTTTAGATATATTCCTGCTCCACCAAACATGATAAAAAAAGAGTACATTACTGTATCAGTATGCCATCAAGGACCAGCAGTGGGGACCACCTATATCGAAACAAATTCCCTAAAAATATAAAAACTAAAATACCTCTCAATTTTTAGACCACAGATTTAAAAAACAATTTAAAAAAGACTGATGAGTCAGTATACAAAAAAATATTTTCCTTTACAAATTACAGCAGAATAATACACACATTTTGGGGGTGATATTTTCTTATTTAATTGAACTGCTTACATAATTCATGTGCTGTATGACAAGAACAATAACTACTTAACACGTTCTTATAAAATCTATTCAGAGAATTAATTAGGAAAAGTCAAAATTAAATATTATTTTTTAAACAAGTGTTTAAGCTGTTTATATACAACAATATGAATTTAAGGGTCACTTCAATCACATAAAAAAACTACATATAATGATTCAGTTATTTCTGAGTGCTATTGATATGACAAAAAGTTTTTTTCATGAAACTGCAGACAATAGTAGCTATTAAAACCTTAAATAAATCATAACATATCTAATGTAGCAATGAAAGCCTTGGGAATGTTTTTTTTGTGCTTTGGATGAACGGACCCTTTCTGCTAGCGAACATGCAAAAGTCAAATGTTTAATTAAACTCAAACATTTTTAATGTTCCTAAATGAAACATAAAAGACCATTTGCAGCTTTTGCATTTTGTTTTAAACAAACAATAAAACAATATACTTTTGGTTAGAAATGCGCTCTTACGACATCAAGTGAATAAAAAGTGCAGTAATATGTTTGGACAAGAGGCAGCAAGGCTAAAAAACATACATTGCTTCATTCTTTAAGTCCTAAATTTAAACTTATTTTCAGTTAAATCCTAACTTCGTACTGTTAAAAACTTTCCAGTGAGTTTATCGCTTTTTTTATTTCACATCCACTTTTTTCTGAGATGTCAAATCATTTCTCCAAACAACGTGCATCATGTGATGACTATTTAAGTGACAGCTGTCAGTCGCCTGCAACGAAAGCAAGAAGCATCTGTAAAAACCATGTTAATGTAAACTGGTGTAAAAGATAAATAATAAAAAAATATGCAATCTTACCTCTTAGTTTGTGAACTTTGTTTTACCATGGGGCTAGATCTGGAGATTGATAAAAGGAGCGAACCCCAGCATATCCTGAAGAAGCACCAGAGCCCTCGGTAAAGGTGGCTCAACATCAATCACTACGTTGCGCTTCCGCAGAGGGTCCAGGCTGGACTCCGTCACGTTGTGACAGTGATTTACCCTCAGGGACTGCAGCTTTGGGCAATACTCTGCAAGAGTCCTTTGAGCATAAGGGTAATAGAGGATTTTATGAGTGGATGATCAAATGAGATGCTTTATTTGATTGAAAAAATTTAAGAAAAAGAAAGTTCTATTTAAAGCAGTAGATGAAAGTGCTGGGCTGGGATATGTTCAATGAAGATGCATTGAGAAAAACCCAAACACTCTTTAATGTGGGAAAAATATCAGATTTACCAACATTGTTAACATTTCAGTTTCCTGCTCATGTGAAATTCTTAATTACGCACTTTTGCAAACCAAAACTTTATTTCTTGTTTGTGGTTTCTGTAACATTCTGAATACTATATGCAGATCATTTAAAGCAAAGAACACTGGTACCTTTATTTCATTTCTAAAAGTATTTTTTAAATAGCTTTTTAATATTAACCAGACAGTTTAAAAATCCTAGATTCTGTTTAACCTACATTTAAAGGTAAATTATCTTAAATCAAATCCTATTTAGGGTAAACATAGATTATAAAAACTACTCCATTCATTAAGCATAATTAGGGTTTTTGTCCTTTCGAAATTTTCAAAGAGAAAACAAAATGGAAAACAAAAAATTTTCCATACTTATCCGGATCAGGAAATTAAAGCATATTCCTTGCCTTTCTGGAACCTGTAGGAACCCTATAGTCCAGAGGTTTCCCAGTCCAGTTCTTGAACTATCCTGTGACATTTAGATGCATCCCTTCTCCAGCACACTCGAATCTGCAGAGGCTTGGTGACAACCATTTATTTGATTCAAGTGTGTTGGAGAATCCATGCATCTAAGGTTACATGATAGTTTTCAAGGACTGGAGTTGGGCACCGAAACTGTAGATCCACCCTGAATCTGCTGGAATAAAATACACAGAAAAAACTATTTGGGGGAAATTCGCTTGACTATAGAAAGACTTATAGCTCTTTTATGACCTACTTGACACTTTTGAACAAGATAACTTAGCAGGTTTTAAAAGTATATAGTACATGTAATTTTTTTTCTATTTTTAGTTTTTTTTTAAACTAAAATATCATTTTTTTACTGAAAGAGAAAGATTGCCTAGTATTAAAAAGAATTTGAACTATTTAAGGATTTATAGAAAATAAAGAAAATAGGGGTGCAACGGTACAGGTAGCCCGGTCCTTACCTCGGTACTTGGGCCACGGTACAGTTCAGTACATGTTTTGTGCAGAAAGACTGCTTTTTTTTAATCCCAAAACATATATTTAATTTTGTTGGGAACAAAAGCAGAATGTCACAGTTAACTTAACCCGCCCACAGTTACAGACGTGGGCGGGTGAAAGCCGTGAGAATACAACATAAATAAGCTGTATGTCTCTCTGGGATTATGGTTCACACACAGGGCCGCAGTAACAGAATGTTTTCTATATTTTACCGGTTCTTTAAACGAGAGCGCCTCTGACCACCCTGACACAGGTGGCGGATAAATATTCTTCGTGTGCCCGCTGCTCAAAGGGCATTTGTGTGTTCATCAATGAATGGAGCGCAGCACATCTCCTCTTTGCTTCGCGCTCTAGCGCACCGCAAAAAGGAGATGAACACAGCGCAACCCGGCGCCCCTGAATGCTGGAGCCCGCCCGGGCAGAAAGCGCTCAAGTCGGGAGAAATTTAAGCAGCGGCTCAAACCAGGGCGGATTTCCGAAAAAAGCGCAACCGACCCGTGTACCTTTTTTCGCTCCTCACGGTGCTCCGTGATGCGTGCATTGTGGAGAAGAGGTCGTGTCTCTATGCCAACCAGCTACTGGAGCGGGGAACAGCGAGCTGGTTGTTGCACCTGTGTCTGGGGGCGCGGCGCAGTTTGGTAACGTTTGGGCCGGCAGTAACTAATTACCAGAACAAAATCAATAGCATGACCGAAGTCCCGCGGTACAGGAGGACGCATTGTCCCGTGCAGGGCTTACCGAACGGTCCGGTACTTTACCCTGTCCCGTTGCATCCCTAAAAGAAAATCAGGTAATCTAGTTAAAAGTTGAATGAGTAAACATTGTTTGCAGTGTTATTCAAAGGACTACGAAATTAGTAAAGATTATTTTACTGACATCAAAGCTCATGAGTAAACGTTGGATACAAATGAACTAATATAACTATCCTTTCCTATTATCTTACTTTTAAAGATACTGATCAATTCTATACAAGTTTTGGTCAAAGTAATAAAGAGGAGATGTGGGAGGGCCTAGGAGTCTAAATCTAAAACCCCTAAAAATTGAAAATAAAACAGTCTACTACTGTGTTAGGACAATCGGCTGGTAGGACATTTAATAGTCCACAAATCTGGCTTCTTTGCGCAGTGTTAAAGAAAGTTCACTGTTTAAAAACAAAAGTTATATTTTGTTTGTTATAGGTCATGTACAGCAAATATAAGGAATAAGGTGCTCTGGTCAGATAAGACCAAAATCATGCTTTTTAACCTACAGTTAACTAGCACAGCACATCACCCTGAATGCATCATCCCCAATAAGGATGCGCCATGCTCTGGGGATACTTTACTTCTGAAATGACCTAATTAGTTAAAACACTCTGCCCATGTGTAATTAATTCTTCTTTTTTTGTGAAGGCCTCAAAGGTTTGTTTAGGAATGATAGCAATCAAAAAAGGAAAGTGAAGAAGTACAGTTAAAAATGTGCCTCTAGTCATGGACCAAACAGAGCAGATATGTGGAAAGACTGAACCTTTGGGGACATTTCCAAAGTCTTAAATTTGGCAGTAAACTATCAATGCCCATCTCCATGAAAACGGTATCCCAGTGGTGAAACCTGTTGTGGCAGCATAATGCTGTGGGGATGATTCATTTCATCAGAGATAAGGAGGCTAGTCAGAGAAATTTGATTAAGATAAATACAAAACTATTCTGAGAGCAACCTTTAGATATACTTCAAATGACCTCACAGTGAGGCGGAAGTCCACCTTTCAGTGGCATAAAGACCTTAAAGATACATCCAGAGTTTAGATCGAGGAATACTAATCTTTTAAAATGGCTGAGTAGAAGTTCCAACCTAAAGCTATACAGAAATCTGGGACAAGACTTTAATATTGCCCTTCACAAAAACTCTCAATCCAGACTGACTGAGAAGAACAGCCAAGCTAGTAAAGACTAACCTCAGATTAACCTGTAATTGCAGCAATGGGTGGTTCTAAAAAGTATTGATTCAGTGGAGATGAATACAAATGCATGCTACACGATTTTTCTTCAACTTAACAAATTCATACCTCTTTGTAGTAATCTAAGAGGTAAAGTTCCAACAAATTACACAAAATGTTGTGGTTGTAACATGAAGCACAAGGAGTATGAAACAATTCTAAAAGGCATACCCAATTTTTCAAATTATTGGTCTGAAAAAGATATAGCTTGAACTAAAATGTTGTCAGTAACCAACATTGTTGCCTCTGCGATTATTAACTGTGTACGATTTTCTCCTTATATGTGTTTCTGTTTATGCATGTCTTATTATCCAAAGTGACTTTGAATTTGTAATAATAATGCAATTAATATTAAAAGTTACTAATATTAGTTACTAATGTTAATATGTGGCCACATTTAGAATCAATACATTACAAACCTGATGGACTGGTTCCTGACTCGCAGACAACCTGTCAGATCCAGCTGTTCCAGACCCCTGCAGTTCTTGGCCACCTCCTCCACCGACTCGTCTGAAATGTTGGCATTGACCGCCAACGAAAGCGACTTCAGCGCAGAACATTTTTTGGCCAGGTAGCAGATGGCGTCGTCCTTCAGCTGGCGACAGGCGGTGAGATCGATGGACCGAAGCCCCCCGCAGTGGTCAGCCAGGCTGCGCAGAGACAGGCAGTCCACCCACTCGCAGTGAGCCAGACCAAGATGCTGGAGATGCGTGCAGCTCAAGGACACAGCCACCAGGGAGTGGCGGGTAAGGGAGACACAGCCGCTCATGTCTACCCTCTGCAGATGCTGGTTCTGGCCGACAACAGGAAGCAGCTCCTTGTCTGTGACCCAGTCTGAACAGTTTTGAAGGAACAGGTTCTGGAGAACTTTATTTTCCTTCAACATTGCACAAAATGCTTCCTTTGGGATGCATGGTCCAATCTGTAAATATTAAAATAGAACACAGAGCTGAAATATTTTTGCAAACCTATACAGTGCCCCTTGATTATTCCACCTACATTGTCAAGTTAAAGCAACAAACTTGAATATATTTCAGTATGAATTTAGGCTGTAGATCAACACAAAGTAGTCGAATTGGATTTTGCATCTCGTGCAACTAAATGCAACTAAACCTTTTTCCTCTTGTTTACTGTGTCAAACTGTAAATAGGGCTTCTAATTGCTTTAATCAACAATCGGTATTCTCCTTGTCACTCTTCAATAAAGGCCAGATTTATGAAGAGTACAACTAATAGTTTTTCTGTAGCAGGAGTCTGCAACCTTTACAGTCCAAAGTGCCTCTTTTTTAAGTTTCTCTGGGGTTAGAAAACTTGTTCAGAGCCACAAATGTTACATGACCTTTTCAAAAAACGTCAACTTCACATTTTGATCTCTACTGTAGGAAAGACCCAACCTTTTATTTAAATTTTTAGGTTTTAAAGTAACTAAAAAAACATGCAATGTCTGCAAAAAGAGGATGGGTAAAAATTAAAATAAAAAACAAGTAATGTTTTGTTATAATAATATTTTGTATTAAAAATAATGTTGAATTATTTTATATCTCATATTTGTTGTCAATTGGATTGAAATTGTGCTGTTGTATAGATAATTTTCTGCTAAAAAATCCAAAAAGATATTCACCCTGTTTTTGCTTCTTTTTTTTTTATTCCAAAATCTAAAATTAGAAAATAAATGTTTTGAAATTACACATTTACATTAGTTGATATTTATCAGAAATAAGTTGTTCATTTCAGTGTTGTTCATTCAAAAGGTCGTGCAACAATTAAGACTCTGCACAAGTTATATTTAGCTGGATTGAAGGGAAAAATTGTGGTTTTTGGATTGCAAAGGTTCCCGACCTGTCGTATCAATAAAAATGGCTGAATATAAATGGGCGTCACACCTTTCAGATTACTATTAGGTGAAACTTTGAAAAACATACATGCCTTTCCCTTCCCCTTACATTTACAAATTTACTACAAGGCACTGTTCTTTATTTCCATCGTTACTTACGACGGAAAAGTTAAAGGTCCTGCAGTTGGCCAGATAGACTTGGACGAGGCTGTGGAACTGCTTGCTCACCCTCTGCAGGCTGACTATTTGCTGCAGCGGCAAATGGGACAAAATGTGTGGAACGAGTACATCCTCCCAGGGCAAGTCCAGAAGTTGACATCTGCAGGAGAACAAACCCTGTAAACAGTTGCACTTTGACTCTGCAAACGCTCAAACAAAATCAAATCAACGAATATGAGCACACAAGCAACGAGCTCCTTTAACACATTGGCACTAGGCGGTTTTGTGTTGGCCCTGGCGCTGCTGAATACAGTTAAATGAAATTGCGGGCTATAAATAAATGGGATGAACTACGTTTCAGGGGCTGTTGGTTATTTTTCGTACGCTTCCGCTATTAGCCGATGAGCTAGTCTGCCGGGGGGCCAGCAATTGCGCTGTTTTAAAAAAGATCTTAATTCATTTTAAAAGCCACTTACGTTAGCTCTCTGCCTTCTTCCTCCATCATGAACCAGCTGTGTTATACGCTGTTTTTCAGGACGAACTGTTCTTTACATTGACACCTAAGGAGCGTATTTTGCCTTAGCATCTTGGAAAGCGTTTGAGCTGAAACCCAAACCAGCGGCTGCATTCGCTGGCTATCGGAATAATTATGTCAACCAGGAAAAGTGCGCTAATCTTCTCACCGCAAATTACGCAATTTTGTAAAAGATAATCCGTTCGTGTACTACCACTGAAAAATACCCAATAAAGTGGTAACTGATTCAGAATTAATATATTTTTAGTTAATAGGCCAATTCGTGTGGTTAACGAAGTAGATGCACTTAAATGCTATTTATTTGTGAAAACATAATGAGCTGTTCCTTTCTAATAGATTAGATTTAAATTTATTTTCTTTTTCAAATCCGTAAATAGGTTTGTTACTGTTTAAAACAGTTACCAGGGAATAGTATCACTGTTCATAACATTTTACGGTGAACACTTGAACTCATCATACCTAGTGGGAGCAGTGGAAGGGGTATTATAACTATTATTTTTCCAATACCAGCTGATATCATGTTTATTCATTCAATCGGGGTGCTAAATATTATTTCTTCCTATTATCTGTTTCCTAAATTATTTTTTTAAAAACTCGACTGTTGGAGTCGACTGGTTAGTCCTGTTGTCTACTACGCTGGTAATTAAAAAGTAATTTAGATAGCAAAAATATAGTTTCTAGAATTCAATAAACAATTCAAACACTAGCACAGACATGCAACTTATTGAATAAATACAAAAATCTTCTAGAAATGTTAAAATGTTTATAAAAAATTGCCAAAAATTATAAAAAACTTGCATTTTTGTAAAATATTTTAATAAACAAGTATTTGTTTAAATTTTGTACATGTGAAAGTATAGGCACCAGTGATTAAATGACAATAAAATTACACATTTTTAAAATTTTTGATTGTAGTTGAATATTTTCATCTCATTATATAACTCAAAAATATGTCCCTATACTTGTAACAATGCCAGTAATATTTTAAATATATCAAGAATAATTAACTGTTCACTTAACCCCTCAGTTCCAAAGGGCTGCTTTAAAGGCAAGTACACATGTGTTGAAGAGTTGACCACTGCTTGCTCACCTCTGTACAGAGGAACAATGAAGTCAATCATGCAGAACAACTGCTGACCCACTAGTTATATTTCAGTGAGTGAGACCTGCCTGCAGTGTAAATTAGTGAATGCTCACTCCTCAGTGAACATAGTCCATATACAAGCAGAGCAAGAATGGCATACAAGTCGATATATGATTTTTCTGTTGAGACATTGGAAGGGAAGGAAATCCCACTGAGCCTTTACAAAGGAAAGGTGCTGCTCATTGTCAACGTTGCCACCTTCTGAGGGTCAACAATTGAGGAGGTGATTGTTTATCGATGGTAACCGCATTATGTTTCACCTTATTTGGTCTGAAACCATTATTTTTTTGTGTTCTCTCAGTACAACCGAATGAATGCACTGATGGAAATGTTTGGCAACCTGAATTTTACTGTGTTAGGATTCCCCTGCAACCAGTTTGGTCTTCAGTCACCTGGTAAGTGTATGCTATTTAGTATAACCATTTTTTCCCCATATCACACTGGGTTTGTTAGACAAAAATCATTGAATTTATAAGGAAGAATTTTTGTATTTTTCAGTTTCTGGGACAGAATTCATTTCAAAGTTATTTCAAGCACCAGAAGACGTCTTTCCTATTTTTTCAGTTCAAACTGCTCTAATTTTGGCAGAGCATTGTGCTTATTGTGCCATGTACTTATGCCACTGTGCTGATTAAAAGTTTGCATACACTCATCATACAACTTTAATTAATTTTAAAGAAAAACAATTGTATGCACAAGTTTGAAGTTAGTATGGATTTTCTCTAATCAACACAGGTTCATAATTTAACAAAAAATAATCCTAACTAATATCTGGCTAAACGTTTCTGAGCAAGCTGTGATAAAAAATAGAGATGTTTTAATTTACTTAATATAAAAATATAAAAAGTGCCACTTCCAAAATGCACAGCTTAAAACATGACAGCAATTTGCTTCTGCCCACAAGGACAAGCCAAATACCTTTTGGAGAAAAGTTTGTATGATCAGAGGAGAAAAAAACAACAACATATAGCTGTCCAGCTTTAATGACCAGAAGAAAGTCATTATGAGACTTCCAAATCTCAGAACACTGCATTAGCTGGCAAACATGGTGGTGCAATTATCATGTTGTGGGGCTATTGCACTACATGTTGTACTCATGCGCTGCACAAAATGGGTAGAACAATGCAGATCTTCACATTAAATCAGCCTTTTAAAACATTACAAATTTAGCACAGTTCTATGTTTCCCAAAACATATCAAATTTGGTTTTGGGCTGCTTAAAGCAGATAATTATGGTGCTTTCAGAATGGCCCTGACATCAACCCTATTAGAAATATATGGATTATGCTTAAAGGCACTTTAAATGAATTTGGCCAATTCTGATAAGAAGAGTTTAGAAAATTCAGCCAGAATTACACCAGAACCTCTCTGATAGGTGCAAAAGTGTGTTTTTTCTGTTTTTCTTATGGTAAGAGAAATTGATCCAAATATTAGTGGTGGCATATGTATCTATTTGAGTCTACATGTACAATTTTGGAACTTTGTGCATTAGAAAAAAGTCACCATGAATTCTAACTTGTGAGCACATTTATATTTTTAAATTAATTAAAGCTGTCTTTGGTATTGTTGTTTCACCCTGCAACAACAAGAATTAAAATGCAACTATGAAAGCTTATAAATTATTAGGACATTGATGAGGATAAGAAGCAAATGGCAACTTCAAACGGGCACTAAAATGACTGTGGTACACTCACTCAGATATGAATGCCTCTTTAAAACACGTTTCTGTTTTTAAAGGACATGCGCTGACACATAATAACAAATACATTAATAAATAAATACATAAATAACTAAATTGCACATGTATCTTTTTAGAGGTAAATGAGGAAATCTTCAATATACTGAAGTATGTGAGACCTGGTGGTGGGTTCGTACCAAAGTTTCCTGTCTTTACCAAGGTTGAGGTCAATGGGTTGAATGAAGAACCTCTTTTCACATATATAAAGGTATGCTGTATTCCACAAAGATTTTAACCGTATATAGTCAACGGATTCAGAAATCTTGCTGTTAGAAGAACAGATGTACCATCGCTTTTTGTTCTCCACAGGAATCTCTGCCATTTGTGAATCCTCTTATCGGAGATATAAAGAAGTTCTATTGGTCTCCAATCAGTGTTAACGACATTAGATGGAATTTTGAGAAGTTTCTTATTGAGGCAGATGGCACCCCTTTCAAAAGGTAAAGATGAAAAATAAAGCCTTCAGAAAATTTAAATCTGTGTTAAATGTCAAACTGTACCTTCACTGTGGCACAGGTATGAACTTCACTGCCCCTTTGAAATGGTGGAGAAAGACATAGCAGGCCTTCTCTGATGGACACTGGGATATCACTCCCTTTTGGCAGAGTGACGATCGCTCAGTAAATGCACACGTGCACCTGAGCTGAATCTGATTGGGAGAGGAAAATGTGACGGAGCTTCAGTGCATTCTCTCTGAGAACAAGTTCCCTTTCAGCCACTTGAGGAGTTTCCATGTCACTGTCATATTTCTCAGAAATGGAATTGGTGCTGCCACTCAGAGTTTAAATGAAAATAAAATATGTGATAAAGAACGTGCTTTTTGTTGTTTTCAATTATTTCGATTATTTATAGAGTAAATAGTTTCTGACAGTTACATATGGTGGAATAAAAAGGATTGATAACTATTAACAACTGGAATTTCACTGTGAAGATCAGTGCAATAATTTTAACAGAAACAACTGTATGCTCAGTGATGGACATGTTTAATTTTTGTTTTGGTTTTGTTGTTTTTATTATGATTGTTTGTTGTCCTCTTAAGATATTGATAACTTTTTTTCTGTGAATTAAGCCTTCTAATAAGTATTGTGACACTCCAACTGTCAGGACTCTAAAGTTAACTGGCTTGATAAAATCTAGCCTAAAACCTGAATGATTTTTAAATAGTAAATATCTGCTCACATAACTACACAGAGTATATTTTGAGTAAAACTGAAGAGGCTGAGCATTACTTCATTAATAACACCCTGTAAAGATGGCTGCAGTCATGCTTTCTGATAGTTGCACAAAGTTCTGGTAGTTGCCCAAAGGCCCAAGGTTCTGGCCTCTCAGCCCTTGCATGTAACGCACTATACAAAATGATTCATACTCCTTATGCATCCATCTGAACTGAAAAGAAAATGAACCATGGTTTTTGAAAGTTTTAAAAATAAGATTTTTAAAGTTTGGCGTGTATTTAGCTGCCTGACTCGTTGTTTTTTTTGTACCACCTGCATTCACGCTGCAGTTTTGTGCCGAGCTTAAACAACCGTCGTCGTTATGCAAAATAAAACTTAACTCTGTAGGGTACATAAAAGAAAATTAATTAGACTTATTTTCTCATTTTCGTCACCTTTTTAATCGAAATGTTTCGTCTCAAACTTGGGAAAACTTGTTCCTTATCGGAGTCCATAGTTTTGTGTTTGCGCATGCGTATTTATCATTCTGTCAGACAACGGCAGCCAGTAAACATGGCTGGTGTTGGTTTCAGACGGTGGGCCAAAGCTCTTACTAAGGGCAGAGGTTCTGGTCTCTCAGCCGTTGTGTCGGGATGTAGAGCGGGTAGGTCATCTTTTAGTCTTCTGTGTTAGCTGTATGACAAATTTATTTTAACATATTTGTCATTGCTTTTAGCTTAAAGCTTTTTATACACATAACCTTGACTAGCGAACATTAGCTTGGGCTAGCTGAGAGTTAACGACTGTTCTAAATATTGGAAAATGTCTGTTAACCTTTCAGTAGGATTTTATAAACGATTATTAAGGCTTTCAGAAATGGGTTTATTTATTTTTCAGCTTCTGGTGTGACAAAGGACAGCCTGCCCGGTCCCTTTCCAAAGACCCCAGAAGAGAGAGCTGCTGCTGCACAAAAGTACAGTTTAAGGGTTGAGGACTATGAACCGTATCCGGATAACGGAGAGGGGTGAGCTTCATATTAAAAACATGTTTTTCATATTGCATTTCACTATAATTTTATGAATATTTTTCATTTCGAAGGAGAAATTGTCTAGTCCAGTGCGTTTACATTTCATCGACATTCGGAACTATAGTTTGCTGTGTAAAGAAAGCGTTTTACACCTTTCATTTTATTTTTTTTTCCATAGCTACGGTGATTACCCAAAACTACCAGACAGGTCCCAACACGAGAGAGACCCCTGGTACCAATGGGACCACCCTGACTTGAGGAGGAACTGGGGAGAGCCAGTAAGATACAAATATTTCCTGCTAAAAACAACTATTTGTTCTGTCAATATATTTAGTATTTCTCAGAAATTTGAATAAATACTGGCAATTTATTATATGATATTTATATTTGTTACTTTCTATCTATGTAGTTCACATGTCTGGACAGTGCTTTGAAGAAGTATTCAACTTTTCCAAATTTGTTTACATTATAATAAACAGTTTCAATGTGCTATCCTTGGACAGAACAACACAAAATAGTGTTTAGTCGTGCAGTGACGGGAAAAGGTATGCAGTAACTGAAATGGGGGTGTATATTTGTATTATATTTCCTTGATGCTGATGTGGCCAAATAAAACACAATCCAGCTAAATTGCCATCAAAATTGTTTTAATAAGTAAATTGACTTCATTTTTATATGATTGAATCTCAGTGTAAATGCAGCTGTTCTGTGAAGGCCTTAGAGGTTTGTTAGGAAACAGCGATTAAATGAATGGCACCATGAAGAATAAGGAACATACAAGACTGATCAGGGATTAGACTCAAATTGTACTTTTTAGGCCTCATGCAATACATTATTTGTAATATAAAACTAGCTTTGTACATTACCCTCAAACACCCCATTTCTTTAGTGTGACATGGTAATGGCAGAATAATGCTTTGGGTATTTTTTTTTTTTTTCAAAGCTGGGAAAGCTCCCAGCTTTGAAAAATGTCTGTCTACATGCAAATGAATTTAAGTGAATGCGTAAAACGGAATCAGTCTTGATCACACCAAATTAATGGGTTGTATTGTTTGTTTTTTGTTTCAGATGCACTGGGATTTCGACATGTACCTCAGAAACCGAGTTGATACATCTCCAAGCCCTGTGCCATGGTCAACTATGTGCAAACAGCTGTTTGGTTTCATCGGGTTCATGTTGTTTATGTTCTACGTTGGAGAGAAATTCCCGTCCTATCAACCTGTTGTAAGTATATACCCAGTTTTATGGTAAAATCAAAGTAGGTTTAATGGAGTAATGTTATGCAACACTGTGCCTTATATTATGCTATGCTTTATTTATGCTTTACAATGGGTTACTGATGGAGTCACTTTAATAACTGGACACAGAGAAAGTTTTGAAGTGGTTATGAATCTTAAAGTCTTGTTATATAGTCTTAGTAGATTAAACTAATTTGGTGCACATACAGAGTTGAATGTGAAAGATGATTTTTATATCTACTTACGTTCAAATACTCATATTATGACCCTGGATACAAAAATACACAATCAAATTGTGCGATTGTGGACAGTCAATCAGCCGCTGATCAAAATGTGCTCTTTTTGTTTACTTGTTTGGTAGGTAGGTAAGTACAGAAATGGGATAAATAACAATAAAATGTGTAGTTTTCCTGTACTGCTATAGAGAGATTATCAGTCTGTGTCACTCCCTGCTCTTCTGTGTGTACCAGATGCAGAAAGTAGTGATCGTGTATTTTTGTGCTGTTTGTTGCAAAAATCGCTTTAATTTAACACAACAAATCATGCAAGTTGAATAGAATTCCATTGAGTCGCACCCCTTTCAAGGCAAACAAGAGAGGTCCTTGGTATCAAGCGATTAAAATAAATGATTGGAATGAGCAGCTGATTAAAAATGTAACAATCTGCAGCAATAACTTTATCAGGTAAGCCTTGACCAGTCATTTTGGCTGATGTGGTCAAAATGAATTCTGTCTTAATCAATTTCTACCTGTCAATGTTCCGTGATATTTTGTTACAATTATTCAGTAGTATTTAATTGTCATTCAATTTAGTAATATTTAATACAAACAAACCGAACAGAAAATCCCCTTTGTGCTATCACACACCAAGCAGAGTAATAAGCTGCATGTATTATGAATATTTCACCTGCTGTGGCCTGACCTCACGGCATAGTATGCTGAACTGTGCACCCACTTAAAGAGGCAGAATCCGCGTTCTGTTGCTACATTTCTGTTGAACATTTATCCTTTTGAAGTGATCAGAAAGACTCTCTGAATGGAAACTTTTCTGATGCTTCAGCCAGAGGAAATCCCTGCATGCACTCCTTCTTCATTAGTGGTTAGGTTAAGATGCAATGATCGGTCACTACCATTCTGTGTCCGGTGCAGTCATATATCCAATTGATTAGTTACATAAAATCCACATAAAGTTGAAAATGTCTGCACAAAGTGGTCGGTTGGGTTTTGCAATCTGTCAAAATGAGGTGTCATACAGATTTTTCCTTCACTCTTTAGAAAAAAAAGGTCAATGTAACCTAATCGGTTAATGTGACACCTGACCTTGGTTAACAAAGAAGCTGACATAGCAAACTATAACTGCAACTTCAGATTAACCACAAATACTAACAATGGAAATTGGAACCAACCAAATGGCCAGAATCTCTTTCTGCACCCAGCTTGCATATGCATCTGCTTTATTGTCTCAAGGAAATTTCAATCAAATGCAACTGGACTTGGTAATTTGTCTTGGAAGACGTTTCACCTATTATCCAAGAGGCTTCATCAGTTCATGCTCGCCGCTGACCAGGCTGGGACTGGTTCCTTGAGATAACCATGACCTGGATGAATGAGAATATTCACAGGCTTATCTGCTTTATTGATTAAAAATAACATCTTTAGAAATGTAAGTAACATTAATGTTCAAAGAGGCGAGCTGGACAACAATCCCAAAAATAAAGCCCGAGCTATTTTAGAAGTGTTCAAATGAAAGGATATTTGTGTTTGAATACCCTTGTTGAAGTTCAGACCTAAACGAGAATCTTTGTCAACACAGATGCACGCTATACAATCTATACAATTTAAAACTTTAACAAACCTTTTAATATTTATTATGACTCTGATGCACTGAAGCTGTAGTATATTTACCCTGGGTTTTCGTAATATAAGAATATAATATCCGCCGATGCTTACTGCAGTGTAACGCAGTATGCCAAAATAAGTTGTCTGCAGTGCGCATCTTATGCCATTTTGAGGATTAGGGGCCAAGAGTTTATTTAATACGGAAGAGGCTGAAGAGTACCAAAAGGATCTTATTTTGGATGATTTTGCCATTTTATTATCATGGTTAATTCAAATCTCGCAATTGAGATGTTAAAGGAAATTTTCTAGTGTGTTGTCTTAGGACCAATACAGATATTGCTGGTAAGATGTTATGTTTCCACTGATATACCGGAGGAGCCACTGACACAGCAGTCAGATAATCTCTTCTTGGGTTATTATGTCCTTAACCCTTTCTCCAAGAACTCATGGAAAACATATTACAGGTTATAGTAAAAGGGTACTAAGACAAAAAAAGAAGGGGAAAAAAGACATTGAATACCTATGTAGTTTGTATTCTTTTCTTTCATATTTTTTTTATTTGTGAAGTGCACACATAATCTGTTAAGACATTTTTTCCTTCACTTTATTTTTATGTGTTTATATATTTAATTGCACTTTATTTATATTTATTTTTGTTTCAGGCTCCTAAGCAATATCCCTACAACAACCTGTACTTGGAGAGAGGAGGAGATCCTGAAAAGGAACCAGAAGAAGTTAAAAATTATGAAATCTAAATCTAAAATGCAATTTTGCTCTTGTATATATCTCTGGCAAGAATAAAGACTTGTATAAACTTAGAGATGCCTATGTGTAAATGTGTTTTTCTTCTGTGTAAAGACCACATTCGTTTTAATTAAATAAAAATATGGCTTGGTCTGTTTTAACATTCAAGCTAAATCCAAATAAAAAGAATAAAAAGTATGTAAAAGGTATTTTCCCAGGAATTATTCCTATCTGGTTAGGGGATGGGTTAGGTGGGGGATATTATGCTACACGTAAAACGTTCCTGCGGGCTTTCCGTAGCTTGGTGACAACACGGCAGTAGCACTTTGGTCTGGGCTGCTAGGTTAGCTGATAAGTAGCACTGAAGCTTATAGACGCGAACTGTGAAGCTGTGTAACACAGTCTACGTAAGTTGCTCTTAAACCCCACAATTTCCCAACCAAGTGTCTTTTTTTAGCAGTCTTCTAATTCTTTATCTTTGCTTTTATATATAATTTTGGGTGATGGCTAACGGCTAGCTAGCTAGAACTACAACATCGGCTGCGGCTACAAACTGAAAATAAACTGGCTGTCAAAACATACATTATCATGGATTGGATGTATATTATTATATTAAACCTAAACGTACAATGATTGATGTAAATAAAATATTTTTGCAATGTCAGATTTAATGTTGAAGGCTAAGGCTACATGTGAGATACACTTGCGAAATGCTAGATTGATAGCTACATGTCAGGTAAGCCGAGGAAAATGTAATTTAGAAGAGGTTTGGCTACTTGATGATATAACTAAGAAATATATTCATTTGAATTAAGTGTAGTTAAGCTATAGTGATTGTATATTTTTTTTTTGTTAGCCTGGTACTTGTTGTAATAAGTAGACAGAGGGTTTAAAGGTATTTCCGATCTCAGGTAACCTGAAAGGATGTTACGGTGCTTCAGCAGAAATGGAAAAGCAGGGGTATCGTCAAATTAGCATTTATTACTGGTGGGGAGCGATGTCCTCTTCTGGTTCAATCCACTGATATTGCCAAGTTCAAAAGCCAGAGTAACTGTCTACCAGGGGATTTTAGAGCTCTTCATGCTTCCTTCTGTTGACAAGCTTTATTGAAGATGCTAATTTAATTTTCAAGCAGGACATGAGAATTTCTCACACTATGACCTTATTAATTTGCATGTTCTTACTTAACTTGTGTTCCGATCATATTGTTTCTAATTTATTATAAAGCGCTTTGGGATTTTTATCAAAGAAAGGTGAAACATAATAAAAACTTTACTGAATATTATACGCACTGCCAAAAGTACCAATAACGTCCTTGATTACCCTTATATCCCTGTGCTTGGTTGGCCAGCAAACTATCCTAAATTAAGTCTTTAGAAAACCTACCATAGATGCAATAATCAACAAGAAGAGAAATACAGGAGGCTAAATTAAAGGTACATAAACTGGAAATCTTAGACATCTGAAATTCCAGCATTTATAATCCTTTTTATTAGTCTATTGTGTTAATCAGTTTCTGAAAGATGAATTATTTATTTTTTTATTATCAAAAAGCTACAATTAAAACATTTTTTTAAAATGACACACTAATGAATTTGAGTTTCATTTTTTTGTATTGAGGTAAGGCAAGAGATTAGCCTCTTGAAAATATTCTACTTTATTTCATTGCATCTGTATTGACTGTATTAAGCACGGATATGGAAGTGTGCATCTCGTTTTTAAAGCTGAAAACATATTTATCTGTTCTGTTTCATATTAATCCGCACTGCAACAATGACTTAAAGAGATCCAAACAATATAATAAGGTAGCAGTGGGTTTTCATGTGCCTAGGCTTTGAAACGTGAACATCTGTAGTGGAAGATGAGGCTAAAGGAAATTCAGAGGACTGCCCACCAGGCATGGAGTCCTGCCGGACACCATCCTATCTACCTGGCCTTAGGAACGTCAGCACAGCAGCTCGATGCTTCATTCAACACCACAGCTGCCATAGAGATATTTGAGATGGATTTTGCTGACCCGTCTATGGAGATGCAGCTTAGAGGTTCATTACCTACAACAAACAGGTAAATTATGCAGTCATTTTATCACCAGATGTCTAAATGATGTCTATTAGCTAATGTATATAACTGACTTTATGTTTTGATTTTGCTTACTGCTAGATTTTTAAAGCTGGGTTTTTATTAAAGGCCATAGCTGTTTACTATTCTAGTGTAGGGTTTCTTAATGATTATTTTTTAGATATTTCAACTGTAATGCATTAGAAAACTATTCACACTCTTTGAACAATTTTGAGCTGTCATGAAAAATCCACAAGCTTTAATGTATTTTGTTAGCATTTAATGTAATAGACTGACACAAACAAAAACTTATAAGATTCAAGTGGAATGTAAGTATAGCATGGTACTCCTACCAAAAATGTAAGTTGGAATATCTCAAATGTATTAGCACATGTAGAGGCTGACAATTTATTTGTGATGAGCATTGGTGGTGGTACAGTAAGTTGAACATAATTCCTGTTTTCCCCTTATAGGTTGCACAGTATTGTATGGGTAAATTTCGGAACAGGAGAAGATGGAACCGGAGGGAGACTCGTTGGTGGAAGCGAAAACGGCACATTGACTGTATATAACCCAGAGGCTATTATAAGTTCTGGAGATGAGGCAATAGTTGGGCAGTCTGACAAGCATACAGGACCAGTCCGTGCGCTTGATTTCAACCCCTTCCAGGTGAATGTCTGTTTTACTTAGGGGGATAATAGACATTTTACCCACAAGTATGGTGCTTATATTTCCTGATTTTCTGTGTAACGTTTTCTTTCTCAGAATAATCTTCTTGCATCTGGAGCAAATGACTCTGAGATATACATTTGGGATCTAAATAACTTCAGCAGCCCAATGACTCCAGGAGCTAAAACACAGGTAAGTACTGGATCAAGAAAAGTCCCAGAGGAGCTATACATTATAAACTTTATTTTAAACTAAGAAACTGTACAAAAAGACAACATCCAAACCACAGGCTCCAACCGTCAGTTTAAAACTTTATTTCCTACGGTTGTAGTTTTTAACCTGAATTCAGATCGAAACCTGCTTGTTTCTCTGATAAATACATTTGTATTTTTCAGCCCGTTGAAGACATCAGTGTTGTGTCCTGGAACAGGCAAGTTCAGCACATCCTGGCCTCTGCTAACCCAAGCGGGAAAGCGGTTGTGTGGGACCTGAGAAAGAATGAGCCCATCATAAAGATCAGTGATCACAGCAACAGGGTTGGTCGCTTTTCTTTCTTTTTTAAGTCAGTAAACAAAGCAGGTCAGGATTTGCCTGCTTTCCTTCTGGGAATTAAGATCAGAATCAAATCAATCTTCTTTTTTTAAATAAAGGGCTTTTCATGTCATTGGCAGCACAAAGCACTATACAAGATAAAAACGATATACGTCACACAAAATTAAAACCTAATTAAAAAATACATTTAAGTATTCTTTAAAAAATATTGTTATTCTAAGAAACTTAGATACTGTTTTTTGTGTATTCTTGCCACTGACTTATTTAGATGGTGATTTGTTTCTCAGTATTTCTTCTAGTCTTATTTCTTAATTTCATCTTCCTCCTGTCACAAATCTATGTGCCGCTCAGCAAGACCCTAAAGCCTAGTTTATGCTTCTCCGACCTCAAATTTGCACTCAGACGCAGACGTATTGACGGAGACGTTTTCTGTTTATAGTACTCTGCTCTTCCACTCTATTCTCTATTGCTTTTTCAGCGTTGCTCAACCAGGACAGCAGGGGGTGCTAAGTTTTCATGACGTCTGCACAGCGCCTTTTCTGTTTTTTTCTAGGCTTCTACGCATTTCTTCCTCAAGGAGCAATGAACGACAGAAAGCAAGTTTTGATTAAGCTGTAAAGCTTTTTACTAGAAGTGCAGATTATAGAATACTCTAGAAACACATGGAAACAAAACACAGCAGCTTTTTTTGTTGTTTTCCTACACCTCCTTGTGTTCAAATCGCCAAAGGAACATATTAGATAAGTTATCCTTTCAATATAAAGCATATATAGTGGCCTAATGCTTGTAATTACCTACTGATTACAGCGACTACAGAGCCCCGTTTTGGTGATGCGATCTCTGGTTGTTGCTCAAACTGACCAATCAGATGCATACGCTCTCCTTTTACGGAGACGGATAGTTAAAATTTGGGCCTCCGTGCGTTCATGCGTAGGTGACGGAGAGCCCTTGCGTTGACGGATAATGGCGTTGCGTCAATCCGTCTCCGTCAAAACACAGAAGCATAAACTAGGCTTTAGTTGCTTACTGATCTGAGTATTGGTCTATTTTTGAAAGTTTTTGAGGATCAATTGGTGAATGTGGCTTCTGTGTAAGGTGCCTTTAGTGGTCCGCATGACTAGAATAGCGCTAGATAATTTTATTCAATTTATTAATTTTTTTCTTACTTTTCCGAACTTAGCACCTGTCCACGCTGCCAATTGTCCGAGTACCTGCTTTAATGACACTGTCACTGTTCAACTGATAGGAGTTTGATGGTAAATATATGGGATTTTAAGTCTTGTCTATGATTTAATTCCAGATGCACTGTTCAGGAATGCTCTGGCACCCTGATGTGGCCACCCAGTTGGTGTTGGCTTCAGAAGATGACCGACTGCCAGTCATTCAGATTTGGGACCTACGTTTCGCTACATCACCTCTTAAAGTGCTGGAGAATCACAAACGGTAGAACTTTTATTGATTTATCTGTCGTTAATATATAGTCAGTTGAATTTTATTGAGTGTTTTGACTGTTTTTCTGCTGGTGTCCTACAGAGGAATTCTATCCATTTCATGGAGCCAGGCTGATTCTGAGCTCCTCTTAAGTAGTGCTAAAGACAACAGGATCCTCTGCTGGAATCCAAACACTGGAGAGGTATTTGACTATTTTTATGTGCTTGTATGTCAGTCCTATGTAAGCTCTCCTCGACAGAATAATCTTCACTAGTGTCTGTCTTTTATTTTAGGTAATTTATGAGCTTCCAACGACAAATCAGTGGTGCTTTGATGTCCAGTGGTGCCCCAGGAATCCAGCCCTTCTTTCAACTGCATCATTTGATGGGAGAATCACAGTTTACTCTGTGATGGGAGGGAGCTTGAAAGCTCAGCAGCAAAGCACAGCTGACATGGTGATTAATAGTGTTAGTTTGCATTCAACTTTTGAAAAGGGGGTGGTCTGGTCACAAGATGGTGCTGTTTTAAAGGAAATCATGCTTACTAATGTCTGAATTTAAAAGATGAAATAAAAAAATTCTTCCTGGAGTATCAGAGTTTCCCCTAGCAAAAATCCATAGCAACTGTTTATTATCATACAAGTGCTAAAGAGAAACAGTTGGTACAAAAATGTATACATTGTTGGAGGTTTTCCTGTTCTTATATTTAAATTAACAAAAATATCTTCTGCAAATAATAGTTTAAGTGCCATGTTTATTTTAACAAACCTTGCTCTTTATGTTTGAACAGATATCTTCCTCATTTGATACAATGGATCCCTTTGGTACGGGACAAGTGCTGCCTCCTCTTCAAGTTCCTCAGCCCAGTGTGCAGGAAACCATCATTCCTCCTCTGAAGAAGCCACCTAAGTGGGTTCGCAGGCCAGTCGGAGCTTCATTTGGTGTAAGTGTGGTATTAGAATATTTCATACTTGCAAAAGTGTTCATAACCCATGAAGATTTTCACATTATGACCACATATGCCTATGTGTTTGATCAGGATTTCATGTGATGGACCAACACTAAGTAGTTGTGCACTCCACAAATCTGGCTTTTATGGAAGAGTGGCAAGAAGAAAGTCCCATTAACGGTTTTGCTAGAATTACGGCTGCCACAAACGATTATTTTGATAATCGACTAATCATATTACTTGTAAATTGTATGTTATTCCAGCAGCATGCAGTTGGTCCAATATAAGCGTGTTACTTCTAAGTATTATGTAGTATCTAAAACAATGGCTGTTAAGATGATAGCTCATTTAACATTTATAAAATAAAAAAATAGTGATACAGCAGACACATGGTACGTGCAAAGTGTAGTGAAATTACCATCACTACAGTTAATGTTGCAGCTATCAAGTGATACAATAGCCTCTTCCGTCAGGAGTGTCATCAAAACCACTGTAATATAGACTAATCTTTCCAGAAAGATCCTTCCTGCCAACAGCCATATAAAATCAAAAGTGAGTATAAAAAGTACATTCTGACTAATTGTTATAATTAATGTAATAATGGAAATAATAAGCAGCGGGTTTTTCATTACAACACCTGCACTTTGACGTCTTGTACACAGCAGCTGCGCTGTCTGTTCCATCTATGAATGGATTAGAACCAGCAGCTTGGGCCGGAGAGGATGTCAGATGAGAGAATCTGGACATTTTCATCAATGTATGAAAGCCCGCAGATGACTCGGTGAGAACGTAAAAAACGTGACCGCCGAGGAGAGGACATTGCCCTACTGTTGATGCTAAGGTTAGCAGCTATCAACCTAATTGCCTTACAGAGGCGACTGTCTCTCTTCGTCGTCAGCCACAACAGGCTTTCTTTTAAGATGCTCAAGCAACACTTTAATGCTGTCATGGAAAGCAGATTCTACCTTGCGATTTTTGTATTACACATGCTTCTCTTTATATTCCATAAAACTCTCCAGAACTTTAGAGCTCCGTTATCGGCCCACCATGATGCTGCTCTTTGGGCTCTTCCGTTGACGCCACGGCTGACCTGGATTGCCAGTGAAAGCTGCAACAACCGTGTTAAGAGGAAAAAATTAACAATAACGTTTATTACTAAATTTGTCGTCAACAATTTTTCTCGTCATTGCGAAAAAATGTATTTATTATTGCAGCAATAGCTAGAATTAATAGTTGTCCCGTGCACAGATTTTTTTTCCACCTAATGTCTGGATTGCTACAGCTTCTCCAGGGCTGCCGCGTGCCTCTTGGGGCTTGTGTAAAGACTGCTGTCTTGGCTCGGGCCTGTCAGTTTAAGCAGATTTCCATGTCTCACGAGATTTTGTGTTTTGCAATACTCTTTCCATGTACTAACAAGATGACTTCTGAAGATGGTTGTTTGTCTTGGATTTTATTTTAGGGTATCAAAACAAAGGGGTCTGAATACATAAGCCTCTGATTTCTTTTATTTTTTCCACACTTGAAAACCAAGCATCCCTTTCCTTCTTTTTCTTAATCTGCACTACTGTGTATTGGTCAGGAAATCTGCAGTTGTAAAATGAACAAATGTGAAGATATTCAAGGGGTGTACATTCTTTTGCACTGTATGTAGACAATCAACTTATTTTTCATAGGTTTGACCTTGTTTTTCGTTTGTTTTGTCAGTTTGGTGGAAAGCTGATAACCTTTGAGAATCCAAAGCTTCCTCCGGTGCAAAGCCCTCAGCCTGTCCCCAGGCAAGTCTTTGTGAGCCAGGTTACCACGGAGACAGAGTTCATCCAGCGCTCCAGGGAGCTTCAGACGGCGCTGCAGTCGGGTTCCTTCAACAACTACTGCCAGGACAAGATTCAGAACGCCAAGTCAGATGCGGAACAGGACATATGGAAGTTCCTTCTGGTAGGAATGTCCTCATGTTGAGACATGACTTTAGTCTCTCACTCAGGCTGGTTTTATGATGTCATGTTACTCGGATTACAGGTCAACTTTGAGGATGAGGCCCGCATTAAATTTCTTAAACTTTTAGGTTTCAGCAAAGATGAATTGGAGAGAAAGGTATTCAGAATAGTTTTCCTATTTTATTTTTTTTTAATTCATGCAGTGTTTTAACTGTTAAAAAACATTGTTTTCATGTAGATTTCAAAATGTCTGGGCAAGAATTTTCAGTCCAATGGCCATGGAGTTGATGCCAAAGATCTTGCAGAGAAGATGCAACGTCTCTCAACTGAGGTCTGGTCTTCTCCTTAGCTGTCTGTTGAGCTTTTAATATCTATTGGAAAAATTAAAGCTCTTTGCTTTCCAGAGGTCAGATGAAGCTGCAGCTGATGCAAGAACCTCAGGGTCCATTTCACCAGCAGACTTCTTCAGTCATACTCCAAAGGACAATTCCACTTTCCAAATCCCTGTATCATGTGGTAAAAAAAAACTTTCTCATATAAATGCAATGAGGATTATTTTCATCACATTGCTGTTTGTTTTGAGTAATCATGGCAGTTTCTCTTGGTGACCTAATGAAATAACTTCAATCAATTTTTGCAGACACTGACGGTTTAATAAGCCAGGCGTTGCTGGTTGGTAACTTTGAAGGAGCCGTGGATTTGTGTCTGAACGACGGTCGCTATGCTGAGGCCATTTTGCTATCCATCAGTGGGGGAGAGGATCTTCTCAAGAAGACACAGCAGAAATACCTCAGCAAGCAAAAGAACAACATATCAATGGTGAGTTAAAATAGAGGTGCATCTCAACCAAATGCAAAATCAGGGGTAATACAGATTTTTCTACTACTGTTCTTCCTCCACTGAAATTTCCATTACTTCGCTTGGCTGCAGTACTTTGTGAACATCCAGTTTTTTGTAGTAATGACTAGGGATACAACAATACCACCTTTTTCACCTTTTTGGATCAGAGTATTTACTGATACTGAGTACCAATGCAGATTCTTCTACCACACAAAAAAAGTGCCATCAGTTGGAAGTCAGGTTTTATTTTCTTCTCTGCTTATTACAAGAAATGATGGTGAATTAGATAAAAAATATAAATGAAATGAACACAGAACTATCACAAATATTTTCTGTGAAATTATTGCTGATTGCCACATCTTAATTATCGCTTCATGGTATCAGTTAATATTAGCCGATACCAATACCAGTACAGCAGGCAGTATTATTTGTTAATCATTATCGGTTTTGAGATTTCCTAAGAATCAGAATTTTGGGTTTAATTTTCTGTTAGCCGTAATAATCGAAATTAACCAAAAAAATGCATGAAGTAGCCTGTATACATCCGTGTTATTAATTTGAATTACTGAAATAACGAAACTTTGTTGATATTGTAATTTGAAAGGCACATGTATAATTTTGCTCAGTTCATGTGACCCCAAGAACAACCCGTGTTTTGCATAATTTATTTTCCACAAACTCCAGCTTATATCATCAGTGGTGACCCAGAATTGGAGAGACATCGTGCAGAACTGTGAGCTGGATAACTGGAAGGAAGCTCTTGCTGCTCTGCTCACTTACGCTCACCCCGAAGACTTTGCCTCTTTTTGCGGTAAGTTGAACTTTAATTGGCATAGGAATCAAGGCATGACTCTTCTCGCTTCTGGGGAAATTGTAAAATTCTATGTTTGACTTTCTCACTACCAGCCTCGACCTGTCCTTCCCCCATTTTCAGTCTTCCTTTTGTCTTCATTATTTTGGGTGTTTTCTCATTTGTCCTGCCAGATACTCTGGGAAACCGATTAGAGCAAGAGGGCACAGAGAAGCGCTGCCTGCAAGCCTGCTTGTGTTACATCTGCTCAGGAAACATTGAAAAGCTAGTGGAGTGTTGGGCCTTACACAGAGACTGCTCTTCCCCTCTGGGGCTAGAGGTATAGTCACAATACGGTTGGGTGCATGGGTGTAAAAGCAACTGTACGTTTTTGTTTTTTCTTCCATAATTTCTTTTTTTTTGTGCTTTAGGAAATTACCAAGATGTTAAAAAGGTTTGATTTGGTGAAAAAGAACACAATGAAAAGACCATTGCATTTATTATTTTTGCTTTATTTTCAAAGGGGAAAATTCACTTTAGATAAATTTATTCCTGTCGCACTAAAAATAAGATTTGGTGTGTTTTCTTTACTGTATAAAATCTGATTTGATCAGTTTGCGAGTATATAGAAACTGACAGTTACGTTTGGTAAAATGTTTAATTTCCATTCTTTTTCCCTCACTTTATCTGAAGACAGTTTTAAAATTGATAATTTTTTCTACTGTTTAGATTATGTTATAATTATTCTATTTCTCTTGTAAATACTTTGAAATAGATTTTATCTAAATTGATCCAGTTTGGAACCCAACTTCATTTTCTGACTATCAGAAATCTGTCTGTGAAAGACTGAAATATGAAGCCTATGATTTAAATGTGCATGGATTTACGCGAATATTGTAAATGTTTTTGTTTTAGGATCTAGTTGAAAAAGTAATGATGCTGCGAAAGTCGATTGAGCGCCTCCGCAACAGTGAAGTGGCAGTGCAGAGCCCTATCCTGGCTGAGAAGCTAACCTGCTACGCTGGCATCCTGGCTGCAGAGGGCAGCTTAACCACTGCCATGACATACCTGCCTAACAACTCAGACCAAGTAGAAAACCTTATTTTAAAGCTTCTAGCTTGAGTTACTGTCTTCTTTTTTTTCTTGAATTAACCAAATCTGTTTTTCTTGTACAACTTTTTTTTTCTCATTAGCCCGGGATCAGGATGCTGAGAGACCGGCTATTGCATGCTCAGGGAGAGGCTGCTGGCCAACAGCAGGCTCAGAACTCTCTCAACAGGGTCGGCATGCCAACAGCTAACCCCACTCCTCCAGCTCAGACACCTACACCAAAAGCACCAATCATGGTAGAAATAACTAATAATTAATTCAGCCATTACAACACAACTCATTTTGTTTAAATTCCTCAACACACTTTTCTTTTCTAACCTTAGAGTCAGTTCCAGCCTACTTCTCCACCCCAGGCAGCTTCACAACAGCAACCTGCAATGCAATCAATTTTTACTCCGCAAGTCCCTCCACCCAACCCAGGTCCGGGTTTGCCAACCTCCACTCATGTACATCCGCCCAGTTCCACCCGCCCAGTTGTAAGACCTTCCTATCCTCAACATCCTGCTACAGCTCCAGGTTTGACAGTCACCATGTTAGTTTAAAGAATCTGTCTTGTAAAGTTTGACATGGCGTTGAACTTTTTCACATTTTGCAACATTACAACCACAAACGTCAGTGTACTTGAGTTGGACTGAGTGTGATAGGCATGCAAAAATGAGCATATAATGAAGAAATGACAGGAGTACATGGTACATAGTTGTTACAAAAATCCAAAGATGTTTGGCATGCATATTCATTTATTTCCCCCTATACCTGATACTTCTAAACAGAATACAGTGGAATCAATTTTCTTCGGAAGTCATCATAGAGACCTAAACTGACAGTCAGGCCATGGATAAAGTTGTGGAATTGTTTTAAGCAGGGTTGGATTATAAAACAGTATTCTGAAGCACTGTTCAAGCCACCATTCAAAATCAGAGAGCATCTGGAAAGGTTGGGGGTACGCCAACTATAAAGCCACCCAGACATCTCTGCACACCTGAACTAACAGGCCATATGTGCACAACAAAAGACACTTTATGAAGCCCTGATTTCCTTATCGGTAAAATAGCATATCGCAGTCACTGTGTTCTTTCAGCAAGGTCATACAGAATTGTTATGGCCAAGAACTGATAAGTCCAATGGGCTTTTCTTGTCAATTTACTTCTGGGGAAAAACATTTTCTCTCTGAATCCGACTGAAAAACTGTGATGTTCTTCACAACTGTTGCTTTTAAATATCCGGGAGTCGAACTAGTCATCATGTTATAGGCATGCTTCTTGTAAATTCAGTAAAAGCGAGTTAATTTCCTCCTAAATTATCACCCAGAATTATGTGCATTAAATATATATTTCTAGTATGACCCAGCGTTTGATTCAGTGTGCTGTGTCTGCTTTCTAGAAGCCATTATGGAGATAAAAGACGAAAAAATATGGTATATTTTTTAAAAATAGACTTATGTTATTAGCTTGTTATGATTTGCTAAACTCTATCAGGAATAGTACATTCATGTGAAAGTTTAGCTGCTTGGTCGTCTTGGTGTGTGTGCTAAATTGAGCTTTTTTGGTCTACATGCAGAACAGCTGTGTGATCAGTAAGATCAACGTGTGACATGAGTCACACATGACTTTTCCTTCTACATCCCTTTCGAAGCCCTTAATTTTTGGTGATTGATAACCAAAACATGACAATAAAACACATTGATGTTTGTAGTGTTAATGTGATGAAATGTTAAAAGGTTAAAGAAGTATGGATACTTGCAGTTTTGAGTAAATGGTCCCGGTTTCTGTGCTTTTCCAGCTTTCTCTTCTCATCAGCCATTCCAGCCACAGCCTATTTCTACTGGTGGACCCTTCTCTCCCACAGGCCCACCCATGCCAGCTGCAAGCTTATCAGGGCCTCCACTCCCACCTTCATCCTCCACTCCTGGAGGCCTGCCCCCCACTCCAAGCCCCGGGGTTCCCCCAATCGGATTTGTACCGTCTACCTCTGTACCTTCAGGCATGACGCCACCTAGCTCACAACCAGGAGCCCCAGGTCCCATGTATCCAGGCAGCTTCCACAACCAAGGCACAGCACCCCCCATGGCTTCTGGATCCTATGCTTCTATGGGAGCTGGTTATCCCCAAGGAGGTCCTGGAGCCCCTGCAGCAAAGCCCTTCCAGGCCCCTGTCGTTGCACCTCCTCCTACAGGTACATGTAGGCCTAATTATGTTCCGGTCAAAAGTTAAATTCCCCTTAAACTGACCTTAAACTTAACCAAACTACTTGAAAATAAAGAAGTAATCTACACGTTTTTACAAATGTAAAAAAAGAAATCTACTGCTTCAGATGTGACACCATTTCTAATTTGCAGGATATTTTCCCTGGCTGAATTCCGAGTGTGATGATCAAGGTGAACCATTTAGTGCTTGAAATGAAAACAAGCATATAGCGGTGTGAACAGAAAACCAAAAACTGGTGGCCGCGATACTGCACAGCTGAATTAAGTTTTCTTTTTGCTGTTGAATTGCTTCCGCTTTTCTGTGTTGCTCATACTTCACTACGATTGAAGGACTTTTCAAAGATTTAGTTTATTGAAAGGAACTTTTAAATATAAAATTTAACATTTTTTTTCCCCTTTGGGTTAGTATCATAATTTTTTATTAGCCTGTTCGTATATATATAAAAAAAATATATAGTATAAGAATGTATATAAATTGCATTCTGAATGTTTTTTCTACCCTTTTTACAATTCAGGATTACTTACCTATCTGAGTTATACTAATGGGAATGTCACACCGTTTACTGTAAAACAGGGCATTACTATATTAAAACAAAAACAAAATGATTAAGAAATTATCTTTTTGAGCCGTTAGTGGTATCTTAATGTTGTTTAGTTTAGGCTATTGGTTTAGCACATGTTTAGTACAAGTACAAAACTGTGCAAAGTGGGAACGAAGCCACTCTAGGCTTGTACAGAGTTCCACTCCTACTCATATTAACTCATGACATGCAGGCTAAACCATGTTTAGTTAATGTTGAGATAAGCATGGTTGGTATTGCTGAAAGATCAGTCTTCCTTAGAGAATCTAGACCTTACCTTAAAGGGAAAGTTGTTTAGTTTTTTTCAACCTAGACCTTATTTTTTGCAAATTTAACATTAATTCACTCACCCAGACATGTTTGGAGCTACTTGGAGCCGTTCATGAGAAGTTTATATTGAGTCACGAATAACGTATATCTATATAATGGGAGTCAATCAAGGCAGGATTTCTCTGCCTGTAATAAGGCATTAAAAATGCCTTCATTTAACAATGCTTGTTATAAATAGTTAGCAATATTCCCCTGTGAGTTCAGAATGTCTCGGAGGTGCTAAGGTATTAGCATCTAAGGTTTTTACAGGCTTTCAATGCAACCGATTCCAATGTACACTAACCTTTGATTTCGAAACATCACACCTGCCGCCATTACAGCTGTAGTCTGTATAAGTTGTGGAAAGGGAGCCTGTAGAAGCTGAAGTTATTCCAACTGGTCATTATGTTGCAATTTGGAAACATGCAAACACGAACCTTGTTGATGTCTGGAGTTGGAAGCATTTTCTAGCCAACTGCGTAGAGCAAAGAGTGAAAGTCCTGCTCAGGCTACATCCAGGCTGGAGCCCAGCTGTGAAGTAATTGTAATCGCGCAATAGTGTAGTTGTATTTTTGCCTCTAAATCACCCCGGAACCTAACAAATAAACACTTCAGAGAATTTCTGAACTTGAAGGGTCGTCCTGCTAACATTTAAAAAACAAAACATTGATTAAATGAAGGAGTTTTGGGGCAGAAAATTCCTCATTACAGGCGGAGAACACCTGCCCTGATTGACTCCCATTATATGGCTATACGCTGATCACGATTCGAAATGAATTCCTGCTGAATGGCTCCAAGTATCTCCAAACTTGTGTGGGTGAGTAAATGAACATAATTAATATTAGCTAAAAATAAGGTCCAGGTTAAAAAAAATCAACAAGATTTTCCTTTAACTATGAGATTTTTAAAAGCCTGCCACTATCTCCAAATCCAGTATTTTACATAACAAAAGTGAAAGCTCAGAAGGTTAAACCCTGCAGCAGTGGTATACTCCCTTAAGCCTTACTGATATTTCCTGAAAGTCTTGGTCTCGTTTAAAGCCTGAATAAACTCCAATCATCTCTGTATGTGTCATAAAGTATAGTTTCCTTTTAAACATCTTACATTTCTGTGCTTTCTCTGACTCGACTGATACTGAAAATAGATCACTTTGAGTCTTCTTGACTCAGTAACAGCGTTGTTACTTTGACCGGCTAGTGCTTAAATATTGTGCTTTCACTTGTCAGAAAATGAATTGGTTTTGTAACTCCTGCCAATCACCATTCAGGGATACTGAAAATTGTTTGGTTTCAGTCACAAGCCATGTTTTTGGTACATCTATAGTTATTGTTAAAATTTCTACATGTGTCGTAGCATTAGTTTAAGTTTATATTTATTAAGTACTGGTATTTATATGTTGATACATTTTATTTACTATTTAGTCATCTAGATGGTATATAGTACATGTCATTTAACCTGCACTTTGATATTGTTAGTTCTGCTGATTTGATATGTGAAGCTTCACATATATTTTGCTTTATTTACCTGTTTCAATGTGCATAAATCCTTAAATTCTTTGTGGCTGTTTTGACTTGCAGTGTGGTGCCATGCACACTAACCTTGCCTCAAAAATGACATATTCAATATAAAGAGTTCGATTCAGAATTATTAAGGCATTCCTTTTTAAGTCCAAAAGTAAAAAATATGAACCAATTGGTATAGAAGAAATTTATACAATTTAGGCAACAAACCTGCCGGATTTGTGGAAAAGCAGTGAGCTGTACACACAAGTAAACGCAAATCTGATCTGACTGGTTTAGTCTGTTTTTTCAAAACACTTTTGTACATGTTATAAATAGCATGAATGAAAGCAGCTTTATACCTGCATTTTTTTAGCTGTCTGCTTGGATGTGAAAAAACATGCAAAAACTAATCCTATATTTTTTTGCTGGAAGGACCACAAGAAGGATGGAATGACCCACCAACGGTACGCGGTGGACCCAGAAAGAAGAAGGTATTTATTTCACTCATTCATTTAGTCAGGTTTGTTTTTTCTTCAAAATGACAAAAAAAAAAGGTGTTACGCATTTTAGGTTAATATTTTCACAAAGATGTTAGATCTTGTCGTGGGTTTAGGTGTTCAAACACTGCTGCTGCTCCTCAGGCCAAATCTTATGAAATAAAAATGTACATTTTAAAATGTTAGTTTGGTTTATCTAAAGTAGTTTTACTGTGACTCTTAAAAGATTAAATACCCCTGTTAAAATGCTGTTCGATTGTTATAAAATGGGAACATGATAAATTGTTTCAAAATTGTTCTGTTATGTTCTTTATAATTTCACTGGGGGGACAAACTGTCCTTTGTTGCAGATAAAATCAATTTTCACTGTTCTTGCTCACTGTTATTTTACCTGGAAAAAATTCTTCTAATCCATTGGATTTTCTAAACACCTCTGCATAGTCCACTTCAGGAGACCTCTGATATCGAGATTTTCTTGATTGTGACACTTTAATGCACTCAAAGAAATAATAAAAAAAGTAAATTAATCTTCAGCTTTCTAGCAGATTCTGAAACATTTTTGGATTATAATTAGTGTTTTGTAATAGTTCACAAACTTCACATGCATCCTACAGAAATCAAAAATCTAATAGTCTCATCTAAATTATTGTGGGAGAGTTCAACATTCATACTGACAAATCCCAAGAAAAACTAGCTAAAACATTAAGTGATACTCTCCATAACTTTGGTCTAATTCAACATGTCAAACAAACAACACACAATCAAAGAAACACTCTAGACTTAATTATTAGCAGAGGTTTAGAAACTTCCAAGATCTCTGTATTTGATATTGCATTATCTAACCATTTTTGCATGTTCTTTGAAAGCACAATCCCAGCTAAACTATCTAATCAAAATGACTGTTGTAAATAAGCATTTCCTCGTGCAAAAATCTTAAAACAAATGTACTGCTCTGCCTCAAGGCCATCCCCTTCATCTTTCAAAACAAAATCAAGTAAACAAGCTGGTAAATAACTTTCTCTCTCAAGTTTCAGACATCACAGATGCCGTTGCTCCAACTAAAGTTAAAGTAGCCTTGGGAAAGAAAAAGTCTCCGTGGACTAGCAATCGACTGGTGCGTGGTGAAAAAAGGGAGTGTCGCCGAGCTGAGAGAAAATGGAGGAAAACTCAACTCCAGGCTCACAAAGACAGGCTGAACACATATAAGTTAACTTTGAAAGATGCAATGGAGTCTTTCTTTTCTGTAACCATTAATAGAAACATTAATAATGCGCTGACTTTATTCACAACGGTTGACAGACTAACTAATCCTCCAGTCACAGTAGCTCCTAAACTATACTCCACCAGGGCCTGCAATCAATTTGCCAACTTTTTTATTGAAAAGATTCTTAAAATTAGAAGGTCAATCTGTACAGCAGCACCAAACCCACCACCATTGCCACCCCCACGTAAAAACAATGTCGTGTCTGAATTCAAAAAATGATGAAATCATTTAACAACTAAAAATCTCTCTCTTTGCTGCCACGATATCCTATCCACAGTTTTTCTAAAGAAAGTTTTCCCTGTGATTAATTATAATCTGATTCAAATAGGTAATACATCCCTCCTGTCAGGTGTCTTCCCCCAGGCCTTTAAAATAGCAGATATCAAACCACTACTAAAGAAGAACAACCTGGATAACACATTAATGCAGAACTACAGGCCAATCTCTAATCTGCCGCTGGAGAACTAAGGTGTGTAGATTCTGCTATCGAGTCTGTTCTAGAAGATATTGACAGCGCATTAATTTTAAAAGAGGAATTTTAAAAGAGGAACAGATAACGTCCGATGCTCTGCAGAAGAATGTCACACACTTCCGTTGCTCTGATTGGTTATAGGTCTATCCAATTGAGTGCAGAGGCATTTTTTTTCCTGGTTCGTTTAAAACACGCCCCATAATCACAGCCCAATGGAGCAGTATCAGATTCACATTCTGATTAGAATTGAGTATGGCTACGTCAGACTAGCGTTTGACACTGTTGACCATAAAATACTACTGGAATGACTGGAGAGCTGGGTCTGGCTCTGTGGTACAGTACTTAACTGGTTTGAGTCTTACCTCAAGATCGGGAAATTATTAGTGTCAGTAGGCAATTTCTCATCAGAACTCTTCTACTTAGTATCTACATGCTCCCACTTACCCAGATTATAACAACCAAAAAGATTAGCCACCATAACTGTGTAGATGACACTCAGCTGTACATTACAATGTCACCAGGTGAGTTTGAGCCCATTCAGACCTTTAATGAATGCATTAAACAAATCAATAGCTGGATGTCTCATAACTTTCTCCAGCTGAACAGAAACAAGACTAGTTAGCTTTCTATCACCTGAAGAACATTTCTACGATTAAAGACTAATGTCGCAACAGGACATGGAAAAACTCATCCATGCATTTATCGTTGGATTGATTACTGTAACAGCGTCCTCACAGGTCTACCTAAAAAGTCAATCAGACAGCTTCAGCTGATCCAGAACACTGCTGCTTTCGTCTTCACTACAACCAGAAAAGTAGAGCACATCGCCCCAGTTCTAAAGTCCTTACACTGGCTCCCTGTAGCTGAGAGAATAGACTTCAAAATACTCTTACTAGTTTATAAATCATTGAACGGCTTAGCACCAAAATATGTTGAAAACCTGCTGTCTTTATACCGATCCCCCAGACCACTCAGGTCCTCCAACTCTAATTTATTAATAATCCCTAGAATCAGAAACAAACACGGAGAAGCAACTTTCAGTTTGTATGCTCCCCTGATCTAGAAAAATGTTCATGATGATTGCAAAGGTGCCCAAACTCTGAGCTAAACTTAAAGCAAAACTTAAAGCAAAACTTAAAAACCATCTTTCAACCAATTTTCATACTTTTACGCTGTTTTTTTTTGTTTTTTTTATGTCATATTTCCTGTTTTTGCTTTTTATGCTTTTTACATATGTTTGGGTTTTCTTTACCACCGAATATGGTAAAGCATGTCGAATAACTTTGTTTTGAAAGTGTGGTATATACAGTACAGGCAAAACGTTGTCTTTTTTTTCATCACTACATTGTAGATTCTCAATTAAGGGCATCAAAACTATATTATTATATTATATATTACTGTATGTACTTAAACAAAAAGGGTCAAATAACTGAATACATTTGTTATATTTTTTCTAGATTCCTCAAAGTAGCCACCCTTTGCTCTGATTAATGCTTTGCATTCTCTTGATCTTCAAGAGGTAGTCACGCGAAATGGTTTTCCAACAGTCTTGAAGGAGTTCCCAGAGATGCTTAGTACTTGTTGGCCCTTTGGCCTTCACTCTGCGGTTCAGCTCACCCAAAATCATCTCCGTTGGGTTCAGGTCCGGTGATTTTGGAAGCCAGGTTATTTCACAATTTTTGGAAAAGTACTACATAATTCCAAATGTGTTCCTTCATAGTTTTGATGCCTTCAGTGATAATCTACAATGTAAATAGTCATGAAAATAAAGAAAACGCACTGAATGAGAAGGTGTGTACAAACATCTGGCCTGTACTGTAAATAGAATTACCTTGCCTTGCCTTTAACTAGCTGATGCAAGCAGCAGGATGCTTCCAGTGCACATAGTAATGGTGGTCACTTTTGAGATTACAACTTTGACATTTTACCGCTTTAGGGAGCCTAAGTCTCCTCCCCTTCAGTCAGCCCATTGGCTCTCTGATCAATAAAAAAAAAAGGATAGTATTTGGAGCGAAAAGTTTTTTTCTGGTCCGCTTTACCTTACACCCTAAATCACACATTTGCTGTGCCTCAATTTGAATAACTAAAGATGTGTGTTTCAACTGTGTTTGCCATGTGATTTGTGATTTATTCACTTGTAAAGATTCATAGTTAAATAGGCTACAAATCAGAAGTCGCATATATGATATTAGCTAACATTAGCCATCGCTTGTAATACTCGCCAAGGCCTTATTGAGCTTGTCTCGCATTTTGGCTCTCACTTGACCGCCTATTTCTCTTAGCTTAGCTGCTGGTTTCTACATTACCAGATTTATAGTGGTTTTCTCCTTGTTTATTGCTCCTTCCTTCATCCTGGAAGAAGGGTATGAAGCTCACTAAACTCACAGCCATTTTTCTTCTTTTGTGATTTGGTGACAAATTTTGTGAGTCGAGCAGTTGTAGTCCAGTACATGTTTTTACACAAAACATAAAGTAACTTTTACGGCCTGACAAAAATAAGCCCTTTGTCTGCATCAAAATGGATCTTTAAAATTCACGGCCTTCATATGTTCAATCAATGGAACATTTCAAACAAGATCAGGAAATAACTTTCATTGCTCCATTGACTCTCATTCATTCTTTTGGGCAGTATGGGATCAATGACCCGGAAGTAGATGGGCTTGACTAAGGCTCCTTATTATTGCATGTTTTCCTTCTGCGTTAATATTGGAATTTATAAAACTGAAATAAGACTAATTTCTTCAATAAATATTACAGTAAATCCCTTAAAATCTAAATATTACAGATAATTAAAAATCAACTTCAGTTTAATATTTCAGGCAAAACTAAAATGCAAAACACTTACTTGGTACAGTATTATAAGAAAAGTATTTCAGGCAGGCTATATATTTATAATATATGTATGCTGGCATGCACAATGCTGCCCTCCACTTTCATAGGATCACATTCACTCTATATGTTTGAGTGAATATGTGTTAGTAGTTTGTAAGTTGCAGTATTAACTCAGCATAAATATCCCAGACCATATTTGAACACAGCACAGGTGCAGCTCAGCGCCTGCCTTTTCTCCTCCTCCTCCTCCTCGCTGCAGGAGCAAGAGGACATTTTCATAGTTTATTTTGGTTTATTATAGGCCTGGGCGGTATACCAGTTAATTCCAAAAGAAGTACAAGATACAGCCTGTTTGCGTCAGCGTAGGGTTAAAAAAACAAATATATTTTCAACCTTAGAGCATCAAGAATGTCTACTCTATTTTGACTACAATCATAAAATATTCAAGTCTTTTCATAGCATTTACCTCTGCCTGGAAAAAGCAACATGATGCAGTCCATATGATAGTAAAATTTTTACTTGGCTACTTAAAGTCAAGCTAGGGTATTAATTATTTTCTTATAAGATAATGTAGATACGAATGGTCTCGTATGGAAAGAAAATACTGGAATACCGATATGTTTTTTAAAACACTGTGATATTAAAATTTTGCCCATATTAGAACTGTGTTTAATCTGCTACTCTGATTTGTGGTAATTAAGAGTCCTTGCTTGATACGAAGGTTTGAATTATGGCTCAATCACCGCCAATTGTAACTAAGAGGTACTTTCGTGAAATTTATTACGACTCGTCAGCTAAATATAGCTGATCTCCGATCAGTGAAAAATGTTAAAATATCGGCCCGATCTTTCTGATCAGTTTCTAACTTGATTTTAATTAATTTTGTCTTAAATCAGCCCTCAGAGAAATCCGGTGAATTAATTTAAATATTAAATAATTTTAAAAGTTAAAAAAATTATGATTAATTATCCGAATTCTTTGCAGCAGAGAAAAGTAACCAAAACACATATTCCTATATAGATGATTTAAGCTTTGAGTTTGTGTCTTGTCTTTCTTAAGAAGCATGTTAAACTTCTGTGTAAACAGGTCCCTGATAACTACACTCCACCAACCCCCATCACTGCTCCTGTGATGGGTTTCCCAGTGGAGGCCCGTCAGCCCCACAACCACACCCAAGTCCCACCTGGAGCCCCTCAGGAGCCCAGTGTACAGGTTTGTTTCTAACAAAGGGGCGGTTGTTCAAATTCTCAGCAGTAATGCATTCGGCAAAAATGGCATCAGCTTTTTATTTGTGCTTGTTTGCTGCTCAGCTCCTCCAGCAGCTGCCAGCAGAGAGAGTGGAACAGAAAGAAATCCCGGCGGAGCACATGGTCCTCAAAAGCACCTTTGATAGCTTGGTGCAGCGCTGCCAGCTCGCAGCAGGAGATCCTGTAAGTCTCAATATGTGGGCGTCTCTTGATTCTACTGTTGCTTTTATCATTTTGTAGCCTGTGTTCCATGCAGAGGAAGGTGTGCTATAAGGTAAAGCATGTAAATCTTTTTCAGCAAACCAAAAGGAAGCTCGATGATGCAGGAAAGCGTTTGGGACACCTGTATGACAAGCTGAGAGAGCAGTCGGTAAGGATTCCCTTGTGTTCAAACTGAATAATTAATATCTTGGATCAAATTAGAGCAGCGTGGGGTCGTATTTGGTAGCAGATGCTCTACAGCTCATGGCCAGCTTGCAGACTGTGAGGTGATCAATATGTTCCCAGGGACGTGATGTAAACTAACTGAGGCTGATCAGTCTGTATCCTTGACCACAGCACTAATGAGACCTGCCAAAAAAAACTGAAGGCATTATAAATATCCTCAGAAATCCATAGTGAAGGTCTGAATTTATGCTTTAGTTTGAGTTACCTGCTTATTTGAGTTTTGGCATAATATGGAATTTGAAAAGAAAAGTGTGTAGGATCCCTGGATTTAATGATCTGGAAAGCATAACTGTAATAACTAAGCAAATGCTGCCGTCCTTCTCAGCTCTCTCACAACATCCTGAGTGGACTCCACGAGATCTGTCGCTGCGTGACGAGCCAGAACTACCAGCGCGGCCTGGAGGTTCACACTCAGGTGGTCAGCAGCAGCAACTTCAGCGAGATCTCTGCCTTCATGCCCATCCTCAAAGTGCTCATGACCATCGCCAACAAGCTGGGTGTCTAACTCCCTGAAGACAACACCAACCACTCTTCAGTGTTACCATGTTGTTGTATACATATTTATTTCTTTAAAGAGCCGATGACGCATCACAATGAGAATAATGGCTGATACCATAACCCAACCTGCTCTCATCACCCTGTAGATGGTCCCCCCCAGAGGACGTGGCTGTTTGAGGCAGTGAGGTGGAGTTTTGTAGATGTCCGTCGATGTTGCTGTGCTAATTTTTACAAAAAGATGAATGTATTCAGAAAGTGGCTCATTGTTAATTGAAATAGTGATGTAATACATGAAACCGGTTGTTGCAAAATAGGTGCATTTCCTTAAAACACGTTACATTATACTGCATTGTGTATTTTTTCCTTTTATAGTGCTCACGGATGTTGAAAAAGCATAATAAAATACATGCTGCGCACCAGCTGCGAAAACAAAACATCCATGGCTCACACTTTCATAAATCATCAATAAAATCTGGGTCATCCTTACAATCCACTGTCTGTGTACTCTGCGTGAAGTGGAACAGAATGACACGATTGTGTGCACCGTTTTGTAAAAACATTGTATCAAAAACATTTTCTGACCTCTGTCATTGAACTTCTGATTTTTGTTAGGAGTTATGTAATTATGGTGTGGGACTTTCTGGGCCAAAGCACTGAGGAAAAATTGCTTATTTTTTTGTTGTTAGATTCAACCTTAGCTTGTTTGAAAAAAAAAAAATCCCCTTTTACCCCAATATTTGCTTTAATGTACATGCTTTTCACTATTTACCCTAAGATTAATTTAAACATCAGCTTTTAGAACAAAACTTTAAATTTCTGTTCAACCACAAATAAATTAACCACTCCCTCTGTTTTGTTGACAGAAATGTTTCCTTTTTACATTTGTTTTCTTAAATCTTGTTTTAGATGCGATGAAAAAATCTAAACAAACTGACAGATTACAGATGATGTTCATAGTTTTTCAGCTACTTATAATAAACCTGGATTTGTTATGTTCCTTGCTTTTGGGGTGTGCTGTGGCAGCAGAGGACAGGAAAGTGCCTCACTGTGCTGTTTTGGTTGCACAGATATTTATACAATCCATGTTGCTTAACTCATTTCGGTATCTTTTTGAAATAAAGTTCCACTTACAATATTTAAAGTATTCAAACATAAAATGGGTCTTTGATTGTACTGCAAGAGCACCTTTTAGCCTGAGGTTGGACTTGATCCGTTTGGTGAGATCATAATTTGTTTTCCTATGAAAACCTATCAAATATTTAATTTCCCCTTTTTTGGACATAAAGAAAGTATCTAATTTCACCTTTTGGAGGGATAAATAAAGTATCTATCAAACTTAAGAGCCATTTTCTGCTTAAAATACTTCTATTTACCACATGTATCATTTTAGGATGATAAAAATCCCATACAGGTTAAGCTTTTGATGCATCAATGTAAAGATAGTCTTGTAATTTCTTGATTTTCTTATGGATTTCAAAACCACTAATCTCAAAGAACCTGCATGACATTTACTCTTCATGTGGTATAGTCCTTGGACTAAAATTTAAATCTTTAGGTAAGATCTTAAAACAAAACTGGAAATTGATGCTAGCCCTAAAAATCATCTCTCAACCTGTTTACAGTGTGTTGTTTGGAAAGTTAATGGCTCGGTGAGTCTTCCTAGCCATGGTTTTACTTTACTAATTCATGTTTTAGTTGTTGGCTCCTTGGCAATTCAGCAGTTTTTTTTAAATGTATTCAAACACTTCAGCATCAGAAGTATTTTATGATGACTGAGGTATTTTTAATTTAAGTTATTTACTAGGTTCATTTAGAACATATAATTGATATAAATGTAGGTATTATGCAAATTAGTGTAATTGAGCATAACCAACCACTATGTTACGACTCCACAATAATAAAATGGTATGTGTTAAATATGCAATAAGAGGCATTAGTGGCAAAAACACCAGGCAAACTGGTGACAATAGATTACGAATAACTGTTATAAGTGTTAATATTTTTTAAAGCTTCTTGGTAGGAATTAGTTTTTAATCAATTATGCTTTCTTAATATGCTATCTCTTTTCTGATAACTAAAATATGAACATGCTAAAACAGATTTAGATACAAAATAGGGTGCGTGAACTCTTATGGTATATGTGTAACCAGATTTTACTTTTTAAGTTATGCAGGGTTTCTCTGCTGTCTAGAAGCTCTGGAAAATATGGAGGAGAAAACTTTAATACATCCATTAATTTATCCTTTCTCCCAACCATTTATTTAACAGTTCCCAGAGTCTTGAAGGGAACGGAAATTTGCTGGAGTGGAAAAGAGGAAAACAAAATTTAAAATTAATATACACATTTTCAAGAAACTGGCTTCCTGAACTAACTTTCTAGCCAAGTTTAAACATTTACAAAACATGCAGAAAATGAGACAAATCATTTCAAACTTGAATTCGCACAATGTGCACAGCTTTTGTTTCCTTTAAACTGGGCTTAGTTTTCTAATCTCTGTCAACTAAGTTTTTTTTGTAGTCGGCTATCTCTTATTTATACTTAGGTGAATTTTTGTAATTGAACGTTAAATATTTGTGTTGCAAAACTGGTATGTTGAACTAGTTATTTTTGGAAACTGCATTCAGCACGGTTGTGCATTTCGGGGTCAGAGTTTTAAATAAAATCAGAGATGAAAGGTCTAAGGTCTGTCAAAGCAGCTGATATCTTCCTACCCTGCGCCGGGGCACATGAATACATCACAGCAATTCAGAAACCTTCCACAGTTTCATGTCAAGCGTAAAGTAATTAATCTCTCTCCCGGCGGATGTCAAATGATCTTATTAAAATTCAAGCCTCCACAGCTGTTTCACAGGCTGTGCTGCCATTGGTCCGTTGGGATCATAAGTCAGAACCTGACTGCTGATTGGCCGCTTTTAGTCGCATGCTGTTAGCTGCATGACGTGATTATGAACACGTGATAGAGGGTTTTTTGGGGAGTTTAAACTTTAGTAAACTTTGTCACCTCTTTATAGAGTCATCTCCAGACATCACCCCATGGATGCGACCTGGATTCTGCCAGTAAGGCATCAGGGCTTAGAAATGTGCTCTGGGTTTGTAGAGACATGGTCCTGTGAAATAACTCCACTGGGACTACAGAGGACAAGCAGCTCACTTTGATTTATTGCAAAACATTTTTTTTAATTTTTTTTATTTGCACATTCCGATGACACAAAAGCTATCTGTAGGCTTATTGCTAAACAGGCTCTGAATCCAAGTTGTCTGAGGCCCAGTGAGAAGTTTTCAGTCATTTTCACTTGATGCTTCCTGCCTATAACTATTATGGAGATTATAATAATGGCATGTAATCACACTGTTAAAAATATGACACCTGGTTTTCATGAGAGCTGCACTTGGTACCACTGTTGCCTTGTGGCAAGAAGGTGTTAGGTTTGAATCCTGTGAATTCTTCAGGACGTTTGCCCATTCCCCCAGGGATGGGCATTTTCTGGGTGCTCCAGCTTTTTCCCACATTCTGAAAATATTACTTTTATGTCGGTTGAATAATCTAGGTACAGTATGAGCATGTGCGTGCATGGCTGTCTGTCCTGTGTGCGACTAGTAGTGGAGCCAGAGACACCAGACCCAACAATGTAAAAGTGCTGAAGGCTGCTATTAAACCAGCCTGAGCTTCCTTAACGTCTGAGCTATGATCTGATCATCTCCATGAAATGCAGACTTGATGCAGTAATTCATGCAACAGGTGGTCCAACCAAAAGTTGAGTGCATATACTGTACTAGGACATATTTGCATGAACATTGTTTTATCTTTGTTGGTCTAGAAACTGAATGTGGGTTTTTTTTAGCACAAAACCAAAAATAAACACTGTTGCAGCTCAATAGAAAGAAACATAATTGAAGAGCTGTTTTATTTCAATAATTTAAGTCCTAAAGTTAAAAAAATATAGTAATAAAGTAATATATTTCAAGAAAACCAAGCACAGTAACACCAGATTCAATAATTCAAGTAATGGAACCTTTGGGAGTGTGGAGGTGCTAAGTTCAGTCAGATAAAAACCTAAGAGTACCTTTCTGCAGTTAATGGCCGAAAAGGGTGCCACCATATATCCAATCCATACAGGAAGTCAGTTAAACACAGCTAAGTACTATGTTGTATGTTAGATGTTTATGGATATAACTGCTCCTAAATGTTTGAATACTGTAAATAGATGGATTAATTTAGATTTAGGCACTGGTCCTCAAATATTAGGATTAGAAAAATAGTAAAGTTAGGTTCAGGTAATGCTCCTCGAATGTTAGGATTAGTAAACCTAATGAATCAACCAGGCTAGCCAATTCAAGATGAGAAGGGCGGGACCTTGCCTTTAAACGGTTACAATTCGATTTAAACACAAAATAAGCAATACACATTACAGGATGAAGACCGTTCCCTTTATAGTCTTTATTATATCTATGAGCATCAGTCCACGAGGGGTCTACCTGTATTATGTCTATGCTTCTCTTCTTCTTGTATTACATTGATTTCTGCTTAAGACTTCCGACATGGATTGGATATATGGCCTCGCTCGTTGGCCATTGTAACTGCAGTTGGGTTCCTCACGAAAAAAAAGGTCAATGGACTGAATTTATCTAGTGCTTTTCTAGTCATAATGACCATTGAAAGCACTTTACACTGGAGCCACATTCACTCACTTATCCATTCATTCAACCATACAGAGCTTACCAGGCAAATTAGGGTTAAGTGCCTTGCCCAAGAGCACATTGACATATGGCAAGCTGAAACTGAACCTACATTCCTCCAGTAACTACTCTAACTACACAGCCAGAGTCACCCAGCATAATAATTTCAATTTCTGAACTGGATTACTAAGATTAGTTAAACAATATCACAGGAGAGGTCGTGCTGCTGTGCCAAATATCAGCACTGGTTTGATTCGGTCGTAAGCACCAGGCCGCAGTGTGATATTGCTTTTATACAACAGTTTTACAAGCTCATTGTATTTATTTTTTTAATGATAATCTAATTTGTTGATGCTTGTTATTGATGTTTTTAATGCGTTTTTACTATTATGACTTTAATGTCTATTCATGACAGTTTTGAAAAGGTTTGGAAGGAAGGACAGGATGAACCTAATGGGTGTTATGAATTGCTGTGTTTACAAAATATCTCAACAAAAAGAACAAATGGCCATCAAATAATGCAAAAGCAGGGCTTTTGCGTGAGAATTTCACACTTGGCACCCCATATAGTCTTTAGTCTAATTTTAAAAAGTAAATATATATTTTTTTATATGACATGAGAGAATTTAACAAATGCAGTAGGAAATTATAACAGCGCTATCCTAATAATAGTTGAAATATTTTAGGTTTAAGTTGTAACGTGGCAAACACAAGTAATGCTGGCTTGACAAATGTAAACTGGTCGTAGATCAGTAAACTTGTCTTATATTCCTCTCTTTCCTGTGTGAAGCCTGACAGTCATTGTTAAACAGCAAGGTTTTATTACACTGTGACCTGTATGTGAATCATTGGGCAGGGGTGGGGGTATTTACCAGAAAAATGCAAAAGCGTCTTAGGAACCACAACATCCTCAATGGAGATACAGATTTATATCACACAAGAATAATTTGAATAATTTTTAACCTGAAACCGTGTAAGATAGATATGCAAGATGTAGGGTGGTTATCTTACTTTTGGAGTAATGTTTTAATAGCAGATTACAGAAAAGAAACACAATGATAATTTTTTTATTTTTCCCTAACAATGCTTATTTTTAGATTTTATCAGAAAAGATACTAATGGAAGATAACCATACTGATTCATCTTATGGTAGAAATATCATAAGATAAGTCAGTATCACTACCTTAAACCATGAAGCATTGTTTTATGGCTTGTTTGCAAAAAAAATGTTATATCATTGTCAAGCTCAGAATCACACTTTTGTCTAAAAATACAGTACAACTACATTCTATAAAACAAGCATCATCAAATAAAAAAAGCTTATGTCTGTTAGCTATATCCTCTTTATTTCACATTTTCAGGCTCCATTAGTTTTTTTTCCTAATCTAAAAGATAAAATTTGTGCATTACACAATAACAGACGGTCAGACAGTCATTGGCATCAAAAATAGGTTTTAGTACTTGTCGTTAGGAATGCAGACATATCAGACTAAAAGGTAATCTTCCAAGATTGGCCTGTTTTCATCTTCATTCCTGCTCCCTTCAACTCTGACATACTTCCCTTATGCTGGAGAAGAAGAAAAAAATCCTTCCACCATGTGTCTTTATTGATGGTGGGTTCCGGATATTGAGGAGTATTAATTTGTTGCCGCACATAGAATTTTATATGTGCCAAAAATTTCACTTTTGTTCTCATCTTCCTCTGTATGAAAAGTAGTCGCACTTCCTAAAGCTTTCTTCTTGGCTATTTACAGTGAAGAACAGACTTTTGGAGTTCACAACTAATAGTAAAGTTTTGGAGGATGCCTTTTCCAGATGGCATGATTCCGCTCCTTTCAAAGATGCTCAATAAGATGTACAACTGTATTCAAAGGTACATAAAGCTGTTCCGATATGGTATTATAGCCTTTACCTTTAACATGCTTGTCTATGATTTCCTTTCTAATCTCCTGAGACAACTCTTTCCTTTGCTTCCTCTGGTCCATGTTGAATATAGTATACACCATGTCACCAAACAGCACAGTGAATACCTGTAGCCCTATATATAGGCCCAATGACTGATTACACGATTGTAGACACCTATGATGCTAATTAGTGGACAAATCTTCAATTAATGTCCCTTTGGTCGCATTATTTTCAGTCTTTTCTAGGGGTACCATCATTTTTGTCCATGCCTGTTTCATGAGTTTTTTTTTTCAATAATCCATTTGAAGGATGGTTAAAAAAACCAATGTCTGAGTTTCATTGGTTAAATTTCATAGAATTTTCGTCAGATTCTAGTTATTTCTGTGAGCATTTTTTTTCATGTATATATAGATATATACACAGAGTTTTTCATGTATATATAGATATATACACAGTACAGACCAAAAGTTTGGACACACCTTCTCATTCAGTGAGTTTCCTTTCTTTTCATGACTATTTACATTGTAGATTCTCACTTAAGGCATCAAAACTATGAATGAACACATGGAATTATGTAGTACTTTTATAAAAAAAGTGCGAAATAACCTGGCCTCCAAAGTAACCGGACCTGAAACCAATCGAGATGATTTGGGGTGAGCTGAACCGCAGAGTGAAGGCAAAAGGGCCAACAAGTACCAAGCATGTCTGGGAACTCCTTCAAGATTGTTGGAAAACCATTTCGGGTGACTGAAGTTCAAGAGAATTCAAAGCAGTAATAACAGCAAAGGGTGGCTACTTTGAGGAACACATCTTTTCAGTTATTTCACCCTTTTTGTTTAAGTACATACATCATGTGTTTATTCATAGTTTTGATGCCCTTAACTGAGAATCTACAATGTGGTCACAAAAATAAAGAAAACGATTGAATGAGACGGTGTGTCCAAACTTTTGGTCTGTACTGTATATATACAGTATATATATATATATATATATATATATATATATATATGTATATATCGTCAGAGCTGACCAGAACAAACTATTTTCTGATAAATAAATGTGCTGAGGTAAATAGCAACTTGCCAGACCTTCTAAACCTGATTATTTTTGCAATGAAATAAGATTTAAGTATTTTTACAAAAATCTATATTCAAAACAAATTGCAGTGAAGTTTGTAAACTTGTGATCTTTCACTAAGTTTGAGATTTAAATGTTTTTTGGTGTTTTTAGCAGCTGTTTGCAAACCTTTGGATGCTTCTATTTAAGAAGAAAATGTAACAAGGACCACTTTGAGTCAATTATTCTAAACCCTCAAATTTACAGGACAATCTTGGAACTTGTGCACATTTAGGTGTACACATAAGTTCTGCTATCAATTTATGACTCCTTCATATTCAAGATCACATGGTTACATTTTTGGATATACAAATTGCTTAAGCGATGTAAAGGTATTCTAAATGTATAGGGTGCAGATGAAAGAGACAAATCTGAAATAAAGTGCTTATAATACAAGGATACACACAAAATAACCAACAACCAACATATTAGATTACAAGTGTATTGAAAATATTATGAATTTTATTTCAGAGTAGGAAACAGTTTAAATTTGACAGACCAGAAACATTTTCGATCGATAAAGCATACAGGAAAATTCAGGTTTCTTGCTGCGATACCATCAGCTTGTGGTGACATTCCTCATGACAACGTGGCGTTTCTGTTCCTTCCATCTATTACGACCCTTATTTAGCAAGTTAAACTCCACAAATTAACTTTTGCACCAGTTAAAGTTAAAAAACCCCAACCCTTAATTCTCCAGTTGTCATGCCAAGATTTGTCAAATGGAATAACGTCTTGCCTTGTGTTACAGCCTGTAAGAATTTTTTTTTGGTATTTGAACCTTGTTGTCTAAACTGCTGGAATGTGAAGAAATGGACACATATTATAAGGCAATTAGAGGCACAGTACCTTGAAAAGTATTAGTACGGCAAGAATGTTTTCACAATTTGTTATATCACAACCATGAACTTTACCACAGACTCAGGGGGCCTTAATATATATATGTACTCACTGCATTTTCAAGAGAAGTCAAACTTATGTATCAGTTTGCTTCCACTTTAATCAGAACTTTGTGCTGGTTTAATCCCAAAGTCCCCCAAAAGTGAATTACAATTTGTAGCTGTGGCTGTAACATTACAAAATATAAATGAAAAGTGTGAATATTTCTCCAAGGTACTGTGTTCTGACTGTTGGCAAAAGAGATAGCCAGGTGCTGCAGTTTGATATATTTCACATATAATACACAAGACAAAAATCAAGGAGTGCAAAAACCATCAAGTTAGAATATTTTAAGTCAAAAAAAGAGAAAAATTATACAATACATAAATAATAAATGCATTCCATGGACCGTAATCGCAGATAAACACTAACAATAAAGCGCCTACAATTTGAAAATGACTGCCCCTTATTTCAGACGCCCTCTCAGATAATTGCCATGACAACAGATCTGATGATACAACAGAGACAAAACAAATGCTGTTCTGCCATTACAGTCACTGACACGTCACCTCACCACGACACCTACTACAGTATATCGCCATGCAAAGGGAGTGGCATGTTTTATTTTCTAACACCAGATCTGTCACATGACTGGCTGCTGGATCGACCAATGAGAGCTCTGCCTTCGGCTGACTGGAACACTTTTGGCAAAATTTTACAAAACCGAAAAGAAAGTAACAGGTTTGTTCTCACTGTCACTAATTACATTAAGCGGAAAATGCAGTAAATCTGAATATTCTGAATCAAGGACTTCAAGTTTTTCTCTAAATTGGGTTTTGTTTCTCTGCAGAAGGCAACTGTAATACACATCAATGCAAGCTGCTCAGTTAACAATTTTCAATAAAGCCAAGTATCGATAATTTTTTTTTACCTTAAAAGGTCACAGAGTTAATCTTTATAACAGAATTAACTTAAAAAACAATATTCACTGCAATAAGGTCAAGTTTCCAATCGGCGATGAATTAACAATAAAGTAATACATAAGAATGATCAGCTACATGGTTGATTGCTCATGAAGACTGCACAACGGCGAAGAATAGTTGACTTTTAAAACTGAACAATTAAAAAGCTGAAATAACCTTTAACCTTTGGGTCTGAATCTACATTACAAATCGCAAAATTGGAAAGCATTTTTTCTAACTTGAACAATTTGTATGACTACAGCTACAAAAACCCCACAAAGAACAAGCGAAATGTGGCAAAGGCCCTCACAACGCTGACTTTTAACCTCAGAGGATGAGCAAATGAGCAGCTGTCAGAGCACTGTTAGTCGCCTTCTCTTGAACTGGACAATGTCTTTTATCTGCTTTATTTTCTATTTTTTGTTTTCTAGCCACTACGGTGGCTTCCGTCTCCAGTGCGCTGTATCCGAGACAGGACAACCTCGCGGGACACCTTCTTGCGGTCCTTGGCCAGGCCCAGGAAGCACATGAAGTCGATGAAGCAGGTGGTGAGGTTCAGCTTGCAGCCGTACTCGCTGGTGGCGTAGTCGTAAGGGAAAGTGTGGTGGTAGTTGTGAAATCCCTCACCTGAATGTTAAAAACAAGAGTTAGAGGAATTAGAAAATTTGGATTTGTTTGAATTATAATGAAATCTATAAACTACTCGCCCTTATATGTACAAGCTATAAAATGGTTTCAGGATACTTCACAAAACAAAATGAAATTATTTTTGACAGTTTAGCCTGGAAGGGTTTTTAATCGGAGAATGTCTTCAGCTTGACTTCCTCTAGACGTTTCGAACCTCGCCACGCCTGTCTGGTCTGATTTTTCCGCCTCATCATCCTTCACTTACACGTCTTCACTTACCTGAATCCGGATCATTAACAAGCCCCCCTGCTGCGTGTCCACCGCGTTCGATGCACCCCCCACCCAGGAAGTCGAAACTGGAAATCGCGCCATTTTCAACCTCCTCACGTTAAACACACAATACCACGGCGGGGGGAAAAAAAGAACGTGGCTGCCTCCGTTTTTGTTTTTTTCTCTCGCTTTGGAACAAGAAATGCAGTCATGTGTGCCTGTCTATGTGAGAAGATTGGGTAGGACAGTGTGGAAACTGGAAATACAGATTGATTACATTTGTTTCTTCAATATTTAAGGTGACAAAAAAACACTCATATTTCTCATAAGAAAAAAAGTTGCAACATAACAGCAATGATCCGATGCATATTTGCAAACAGGCACCTGCACACTTCTGATCTTGCAGGCAAACCTTTTTATTGTTGACATGTACATGCTAGACCTTTAACAGGAAAAGAAAAAACTGAAATTAGGTATGCTAACAGGCTGAGACCTATCCTACCCTTAAAACGTGTTAGACTGTAAAAAATACAAAGCCTGGTAAAAGCATTTACACCTCTTGAACCGTTCACATTTCAAGGTGTTACAACCACAAACTTCAAGATATTTTATTGGTATTTTGTGATAGACTAACAAAAAAGACCGTTTAACTTTCAAGTGGAAGGAGAACAATAATGCAAAATGTTGTTACACATCCAAAACCTGAAAAGTGTGGCGTGCTTTTGAATTTCAGCCTCCCCAGACTTTTCAGTAACCTTAGAGACGGCTTTAGAGACTCTCTCTACCAGCTCTGCACATCTACAGACTTAAGTTCTTGCCCATTATTCTCAACCAACTCGGTCCGGCTCAAGCAGACTGGACAGCGAGCATCTGTTAAAGTCTGAACTTTGACTAGGCCTGGACAAACTTTGCGTTGGCCAATGAAATAAAATCCAAGCAGAGATCATTGAAGTTTGTGTATGCAACATCCAAAATGTGAAATGTTGTTGTATTCCAGCTCCAGTTTACTGAGAAGCTTCCTCTAAAAGATGCATCTGCAACTATTCCTCAATTGTAATTGAACCTGGAGGATAAGTTTGATCAGGGGCAGGTGTCTGTTTGCAAGTTGCAATAAAATGTTGACTTCCAATGCACAAAAAACTGAAGTAAACTACATTAACTAACAACCTTAAGTCATGATAGATGACACTAAGTTTAAAAAAAAGTATCTTGGTGTATTTGTGTCCTACCTAAAACTTTCTATAATTTTTATTTAACATTGAAAAAATAATCGCTGGTTTGTCTATTAGTACTGTATATTACATTTATTAATTATTTCAAGCGTTTCTTATACCTATGGCGCTGAAAGTGACGAATCTGTTCTCCCTAGGGTTGATGTTCTGGTCGTACGGCCTGTTTCCCCACATGTGCGCCGCGCTGTTGACCAGCCAGGTGGCGTTCAGCACCAAGGCGTACCTCAGCAGGGCCGGGATGAAGTACGCCACCCACAGGGACTCACCCCAGAAGTACCAAGGCACGAACATGGGGACGAAGAAGCACATGAGCAGCACAGAGAGCTTGTAGTGCCTGTTGAAAAGATGGAAGGATAAGGAAAACAGCCGATTTCTCAGCTTTTTCTCAAAATGCCAGGCCTAAGTGTGGAATTAGATATTAAATTCATCTTTTTACACATAAGAACAAAGGAAAAAAACATTGACAAGGAAGAATTGTTTTTGAGTAAAACAAGACAATTGAGTCCCGTCCATATTTATATAAAAAAAAATTTGCGTGTAACCATAAACTAGCCTTTTTATTATCTTTTTAACATTGCTATTTTTATATTTTAATAGTAATCTAAATGGAGCTGTGAAAAGTTTACAAAGACGCGGATTGCGGGCTGGAATAGTCAAATTCACACACAACGGATTCCAGGGCTAAATCCATTTGAGAATCTGCAACAAGACTCTTCTCATCCTCGAGTATGAATAGCTTGAGCTGTTTTGGCAAAAATGTTCACCTTGTGGGTGTGATAAAAGCAAAACATGCTTCTACACCCTATTCACTCAATAAGCCTGAAAGTAAATCCTTCCACTTCATAATTGTGGGCAAATTTGTGTCTAGCTATCGTATAAAATCCTAATAAAATCCATTAAACGTTTAAACTTATGCTGTGACCAAAACTGAGCTTGAATACCATTTGTCGGGTACGTGACCTCTTATCTTAAGGTGCAAAACAGGCAGAATTACGGCAACACTTTTGGTAAGAGTATAAAATGACTTGCCTCCTCTGAAACATTACAACTTTGTCGGCAAGCAGGTCATTGATCTCCAGCTTGCGGCCCTTCTCGATGACGTCGGGATGTTTGCGCACCAGCAGCCAGCCGATGTGAGAGAAGAAGAAGCCCCTCCTGGCGTTGTGGGGGTCTGCGTCTGTCTCAGAGTATTTGTGATGAACCCGGTGGTCTCGAGCCCATTCAAAGATATCGTTCTGGGGGATTAGGGTCCAGACAACGATTGCATAAATGTTTGTAACAGCTGTATGATATTAAACACAATCTGTTCCCCTCATGTTTTACACACCTGAAAGGCCATGGAGTTACTAAAAGCGAGCAAAATCCTCAGAGGTAATGAGGCCTTGTAGGTCCTGTGACTCCACAAACGATGAGCTCCAGCGGTAATTCCTAAAGCACTTATTATGAAGCAGACAAGAGCTACGGATGACAAATAAAACAAATATAAAGGAAAACATTAAAGCTAAAACCTATCAAGGTCTTGTTTTCTGTTAATTCAGACTAGATCTGATAATAGATAACCTCAAGACTTATTAGATGATAAAAACAAGGTTACTTATTCTTTCCTATCACATACCCTTGTGTTTGAGATTATGCACAAGAAAAACAAGACAAGTTGATGCCAGAACCTTGGATAATAATGGTCCCATCTTTAATGGGGTAGAAGTGCATTCAAGGGTCATCTTGCCTTAACACACATAAACTTTTACCTAAATGACTATTATTCATCTGAAACTACTTCCTGTTCCTCAAAGCAGCGCTGCAACACACATTTTAAACATTAGCGTGATTCTGATATAAATGTAAGGCTTTTAAAGTATTATTCTAGCAATCTTTTTTTTCAGATTGGGATAATTAAACAGTTTTGAACATTTCTAAAAACAATAAGCTTGCATTTATCATTCTTTTTTTCTAATTCATACAGCATAAACACTACTGATATTTTCCTAAATTTGAGTCCCAAAGTTACTTGCTTTTTTTAGCCTTTAACAACATTTACACATAATTCTGTCTTTTTAATCAGAAGCGGTGAAGTTTATTGAAATTTGTTAGGTTGGATTCTTGACACAACACTATCTTTTACTATTAATTTTGTACCCTTCTTTATCCATTCAAAACCCAGTTTTAACGTGTACATAATTTTGTACATCTTTAAATTGAAGAAAATCTAAGATAAATAAATTATATTTTAATTATATTGTGTGTTGTATAATCATTCCATCGCCATAAAAAAGATTAAATCACATGCATAATTAAAAGCCCAGCATCTCAGCTATAAAATGCATGCACAAATTTGCAATGATGAGATACATAGAATGCATTCAAAAAAGTATTCACACCCCATTTATTTTTCCATATTTTATCTTGCAACCAAAGGCTTCAACAAGTTATAATGGGATTTTGTATTATACTGAAACACAAAGTAGGAAATAAATGTTAAATGTGAACATTTTTACAAATAAAAACCTGAAAAGTTTGCCGTGCATTTTCATTTGTCCAAATACTATGTAGAATCAACTTTAGTGGTGAATCATCTAGTTACAAAGACGGATAATATCTTAGCTGTAATTGAAAATCGAGCATGTTCTTTGAAAAACTGCTTAGGCTCAGCACAATTGGACTGAGAGCATTTCTGTACATTACTTGTCAAATTTTGCCTCAGGTTCTCAATTAGATGGAGGTTTGGACTTTGACTGGGCCATTCAAATACTTGAATATACTTTCATACAAACTATTATTTTAGTATTTTTGGTTCACATTCAAGAGGGGCAATCTGTTTTGAGGTTAACCTCAGCATCAGTCCCAAATCCAGTGCAGTTTCTAAACAACCAGAACTGGCCAGTAGTTAGCTCCATCCATCTTCTATTCAACTTTGTCCAGCATCCTCGTTTATGCTAAACAAAAGCACCCAAAGTTGCCATCTTTTTTTTCTTTTTTTTTACTTATCCACAAAAAAGTGTTTCACACAAAGATACCCCTCCTAGTATTTTAGTTTAAACTGATCCAATATTTACACACCAGTTTTCAGATCTTTAAGTGTAAAAAAATGTCAAAAGCAACACATCAATTCAATGAAGGTTGTGACTGTACTAAAAAGGGGTAGAACTACTTTTCCAAAGCTCTGAAACGGTAAGAAATGATAGTGCGAAGATTCACGGTGAGCAGCTGGGTCAGCATGCTGCCATGATACCTGGTAATTGCACGAAATATGATCCGATTCCTTAATAATAACATAAAAAATTATGCAGGCTCGTTCTAACATGTAATTATCTCTTACCGGCTCTTTTGTTTTGAGTTTACTTACACCAAAGCAATGTTGCGGCAGATGCAGAAGGGATGATGGATAAGCCGTAAAGTGCTCCTAAATGCAACAGACTCATCAGGATGATATTTCTCCAAACCAGGACTTTAGGAGGTTTCGGGCCCTCCTTCTCTTTGTAAGTGTGATCAAACGCGTCTTCTGCTGCCTCTGAGCAAACGTCGCCGTTGACCGACGTATGTTGCTGCTGCTGCTGCTTTTCAAACGGCTCCGACACCGTCATGCTGGCTTCGGATGGGTGATGCTCTAAAGTGAAAATATGCATATATATATATATAAAAGAAAAGAAAAGAAGCAGTGAAGCCGAAAGCTCGAAAACGCCACACATCGATAATATGCTAATTCATATTTTTATGCTAACAGAACTGTCAAGTTGCTAGTTGGCGCTGCTGGTCATGTAAGATGCTGGCAAAATAGCGATGTTGCGTAACACCGATTTAATATGTAAAAACAGTTAACCAAACACATAACACACAACTCACCGAAGAAAGGAAGGTAAAATAAGTATTCCCGGTGCTATACAGGGAGTCAAATAAGGTTCCTGACCTACAATTACAGTAACCCAGAAAGAGAGTGATATAGTCAGCACTGCGGCGAACATCAATGACAAATTCAGCCTCCGTTGAGCCTGACCAATCACAACTCTGATGCTGTCTCACAGTTTATTCTGATTGGCTGTCTCTTTATCTGCTGTTCACCTTTTATTCATTCCATGGCCAGCCAGATGTAAAACTCCTACCGGAGCAGCTGCTGTGGTGCCTTCTCGATGCCGTGTAGACTTGTAGTTTCCATCAAATCTGATTATGAAACGAGTCATGGAAAAAAATAAATACTGTTTTTTATAACGTCGTTCCTTTTCCACCCATTTTGTTAAGGATTAATTGTATCTTAAATGTTTTAAACGGCCACTTATGTGATTTGTTGAACTGTACCGACCGTTAACGTTTGGTTATTTTCTGCGTAGAACATTTAAGCGGAAGTACCGAATCGAGTTTCCCTTAAAGAGAGGTTTGTTCGCAGTTTGCGCTTTTACACTGCGCTTTACGGCCGTTTCTTGACTCCGCGGTGCATTTATTTCAAGTAATTATGTAGGCCTAAGTTAAAATACTCCAACAAAATATAGGCTACTTTTTCTTTTTCCGAATAAAAATGTGCACATCTAGACATTTCTTTAATTATTTTGCAAAATGGAAAAATTGTAAAATGAAAGAGTCTGTGAGCGGGTAGTTTATTAGTTATTTACATATTTCTAGTTATAACCACCTTAATTTTTTCTTGTTATGGTTAAGTAGCACGTTTTACATACTTTGTTACTAGAACAACAATAATTAAATTAGTGTAAACCAGAGTATTTTTGTTTAACATCATGTTCACTTCCAAAAGAGAGAAGTGATAAAATGTTTCACTATTTATATACAATCACAAGAATTTATATACAATCACAGAAGAGCCTAATATTCTCTGATGTCTAGTTTTATGTATTATAAGGTAATGCCATATATATATATATATATATATATATATATATATATATATATATATATATATATATATATATATATATATATATATATATATATATATATGGCCCAACCTGCTTTGGGGTTTCATTAGTTTTAAGCCATAGTCAGCTAAATCAACAGAAATGTATTTTTCTGCTTTTAATTATTCTTTAAAATATAATTCACTGGGTTACATTTGCTAATATGTCTTCATTCATATTTTACGTGAAAATGTATGAAAACCTAAAAATTACATGGGCTGGCATCTATTTCAGGTTGATGGAATGTTGGGTCATATATATACTGCTCACAAAAATTAAAGGAGCACTTTAAAGAAACACATTAGCCACATCAGATCTCAATATGAAGTTGGATGTCTATACAAACAATGACAGGGTAATGTCTTAGGAACAAAAGGATGCCCAGTCTTTTAATGGAAATAAATGTTTTCAGCCCACAGAGGGCTCAATTGTGTAGACACCGTAAAATCAGAGTGAAATGAGGATGTGGCAGGCTAGTCCATTTTTTCAAAACCTTAATTTTTGCAACTCAAAATGCTTTTCAGTATCTTGTGAGGCCCCCACGAGCTTGTATGCATGCTTGACAACATCGGGGCATGCTCCCAATGAGACAACGGATGGTGTCTTGTGGCATTACCTCCCAGATCTGTGTGAGGGCATCCCTGAGCTGTTGTACAGTCTGAGGAGCAACCTGGCGGCGCCTAATGGACCCAAACATAATGTCCCACAGATGTTCTATTGGGTTTAAGTCAGGGGATCGGGAAGGCCATTCAATTGTTTCAACTTCATTCTCGAGGTACTACCTGCATACTTTTGCCACATGAGGCCGGGCATTGTCGTGAATTAGGAGGAACTACTACCTACTGCACTACCGTAGGATCTGACAATGGGTTCAAGGATTTCATCTCGATACCTTATGGCAGTCAGAACACCATTTCCTAGCTAGTAGAGGTCTGTGCGTCCCTCCATGGATATGCCTCCCCAGACCATCACTGACCCACCACCAAACCTGTCATGTTGAACGACGTTGCAGGCAGCCTAACGTTCTCCTTCTCTTCTCCAGACTCTTCCACGTCTATCACAGGTGCTCAGGGTGAATCTGCTCGCGTCTATAAAAAGTACAGGGCGACAGTGGCAGACTTGCCAATTCTGGTGTTCTTGAGCAAATGCCAGTCAAGCTCCACGGTGCTGGGCACTGGGCAGTGAGCACAGGGCCCACTACAGAACGCCGGGCCCTCAGGCCATCTTCATGAAGTCTGTTCCTGATTGTTTGGGTAGAGACATTCACACCAGTGGCCCTCTGGAGGTCATTCTGTAGGGCACGAGCAGTGCTCAGCCTGTTCCGCCTTGCACAAAGGAGCAGGTATCGGTCCTGCTGATGGGTTGAGGACCTTCTACGGACCTGTCCAGCTCTACCGAGAATAACCACCAGTCTCCTGAAATCTCCTCCAAGTTCTGGAGATTGTGCTGGGAGACACATTAAACCTTCTTGATGCAGCACGTGTGGATGTGCCATCCTGGAGAAGTTGGACAACCTGTGCAACTTCTGTAGGGTTAAGGAATCGCCTCATACTGCCAGAAGAGATAAATAGACTACTCAAGCCAAAACCAGCCAAAAAAGATTTAGAGGTAAACAATACTGTAAAACCAGTACTGTTTTGAGGGTTTTCTAATTGTGGCCACTGTAGTGCACCTGTTGTCAAGTCCATGAACACCAATACAGCTGAAAGTGATTAAGGATGCCCTCAGCTGCTTAACCAACCAAAAAATTATCAGACAGGTTTAATTGATTTCATGCCAGGCCCAATAAAAAAAGTGTTCCTTTAATTTTTGTGAGCAGTGCATATATATAGAAATTATAATGTATTGGCTTCTTAAAAATGTGTCCAATTTCCCTCTAAGACATTTAAACCTCTGCGTTAAGCACCAAGTTGAAGGCTAGAAAGTGTGGGCTCACTGTTAAAAATTGCTATCTGGGTGTGCAGCTGCCCATTATGCTGAAGAGTCTGACCTTTAATGTTATTAATTTGCAGCATTTTTAATTTTGTTGGGGTCATATACAATATTATATGTGTTGTATGTTAGTATATTTTGTATTTTACTAGAATATTTTGTTGGGGCCATATACAACAGCAAAACCAGCTGAAAGTGGTCAGGTATGTTCCATAGGAGGCTGACACGTGGGCTTACTGTTTTTACATTTGATCATTACATTGCATTGCATATGATCTAATGTACGTATTGTACTTGAATGTATCACGAGGTTATTATAAAATGACCGTAAACTGACGTGTAGTAGCGCAACAGGGTATGGGTGAAATTTGACTCTAATAACACTGGGTCATAACAGTCTTCCGTTTCATTCTTGCTGACCTACATTTGGAAAACTAGCTATTTCGTCGCCATCTAGGGGAGATTAGAAGTATAGCACCCAGGATGCCGCCTTGATCGTTTTAATTAACAGGAGATGCCTGGGCACCGGCAGTAAATATTTACTCCTATGTTCATAAGTAAAAATTTCCATAACTGAATGACATTAGTCCGTTTACTGTGTACCCGTAGTTTAATCAGAGAGCGGCGTTATAGCCACCATCGTTGCCGCTGCTGTTGCTGCAATGGAAGTAAACAGGGACGAGGCGGAGCGCTGCATTGATATTGCAGCCGCAGCTTTAAAGATTCACCAGCCAGAAAAGGCGTTGAGGTTCTTGGAGAAGGCGCAGAAGCTCTTCCCCACGGAGAAAGCTCAAGGTAGGCCTAAGCAAGAGATGCGATGGTTGTGAGAAATGAATAGCCTACTCTGTATCTGCAGCAGCATCATCTGCAGCATCACTCCATCCCAGAGGAGCTGCGCATAGGCCTAAAGCATACAACCAGGGCCCTTAATAGCATCACTAGCTGATTCGCTTACTAATAAACTGTACTGTTAAAACTGATAATGCGCGAAGGTGATGCATGTTTTCATTCTTCTTTGGGGGGTTGTTTGTGCCAGCAATCAGGCTATTAATAGAAGGATAAACCTAGAAAGTCTGTTAACAACACTAAATCTCTTCCTTCCCACCTTACAACCAAAGCTACATGTTTTTTATTGGATTTTTGTTTTAGACCAACACAAAGCAGTTAAAATGTAATGTGAAAGAAAATACACGTGTTTTGTATTGTTTTTACATATACACATATCTGGTCCCTGCATTGTATATGTTTTTATTCAACCCCATTCACCTGATACCCCAAATTAAAATTCAGTTAACAAATTGGCAAACAGATTCCAGTTGTGGGTCATTTAATCTCAATATCATACAGTGCAACTATTATTAGCATACTACATTATTGCCATACACTTTATGGCAAAAGAAAGCCATCGTTCAATAAAAACCAGAAGAAATAGCATCTATTGTTTGACAGAAACCATGTGGGGGACACAGCAAATATCTGAAAGAAAGTGTTCCAGCCAAAGGAATCCCAAGTTTAACTTAACTTTTTGGCCTACGCACTGTGTGGAAGCTTTTCCTCAGAAGAGATAGGGAAGCTTGTCAAAGTTGAAGGGAAAAAGAAAGGGTGGTCTTCTAAGAAAAGTGTTAGAGGTGACAAAAGACCACAGAGCAACAACCCAACACGTACACCCATAGCTACAAGGGAATGACTTTGATTATTCATGTCAAATACTTTAGCTTAATCTTACTAAGAATTGTAGGACTAGACTTAAATTTTGATTATCACAGAAATTCTCCACCCAATCTGATTAAGCTTGGGGTATTTTGCAAAGAAGAATAGACCAACATTTGTCCAGATGTGCAAAATGTTAGAGACATCCCTTCAAAGAATGGCAGTTGTAATTAAAATAAAAGGTGGGTGAAAAGTTTAGGGGCTAAATACAAATACACACCACATTTACAGGTTTTATGTGTAAACAATATTGAAAATCATGTTTTCCTTCCAGACATTTATGTGCTACTGTGCATCTTTCACGTAATAGCAATGAAAATGCACTGTGGTTATAACGTCCCAAAATGTTGTAAGTCTATGAGCATGTTTCACAGACAGTTTGTTGCACAAGCTTCCACAGTGCTGGAGCACAAACCAGTCTGACACCAGAGGAAGAGTGAACACACATTAAATTAAGGAATATATTCATAAGCCTCTTGCAAGGGAGTATGATAAATATGTCACTTCCTGTTGGCACCAAAGCCATGTTTTACATATTTATTTTGGAATTTGGACAATGTTCTAAAAACTAAAATACTCAATACTCAAACTGAAGGAAAATTTAACAGGGACTCATAAAAATACACATTGAGATATATGTAACCTTGGTTCTCTTCTATTTCTGTCAAACAAGCTTAGAGTGATCTCATTGAGATTTTGTATAGACTAAAAGCACTGTTTCTGGTTTAACCAAGTAAATCCTGAAATATGCTTTTTTTTCAACAAACAGTGGAGGATAATTTAAGAAAAGGCTTCAAGAAAAGTTTACCCGGATGTAATTCCTTAACAAATTATTTTTTATTTGTTTCTGATGTATATTTTTTTATAATACAGCAAATTCTCACAGCATGATCTTAATTAAGATATTTTATCAAATCAAAGCCAAATATGATTTACTAATCAGTAAAACAATAATTTATGTGATTTAGATGGTGCTTTTGTGCATTATTTGGTTTAAATACTCTCAATCACCATTTGTCACTGTGTGATTGTCAGCATTGCTGGACCTAATAGCAAAGAATGGCTTCACTCCCAGAAATGGCGGCCACTCAGATTTCAGCAACGTTTCAGGGCCTCGACATCGACAGACCCCTTGTGAGGACACCAAGCCAGCAGAAAACCTTCCGGACACCTCAAGACTGTACACGGCGGAGCAGCTGGATGCCGTGAGAAGGTATTGAATTAACAGCAGTGCTGTTGACCTAATTGCATTTTTTAATCTGCCTTTTACATTCTCATTCATGCTTTTTGCACACAGAGTAAAACTATGCAAAGATTTCTATGAAATCCTTGGGGTCCAGAAAGATTTTTCTGAGGATGAGCTCAAGAGATCATACAGAAAACTAGCTTTGAAATTCCATCCCGACAAGAATCATGCTCCGGGTGCAACAGAGGCATTTAAAGGTGATTCAGTCAGAAGGTTTAGCATGAGGCAGATGCCAACTGAACTTCTAGAAAGGATCATGATTGTTCATTTCCCACAGCGATCGGTAATGCTTATGCTGTTCTGAGTAATGCAAACAAAAGAAGACTGTATGATCAATGGGGAAGAGAGGGAAGGCATCCATCGAGTAGCAGCCCAGATAATGGAAATTTCGAGCCAGATATCTCACCTGAGGACCTCTTCAACATGTTCTTTGGAGGTGGTTATCCATCAAGTAAGTGTCCCTGCTTTGTGTTTGAACAACCGTCTACCTATGATTGATATTGATAAACCATATTTTTTTTTATTCTAGGCAATGCTCACATGTACAGTAATGGGCGAGTGCGTAACCAGAGGCGGGAGAGAAGAGAGCGACCGAGAGATGTAGGTTTACTTCTTTTGTTTACAAATGTGCTGTGTTGTATGCTCTTTCAATTACATTTTTAACTTTATTTTTATCATTAATTTTAGAAAGGTTGTGTTTTTTTACGCAATTTTTATGTATTTATATATTCATGTATCCATTCTTTATTGTATTTATGATTATTATTATTTTTAAAATAATTATTATATGCTTTTAATTGATGTATTACTATATGTGTAGTTTAGTACATTTTTACTCCATTACATATTATTATATTTGTCCTCTATATTCGTAGTAAGTCTCTAAATATATAATAATGTCATCTTATTCCATTACTTATTATGTTTAGGTTGTTTAGTTTCTCATGCTTAACTTAAACTTTTTGAAGTTTTTTTATTTTTATATTCTGACTAACAAATGTCTGATATCAGAGTAGGACTGTGCAGCATATGTTAAATGTTTACTCTTTTACCAGAGACTGGATAACAAGTTGTACAGTCAATAGTTTGTTTTGTGTAATTTTTGTTGGTTTTATTATGTCTCTCTGAGGAAATGCGGCATATACTGTAAAATACAAAGTTGCTCTCAAGATAATGTGGTGTGGCATGATCGCCAGCAGGGGGTGACATTCATTTGCTTGCCATTTTACAAGGATAGAAAACGTGATGTTTTTCTGTGTCAAATCTGCAGGGAGGTCTGGCTGTCTTCGTGCAGGTCATGCCCATCCTCATCCTGGTGATTGTGTCGGCTCTCAGTCAGATAATGGTGAACAGCCCCTCCTACAGTCTCAGCTTCAGGCCGTGAGTGTGACTTCCCTATTCTGAAATAGTGCATGACAAGAGTGTCAAATAACACAATGAGTTGTTGTTCTGCCCGACTGAAAAGGACATGAAACAGACATTGTCTTCACTTTGAGTAAAATTACCAACCCATCTTTGTTTAAAAAGCTACAAAATCTTGGCAATTTTCACAGTTTGTCATTTTACAGCCACAAAAGTATTATATTTGACAGAGCAACACAAAGTAGTCAATAATTTTCAACTCGAAGAAAAACCATACATGACCATTTATCAAACGTTCTTAGAAACCGTCCTATATTCTATCCTACGAATGAAATTTAGAATGTCTGATTTATGAAACGTGCAGTGGCCACTCGTACACACGCTCCTCCGCGATCATCTGTTGATAAATTCCACTTGTGCGTACCCAGGTCCTTGTGCCCGTTCTCAGTCATTTGCATACAGAAACGCCCTCAATTAACCATATTTGGTAACAGCACGTCTTCTGACACATGCGTGAAATCGTTGCGTTCTTCCTTATAATAATGGCATAGAGAAAAAAAAAGGAATTTCATTGACAAAGACATCAAGGTGAAACATAGTTGGAGCCATGAAAAAAGTATTCATGATGAACAGACTTTAAAAATAATAGGCAGTTAATACAAATGTTGTTCCTCACCAATAGTTTTTGCCATCAGCGGTTTCACTGCTTGATTCCCCCAGCAAGCAGCTGTTATATTTCTGCTGCAGAGCAGAGAGCAGACATAAAAAATGTGGCAAAGAATAATTTAATTTGCTGGTATTAACTTCTGTGGAAATCCTTAACTTCTTTAAACAAATTATATAAATTAAATTAGTTCTGAACATTGCTGTTTGGTTCTATCAGCTCAAGGGAAACCAATAAAACAATCCGCCTGGGAGAAAGTGACAGAGGCCGTATATGTGAGTGGAGACGTTACTGTTGGAAATAAAGGACAAGATGGTTCGATATCAAACTAAATACAATAAAATATCCCTCAGCACACAGCTGGGCTAGATTTAATACAAAGGGTGCTCATATTATTTGATACTTGTGTGGTCATGCGTAGTTGGAGGCACCGCTTTGGCCATCAGTACGCAAGGAAAAAGCGACAACCTGCTTCACTGATAAGTGGGACCATTTAGTTGTCACAGTACAGTTTGCAAACATTTTAATTAAAAGTGTAACAACATCCCATTAAGCTGAAGCACCTAGATGTGACAAATGAATGGAAGGTGGGATCTGTGTACGGAGAGCGCAGATTGCGAGTGACAGGATCTCCATGCATAATCACTCCCAACATTAAAGTATGTATTTCCTGACAAATGTCAAACATTTCCTGAAGGTGTATTGTAAATCTGTGCATAACTTTTTGAGTTACTTTTTCTAAAAGACAGACAGACGGCAACATGACCTCCTTGGCAGAGGCGATAAACTGCTCAGAGACATATTATGTGATAAAAAAAGCTGTTTCGATGTTGTACCATGTCCTGTTTGCAATTTCCCAAAAGCCATGTCATGGACACACCAAACATGTGGAAGATGATGATTTAGTCAAAAGCTGAGCTTTTTGGTCTACATACAAAGGCTCCTCCCATTCCGGCGGGCCCGTGGGTCCCCTGGCCGAAAACAGAATGAATGGAAGTCAATGAAACGATAAAAGTTATTTTCTGGTCCGCTTTGTCTTATGTCCTGAATCACACCTATGATATACCTCAATTTAAATGATAACTAATGATAGGCATTTCGACTTTGTTTGTCAAGTGATTTGGGATTTATTTGATTGTAAAGATTTGCAATTAAAATGCCCACAAATCAGAAGTTGCATATATGACATCATGCTAGCTAACACGTATAACAATCACTGAAACCTTGTAGAGCTTCTCCCGCATGCTGGCTCTCACTCCATCGACTCTTTCCCCCCCAGCATATTTGCCACTTTCCACATGGTCAGATTTTTGGGGTTTTCTCTGTGTTTAATGCTCATTCCTTCGTCCTGGAGGCATCAGCCATTTGTCTCCTTCGTCTTCTGCAGTTGTAGTCTGTTGAGTGTTTTTGCACAAACCTAAAGTAACTTTAGCTGCCGTTCGAAAATCAGCCTTTTCTCTACATCAAAATGTGTCTTTAAACTACATGGACATCATATGTTCAATTCATGGCGCATTTCAAACAGGATCAAAAAGTAACTTTTATCCCTCCATTGACTCTCATTCATTTTTATTTATTTTTTGGCAGTAGAAAGCCCATGGACCGGCAGTAGAAGGATGCGACATAAGCCTAGATTAAACTTCTCTATTTTGATATCGATGGATTGACACAGCACCATTATCCATCGACGGAAGGGCTCTCCTACACCTTCACAAGGAAAGACGATGTAGAGCCCTATTTTGAGAGAGCATATCCCTGTGATTGGTCAGGTCAGCAGCAGCCAGAGATCGTTTCACCAGAACAGGGCTCTATAGTCGCTGTAATTAGTAGTTAATTAATGCAGTTTTTTGGCCCCACCTGCTTTATATTGAAAGGACAGTTTATTTAATATGGTGTTTTGGTGATTTTGAACACAAGGAGATGTAGAGAAACAACAAAACAGGCTGCTGTGTTTGTTTACATGCATTTTTAGAGTATTATATGAGCTGCACTTCCAGTAAAATTCTTTTCAGCTTAATCAAAACTTGCTTTCTGTCTTCTATTGCTCCTTGAGGGGGGAAAGCATTTACAAGCTGAAGAAAATAAACCTCTAGTTAGAAACAACACTGAAACGATAGGCAGACCCGTCATGAAAAGTTAGCACCCCCTGCTGTTGTGGTCAGGAATTGCTTTCCAACATACAAAAATCAACGGAGGCCTATGATTGAAAAACGTCTCCGTCAATACGGCTGCACATGGGTGCAAAGTTGCTGTTGGAGAGGTAAAAACTAGGCTTTAGGCTCCCCATGCTGTATATCAATCTGAAGACACCATCCCCACAATGAAACATAGTGGTCGCAGCATCATGCTATTAGATGACGGATGGGGTTCCATACAGAACAACCCTGAGGGGAAAAAAAACTGTTGAGACTTGAGAAGAGGTGCAACCTTCCAGTAGGATAATGATGGTAAACATACACCCAGAACTACAATAGAATGGTTTAGATCAAAAGATATATTCTTGTGTTACAATGACCCAGTCAAAGTTTAAACCTGAATCCAATTGAAAATCTATTTCAAGGCTTGAAAATTAATGTTTCAATCTAATCGGACTAAAACTGTTTTGTTTGTTTGTTTGCAAGGGAGAATGTGCTTTGCTTTTTTCCATTTACAATTTACAATTATTATCATTTATATTAGCTTGTAAGATGCATTGAAGGTTATGGTTCAAATGTACAGACAAAATTTTAAAAAAGTTCAAGGGGATATAAATAACTTTTGCAAGACATAGTAACTAAGCTATTACCCTAAAAAGTATATAAACTGCCTGAAAATAATTAATGACTTATTTAGTTATTTTTCAGGAACAGTTATGTAGTTTGTGTAAGTTATAAATAACCAAATAGAGTTTGGAAAGTATAAACACTTGTTCCAATCTGTATGCTACTTTGAATTGAGCTGAGTTGACCCAGGGCCCAGTGTGTCATATTTGCAATGCCTGCTGTCATATGATGTGTCCCATTTGTCGTATTTCCTCTCAGGTCAGCGGGCTACACACAGAAGAGGCTAACTGAGAACCTGAAGGTGCCATATTATGTCGGGGAACATTTCTCCAAAGACTTCACGGGGGTGAATCTGAAAAATCTGGAGCGGAGTGTGGAGGACGACTACATTTCAAACCTACGCAACAACTGCTGGAAAGAGAAACAGCAAAGTAGGGCTTCTTATTCCAGGCTGAATATTTTGCAACGCTTAAAGAGGTTTTTTCAGCCCCCTTCATATATTTCACATGATTTGTTTGTGTGGTCTGTTGCAGAGGAAGGAATGCTCTACAGAGCTCGCTATTTTGGAGACAGTGAGCTGTACCAGAGAGCACAGAAGGCTCGAACTCCAAGCTGCGCCAAACTCTCAGAGATTTCAGCCTCCTTACATTAAAACATTACTAACTTTACATTAATTCTTGAGAAACGATTTAGTTCTGATTATCTTTCCTATTGTTGCCTTCAGGTTTCTAGAACAATCCCAAAACATGACTATCAAGGCTGTAAATACATAAGCTTCAACATCCTTAAGGCCTTATGTAGCTGAAGACACAGAAGTAAAATACTAACCATCTCCACTCTCATTTCTATGGAAATTAAATTTGTCTCATTAAGAAAATATTGTTTGTATATATTACCATGAAATAAAATAAGCCATTTATTACATGTCAACAAGAAAAAATCAAGATGGATAACTGATGAGAACCCTGAAAGAACGGAAGCCATGCAGATGACAAGGATTTCTTCACCTCTGTACGAGTTAAGAACCTAGTGTCAAACCAGAAGAAAAGTTTAGCTATAAATAGAAATGCGGATGTTACTTACACAGCAGTAAAAAAAAACACCATATTAAATGCTTCCTCCTACTTTTTTGCAGTAACTGGAGGACCTTTCTCCACTGACTCTAAATGCACATTATACCTATGCAGGAATATTACTGTAACCTCTGAGTAATATGTGCACTCACAGTTTGGGCTTAGACACATCTTTTGTTGTAATGTACGTGAGAGATAAGAGTTAGGAGATAGTCATGTCACTTATTGTCCTTTGATTAGATGAAGGACAGCCATATGGTGTTACCTCACTTCACTTTAGATACAGGGCCTTGGAAAAGTACTCAAACACCTTGAGGTTTTTCACATTATGTGAAAATAAAACAACAGTGTATTTTATGGTGTTTTTTTGTGATAGAACAACATAAAATAGTGGATGCCAGTTATAAGTCTTTTGGAGCTTCCAATAGGCTTTATGTTAGGACTGAGCAGGCTCTCTTTGCTAAAAAAAAAAAAAAAAAGTATTGTCAATTTTGGTCTCATCTGACCAGAGAATCTCCTTCCAGATGTTTTCTTTATCCCCTACATGGCTTGTCACAAATTTCTAACCAGACTTTTTTTAAGCAATAGCTTTCTTTTGACCGAATTGTCAGAGTAAAGTGGGACTGATTAGAAATGCATGCCATCCTTTCCAGATTTTGTGTGTAAAAAATAATAAATCGCTGTCCGTTCTGAAGAAAAGCCTGGCCACAGCACAATGCAACCACTACTATGTTTCACAATTAGGGATCCACCGATACCGATAGTGGTATCGGGGCCAATACCATTCTTGTGTACTGTATTAACCGATACCATGGACCGACACTTAAAATGTGAAAACGGCAATAATTTCACAGAAAAGTTTTATTTTTTACTTACATTTTACTTTTGCTTTTTTTAATAAATTTTTTTTTTTTCCTAATTCACCATCATTTGTTGTAACAAGCAGAGAAGAAAATAAAACCTGTCTTCCAATTTATTGCATTTTTTTATGTGGTAGAAGTATTGGCATTGATACTTGGTACTGGCAAGTACTTAGATCCATGCATTGGTATCGTATAAGTTTGAAAAAAGTGGTATCGTTGCATCTCTAGGGCCTTTTCTTCACGACACACAGGTTATGTAATTCGTTACTGTTTGGATTGGTATTGGCAGATTATGAACCTCAGACATCCCTGTTCACAATTGGGATGATATGTTCAGGTCCGTGCTTAGTGTTTGTTTTCCTAAACCCATGGACAGAGCCATTGGTTTCTGTCACTCTGTCCACATGGCTTTTACCAATTAGGTGACTTCTGAATGGTTGCACTGGATTTTGTCGTGGGGTATCAGAGTAAAAGGAGGCTTAGTACAATTGCATCCCACACTTTTAAGTTTGAAAAAGTGCTGAAAGTCATGTACTTCCTTCCTATGAAATTATGGTATTGCTATACTTAGTGTTGGTATCTTACATAAAATCTAATTAAAATACATGAAAGGTTGTGGCTGAAAAGTAACCAGTCAGAAATTTCAAGGTCTGCGAATACTTTTATAAGGCACTGTAACAAAAGGATGAAACGTGTGCTTATTCCCACCAGGTGGGACTACAGCCGAATACAGTTTTTGCAGTGTATTGTCATTGACACATCTCATATTTAGTTTAAAATATGATATTTATTATTTCTATTTTATTTATTACATGCATCATCCACTTTTTTTCCACTGTGTTTCTACTCCCAAATTAAAATAAAGATTGATGCCTGAACATTTTGAATGTGAGTCATTGATGCAAGCAGAACAAGCAGAGAGGCTAAAAGGAAAAAACAAAAAACAAAACAAAAGCTCACTCAGCACATTTAGTACAAACTGTGCTGAGAGGCTAAGGCTGGGAACGGGATGCATGGCAGCAAGCACGTTCACACTTTTGAGAGTGAGACATGCAGCATGTCCCGAGCAACAGAGTGCAGCGTCACATTCTTTGCTATAAATAAATTCAGCTGTTTCAGGCAGATGTTGCAACTTTTCTCTTTGACAAAGTTTATTTTTATTTTATTTTTTTGCTTAAGTGATGAATTTGTTTCAACAACAACTTTTGCTCAGTCATGATAGCTGGATTAAAAAAATTAAATATGTAAGTAAAATTTTTAAGAACCCTTTGATCCTTTGAACTATAAACCTCTTGGAAACAGCATTTTGTGCAGGCTTAGTTCTAAGCTATATATGTTAAATTCAACAAGAGTTTTAATGCAAATAAGTACATTTTTCTGAGAGATCAAAAATGGAGAAGCTTTTTTTATTGTCAGTGCAGTTGTCTGTACAAAGACAGGAGTACTCCTCTAGTAGATAAAACATTAAAGTAACATGCAAACAAGCAAAGAGAGAGAGCTTCTTTCTCATCGCCTAGCTTTTTTACACTATGCAAAAGAAAACTACAATTATCTCTACTGTGGAATGACTGCAGATGATGAACCAAAGAGGGATTCCTCATAAAATCAAGAAAATTATGGAGGACCTTGAGCATCCTCTTCATGATACTGCTTTACAACAACCGTGTCTTCAGTTAGAGGCTCCTTCAAAATTATTTTATTGTAAAGGACTACAGGAGATCATTCTGCCTGTATGCCTCAGCATCTCAAGCACCTCTTTGAAGAAACTTGGATAATATCAGTTACAACGATATTTAATTTCCTTCGGGAATTTTTTTCTGAAAGTCTGTATTTACCACTTGTGATAATACCTGGAGTTTGCAGCAAATTAGATGTAATTTAGCAAAACTAATGTTATCCTTTTGGTTGCATGAACTCAGCAACTCTATATTAAGTGCATCTGAAGAAATGACATATTCCAACTGTTAATTTATTTAAGTAATTTTATTTAAAACATTAAATAAATAAATAATTAATTATTAGTAAAAAAAGAATAACATTTTAGGATTACATAAGACCATTAAACAAATTGACATTTCATTTAGAAAAGTTACACAATTATGATGAAGAATGTTGATGGACTACGCCCTCAAGGGGGGTAGCTACAAAAGGCCAATGCTGTAAAAGGTAGCTATTCACAGAGAGCTATACAATACATGATCCAAGCATGTATTGTAAAGTTGAGTAGAAGGAAAAGGTGCACAAGCAACAGGGGCAATTGTAGTCTTAAGAGGATTGTGAAGCAAAACATGTTATAGAGTTTGTGGCAGATTCACAAGACCAAGACCATTGGTTCTCAAACTTTCCAGTTTTTGAACCACAAAATGAAAAATCTAAAGCCTAGTTTATACTTCTCTGACAGTAACTTTGTGCCCAAACGCAGACGTACTGACTGAGACATGTTTTGTTTATAGTAGGCTACTCCGTTTCTGTCTCTCCATTCTCCGTTGATTTTTCTGTTGCAAAGTAATTACCAATGAGGACAGCAGGGAGTGCTAACTTTTGATGGTGGGTCTGCCTTTGCAGCACGGTTTCTGGGTTAATTACAGATTTTTTTTCTTCAACTTGTGATCACAAGTTATCCATGTAGTGCCCGAACGCTGCATTAACTAGGCCTACTGATTACAGCGACTGTAGAGACCCCTGATCTGGTGAAATGATCTCGGGCTGTTGCACACACATGCACACGCTCTCCGTTGACAGAAAATGGGGCTTGACTGCATCTGTCCTTGCATAGGTGATGGAGAGCTCTTGTGTCGATAGATAATGGTTGCGTCCAAGGCTGTCAGTTTGTTTTTAAAATTGCTGGGGACATATTCATAAACTTCAATGCGGTTTGAGGATTGCTGGGGAAGGTTCTTAAATATTCATTTAGCCTCAGTATTAATTTGTTTCATGTTTCATTACAATATGCACTGCAGTGTATAAACGTGGTGAAAATCGCATCTTTATTAAAATCAATACAAGTTAAAATCCACAGGTTTAACTGTATTTTAAACATCACCAACAAGGCTGTTGCTTGGGAAGAATTATTAAAATCCAAACCATAGCACAAAGAACAATGTTGGATATAATATGTACTCGCACCAGAAGAAGCAACAATAAAAAGTGCTCCTTTTGCAACTCCAACACTGTTCTGTGAGGAGAAAATTCGAATACAGTCCTCCAAAGGGCAGCCACCTGCGGGTGATCTGCATAAAGTTGCTTCAGGTGGAAAAAAACTATATGAATTTCACGGCTCCAGGAGGAAGTTTATTTAATGCGAGCGGACTGGGAGTTAGACAATATTGTTGTTATGTTTTGTTCATGAGTCCGAAATAGTAAAATATTCATATGTTGTTTTGGTGGAGGAATCAGGAGGGAATTTTTCCCGAAGTTGCGCTGATGACGTAATGCTGTCGCTATCCATCCAGCGCTTTCAGTGATTCAGAAATGAGAAATCAAGGTAAATCCAGGGACTGTGGACAGTGTTTTGTTTCTGTACAGTGATTTCTGTACAATTAAAATTTCAGCAGCAGTATCCAAATAACAAAAGACTAATAATTCACTGCACTTTAATTTACTTTCAATAATGGATCAAGTTATTTTCCCTTTTGATTTTTTTTACTTTTTTACAATCATTATGTTTTAAGGCTGAAAAACCCTTTGCCACACACTTTTTTCCACTTTTCCCAGACATGCATTAACATTTACTCACATTTCTCACTACTTTTAATGCTCAAACCTCAGTAGATTTAAAACATAAAAGTATTAATACGCAATACGGTCTCTCTGCCCAGCAACATCAGGTGCGTCTTTCTCCATTGAAGGTCTCGGAACAGGTGTCGTATCCTAGTGAGGAACATAACTATGGGCAGTTGTTTGTGTTCAGATACTGATGCAGAAACCTTTCTAGGAGCACAGTGGCTGTTAGATCAGTGCTTAGGTTAGGTGGGGACAAACCCGTCAATCATAAATATTGCTGGGGATATGTCCCTGGCGTCCCCAGTTAAAATGACGTCTATGGCTGCGTCAATCCATCTCTGTCAAAACTAGCTTAAGAGGCTTATGATCTGAATTCTTGGTTGGGCAAATAGGCATTTTTACTGAGTCAGCTAAAAGAGTCATTATGTTGCTTTTATATGCACTGTCATAGCTATTTTCTGTTATTTAGGCTATTTTAAGACAGGTTTGAAAACCCCACTCTTAGATCATTGTGATAGTGCCCTAAACAGCAGCCAGAGTTGGAGTTTCAATAAACACAAAAAAGTCAGATCCAAGACATGAGATACAACTTTCTTTCTTTCTTTCTTTCTTTCTTTCTTTCTTTCTTTCTTTCTTTCTTTCTTTGTGAATAGTTCTAATTTCAGCTAAACAAGCACAGGAAATTGAAAACATAAATAATAAAGGAAGTAAAAAAAATGATTTGTAAAATGAATAAAATCCAGTCCTGTTGCTGAGTGGTCTAACTTTCTCTTTACAGCTGAAAATAGATTCTACATTTCTTCCTGGACATTTATGCCCCAGAGTCTGGAGAAAGAGTCGTGAGGCCAAAACCATTTTGCCATTGGAACATTTTCACTATCAGTGATGATTTTAGTATTGACGAAACTAACATTTTCATTTACCTATGGAGGACCAGTGTGTTTTATCAAGTCCAAGTATAGCTAGTTACCACTGTGTTTGATTAGCCAGCAAACTCACCTAATTGTCAATAAATCATGCCATACTGGCAGAATTCTTAGGATGAGAGAAACCAGACAATGCAGAAATGCTTAAGGCTGATATTTAACTAACTTGGGCAGAGCCACACATTGTTCCCCTCCATGCCAGGCAACATTAATGCAGTATTTCATGCAAAAGAAGACACAACCAAGCATTAAATTTGAAATATGCATTACATGGATATAACTTTCATGAGTCTGTATTAAAACTTTTCTTTAGTGTTTTTATAGGTACAATATTCAATTTTAAGAAAGTGTAAAAAATATAGTCTTAGTAGGTAAGATATTTAATGATTATAATTATCTGAATTAATAGAAATAAAAGATAATCGCTGTGTGGTATGAATCTGTATAAAATATCCATTTTACAATTTATCTTTGAAAATGAATGAATTTAACTTTCTGGCATGGAGAAATACTCGAACCTAATGGAGGGCTTTCACAATTAGCTTGTATTTCATATATTTTTAAGGTTAGATAGAAGTTAGAAGGTCTACCAAGTGAGTAAAAAATTCCTCTGCTTTAAAAAAAAAACTGCAGCCATTTTGATTCGATTATCCATATTACTTTGTAACACTGCAGCTGCAAAGCCATACACATGTGGTCTTCCTTATTAATGTTGAGTTAGAAACATCTAATAAACCTTAAAAGAATGATTATGGATCAAACACTGAACACATTAAATTACAAAATGCATGTTTGCTTAAAAAGTTTTTGAGCCAAATTATATTTTTATGGAGGCCATAATATAACAGTGCAATGTTATTAGGCCTTATAAAGACTATTAAGTTATATGACAGTTTTATTAGAATTGGCTACCTGCTTGTATTAATGGTTCACCTAAATGGCACTCAAAAATGAACCACGTATAAAAACACATTTCAAAAGAAAACAGAAAGAATTGTTATAAAAAAAACAACAATAATTTATTTGTGATCATGAAAGTACAAAAACAGTGCAACATCATGAGAATCTGAATATCAAATAAAGTAGAAAGCATGAGGTCCAAACATTTGAAGAGATTTGAATAAGGTTTGAAACCTTAGCTGTAGCTTGCAAATGTACAAGCACTGGTTGGCTTTAACTCTTGTAGTGTCAAAGACACCCTATATGATGGTCCAAAGTTCAACTCATTGACATGTTGATATAAAAAAAATCTGCTAAGATTTAAAGAATACAACTAGCTGCCTGAAAGTTTCAATAGAAACTAAGGTTCACAATTTAATACTTGCAAAATGCCCGTTTACCAAATGAAGCACAATGGTTAGGCTAAAGGTTGATGTTCCAAGTACCATAAACTTCAGCTCCTTTACAGTAGGAACAAAAGGCTACAATATGACAAAGTCCATCCTTACACTTTAAAAGGCATCACATATTTGAAGTTCTAAGGCCCTTCTGGGAGTTTTTACAGTCAACTCAAGACATTCAACATTCCTCTATGAGCAGCCCTTCAGAGGAATACAGTTTCTTTTTAATCACGCGGAACCCAGTGCTGAGCTTTAGAGCTTGTCTGAGAGCTGGAGTGGAAGGAGACTTGGAGGTGAACAGTTCTTGGATTTTAGGCCACAGGCCGCCCGACTCTAGCCTCAGCACCAGAGTGAGTTGAAACGTGGGGACGAGGTAGGGGTCCACTGAAAGCTGTCCTATGCTCTCGCAATCAGTCCCTTGCTCAACGCAGAGGTCGATCAGAGCCCCTCTTAAACCACAGGGCTCGCTAGCTGCCAGTTGGATGAGCTCCTGTCCGATGTGCTCCAGAAGTTTCTCTGGAATGAGCAGTTTGGTACATCTCAACGCACAGTCTGAGTCTTTGGCCTCCCTTAGGCTCTGTGCAATAAGGTCCACTACTTCTTTTAGGATTGCTTCCTCCATTGGGTCAAAGAACAGGTCATCATTTGAGGGACAGAGATCACTGGACACATCAGATGCTGTAGAAGAAAGTAAGAGTGTGAGCGCTTTGAGCATCCATAACACATATAATCTCAATTAGGATTTTAATCAATTTGGAAGAAAAATGCTTACCTGAGTCTGAAAGATCACTCCTGCTGCCATTGTTGGACCCTGATTCAATGCTGCTGTTACTTGTGCTGAAATCAGCCAGTCTTTGAACCAGTTTCCCCCAGGACAGCCTTCTGGGACTGCTGTCCACTGGGGACGGAGGTATACTGCCAGCCTCTATGGGTGCAATGACTTCAGGCATGTTTGTCTTTTCTTAGTCTTCAACAGATGCGTCTCAGATTTCAGCTGTTTTATGAAGAGAAACACAGAACACACATGAACATTAGACTCCAACCACTTCTCTAACAGGTAAATAAAAAAACAAACAAAAACAAAGTTGAAGAGATAGAAAATTAGACGGGTTGATGAGAGTAAAGAAATGCAGTCTTTTTATAGCAAATACATGCAAAAAATAGCAGGAGTTAAGCTAGTCAAATTAGCTCTAATTTCGACAAAACTAAAAAATATTAATGTTGTACTTACAGTTTTGAAATAAAGCTGCTAAAGTGCGTAGTCGCTGTTTAATTATAGGATATTGATAGTTATTGTCTGGAAACTTCCACTGTCCAATCCTCCTATTTCTCTCAACAGCTGCCGAGCTCCGCAGTATCTTTAACCTCGCAACAATGCTTATATACGCCTAGCGCCCGGCCACGCCCACAGCGCCCTAACCAACCAATCAAAAAGAGGGGCACGGCATGTGCGCTGTATCTTGCCTGGTAACATGCCAGCAGAGAAGAAAGACAAACAGGAGGAGAAAGAGCTTTGGAGGGAGGGGTGGCTTTAACCCCGCTGTAGTGGAAATGTACAGGGACTTGTCTGGGCTCGCAACCGTCATATAGCGGTTCTTTTGTCCAGCATAATCAATAGACATCCATATGTTGTTTTTTGCTATTGTTTGGTGCATTGCCAACCATGAAAGTGTTGTCGAGTCCATGCAGAACTGCCTAGGGCTGGTTCAGGGTTGCAGTGTACAGTACATTACGTCACCTGTTTTTCTCTCAAGCATTACATCAGAATTTTTTGTGTGTCCCAATGAGAACATGCAATAAGCTGCATGATATGAATCTGTACATAAAATATAATTCTTAACATGTTAAAGAGGACTGTGTTAACCTAAATTGAAAGCATTATATTTATTCAAAAAATAATAAGATTTTCTTTTGCACATTTTATTGTATCAGATCATGAAACTAATCCAGATGGCACAAAGATAACCTTCGTGAGTAAGACAAACAGCTTTCAAATTCTGTTTTTATTTATTAAGGGCTTATTAATTAATTATTAAAGTAACTATCCAACCCAGCCCAATGTGAAGGCAACTATCTTTCTTTTTAAATCATAAGTTAAAAGTGATTACTGCCCAGGCTTGATTGCTATCAGACCCGTACAGTGCAGAAATAATGATTGATTCTGTCTGTCATGAATTAGGCTTAAATATTAAAAGAAAAAAAAGACAGTATAAAAAGCCATGATGTGCTAGTGGCCAGCTTCCATTTTACGTCAAGAGCATTGACAACTCATTCTGGGGTTATAAAATAACTCTGAACATGTAATACAAAACTTTACCTACCTCGGTTAAGGTTGGTGTTCATGATTCAACAATTAGGGATGCAACACCAATACCATACCGATTCTTGGATCAGAGTACTTACGGATATCGAGTACCAATGCCGATACTTCCTACACACAAAAAAGCGCAGTGAATGATGAATTAGATAAAAAATAAAATATTTATAAAAATGACCACAAAACTAAAAGTCAAAAGTTAAAAATGTACATTTTCTGCAAAATTATGGCAGAGTTTCCACATTTTAAGTATCGGTTCATGGTATTGGTTAACTCTAGCTGATACTGATACACTTTAAAAAAAATCCAAGTTGACTCAGTTTAAAAATAATTTGTAACCTCGCTGCCATAAAATTTTGATTAAGGCTAGCAAATTATTTAGAGTAATATCAACCAAAAAATATGTTTCTTCAAATTATAAGATAAAGTTCGCGTAGCGTATTTTCTTTTGTTCAGGGAATTTTCTTTTTTCAGTCAGATCAAGTAATATTGTAGTTCAATAACCAACAAATCCAGATAACTACTATGTTCTTCACTTCAGAAACACATTGCAGTAATAGTGCAATAGTAACATTGCAAATATTTAAATCTATTATAACATAGACGTCTGCTTTAACCAAGAATAACATCATTTTTGTTTGAGTTATTATTCTTTGTTTGTGGTTATGAATTTCACCACAAAGCCAGATACTTGATCTGTTGTGATATGCTCATGGTGTTGGGTTACCTGTGTTGCTGGGATGCGCAAAGTTGTGTGGATTGCTGGGCCCTTTCCTCCTGTCCTGATTGGTGGATTGGGACGTGACCAAGGAAGTTTTTGAAGTAGGCCCCTCCCCTTTGTTATAACACTAGACATACCAAGTTATCTCTAGTAAACAAGATTAGTGCAATTAATCTTTCAGCTAAATAGTGCAATCAACTAATGTTGTTCAGTAATGACGATTTTTACAAAGCATAACAATATAAGTAATGATCACTCAAACGATTAACTAGAAACAAAATCTGTGTTTACATTGTACGAGTACATTAGACGGTATCTGGCCAATACCCGAATCGGTATCGGTGCATCCTTATCAACAATACAAAGAAAATGGGCCAAAATGGCAATTGTCTGGGGCTACTTTTTTGATTCAGTTTGTGACCATACATTTGAACACACTTGGGTTATATTCCAAAGCACAACAACAAGTTTACTTCTAAATGAGAAACAAACACACACACAGTTGCTCTAGTAGCCAAGAGTTAAATTTGATAGTGATCACCTTGCACAGGTCCTTCCAATGGTTGAATTAAAACAACTCTGCAATGAGGAGTGAACCACAATTCCTCCAAAGCAATGTAAAAGACTATTGCTGATTTGAACAGACACTGGATACGAGTTATTAGGTCTTTGGGAGTGGGACGATTACTTTTTCTCACCAAATGAAATTTTGAATAGCTTCCCTCCTCGATATATGTAATAATCACTTGACAACTGCCTTTTATTCAGGTTAGCTTTGAGATTACATGTTGTTTTGATGGTCATACAGTATGACAAAAAAAAGCTAAACCTACCATAACACTATTAAACTAGATCATGACAAGCTGAAATGTGGGGATATGAATATGGGTTCAGCAATACATATAAGCAACACTAAATAAGAATTAGACTGTCACTCACAGCTTAACAAGCTGTATATATGCAGTACAGTTAGATCGTGGAAAGTTCTGGATGACAGCCAGACTTATGCTATGCTGTTTCACGTGCGTAGGCGTGGAATAGTGTACTTTGCAGGAGGAACTGAAAGACATAAACACGTGTATGCACACTATGTTCTAAGGATGCTTTGAATTGTGAGAATAACACTGATAATTTAACAAAAAAAGTAAAGTTCTTAAAATAAAGCAATGTCAGATGTATTAAAAGGGAATTAAAAGGGAATGAAGAAAACAATTCAGTCAACAACTGCGAGAGTGTCCTGGATCAAGCTCCTTGCAGAACACCATCTGGAGGCGTGTCCTGCACTGACCAGGGCCAGGCCAAAGAACAGTACGTTCTGTGCATTCCCAGCCTTCATTTGGATAAAAACAACTTCTTAGAGCGCAGGGCATCCGATTTGTGTGCCCTCTCTCTCCATCCGCACAGCGAAAGCTGCACAGAAATAACAGCGGTGCTGTACATCAAACTTTGGCAAGTTCAAAAAGCAGGAAATCTTAGGGAAATTAGTTACCAGATAAGAAGAACTTTAATGAAAAATACTGTATTAGGAAGAAACTACAAAAGCAAAACAACCATCCCAATAATCAGATTTATTAGTATAAATGAGATAAAAAGAGATCTATTAATATGACCATTAAATAATTTTGTAAGTTGATTGATTATAAGATTTTAGCTGACAGGGATTTTAGTTTTGCCTTACATATTATTACAAACAGTTTTACAAAAAGACAAACAAAACAATGCAATATTAAAAACTAAAACACATCTTATACTCAACATGTTGAAATAGCTTTCATATCTATGTTACAGTGTAAACTCTTACACAAAGAAACATCACGTATGAGAATGAATAAAACACTTCCTTTTGTCTTCACTCTGTTTGACTGTTACTCCCCTAAAGACATGTCTTTACTTAGGACGGTGTGAATCCCAGTAGTTGCTCTATTGGTTTGTACCGCCACTCGTCTGCTTCTAATTCCTCCACAAGGCTTGCAAGTTTCTCCATTCTACATGCTTGTTGATCTGAAAGAACAAAAAGGTTACTTTATTACCAAGCAAAGTTTTATTGGTGGAATCTAAAAGAAACATTGAAGTAGTGTGTAAAACCAGAACACTTTTGTGCTACTGTTACATTAGACCAAAATTGGACTGTCTAGCCTAAATCCTAACCACTATGTGTGCAAAAAAGAACAAGAAAAACAAGAAACATGGTGGCAGCAGAATTATAAAAGAAGGACTGCTTTGATTAAGTATGGACAGTGAAGCTGGTGAGAGATTATAAATTAGAATGGCCCAGTCGAAGTCTCAATAAAGACTTAAAGATCATGCTTTCTACCCAGTATGACTGAGATGAAAAAAAAATTAGAAAAAAAATGAGGGAAGAATTCACACTCCATGTGCAACATCTGGAAGAAACACTGCAATAGAACTGCAGCTGTAGTTTTAGCAAAAGGTGGTTCTAACAGTAGTGACTCAGGCTAGCCGAATACGAATAGATGGCAACATTTTCACAAACAATTTATTTGTACAAAAAAAGTAGAGAAACGAAAACAGGTATCACACTGTCTTCCATTTCACAATTATGCACACTACTTTTGAGGTGGATGGACAGACAGACAGACAGACAGATGTTTAGGGTTTTAACATGTGAAAAAGCTCACGGGGTGCAAAGCAGGGCACTCACTTACCTTGTTTAACTTGCTTTAGTGTGGAGGCAACTTGGTAGCTGAACACAGACTCACATAAAAATCTGTCGGAGCCATCTGAAAAAATAAGTAGCATTAAAAAGTGCAACATCATCATGAAGAACATTTCAACAGCTTCATGACATCAATTCATCAAATTAGTCCCCACTATATATGTGAACAGCAGTTCTAGACCAAATTTACCAGGAGTGAGCAGTGTTTTTCATCGGGGAACAGAAAAAAAGAATGGAAAAAAAGCAGGGCAACATTTCCTTGCTTAATATAATAAACAAACCAGAGATCCACTTGCAGCCCTAGAGCTGCAGGTTACAGACTGCTGATCTAGCAGATGAAAAGTATGATCCTATCTAACTCCATCCAAAGCAAGAAGTGAGAGACCTTCATTGTTAAAGGAATTATTCAAGTAAAATTGGGAAGATAAAAAAAAAGAAAATAAAGAATCATCATAAGAAATTGTCTTAGTATTATATCTTGAGTGCATAGGCCATAACAAGGGGCACTGGCCCCCGTTATGAAGCCTGTGTAGAGCCGCTGATATATGAATGTCCTGCAGATATAATATTAACCTCAAAATAAAAACTGTTAAGCAGGACATGAAATTGGTCTGGAAAATAGTATTTTATATAAATTTGTGAGAGATTGTTTCTGTATGCTCTGTAATCTTTAAGGATGTATATATTTTCAAAATCTTACATACTTTCAGCATGCTGCCATTACAAAAGTGTAAATAACCCCGGCACTGATACAACAGTTAAATCCCGAAAGCCTTGCTTTTGGATTTGTGTTATGATAATAGTCATAATGGTCCTTTTTGAATTTGGTCCAGAGCAAACAGTGTCCAAGGAATATCAGTATGTTCATCTGACAAAAATACATTTTTACTGGTAGATTTTCAATCCCAGATGAGCTCATACAGACTGACAGTTTATCTGTTCAAGGTTAACAAAGGTAATTTTATGTTGAATAAATGTATAATCTTAAAACAACAAATTAGATCTCTACCAGGTTTGCATACCTGGAAACTGACGATTAGCAGAACAAATGAAGTTCAGTCAGTTGAAGTCTTGCTACGGATTCTTAGTTGGGATTATAGGGCTTTGACCGAGGCAATCAGAAACAAAAATATGCTTTGATCTAAATCTGAACTATTCTGTTGTAGCCCTCGCTGCATGCTTAGAATCATTCTCCTTCTGGAAGGTTAAACCTTGTCCCTGATAAAGGAAACCGTCTCCACAGCCTGATGCTGCCACTTCCATGTTTCAATATAGGCATTGTGTTCTCAGGATGATTTGCATTGGTAGTCCTCTGCCTTACATAGTGTGTTTCATGTGGAGTAAACACTTGGTTTTATCTGACTGCAGCACCTCAAGCAGGTTTGCCGTGTACCCCTGTAAGGCTTGTGGCAAACTTTACTATACTTCTTATTACTTTCTTCTTACCAATCCTCTGTATAGGCCAGATATGTGAAATGGATGACTAATAGTTGTCTTGTTGACTATTTCAGAACTACTGAAATACAGACTGCAACAGGAGATCATTCCTGACCCGAACCATCAGAATCTACAACTAGTTAAACAACTTTGGATGATGAGTTACAACATTTGGAATAAAGAAAATATTTTTGATATTAATAATATGTTTTGAGTTTAATTATTACCCAATAACATATAGGTAAATTGCTCGTGAGAGAATATGAAAATATATTTTCTACAACAAGGTGTTTTTGTGCGTTTAGTGCATGCCATCAGACAGCTAACCAAAACAATACCTTCCATCATTTCTCCTGCGCCTTTAGGATACGTGTAGAGAACTTTCCTTGGAGGGATGAGCTCTGAAGCGCTGAATCCAGAGCCTGTTATCGAGCTGCCACTTACACCTCCCGCAGAGGAGGACGATGAAGACGCTGCCATTATCTTAGGAAACTATCAAACACATAACCAAAAAAAAAAGAATAAAAAAGAAAAGAAAAGCTATGAGGACTTTAAATACCAATGCTAACTGTAAAGTGTAAATAAGACAATAGGGAACTAATCAAAGATTAAGATAAGAATCAGTTAACACATAACACACGTCAAATTGTTTCCTGTTTTAGTTAAAAAAATTTAACCTAATTCAGCGACCAGAACAGCTGGTATGAAAGCTAACCATAGCCCTGGAGCAAATGACCACTCGACATAAATTTCAAAATGCAAGACAATCGGCTCAGATGTCCCAAATAGCAAAACCTCACCCGAAATTTTCTAGTAGTTCGGCTTTATTCCTACGCAGTTTACCCCTGTGTTTGTTTAGCCTTTTGTAATTTACGATAAAAAGAGAGCTGCCATTTCCAACGATTTCGCAACAACCCGGGTGTCTAATTTCTATGATGTTCCAGCTGGCTCTTTCGGTTTACATGTTGTGTAGATCTGTTCACCCGTTATCGTAAATTAACCGAAAGTGTCGTAATCCGACTGACGTAGCTAGCAAACCTAAAATTACTTGCTAGCTTCAAGTTTTAAACACAATTTAAGGTAATTTAAAAAAAAATTAATTCGCTTTCAGTCACGTAACGTTGGTATTTTAACAGCGTATTATTTTTATTTTTAGTAGTACAAGATGGATGTTCTACGACCACCGCTTATCAACATAAACGGAAGAATATATCGAAAGAACTTAGTTAAAGAAGAATTATATGAAGAAGAAGATTTCTCGTACATTCGGCAATCTGGTTTGTAAACCTTTGACCGTTTAAACCGTTTTGTAATACTTCACCGACAAAAAAAGTGTATTTTGTTGGGACTTAATGTGGTGGGCCACCACAAAATAAGGCATACTTGTGAAAACTGAAAGGAAGTAATATTCCACTTTTTGACCTACATTCAGATTACTACTTATGGTGTCATGGTTCTAATCAAACCGTACTGTGTATTTGAATGGCCTTATTGAAGTCCAGACCTCAGTCCAGCTAAGAATATGTGACTGGTCTCGGAAAAGTGATGCTCTCCTTCTAAACTGACGGACCTTGAGCTATTTTCCAAAGACAAATACCAAGTATTTCAAATACAAGCCACACCTAAATTGTCTTAAATGCTATATTTTGTGTTGCTCGCAGCATAAAAAAGGACATCTAGGTGCCTGATTGTAATGTGGAAAACTTGCATTCTATTACTTCTGCTGCTAGTGTGTTTTGCAAAAAAACAATTCAGTGTTTGTATCATTGAAGAGAGTGAAGATCTGGCTGAGGATGAGACCTGTGATAGCCACTTGATTGAACAGACAGAAAAGGGATACCGCTGCGCCATTGACGTTCCAAGTGTTCTTTACAAGTAAGTCATGAACGAAATTATTTTTCCCCAACCTTGAAAATAAATCTGTTTTTTTTGCTGTGTGTCAGAATGTTCTTATTTTATTGTCATCTAGATATATCATTGGGAAAAAAGGAGAAACCCGTAGACGTCTGGAGTTTGACACCAAAACCTCTATCAGCATCCCAAAACCAGGAATAGAAGGACAAATAGGTGAGAGTAAAAATTAACTGTGGTCATTCTGAAACTAATTTATCAGCTAAATATGTCCTCTTTATGCATCTCTTTTGCTTTTAGTTATCACAGGGGTCCAAAAAGCTGCAGTTTCCTCTGCGGTCACTCGAGTGGAGGTCCTTGTGGAGAGTTTCCGAAAAAAACAGCCCTTCACTCACTTCCTTTCTTTTCCTTTGAACGACTCCAAAGTTCAAGAGGGATTCCAGACATTTAAAGATGAGGTTTTGCGACAGTGTTCACAGGTGCTCCAGACAAATAGAAGCAAAGGCCAGTGAAGTCGTTTTAAATTATTCCACTGTGTCATCATGAAAAATTTGGTGTATCACCTACTTCACAGGATCACGGAGTGGAGGGAAGCATCTTTCAAAACCCTGCAAAGCTTCATTTGACTATCGGCACTTTAGCTCTGTTAAATGACACAGAAGTGAAAAAAGCATGTGAACACCTCCAAGAATGCCAGAATTTCATCAGGTAGGAGCTTAAGAAGTGACTTTATCAGGTCAGGCATGGCATGTATCATCATCTGATTGCTTTTATCGGGACCAGAAAAGTAGGACCTAAAATTAAATCATACAAGATATTGAATTTTACAAACATATTAGGTATCTATAACATTTATTTCTTCTTATTTTTATTTTGATAAATGGACTTGACCAATTATATAGTATAAATACCCATGAAATTTGAGAGTATGTTCTATTTTTGCTGTTCTGCTCTTCTATAAAGTAATACCCTAACATTAACCTGTTGATTAGTCAGGCTGTCTGTGCCATATTCCAGTTGCCTGTTTAACAGAAATACACCCATTAGCTTTCCAGTTTTAAAGCGGCGTTCACTTGATAAGACGATAAGTTGATGGATGTTTCTACTTTAGTGACTGTTTTTTTTATTGTTCTTTTAAATTTTTTTGCTGATAGAATTATTTATAAACATTAGATTTTCTTTTTCTTGAAAGCAAGATAAAACCATAGCAGCTGGCTTTCAGTCATTTAACTGGCAGTGGGAAGCAACAGGTTCGGGAGGGGTATACCACAAGCGAAAACTCTGGTCACTTCGACACTGTCTGCCATTTTATCAAAAGACCTTTTAAGCAGTAGGAACATTCTGACAGACAGATTTTAAAGATTCTAAAACCTTTGTTACACATTTATATTAGTAATCTAGCTGCCCCATAATAGCCACATTGTTTATTTATTCTTTTATTTGTGCCCTTGATCAGGGAAATCACCGAAGGGAAGCCTCTGCCATTGGAGGTGACGGGTGTAGAGTACATGAATGATGATCCAGGCATGGTAGACGTCTTGTATGCCAAAGTCGATGTTAAAGATAGATCTGACAGGTTAGTATTTCAAAGATATACAAGTCTTTCAATGTGTTTTCACTGTGTGCTTCAGTCTGTGTTTTTAAGATTTACGTAAACTTTTTACTCACTGTAGGTTGCAGATGATTGCAGACCGGCTGGTGGAGCATTTTGTCTCTGCGGGGCTAATGGTGAGGGAGTGGGACAGAGTGAAGCTGCATGGTACTGTCATGAACACACTGTTCAGAAAGGACTCGACAGGTAAATATTATGAAGACCATCTGGTGACAACTTGATATTCCCTCAGTTATGCTCTGCTTTTTTATTAGTCAAATGGTTACTTAACATGTGTTTGAAGAGCCACTGAACAGCCATCATGACCACTGGTCTTTCATTCTGTTTGTTTTGTCAACAAAACTACTTCAATCAGATCAGTTTTGTCTCCTTTCTGTGAATGCGTTTTTTGCCTTCAGGTAAAAAATTTCCGTCGTTCGGTTGAGATATTCTTTTCGTTTCTGAATAAAAACTCATTGAGACTCCACCTAATTTGTTTTTTGGGAGTGGAGATCTCACAGACTCCCTGCATATAGCCACATTTTTACCTTTTCTCGTTGACTACATCATTACCCCTGTGTCCTGGATATGCCTGTCTTGGTTGGCTGTTATAGAACTGACTTCAGCCTTAGTGCACACTTGGATACAGCATTAAAGCCTTTCTTCCCCAGGATAGTGTTTGGTATAACATGTCCATTAGGGCCAGGCAATCTGGCCTTAAATCTATGTTACAATATAATCCAAATCATATGCTGTAACAATATCTATTCTGATATTTTTTTTCTTTCCCTTTTATAAGTCAAATGACTGTTTGTGAGCATTCTCACTTTCCAGATACATTGCAAGAGAACAACTTCCAAAAGCTTTAGAATGCCTTTGAAAGAAAATGTGTTGTGCAACATGCATTTTTAAAAATAATGTAAATCCTTTTCCAAAACAATTAAAAACAAACATCTTCACTACATAAATAAAGATGAGGATATTTTAAAATAAAATAAAAGCTGAACATTATGAAAACAAAGTTCGAAATTCTCTGCTATGGTTACTTATTTATAAATTTAATATTGCACAAAAGTAAAACCTGCTCATATTTGAATTAAAAATCCTTCAAAGTTTAACAGGTTTCTTTTTCGTTAATTGAATAACAACAAATTTCAAACTTGCAATATCTAGTGTAAAGACAAACACACAGTATTTATCTTTCTTGTGTACCTGGTACAAAGTATGTAGACACAGCCTGATTGCATTATCAAAATGTATAATCGCGGTGTGGCAGTATGGACAAAATCTCTGCCTTTAACCAAATTTATATAATTTCTACCTTATACCTTTTATATTACCCACTTTTAATGTCCATAACATGTCAGTTTAGCTTTAGTTTACTTTGATGTAATATTCAAATTTCCCAAGAAACTCAGTTTTGGGTTTTCATTGATTTAAACATCAAAATCATAGAAACAAATATTTTAAAAGGATCTCAATGTTTATTCTTAAACAAGCTTGACTTTTTGATCTAATTTACTGAAATCAACTTTTTAAAAGAGATTCTAATATAGTCAGATGCTCCTGCATGTAGTACATATTTTTTGACCTTGATCTGACTCTGAAATAAAATGCTTGCTCTAGAGTTACTTTTAAGATTTTTGTGTGATAAGTGTGGCTTCCCAATTTATAAAAAAAGCTGTATTTTTTGAGATGTTGTCCTCAGGAAGTAAAAGATCACGTCTTCTTCCCTCAAAAACAGCTATGCAGTGGCTAGATTAAATCTGTCAAGAATAGAACTGTGTCTTTTCAGTAAGATGGGATTTATGGAAATAAATGGGTATTTTCAGTTTTCTTTTTCCATCAACCACATCTATGTTTTGAATGACCCCACACACTGAGTCCTTCTGACCCTCACACTAGACGTTTTGTATGTTATCTGTCAGTTTCACGGGTAAAGCTAAATAACATTGTTAGAAAATTGAAAAAGTGGCCAAATACAAAGCAATTTACTGACATTGATGTATTAAACAATATTTGTGATGCATCTTTGGTCATTAGAGGCCTCACCCAAACCCAAACAGAAATAAATAGACATGCTAGGATCATACTAGCCATCTGTTTGTCCGGGACATACTTTTCCAATGTTCCCTTATTATCTTTTGGAGTGAGCCTCAAAACAATTAGAACAGCTAAAGAGAAGAATCAGGGAGGTACTTCAGTGTTTGGCCTCAGAGCTGTGTACGTGCACGGCGCACTGTGCTGCTTTCCAGCCACTCTCACAATGCCTTCATTCATTTTTCTCATGGATCCAGTCCAACAGCAGTTCTCACATTCGCACCGGACCGACCAACAACAACACCGCACAAGCATAGCGGTCTGCCACTGCTGAACGTGTTTACAACCACTCTGTACAAATCTCACTGGTTATGTTCTCTTTAATCCGTATTTGCTGACGTCCTTTTACAAACTAAGTTACCTTGACAATTACTGGGTAGTGTTGGAGCTGCAAGTAAACATGTTTATGGCTTCTCTGAGATAACATATCCAAGTGTTTTTCCTTTTTATTGTTTTGTTTGTGCGGGGTGTTTTCCAGTTGAAGACAGGGGTGGAGCAGGAAGACAAGGCATAAGTGAAAGAGAAGCATTCGATGCCAGAAACATATTAAAGGTTAGAGGGATTTTATTTGTCCCATATTATATCCAGTCTAATAATTATAGTTATGTTTATGTAATTTTGGATTTTTAAAATGTATTCATTACAAACCATCTGACTGTTAGATCAATGTTTTATGTATGAGGACATGTCAGATACAGATACAGTATTTCAGCACATATAGATACATTGTACCGTAATTTATTTGATAGAAGGCATTAATGGGATTATCTGCAGCGGTTGGCAGAGTCCCATGAGAGCTGGGTAATCAGTAGTTTGTTTTTAAACCTGATTTTGTTTATTTGGCCTAGCAGCTTATAGCTCTGCTCACTTCTAGCAAGTTTTTTAAAAGGTTCCTTGATTTGAGACTCCCACATTATTCGCCTTTTGAAATAAGTGTAGCTGCTTGATCGGTTTAAAGGTCAAAGCGTTCAGTTTGTCTATGTCCACAAACTTTCTTCTGCTACCTTCATATTAGGTCATTGAGCCTTGGAACAGTGTTCAGTGCCTTTTGAATTATCGTAAATCATTTGGCACCTTCAATTTCAGTGTATTTTTGGAGGGGATTTTTATGTGGTGGACAAAATAGTGCATACAGTGTAAGGAAAGTAATATATGCAATCAATGGTTTGCAGATGTACTCAGTCCCTTTTTACTCTGATACTCCTAAAAATAAAGTTCATCATGACGACTCTTGTTTAGTTATACTATATGATTAACAAACTCCACCATAAAGAGCAGAGAAGACAGCAGACAGGTCAAGGATAAAGTTGTAAAGCAGAATTAGGCTATAAAATAATAACTCAAGTCTGAAGGAACTTTGTTCAATCCACAAACAGAAAAAAATGATTCTTCTACCAAGACATGGCAGCTGATCTAAATCACGTGTGTCCAACTCCGGTCCTCAAGGGCCAGTGTCCTGTAGGTTTTTGATGTGTCCTTGTTCCAACAAAGCTGATTTGAATGGCTGAAAAAACTCCTCATTGTATCTTGAAGGTCTCCAAAGGCCTCAAAATGAACCAATCACTTGATCATCAAAAACATGTAGGACACTGGCCCATGAAACACCCGACCTGTGACACCACTGATCTAGACTGACTGGGATTAGACAGGAGACTGTTCATTACAGGGCCAGGGTAAATTTGGGGGAGTTGCAGAATTTCAAAGTTCAAATGGGAGATTTTTCCATGAGGACAGCTTTTAGTTCTCGACTCCACTAACATGGGAATTATGGAAAGTTGACAAGAAGAAAACCAGAAAGGGTGGTGGGGAATACAAATACTCCAACGTTTACTACTTTAACACACATAACTCAGACTCAGATTTTTGGTGGTGAAAGATTTAGTATTTATTTGTTTCCTTCCACATCATGAATGTAAGCTAATGTTTGTCTAAAATCTAAATAGTTAGCAACTGTAACCTGGCAAACAGCAAAAAAAAGTTCAAAGGGTTTGAATATTTTTTCAATGCTATGTATACAGTAAAAAAAAATGGATAGGTTTAATTGAAACCCTGAACTGTTTTGAAAATAACAATGGCATTTTTTAAGTATGAAAACATTTTTTTTTCTTTTTGTTTCAGAAATTTGCTAATTATAGTTTTGGAGAGCTAGAGCTGAACACTGTCCAGTTGTCACAGAGATACTCAACAGACTGCACTGGATACTATTCATCTGCTGGCAGCATCAGCTTCTCATAACCTTCATCCCAGCTGAGCACAACATTATGAGGTGGGTTAGTTAGGAAATCATATTCTGGAGCAGCATAAAGTTGCAGTGCGTGATTCTGACCTCTAGGTGGCAGCATATAAATAGGTTATATTGAACATGACTTTTAAAATGTCGATTTGTCAAACACACCAAATGTAAAATATTGTTTTGATTTCAAAGGGAATAAGTGGAAAACAAGTGAAAATCTTACATCTGCATAAAATATGTACTCCTGCTGTATTCATCAACTATTTGTGTCATGATTTGGGGGATATAAAAAATATTTGTTTGCAGGATTAGAGGAGTTGTTAAAACTGGAATTTAAAAAAATTATTTCATCCTGATTAGCTCCTATCCTTTTTAAGCTTATTTATCTTAGTTGTTTTGTAATGTTTGAAATATGAAATGATTACTGTAAACAGATTTAAAACAAATACTCAAACATTTCTTAGCACAGCAAATAACGAAGTTGACGGTCCGACTAGTTTGAAGAAGAAAAACATCTTGTGTTGGAGCAGAAAGCTGATTTTAGTTTTTGAATCAATCTGACTTAGTATAGTGTCATCCTCACGCCACTGATTGTCACAGCCCCATTTAACACACTCACTTTGACCTCACTGAATGTGTTAATGCATCACCAGCCTGATTTATTACACTAACCATTATTATATATACCCCATCTTTCTTTTTAAGGAGTCCTTCCCACACAAACTGCTGCAACTTTGCTCCCCTTTGCCGTCTGTTGAATGTGTCATTGACTTCAGACGTCAGACAAAGAGCAGGGCTTCTTATTCATGCCGTTTTTTTCTCCACTCGCTTTCCCCTCAGCTGGTGGTTCTCTCTGTTTAGCATGCAGGAGTGTGATTACCAAGCAGCCAAAAATTACACCAGTAAAGTCTGAGGGACCTCTTTGTTCACTCTGCCATCTTATGCTGCCCATTTCAGCTGTTGCTCGATTACTTTATTTCCCCCTTCTGTCTAAAGTCATGAACATTTTGTTACTCCAGAACACAAGCTTTCCATCCATGACCATTAAGTGGTGTTAAAGAAAACATATTTATTCAGATCAACAAAGAGACCTAACTAGGGATGCTTACTTTCCTGACAGGTTCATTGTTGAAGAGTGCACATCTAGAGAAGCACCACTTCCAGGTAGCACATGCATAAGATTTTTTTTTTCTCCATTTAGGGCTGAGTAAATAGAGCTCAGGAGCACACAAAGGGAGAAGAGGAGAGACACATGATTTGCAATTTAATTAAATGTTTGAGGACTGCGTGTTCATGTCTGCTTTGACAGGGACATGATTAAAGATGAGTTCCACAGATGTCTGCACCAAATATGTCTTAAGGATCTTGCTATACTTCAGCAAAGATGCAGATGATGTTATAATGTCATATATATATATATATATATAATGTTATGAATTTGTGTTCATTTATACTTCCATCTCCATCTTGCTGTTATTTCTGGCACATGAAGGGGGTAATGTGTTTCTTTTAAGAAAAAGAGAAAAAAGGATTGTTTGACATTTTGGAAATTGCTTTGCAGATAGTTAGCCTAATCTGCATGATTATTTTCAGTTTTTTCATAGAGCAACATTTTTCTACATTGTGGTTTTTCATGAACGAGTTACCAGTATGAAAGTGTACCAGTTAGTTGTCTTTTTGAACTGCCTTTTTTAATGTACTTAAATCTTTTTAATCCGATTTCAAAAAAAGGACTGGAATGACTGGGGTTCTCTCTAGGTGTTTGGAGTGTAGCTAGGTAGAGCAGCCCCTTAGGTCCTACTGCTGCACACTGCTTAATAGGCTATCCTACAGAAAGCTAGATTATTCTCTCAGTTACAAAAAGGACAAATTTGACTATTTGAGATCATACTCTGCACAAACTGTTTAAAAAAAATACAGAATTTAGTTTCTGGTAATTCTCGCAGCAATGATAACATTCTATCAACCGTAGGAACAGTAGTTGCTTTGGTTTTGAATAAAAGCTTTTAGGTTGTGTTGTAAACATTTGTCTTAAATTTTTATGTTTAATACCATAAAATTGTGGCATTTTCACTGGATGTCGCCAAACTGTAAGAATCCTAATCCCTTTTTTTTTTTTAAGAGAAATCATTCAAGCTTTAGTTTGCTCCGCTTTTGACTTCTCGTAGCAGCTAGCTGTGCAGCAGTGCTAACATGAGCTTGTACATAAAAAGGACGAGCTTTATTATTTTCCTTATTGTCTCTCGTTCATAATAGAGCTACAGCTAATGTTGCATATATTCATAGATTATGTTTTTTTTATTGTCAATAAGCCAGACAGAAATACCATGTAATTAGGGTAGTTCTCACAGACTTAAAGTTTTGATAGTATCTTCTTCCATCCATTGCCTGCATATCATTGCAAGGTGCCAATATTGGAATTGTACTGGTTAAGGGGCAAGGTCCCGCCTTCTGCAGATTATGATTGGATATCGGTCCTAAATTTTAAAATAAAAAGATGTCCACACGTAGCCGGGTCTTTAAAAAACAAGACAAAGGTTTTCCTCCACTCCTTAAAAAAATAAAATAATCTCCATCCACAGATAACGGGATTAATATGTTTTTCAGCACATTCATAGATGTGGCAAACCTGTAGGGGGCAGTAGTTCTCCCAAATCCCATCCAGAGCACAGTAACTTTCTTTCCTCTATCTTCAGCCACAGCATTTATAGAGATTGTAAAAGCAAACAAACAAAACACGCTTAAACAATGGATACTAACACAGCTCTGAGGGCATAAATTCTGTTTTTGAGAGTAAAGACAGGTCGTACAAGTGGTTTTGGAGCATTTTTTGTCGCGGATAGTGGCGTTACGGCTCTTAAAACTCAGCTTTTGCCTGTCCACACGCAGATACTGAAAACGGAGAAAAAGTTCACTTTGGTCAGAGTTTTTAAAAAGATTTGTTGTTGGTGCCGTAAATCTCAGTTTTCGTGTGGATCACAGGCCAAACCGTAGAAAAATATCTCCGTTTTGTGAGATACCCGGCTATGTGTGGACAGGGCTTTAGACGCTGGTTCTGGAATATTAGGATTAGGAAAATAACTCAGATTAGGGTTAGGTAATGGTTCTCCAATGTTAGGATTAGTAATAAATCAACCATGCTAGCCAATCAGAGATGGGAAAGGTGGGACTTTTCCCCTTTACGTATAATTCCTATATTCGCTTGCAGGGCAGCTGGTGCCTAAATACAGTAGTCATCAGGTGGGAGGCGAGGTGCTAGCATCTCCAGTTATGAGAAAATATATTGTATAGATTGTTTTGATTTTTTTTTCATGTGTTAAGGATACATTTTCATTTTTAATAATTAGGTATACCCTCCACGCGTCATCAGCTTGCTACTCCATTTATCTGCTTTTAACACTAAAGCTAGTTTCTGCATACAACTCCTGTATTACAATATTTGCAACACTAAAACTTATTGTGCTTTTAGTACATTTTGTTTAAATCTACAGTTTACTAAGGGTGATTTTATTTTTATTTTTAATGAAGCTTAATGTACAAGTTTTTAGATGATGTAATCTAATGCTATTTCTTAAGTAGGCTGCTACTACTTTACGGACTTATCCAGAATGACAGTATGACTTTTTTTTTTTTAAGCATCTGAATTTATTTTCGCTCATTAATGTGCATATTATTAAGGTTGATGATTACCAAAGGAAATGGGGAGCAATTTGGTGTTTTCGGATGAATTATTGGCCAAATAACAGTTTTGAACAAAATGAAACAATCTTTATGTCCTTGTCAGGATCGTAAGGGTTCGTAACGGATCGTAACGTCTTATGCTCGTTTCTCTACATATATTTATACAAGTAGGCACTCAGACATAATGAACTCATCCGCTTAACATGTCATTGTTCCTTTATATGTCACCAGTACAGATGGTTGTGCCAAGAATGTTACAGCACAGTATGTTAAGCCTCATATCAGATTTCTAACAGACACTCACTCACCAGTGTTGACAACACAAGTCCTGCTGTTTTCTGGAAAATGTCTGATTCAGTAGTCTGTAACAGGTTTTGAAAGCTTTTCATGTCTTTATACGCTCAGTACGCTGATCTGAAAACTAGTCTTTGCATATATAATATATTTAAGCCTTTGGCGGGATTTTTGTCATTACGTGGACTGTTAACTTCGCTTTTTTTGTGAGTTTTCATAATGTTTTGCTAATATGATGAAATGAATATGATAATATAAAATGACTAAATCTTGTCATCGACATCTGTGTGGTTGAGCTTGTTTGTGCACGAGCCAAGATGCGTAGTTTCTGTCCCTGACACGTCTCACTCCTAATTAGTCAGTTTTGTTCTTGCTGCAGTGTGAACCTCCGATAAAACCTCCAAAATCTGAGGACAAGCTTGCACAGCTTTCAAAAGGCAGTAAAAATTACATATCTGTGTACTCTGTTTGTTCCCTTTGATCTACATCAGTCCTTCTAGTGTTGTAATGAGTAAGAAGATGCAAGTTTTAATAAAATGTCAGTTCGTGTAGGAACTGTACTCTACAGTAATGTGTTTTTGTGCCTCATCATCTTTTCCTGTTTTTCAACTTAAAATCCCAAATTTAATTGCATTCTGTTAGAATTGTATTTAAAAGACCAGAACCAATTAGTATATAATAGTAAAGTGGAAGAAAAAGAACATTGTTTTATTTGTAAATAACTACCTCTTGTCTTCATTTAGTATAAATCCACATTAATTGATTCTGGAGGATGAAGCTAATGTCGTTCAATAAGGGCCAAGACCAAGGTGGACCTCTATTGTTTTAAAACAACTCATACTTAATAATGTCATGCTTTATGTCATAAGCCACTAAATAAAAAGTCGGTGTTTACAAAGAAGTTGATTTAGAAAGAGAAGCAAAGCGATATAACTAAAAAGCATTTACTTAACCTGTTATTTCTGGTTATTTATACTGCGGTGCCTTTATATCAGTTGCTTTGAGAGGAAACACTTTGTTCTGTTGTCAGTACATATTTCACATGGGAAGTTTACTGGTGACACACCATTTCTGACCACCATTTCCTGTCTAAATATTCGACTTCAGTGTAAATAAAGAAACCAAAATGTTTTTTTTTTTAAAGAGCCACAGATCGCTCTGTATCATTTAAAGTGCAAAATCCCCCCAAAATCATCTTTTTTTTGTTGATAAACTGTATAATTGAGTTTATAATAGCAATGTCTAAATGTCTGGTCATTATTTTATTTATTTTAGTACATTTTAGTGAAAATATTAAATTTGTACCAAAAACTGTTAGTTTAGTGACCCCAGCTGGTTAAATAATTACACTGCACTGGAATTCACTAGAATTTGAATCCTGCATTGCTAACGGCTCAGCTCGGGTTTCTGACATAGGCTTTGATTAGTGATGACAGCAGTCCGGCCGTGGTGGGTAAGGAACACGTGCGGCCTTGGCCACACCTCCGTAGCGAGGTGCAATGAACTGCCTGCAGCTCAATTGAATATAAACCTGGGTGCTCCGTCATGCAGGTGGTTACCCCTACTTGCTGATATTTGCACATTACTTATGACAAAGGGAAAAACTGATATCAGTCAATGGAAAATAAAATCTGGGCTAAGAGTTCGTTTTTAATGCAATAATTATGATGGTGTAAAAAGTATGTTTGCTTATTCCTGAATAATTTTCTCATCATGCTTGGATACTTTATTTATACATTGGGCATCTCTCTGCAACACACATTTTCTGTTTCTGACAATGAAGAACAGTGGACGTAGGTGCTCCTATTTGAGGCAGAGTCAAACGAAATTACTCAAGCTAATCTCTATTTACCATTAGATTTGGTAACAACAATGTACCACTCAGAGACGGCGCCCGTTCTACGCTGTGTTGCTGGGGCATCTACTGCTGCCCCAGGCAGATAACGAGACAACAGCTCGAAATGCTATGGCTCGGGGCTGCTCCCCTCTTGCACTCTGTTCTCTCTTTTGTGGAGAAAAACCTGCAACCTCCAAATTATTTCCCTCTGAGGCAATGGAGCTCACATTACTATGGCTCTCTCCATTTTTATGGCCATCTTTGACTCAGCGCTTCTGCAACATGTCAGTCACAGCCCAGACCACGCCCAGCCCTTCATCCCCCTGCTTGTACCCTGGTCCGCCAGTTAACGCCTCCTTTAGGGTCATTTTTCAAAAAGAAATGTGGACGGGGTTATACTCTGGTAGGGCGGTGAGTTACTCTTTAAGAGGCAGGTGATGGATTGGAAGAGCTCCTCAACCTGGCCAGAATTTAAGCAAAGGTAAAAGCGAAAACAAAGAAATTTTCAGAAACCCAGGTGGCATAAGAAAGCAGAAGCCCACTTTGGTGTTTTGCAAATTTTGAAATATCCCTTTAAATGATTTAGCTCAACAAAATCAAAGATTTTCTATTGGGATACAAATAAAAAATACAGTTTATACAATTATGGTTAATAGCCTCTTTGTTAGATTTTGCTCTTCTGTCGACTTTTGCTATCCTTTTAAAATTCACAAAAACAATTGTCAGTTACAAGTGTAACAGCCTTGATTGACAGTCAAGGCGAGTGGGGTGAAAGGGCTAGTGATTCATGCAGCAGTTTATCATTCAGAGTGCTGAATCTGAATTTCATGCAGAGGCCTCCTGCGGCTTTCCACATCTGCTTTATGCTGTATACCTGTTTATTGGAAAGTGTTTAAACAGAGTTACAGCAATCAAATGGTTGTGTATCTTTAATTCCCCAAGGTAGATTTAAAAGGAATGGTTACTATCATAATTTGTTACATCTGGATTATTGTTCACGCTTTAAAATTGTCACAAATTTGTCCTGATGAAATATGGGATCAGTTTAGGTTCATTATGCAGAAATCTGCATTCCCTTCTGCAAACTCTGATCAGAAAGCTGTACAATTTTAAATGTTTGATTGAATTGTTTTATTTTTTAGTATAAAGACACTACACACAACACCTGAAATCGTTCACTGTTATTGTGATGGGGAGAGCCTGTATCTGCTGCTGATGCAGAGAACAACCCACTCATCAATTCTGAGTTTGTTTCGGACTGTTGGGAGTGTTCTTCTCTAACGGGAAAGCTATAAAAACACTTCAGTGAAGGAGTTACAGGGCTGTTACTGGAAGAGAAGTGATGCCCCATGAGGATCATCGTTTTTATCCTTCAGTTGTATTTTCTTCTTGCTCTTGCTGGCAATATGCTCAGATGGTGTCCTCGGCTCTGCAGTTCAGCATCAAATAAAAACAAAAATGTTGCTCCAGCAGGTATTCCCACAGGATCAGCAGTTGTTTCATTCCACCAGCAAAGCGCTAAACCGCATGGCGAGGAGGAGAAACAATCCAAATATGATGCTGAATGTTGCCGATGTATTTGCACAATGGTAATTAAGCTCAGCCTTGAAGCACAGTTTTGCTTCTTTGTAATCCTAAAGTAAAACTGCCGTGGATTTGTCACATATTCCAAAAGAACATTTCCCCAGAGGTGATGATGTTTAGCGGTTCAAGTGTTAGCGAGCTTCTGTTTACTCTGTGTTTAATTGGAGAAGCTGCTGCACTTTCTCCCACATCTGCTGCTGTAAGCTGCCTGCAGTGCGAAAAACAGCCGCTTCAGTGCTCATCCAACAGTGGCAAACTGCTGTCACACTGCTCTAAAATAACTTTGCAGTCTTAATAGCTGTGTGACCCAGTTTGAATCCCATTGAATCGAATCCATATGCATTTCTAGCAGCATCATTTACAGTTCTAAGTCACTAGAGATTACTTATTAAATGCCTCCTGACGTGGTTCATAAATTCCCCTACATTTGGGATTTTGGATCGAGGATTTTCATCACAAGCTAGACTGACTTTTTCATGCTGACCTTTTTAGTGTTTGGTTCCCTTTAACAGGATGTAACTTCCTCAAACTGAGAGAGAAATGTACTTTTGACCTTAGCAGGTTATAACTGCAAATGCCCCTTCTTGCAAAAGTATTCACACCCTTTTAACTTTAAAATTTCATCACATTAATAGGCCAAACCCTATATTTTTATTTTTGGATTTCATTTGATAGACAGAAAAAAAATAACACATTTTATTAATGAATGTTATTTCAGTTGGAATGAAAATTTTTAATTAATTGGTGATAAAATAAAATCAAAAGCCTTAAAGTTCAAAATGCACACTGATTTTGTGTTTCAGGTCTCTGTTGGGCGCAGCTGGATAGAAAGTGATGCTGGCTGATGAAGAAACAATTAAAGGGCCAAACATCACCACAGCAAAGAACGAAACATGCTCTCAAATTGTTTGTTTTCCTGCATTGCACACCGCCTACCCCATAGCTTTCTGTGATCATCTGCTGTTTACCCGGAATTCTTCAAGAAATCCTCAGGGCTTCTTTAGCATGTGACAATATGAGCGGCTGCGATAAGCTGAAGAGCTCATCGGGACTCTTTTGAGCTGCTTGAAAAGAGAGGAAGGCAATGTTTTGTTTACATTTGTAATACGGGGGGAATATTTCCAGATAAGAAAGCATTCAAACTGTGCTACACATCGCCTTGTCCGATGTCAATAAAAATATTTCCCCAGCTGCCGTTTCTTCTGTGAAAACTTGATAGGCTTAGTAGAGGAGTGATTGGATTTATTATCATGCCTGAGCGAAGGGTGAACGAACTGGCATCAATTCATTCTCTTTACTTTTAAGCTCATTCTACAAACAAGTCTCCTATCTGTAGATATAAAGCATGCAGAGCTGCTTTCATGTCTAACATAAAAGAGTTCCTGTTTTGATGGTTGTGACCAATGAGTTCGCCAAAAATCGCAAAGCAGTTGGAGTCTGTAACATGGCATTTAGTTGTATGTGCACATAAAAAAAGGAATTTGGACTAGGAGAAACTGATGCATACATATATACTGTGGACACTTATGACTCACTTTGATTCATGTATTCCTAAAGAGCACAGATTTATCTGATAGCTGCTTTTGTTACACTTTCATTGTAGTGATGTACAGTAAACCTCAGTTATTCATTCATTCATTTTAACTTACATATATGACAGTGATGTGAAAAATATGGAATTATATTTTTCCATATTCCAAAAAAAGACATTTCTTAAACAACATTTTAATAAGGATATTAAAAATTTTTTTTTATTGTTTTTATATTGATTTATGTGTAGATTGGCATATTTTTGTCCAACTAATTAATTGCTTTGTTCTTTGAATTATTGATATTGATAGAACCCACAGACAAATGCACACAGGTTTTTGCTGAGCCTTTAGTCACGGTTACATAAGGTTTCAGAAATCATGTGGTTCTTCAGCTTCATCTGTTAAATTGATCATATCTGTGTACTGTCAATTCAAAAGAAGTTTCAATGAAATGCTATTTACATGTAGAAATATACCATCAGATCAATCTTCCACCCTTTCTTTTATTCATTCATCCTTGCAGAGTAATAGGGCCCTGCTGCCTATCTCTAGAAGTCACTGGGCGAGAGGCGGGGTATACCCTGGACAGGTCACCAGCCATTGCAATCAAATACATTCTATATTGCGCCTAAAGTCATAATACAGTGCAGTCAAATTATAATGCAAATTGGTAAAAATATTTATATCTTAGTTCAGTAGTAGGAAGTCCTTACTTTGGAGCACCCATCATTCTGAGCAAGGATGTGGCAACTATGGAAAAGAACATGTCGCTTTTAACTAATAAACCTCCAGAAGAACCTCAACTGGACAACATAGAAGCATCGGTGAAGGAGTACTTCCTTTGTTAAAGAGAAAGAACAAACAGTCAATGGATCCTCTTCTATCTAGGAGAGAAACAGCTCAAGAGATTAGCAATGAGCTGATAGTACAGTAAAATTGGATGAAAACAGAGTATATTTACTAGTGGTTCTACTCCTTGCTCCCTCTGGATGATAAGAGTTACTCATTTTATAGGGGGCGCTCATTAACCTATGGCTAAGCTCATTTTAGCTACTACTTGTATTCAGTATCTCGTTTGTTTGATCATGACTAAATGTTTCCCTTTTTTCCCCCTCCTTTTTTTCTCAACACATAATGTATAGAGTTAATTTAATATCAAGTTATTTCAGTAAAGCACTTTAAAAGCATGACAATTTACCTGTAAAGTTGAAAATGTAATGACCATGCAAAACCATTTGTCATAATTTAAAAATTTGGATTAAGAGTTATACTTGAATTCTTTTAAAATACTGTAATAGCTTTTCTGCTGCACTCAACTGATGTAAAACTAGCTAAAAATTTATCTGAGAAAAAAAATTACTGTAAGCACTGCAGACGCAATGCACTGAAAAACTGGCATTCATTTTACCGTCCTTTGGAGCCATTGTGACAGTATTTCTCACAATATAATTCTCGCAAACTAAACAATTCAAAATAAAGGTTAGTGTTTGGACAAAAATTATCTCAGATGTGCTGCAATATTTTTATTTTATCTATTTCATGTATTCGACTTTTGTCATATAACTACTGACAGTGTATTGTAAAGTGTTTCTTAGAATTTAGTCTTCAAGGAAAGTAAAACATGGGTAGATGCTGATGGGACGAAAGAGTCACACATTAAGGAGCCTGTGGCAATTTTGTCTCTTCATTTCTAAAACCTGCTTTCTAAAGTAATTTAGCAACTCAAGGTGTCTCATAAACATGCTTTCTCTACTGTTCTTCCTCCTAAGGGACTCCCTGAGGAAACTTTTATTACTAAGGTCAAGACAGAGGTTTCTAAGTAACATTTAAATTCACAAAGTGTAAAAGAAACATCACAAAAAAGTGACCCAGTTTAGCTGTGTGATCATTAATCATCAATGTTTAGCATCATGCTTTGGTACCCCAATGCTTTTTCACGTGCACACACTTTGAAATATTTCTCCTCGTGTCCTTGCTTCCCTGTTCTGCAGCTCTGCATGGGTGTGTAAAAAACCCACATTTGCCACATCGACAACTTTGATGCAAGTGTCAAGACTTAGTTGTGCCAGCTAAGCAGCACAACAGAAATATACCCAGCTACTCAACCTTGGCCAATATCGGTAACCTTAAACTTAAATGAATCTGAACAGGGAGGCTGCTGGATTAGGTTTATCGTATAGGGGATGAAACGCAGAGGAGAGGGCATGGAGAGTTGAAGGAAGCAGCAGGAATGACAAGTGGAGACTTAGAATGATGTGCAGGTACAGTAAATCTCTGTGGGTTATAAATTCTGGATAAAGAAGCCTGAATGTATTACATGTTTTATTCGCTCTGCTCCATACTCTAAAAATCAACACTATTTGACACTGTGCAGTGAAATGCTAATCAAACACTGTTGCCTGACTGCGTATGCAATGAACTTTGAACCCCTCAAAAAATAACTTTTAGCTGGTCTTGTTTGTTGTGTTCCCAGAACCGGACAAGTATATATTAAAATCAGACTAATACCAAGATAAATCTTATACATTTAAAAACACAATCTAAAAACTGCAAGAAAACAAGAATCCAGCTTGTCTTTTTTTCTTACCCAGTAGAGTCAGATATGAACAGATCCATGCTTGAGCTGATTTTACCCCAAGGATTAGGTTCTAGGTGTGACGCAAAATACTAGGTTAGTTTTTAAACCCCAAAATAAGATAAAGTGAGTGAATGTCTATCTCTAATATGAACCATTTTGGTCTTTAACCATAATAGTTTATTTCTACATAAAAACACATAATCTGCTTTAAAATATTATTAATATGTTAAGTAAAACTAAAAAGTTATTTACAATGTTGTAATTGAAAACGTTTCTTTAATAGAAACAACACCCTTATAAAGTCTTATCACGTTTTTAATACGTACACATTGTATAGTACTGTATAAAGCATTTTTTGGTCTGCTAAAAACATCATTGCTTAAAACAAAATATATACTTAGCAGAGGAAACAAATAACATTAAAATAGCACACTTTGTGCAATGAAACTTAAATAAAAAATAAATATTGCAACTGTGTTGGAAAATAGTAGGAATACTGAAAATAGCTGAATTCCGTTTAAGAATGGTAGCAACATCACCTCTGACTACACTGTCATAATGTGTGTAGGTTTTTTTTTATTGAAAAACAAATGGATGTAGAAAGAAAATCCCTTTTAACACAACAGTGCACTGTCTATATTGATTACCTGAAAAACTTTGCGACCAGAGTATTAATTTTAAACATCATTCACCGGCTATGTTGCGCATGTCTAAATACAGCAATAACTAAAAAAGCAGCCATTGTCAGTTTGGATGAGCTGCAGAAATTTACAGCTCAAGTGGATGAAGCACAACTGTTAGAAGCGCACTCCTCAAATCTTGCATTAAAGTGACAAAAAAAAATCATATTTGTACATTTTAGAGGAAACAAATATGTGGAGTAAGGTGCCCTGGTCAGATTTGACCAAAACTTAAACTGCTTTGTCCAACAATCAAATGCTATATGTGGTAAAAAAAACAACAACAAACCAACAACACAGCACTTCATTATAAACACACCAAAAGGAAGGTGGGTGCTGTGGAAGAATACATGGAATTTTGTGGTTCTAAAATGACAAAATGTGAACATTTTCAAGGAGTATGAATGCTGTTTCATAAATAGTTTGTGTATGAAACTAGGTTTCATATAGTGTACACATTTTTTCTGACCAAAAAAATCTCCACAGCGGTTTGGTTTTCATTTGTCTTTTAAAAATCCTCTTGAACAACCAATAAAATTTTTTCCCCGACCCTTTCTGTATCACTAAGTTACACATTTTCAGAAGGCAGTGAATTAATGTTATAGTGATTGTGAAGTCAAGTTTCTATTCTCAAACAGCCATATCACAAGCTTTCCCCCCAAAGCATGTTAAAGACCTGCTTGTCAGTATGGTTAGCAGAAAAATAATGATAAGGTTTTTTTTTAAACCTCTGAAGAGAAGCTCTTACATTTCTCTCTCTGCTGCTAATGAATACAATTAGGAATGAAACTGAGCTAATTTAAAGCTAAATTGGACCTCATTTGCCTCTTAGCCTCATGGGATTCTCACCCTTCAGTAGTGTGGAAAGACAGGTTTGGCCATCACTTCCTCAGTTTCCTCATATTTTCTTTGCTCTTTGGCTAAGCTCTAAAAATCTATTCACCTTTACAGGCGTAAGAGTTTTATTGAATTTCCTGAAACATTTCAAATCAACAAGTCACTCTTCCATGTTTATGATTGTTTTGCAGATAAACATTCCCCTTGTACAGGTGCATCGCAATACATTTAAATATTATCGAAAAGTTCATTGACCTCTGCCAGGAGGTCTATGTTTTGGTGCCCGTCTGCTTGTTTGTCTGTTTGCAAGATAATGGAAAAAGTTATGGATGGATTTAAAATAATTTTTCAGGAAATGTCTACGATGGGACCAGAAACAACTGATTCAATTTTGGGGTTGATCTGACGTGAGTTAAGCAATACTTCTGTTCATTTTGTAAGGCTAACACGGCAAGGAAAACCTCAAATTTAAGTTCTCAGAAAATGTAATATCATATAAGACTATAATAAAATAAAATCATGTTTAACTATGAAAATGTCAATGTCGAAGGGCATATTTATTGAAAAACATATGCAAAATTATTTAATGGAAAGTCGAGTGGAGGAATAATTGAATTGCAGTTAAAAGAAAAAGGCACACAAGGAACAAGGATTCCCATAGCCCTAAAAGCAATGAGTTTTTTTTAAACCTGGACCTTATTTTTAGCATTTATTACGTTCATTTACTCATCCAGACAAGTTTGGAGGCACATGGAGTCCTTCAGAAAAAGTTTATATGCAGTCACAATCAGCATAAATCCAAATAATTGGAGTAGTAAGGGCAGACCTCTAAATAAGGTTATAATGTAAAGTTAAGTAATAATGAGTTTGACGGAGATTTATCAGGTGTAAAGTCCCTTACAGCTAGAGTCAGTGTTTAAATGACAGGAGTGTTTTACCAACAGCAGGGAGTCCTAACCCTAATCACCACTCACCAAATGTACCTCTGATTATTTTACAGTGATCTAGTCAGAGTCATTATGACTTATAAATGTGATACGCCGTGGGGTTAATTTGATTAAATTCAATTTAGTTTATATTCAAGGCACCTGTAATCTCAAGGCATTTTACAAGTAATTTTGATTCAATCATACATTCCAATCAGTTTAAACGTTTTCAATAGAAGAAGACCCAGAAGTATGCGTAATTGACTTGCAGCATTTTAAATAATTCTGCAAGGAAGCATGGGCCAAAATTCTTCCACAAAAATTCCTCCAGTGATTTAAAAAACTCTTTGTAATCGCAAATGCTTGATGCTAGCCACAAACAGTGGCACAAGTAGGAATTACCGCAGTGATTTAGACAGCTATTGTTTTTTTGCATAAAGTTTTATAGCTTTTTCCCCCTTACTGAATTAAATTATCATCTGAATATGGACTTTAGTGTTTACTAAAAAATATGTGAGTCATTCCTGAATTGAAGGAAAATGTAGGTGTCAAAACATTAAAAAACTTTACCATTTAATTGATACTTTTCTTTCATGTAATTACAAAGACCAAGTAAGATGTCATCAAATAATTTGCTTTGTCCAGCTTATGCATCAATGGTAAACATGTTTTGAAGATCTTTTATTTGTTCTGTGCTCTCCCTAGTGCAACCCTGTTACGGATACTCAGGAACCTGAGTATATATTGTATATATGTATATGTATATATGTATATGTATATATGTATATATTGTATATATGTATATTTTAAAAAAAGGGTTGATAAATCCTTCAAAATTATGTAAATAATGTTATATTCACATTAACTAATTATTCAATTTCAGATTTATAGCTTGTGTTACAATATCTTTAGCTACTTTTAGAATCTAGCTATATGGTAACCGGATTGAAACTACAGGAACAGGGTTGTGCAAAGTAACAGGATTGACAAAATACCCTTTAAAGCCTGTTGTTCTGATTACAGTAACAGGATTGAAAATTCAATGCTAATGTGAGCTTTATTCCAGGAATAGATACCAACTGTGGAATGTAATGTTACTGAAAGCATCAAAGACAAACATAGTTACATTAATAATTGCTGAAAACTTTTAAATTAAATGATCATATTCAGACATATTTAGTCTAGGAGGCATCTGGTCAAGATGCCTCCTAGACGCCTCCCTGGTGAGGTGTTCCGTGCACGTCCCACCTGGAGGAGACCCAGAGGAAGACCCAGGACTCGTTGGAGGGACTGTGTGTCTCGACTGGCCTGAGAACGGATTTCTCCCAGGGAGCTGGCCCAAGTGGCTGGGGAGAGGGAAGTCTGGGTCCCTCTGCTTAAGCTACTGCCCTCGCGACCGGAACCCAGATGAAGCGGAAGAGGATCGATGGATGTCATATTCAGACAAGATGAGTACCAGTGTTGCCTCGTTTAGTGTGGTGCAGTCAGTTAAGACTGCACCACACTAAAAGAAGACATGATGACTTGGTCTACCCATGCTGTTAGCACAGGGCTTGATGATATCATATTCTCTGTTTTATGTGACATCCTGCTTTCCATCTTTTCTGCTATGCTAAATATGTTTTGGTAATAGGGTTGTGCACATATTGTGGGACACAAATTCAATGCATTATTTTTATCATTTAAAATGTGTTAATAATTGTAGTAACTATTTTAAGAATTACTAGAAACATGTTTCAACACAATCGTGCCACAGAAGTATAATTAAAACTTATTTAAACAGTTTTATTTTATGTCCCAGTTTTTCATCCCATAAGGTGGGACAAGGGAAAAATAGCATATTAGGGCAGGGCTTGAGATATATTTGAGATATTTTGAATAATATTTTGAAACATATTTGTCTTCAACTATAATTATACTTTAACAGTGAGAATAATTTAAGATACAAAAATGTGTTTTTGTGTTTTGTGCATGGATTGTTTGATTTTTTTGTGGGTGGGACACGAAATGTCCTCGAATTTTGGAATGACCAATGTGATGTTCTAAAACGTCATAATGTGCTATAAAAAACAAAAAGGGTAAGGTGCCTTCTCAGGATCTGGGATGAAGTCCTTCCTTCCTCAAGTAGAGGAGTTCAAGTATCTGGGGGTCTTGTTCACAAATCAGGGAAGAATAGAGCGGGAGATCGATAGATGGATAGGGTGTCTGCAGTTATGCGGTTGTGTATCGGTCTGTCGTGGTGAAGAGAGAGCTGAGTCGAAAGGCAAAGCTCTCAATTTACCGGTCGATCTACATTCCTACCCTCATCTATGGTCACAAACACTTGGTTATGACCAAAAGAATGAGATCACTGATACAAGCGGCTGAAATTAGTTTCCTCTGTAGGGTGTCTGGGCTCTTCCTTAGAGATAGAGTGAGAAGCTCGGTCATCCGGAGCGGGCTCAGAGTAGAGCCGCTGCTCCTCCACATCGAGAGGAGCCAGTTGAGGTGGCTCGGGCATCTGGTCAGGACGCCTCCCAGACGTCTCCCTGGTGAGGTGTTCTGCGCACGTCCCACAGGGAGGAGGGCCTGGGGAAGACCCAGGACCCGCTAGAAGGACTATGTCTCTCGGCCGGCCTGGGAGCGCCTTGGGATTCCTCCCGAGGAGCTGGCCCAAGTACTTGGGGAGAGGGAAGTCTGGGTCTCTCTGGTTAAGCTGTTGCCCCTGCGACCCAACCCTGGATAAGCAAAAAATTGTATTTGGTCAATATCCTTTTTTTCCACTATCTCCTAAAAGAGTATCCCTTTTTGGATTGAAAAGCGGGAATAATTGAACCACCTGATGATATTTAAAATCTTTCAGATCCTCCTGTGTGGCTCATTTGCAGTTGCAGGTTCCGCTTGTAAATATGCCTTTTACATAATTACACAAACTAAAATAAAGAATTAGTACTGAAACTCTTCTCTACTCCCCTCCCTCCCCGCCTCTCCCTCTCCTCACAAGTCAGTGTGTTGCGGCGGCAGCAGGAATCCTGCGTGAGGTTCAGTGGCTGGGGGACCGCAGCAGCAGTAGGAGCAGGATACATTCCTAAGCGAGCTGACCTGAGCAACATGATGGAGGCTGCGAGAACCGTGGCTTGCCTGTACCTGCTTGTGTGCGTCTCGCTCCAGGTGGACGCGAAAAGTGGAAAGGAGGCAGCGAGAGTCGGGAATTTCATGGAAGATCAGCAATGGCTGTCAACCATCTCTCAGTACAGCCGTAAGACCAAACACTGGAATCGCTTCAGAGATGTGAGTGCTGTATTTTCTCCTGCCTTTCTAGCTCCGCATCCGCGCTTTGGGGTGCACCTGGCGGGGGTTACGAGGGCTTGTCTCTCATTTTTTGCGCAAAGTTAACTCTCATCTTAAATTGCACACAGGTGTGTCTTAAGCCGCATTAGTTTGTAACATATTTAAATAATTAGATTTTTATATTCTTTGATCCGCTTGCAAGTCTGAATAAGCGCGCGCCTTCAAGTCTGCAGACCAATGAATGAGATGATTGTGTGTCTCTGCGTGTGTAGATTCTGGGGAGGATCTAACCCGGGAACTAAGGGAAGGATGGGTAATGGTGACAGGAGATGCTGAACAGAACCCCCCCCCCCCCCCCCCCCCAAAGAATTTAACTAACCAAAACCTTTTAATATCAACATGGGAATCTTAACCAAAATGCACAAAGATCAGAACATAAGAAAGAGCAAAGAAACTCAACCAAAAAGAAATGAATAATACGGAAATACCTTAAAGACAGTAACAATTCAGCATATACAAAAGTGACAACCGAAAACATAACACTTAGGGATCATGACAAACATGCCTAGGCTTTGATAAAAACTTTGGCTTTATGTTAGGGATGTTCTCCTGATGGAAAATGAATCTCATCCCCATTCTTAAATCCTTTGCAGTAACTCAGTGGGTTTGCATCCACTGTTGCCTCTCCATTTAGCTTTATACATCTCCCCCCCTTTTGTTTTTCTATCAAGTCTGAGCAGCTTACCTGTCCCTGCCGAAGTAGAGCACCCTAACATAGCATGATGCTGCCACAACCATATCTTACTTTAATGCAATGTGTCCTCTATGGGACGTCACGAAATCAAAATCCTTTTTTATGGTGGCAGTAGCTCTCTTCTTGCTGCCCCTTCCATAACAGCCATATTTGTGCAGCATATCAACAATAGTTGTCCTGTTGACACACTCTTCCAACTGATGTGTGGATGTAATCTAACTTTAAATGTCATGCTAATGCAGAAACACTGAATCGCTAGGCTCTTTTAAATCAAAGATAAAAACTCTCCTATTCAGAGCTGCATTTGAATCTTAAATTGCACTTTCTGGTCACGTTTTGTTTTGTTTACCCGATTGTGTTTTATCTGTTTTAATTGCATTTTTTTATTGTTTTGGTTTAATTTCTATTCTTACTTTTTTATTTCTTTTTTAATTGATTGTGTATTAATTACATAAATTTGTTCCTTACATTATCTTTTCTTACTGATTGATTACTGTTAGACTTATATGTTTTGTTTGTAATCATGTGGTTTCATTATCACTGCATCATGTAAAGCACCTTGAATTGCCTTGTGTTGAAAGTGTGCTATACAAATAAAATTGCCTTGCCTTGCTAATATTAAGTGATAAATAATCAAAAATAACAGAAAAAAGGCTTGAATACATCTGATTGTGTGGTTGTTATTTATATGATTTGTTTCCCTTAATAAACTAAGTTACTGAAATAAATTAGCCTTCTAATGCCATTTTAAATTATTAAATATAACTGTATATCTTGACAAAGTACATTTAAGGAAATCCTAAACAATCCACAGGTAGAAAAAACAAAAAAATAGGTGTTGAAAAGTTGAAGTTCTACCAAGTTGTGCTTTCACTTGTTTATACCTGAAATCTTCCACAAGGAATTAATTTGTGCTTTGTTGTGCTTAAGGGTTTTGATGAGTTAAAATGTATCTTTGGAATCATGAACTAGAAACTCAAATCAGAGTATTTCATGTATAGCCTGGCTTAAGGTGACCTTAGTGTGACAAAAAAACCTGTCTACCCGTGGTATAAATTGCATGTTTGAAATCTCTGGAGAAGCAGGGGAGCAGGTCTCACATCCACGCAAGCTTCCACCTTATCATCCAGCAGCTGTTTGATCTCACTGCTGGGAAATATCAGCTCAGACAGATATTCTTATCAGTGTCTGCCAGAGAAAATTTAGAGTGTCTTTTACTGCTTTTGGTGCTATGTGAGGGTGCTCACGATGTCCGGTCACCTGGGTCTTAGGAGAACTTGTCATTGAATGACAAATCTAAGCCACCATGGACATTTGTATATCATCCCTCCTGGTGTTTGGAGCAGTGTGCCTCACCTGTTTGGTTGGATGACTGTTTGGCAAAGTGAAGGGTTGCACAGATTTGGGATGGGGCCTCACGGTTGGGGCTCCTGGCAGTATGCCCTTCCACAAAGTCTTGAGTAGATTTGTTCTTGGCTGTAAAATTATGCTTCATTCCAGTTGAATTTAGTCAAAACAAACAGGATTTTTGCAACTTTCTGATTGAGGCCTAGTGGCTCAGACTATTTATGGTCCTTAATGAATGCCATAGGTTTAAGAGGAGATGCTTGTACAGCTGCATTTCAATAAATTAGAATGCCAATTAAATACTACAGTATTTAACTAGTAGTATTTCAACTCAGAAAAAGAGAAACTCATCTATAACACACACACACAGAATGCTGTTTCAAGTGGTTCACAAACTATTTTTTATTTTCTGATTAATTGATTTTTTTTTTCATTAGCTGTAGCCATAATCATCAAAATTTACTGAAATTAAGTATAAATGTAATTAATCTATAAATTGTTAATTTTACTTTCTGAATTGAATAACTGAAATAATTAAAATGATATTTTGGTTGATCAAGAGACTCCTTTGTGTTTGAAGTATTTCCTCGGCTGAAAAGTTGCATTTTTATCTTTCTTTGTCTGCCTAAAGTAATCATATCATCTAAGATACTTGCTGAAAGTCAGTGATTGATCCCATATTGGACAGAGTTAAACTAGTACATTTACTTGTTTTAAAATGATAATTTAAGCTCCCCTCAACTGTGAAAATGTGGACTTATCAATAAAAACTTCCTAGCTAACGTCATCTTCAGATACTTGTTATAGGTCTACTATTTATAAAATCTGTTCCAGGTGGATGGTGATTAGTATGTGCTGCTTTTAAAATTCAGTATTTGGCCTGCAAAACTGTATGTTTAGTCTTTACAATTCAAACAAAAAAATGTAAAAAAAATAGTTATCTCATAACACCTGTAAGCATGAACATAATTCACAATTTTGGTATATTTTACAGGGTTAGATCTAAATGGCAATTACAGAAATTCCTAATAAATTATTTTTTAAGTGGTTGTCAGACTTATAGATTTAATTGACTTTAATGCTCTCCTAAATGTCAGTTGGGGAAAAAAATCTATCTGTTGATTGGTATAATTAGACTTTCATTAATCTACAGTGAATTTCATTCGAAAAGTCACAGTTGCAATTGGTTTTGAATGTCAGCATAGTTGGTTAAATGCTGGACTGTGGCATCATGACCTATTCTTCAGGAAATTGTGGCATTTCAGTCAAGAAAGGTAAAAAAAATATCCTTGTGATCAAATAAAATGGGAAGAAAAAAACAGTGGTTGACTGCAGCATATGTGGAGATGTGATGCTGTGAACAGATGGGTTTTGTAACTTGTGCTCAGACATGACTGTAATCTGCTGTCCAGGGCATTGAAATATACCATCTGAAATGTGAAGGTTGCATTTGTTTGCTGTCTTGGCAAACAAGAAGTGTGAAAAAAACCCATACCCAGATGGATCTGCGCTGTACCAACATGAAAAAAAGACAGAGGTGAAAAAAAAAATCACTGAGGAAGTTATAAACAGCACATCCATCCATCCATCCATCCATTGTTTGATTTTTGCTGAAGTATGAGGTTAGTAACGAGAGGTTCCACACTAGAGTTAATCTGCCTCTGTCTTTGCAATGTCATGGTTTCTAATAGCTGACTCAGTAGCAGTTATACGATCCACAGCTAAGCTGTTGTTTCTGCTGGAGATATAGCAAAAATAAGTGCTTTGGGTTTCCCAAAATAAACTTGAATGTTATCTAATGAATTTTAAAATATTGAATTGATCTAAATATTTAGCTTTTGTATGGTATATATGGGTGAAACTGTTCTGAAGCTCATGCCATTGCACATATAAATGACTGTTTTTAATCTTAGCCAGACTCTCCCATCTCTCTGAGCACTGGAGATAGGGACCTCATTAAGAAGACTGTAGCCTCTTATCCCACTATAAAGCTTTGTTTAAGGTTTCCACCTGCTTGCACTCAGTCCTCCTCAGTGATAGCAATGGTTTTATAAACAGAAATGTATAAGATGATTATCTGGTGGCTACGCTGATCTTTTAGATATTTAAAAAAGAGAACTGATGTCATTATGTTACTGGTTCATGGAAGTAACATGATTTGTGGCTTTATACATTTTAATCTGGGGGCTCTATCTAACTCTTGGTGTATTAACATGTAAACATGTTGGCCTTTTTGGCTGTACTGAAATGAATTTCCCCTGGTGGGACAATAAAGGACTCTTCTGTATTGTAACGTGTCTAGCCTTGATTTTGGATGAAAACCGTATATAATACAATGGCTTTTATAAATCTCAGAGACTTTGGTGAAAAAATAGTGTTACATATGGAGATGTTTTGAAGACTAATCAAGAAGATCAACTTATCATGTCCTGTTGGGAGCTACAGCATTTTGAAACATTTAATTATCTTTTTTACCTTGCCCCTGACCAAAACTTGGCATGGTTTTTGGGTTGTAGAGTCAATGATTTACTGGATGAAATAGATGGTTATTTTTTCAACCAAGTGGTTCCAGGCTTGCAATATAGCAAATTCTGAATGCTGTCACTGATCCAACAGCCCCCGAACATCACAGCTGTATAGAGGATCTGCATGGAAGAATGGGCCAAAATACCAGCTAGAGTGTGTGCAAACCTGTCTAAGACCTACAAGAAACGTTTGACATCTATCATCGCCAAACAAGGTTACATCACTAAGTATTGGGATGACCTATTGTTAATGACTTAATATGTATTTTCCGCACCACTATACAAATAAGTTATTTAATAACCATACAATGTGATTTCCTGGATATTCTTAATGTTCTGTCTCTCATAGTTGAAGTGTACCTATGATAAAAATTACAGACCTCTTATTTTTTTTAAGTGGTACAGCTTGCACAATCGGTGGCTGCCAAAAACTTTTTCGCCTCACCCATATAGTAAGCAATATCGATCTATAGGCTTATATAAGAAGGGTTATTTTTTTGTGAAAAATGGCCACTTACTTTGTATGCTTCACCAACAAACACCCAATTTCAAACAGATCAAAGGCTTGATACACCACCTCTCTTTGTTTGAGATTTAAATGTTTTTGGAAACAGAAATTGCTGTGTTGTTGCCTAACATATTTCCCTGAATTCTCTGCATCACTAATTGCCTTCCAGTTAGACTCAAATAAACAACCTCTTTGATACACATTATTTATGGTCTGCTCCTATAAATGAGACATCAGTGGCTTGTTCAATGACCCTTCAACAGGTTGCTCCTGATTGAAGTCTTGATAAATAGAAGACTAGGGATAGATCTTTTTTCAGTAAATAAGATGCTGCTGCAGCTTGACAGTGAGCTCCTTCAACTCGAAGAGCCGCTGTCAGTTTTGGGTTTTCAGCTCCTGTAATCACACTCCACCATTTATTAGCTTCCTGCAGGATTTATGCCTCAGTGCTAATGGCTACTGTAATTACAGATATGAACAGTTAGAGCACAGAGGGTGTATGTGATTATTTTAATATTATGAGGCCTCTTTCCAGTTTTGATAGAGTGTCGGAATGCTGGTTGAAAATTATGTTAGGGGAAATACCATGACTCTTAAATGAGCGGATAGTTATCTGAAGATCAACCTGTCAAAAAAATGATTTGTGAGATTTCACTTTTTTATAAGAGACAGAGAAGATGAGGTACTGGTTTCCTTCCATCACAAGTGTGTGTGGCTCTTAATGTAGAGCATCATACAGTGCCCCAGTACAGAAGCTCCCCACCCTCCCCCAGGTAAAAATTAATCTCTCACGAAATGAAGACAAAATGAACAAAAGGAAAAACAATGTGGCCCCTGTAGAAGTATTTATACTCCCTAACTTTTTAATGTTATATCAAACTTCAATTTATGTATTTCCGGACAATTACGAGAAAACTATTTTGAGTGATAAAACATTTGTAGATTAATACATTTCCTAATTGAGCCAAGCTGTGCCATCATTAGTGTTAAAGCACTCAAATCAACAGCGGAATTATCATCATCAGCAGCAGCAGTGCCTGAGTTCCATCTTTTTCAGCCCTTAACTTCGATGTGAGTTTCTGAAAATGTCGGACTGAATAATTAGCCGTTCCAAGGCTCTTCCTCTAGCTCCATTGTTCATGCATTATTTATAGTGGCATCTGCCTGAGTTGTCTCTGTACTCGTAAAGCTCCCCTCTATGCCTTGCTGCAGGCAGAGTGATAAATACTGCCTCTCTGTAAATCTGTCTTCGCTTATAGCTGGCATGACGGCACACCCAAGATTCAATAGATGATCCAGAATTTTGATAAACAAACAAGGAGAACTATTTTATTGCTTTTTCATGAGCTGATGAAGAAACACTGAATTACTTTTCAGCCTTTTTCAGGAACTTTTTAGGGCTTTCTGAGGGGCATTCCATTACATGTTTATCAATGGAAATCCCATTGCAGACCTGAAAATAAAATCTGGTTTAAACAATTACTTTTACTCTTTCCAAATTTTAAGAACAAGAAAAAATACTAGAAGTAATCTTAAATGTAATGGAATAAATGTAATGCTGCTAAAATCTCTTGAATAAAGCTATTTAAAAGTATTTTGTTATTCAAATTTTGATAATTTGAAAAAAGCATATATTTTAAGCAGTGTCCAGCTATACTTGCCTAAAGGTTATGGTGCCTAGCCTCCGTCTCCAAGCACAGTGCAGTCTATGCATCCACTCGTGGTATGCTCAGTCAGTTGAGCATGTGAATTCTCTATAAAGATATTGTCTATTATTTTCCACACATTATCAAAGGATACTTTTATTTCCATTTCTAAAAAATGACCTCCAACATATTTCAAGGAGAAAAAAATTAAGCAGATTGGCTGCAGGGGTTTAACATGCAGTCATTCTAAAAGAATATTCTTTAACATGATAAATAGTTTTAATGCTCGTAACATGACCTAAATACAATCTCATCTCAGAATGACGTAAGATAAATAATGCATAATTTATAAAAAGTATCACAGTTTATCCTCAAGTGAACATGGATGATTGTTATTAAAGGTCAGTACAGTCCTCCAGTGTCCTCCTGTATTTCAGGTGTTTTTAATATTAGCTTTCTGATTTGAAGTTGTCCTGCACAAATCTATGATAGATGGATGTAATTTAGGGCAGTATAGTTGTACCTCAATGCAAAGGAGGAGCTTTGTAATAATCAGGGTTTGCTTAAATATTATATGTGGGTGTAGTCCACATAGATGTGACTTTAATGTAATAACATAGAAATCGAATCTGGGCATAACTTTTAGCACTCTACATGTTTGCACAAAACACATCACAACTACATTAATGTGAAACAGAATTTGGTCTCCTTTCTTTGTTTTTGCATTTTTTCTGCAAAAAAAAGAATCATTCAAACAGAACCTGTATGGGAACATGAGGTAGGTAGTGGGTAGGCTACTAAAAGATCTAAGCCTTATGAATAACAGTGATGCCAAAATGCAACAGATATACCCCTATCTAAACAAATTCAGGAACAGATGAGAAACAAAATCACTGAAATACACTATATCAGCCTGGAAAAGGTTAGTTATATCTAAGCCTTTGAAATACAACAAACCAAAAATAAGAGCTGTTATCTACTGAAAAACCTCTAACAATGTGAACTTTCCCAGGGATGGCTGCCCTACCAAAATTACTCCAAGAGCGCATTGATGACTCATTCAGGATGTCAAAAAAGGGACCAGAACAATATCTATGTACTGCAGCTATTGCCCCACTTAAGGTCAGTATTCATGTTTTAACAAGAAGAAAAGGACTGGGGAAAAACTGCATCCATGGGAGAGTTACAACACCAAACCTAAAAACAAGATAAAGGCCCATCTCATATTTGCCAAGGAACGTCTAGATCAGTGTTTCCCAACCCTGCTCCTCAAGGCACACTACCCTACATGTTTTAGGTTTTTCCCTGCTTCAGTCGGTGGCTGATTAACAGGCTTTTGCTGAGCTGCAGTCATCTGAATCAGGTGTGCTTAAGCGAGGAAACTTCTAAAACACTCAAGACAGTGTGCCTTGAGGACCAGGGTTGGGAAACACTAGTATAGATAATCCCAAAAAATTCTCGGGAAATATTTTGTAGACTGATGAACCATAGGTGGAACTTTTTGGAAAATGTCTGTGCCAAGATACCCAATGTGTGTTGGTTCCCTCCAGGTACTCCATCTTCATGCCACAGTCCAAAACACAACTGTTAGGTTAATTGGTCTTTGCAAATTGTCCTGAGTGTATTTGTGCATGGTTGCGTGTCTCTGTGTTGCCCTGCGATTGACCTGTCCAGAGTGTACCCTGCCTCCATGATGGATGGATGGATGGATGGATAGATGCTGTACCAAGCAGACCAGCAAGTCCACCTCTTAAGTGCTCAAAAAGAACATGATAGTTTTTTTAATGGCCTAATCAAAGTTGAAATCTTAGATCCAATTTAGATTCTGTGGTGTGACCTTAAACATGCTTCCCTTGTGTCTGATTTAAAAACAATCTCCAAAGAAGAGTGGGGCATAATTAATTCAAAAGTATTTATAACTCATTGCCAGTCAAACGGTTGCTAGCAGTTGTTCCTGCAAGAGGATCCACAGCCAGTAACTAGCTGTATGGGGATTTAACAATTTCACATAGAGACGGATTGATCTGAAATGCTTGTTTTCTGTTAATAAATTAAATAACTATTTGAAAAATGAATTTGATCCGATTATCCCTATCTGATCTTAAAATTGGTTTGATAATCAAAAACCTGTTGGTGTTATCACAAAGAACAGAATGAATCAATAGTATATGTATTTATATATGTTCATCACACTAGTAAATATATTTATCACAATCCAAACATTTTGACTTTCAGTTTAGGTCTTTAGAGTAAAAGCAGGCAAACTATGATCTTCAGCACCACAGTACCATGGATGAATTGATGGCTTCAGTCTCATATCCACTCCAAGAATAACATTAGCATGAGAGCCAATGCTGATATTGGTTTAAAGTGGTCCCACCTCTGCTTAGAATGCATGGTTTATTTCTAACATAGGGAGCATTACACAGCACAGACTAGATAACATATCCAGGAAGTCAGACAGGAAACAGTCATTTAATTACATGTCTACAGCAGCAGAAATTCAGCATCAAAATATTTTAAGCATGTTAAACAATTAAATATCTAGAGCTATTTTATTATAATGTGAGCTACTAAATCCTGTAACAGCAATGTGTGGTCAGCTTAATTTGGTTTGTATTGTCCAGTCTGGTTGACAATATGTGCGGCAGGAGAAAGGCTCTTGGTGTGAAGTGAAGCGCATTTGAGATGGCACAAAATTGTCACAGTTGGACCCTGGCACAAAGATTACCAGCAGGAGTAAGCACACATATTCAGCCACTGAATCAAGCAATTAAGGCTGAGTATGGGCAACATAACAAGAAAAGGCTGCTAACTGTGCACTGTAGAGAGAAGATGGTGATTTCTTTATAATATAAATCTGACAAAGGTATCTGAAATCAAACAAACAAAACCTTCAGCTTGGCTTTTCAGGTTGTTTGTCAGGAACATTTAATTGAACCAACAGTACTGTGCAAAAATGTCAAACTATTAGATGAGCAGCATCTATAAGGGATGTATTTCTTAAACAGGAAAAAAAATCCAATTAAGATAACTGACAGGACCTGAAGGATGCCACATCTTTCGGCATTTTTTTTTTTAGCATTTTCTGCACCATATGCCAAGATTTTTCGCTGACAACTACTGAGAAATCGACTTGCGGATGCTAAATACCATTTTCTGTCTGTCAGGCTCCGTTGTCTTTAGTGTTTTTCATTGATTTAGTGAAAGAAACTGGAACAAATTGGGTCTTTATTACAGATGCTATTTGAAATGGGTTCATTGTTCTGTTGCAGACGTACGCATGTACCGAAAATTTATTTTCATCAAAAAAGGTTAATAACCTGAGTATAAAGTCAGTAAAATAGCAGTTAAAGTGTAGATCAACCTTAGACAGCTTTTTTCCAGGACCTTCCTCAATTTAGCTGTATCCATCAACCCTTATCAGCCTCTTCCTGTTCAATAAATGTTTCCTGACAGCATGATGATGCAAGCACATTATGTCAGAGTAGGGAAGTTGAGTTCGGACTAATGTGCATTGTTAGTTTTCCTGCTTTTTCATTTTCAATCAAGGGTCAGGAACCTTTTAAATTAAAAGGGCCACTTTTGCTTTGCTGTTATTGCTAAATTAAATTTGTTTAGAGCAAAGGTATCCAAGTCATGACTCCAAGTATGAATTTAGATGTGTTGTAACAGGGATGCATCCAAAAGAGGCAGGATGGTAGCACTCCAGGACTGTACTTGGGTACCCCTTGTCAGGAGAAACAAAAAAGGTTTATTTAAGCAATATTTAAAAAATTAAGCAAAAAGTATTTTCAGTTTTTATTCAATCATCTAACTTTTACAAAGACATAACACAGTTTCGTGGAATGAGGTCAGCTTTCTCCCTGCATACCCCTGGTTTTAAATGGACAGCCATGTCTTGATAGGTTTACTGTCGTGTCATACTTGTTCCATTTTCAGATGATGGATTGATCAGTGTTCTGTGAGAACTTGGTAGCTTTGGATATTATTTTCTAACCAGGACAGAACAGCTGATTTTATATGAAGATTATATTATACAGAGGTGGACCCTGTTTACAAATTAGCACATTTCTGAAGGCATTTGCTTATATGGAATTTTATTTAGGGAGCTGAAGAAAAAATTTAACACTTTCAAATCTTTAAAAAAAATCATGTATAATTTTTTCTTCCGCTTACAATTGGTTTGACAAGGATTTGCCTTTAAGCTATTTAGGTAAATACATTCACAGTCTGTGCTACAGCAATATGTTTTTCAGCTAGTTAAAATAAAGTATGGCAGAGGCTTGCGCAGACAGAAGAAACATAAAGATAAGAAGCCATATTTATGTTCCTCCGAGGTGTATGTGTCGCTGAAGTACAATGAAAATATAATCTGATGACTGCAGTGACCTTTTTTTGTCATCAGTCACAAATAGAAAGTATAGATGCAGTTTACACTTCAGTTGGCAAACACAACAGTGGTAGCTGTGCATGCTACGAATGCTCTGCACGGTGAGAGTTAGAGAACGCGAGCAATTATCTCAGTGGAGATGATTAAACCTGGAAAACAACCTGCAAACATAGCTGTGTATACATTAGCCAGGTGAATTTGTATTGAATCTGGAGAGCAAAGTTTTGTCCTAAATATGATCATGTTTGCATTGGGTGGTGGTGTGGTATTTTTGATGTATGTCTTTTTGCTGTCGCTATTATTGCCATGAAATGTCAGGGGCTAAGCTCCACTAAGTGCACGGCTAGTCTAAGTGCTGCAGCTTTATAACTTGTTCTGGGTAAAAATAGATATAATAATATAAGGTGCTTAGGTTCAACCTAGCATTGATACATGATTTGCTCTAGGCCACAAATCACTCACTGTTGAAACAGGATGACAGGTACCTTACAATTAGGCCAGGTAGCTACAAAAGCTGAGAACATGCTCTTGCCTGGGGAGAAATGGGCTCTCTCACCCTCATCTGTGTGTTTGCAATGGACAACAGAGAGGCCTGTCTGCCCCATAGCTGCATGTGGAAGAACTGAGCCCTCCTCTTTGTATTAACTGTGCAATGCAAGGAAGTGTCAAGGACACGCATAGAAAGGACTCTGATCCTGTCAGCGCACAAGTATGTTACGCATTTGGAGGATGTATTTGTTTGTGTCCATTTCAGAGAGATTTGTAATTTGTTGAGCTGCCAGATTAATGAATACAGACTACGAATAGATATCAGAATTACCTTAATTACGCAAATCTTATAGAGAGTATACAGAGCAGATCCACAGGGTTATTTTTTTTCTCTGTTCAAAGAACCCGAGAGAATCTGATTTCTGGATGATGGAGCCTTTCTCTGTGTGCATCGTTGTTTTACTGTAATTTCCCTCTGCCGTTGTGGGAGATTAGCATTATCAGCAGCCACAACAAACCTATTTGTCCTCATTGCTATGGCAGGCGCGTAGAATTAAATGTAATCAGCCCCCTAGCATATTTAACTTAGATGGCCCTGTGAGGGCCCTTTTTCAGAACCTTGTACCAATTCAAATGGTGCACTTATCATCCAAATGTTCTCTTAACTGAGCTGGTGGTGGTGAAACTGCTGTCTGACAGTTTTAAAAGAGCTTCAGTCGACCCGTTACTCAGTGGACACGTTTAAACAGCTTGCACATTTATCCAAATAGGCCTCCTAACAACTAAAATCATGATTACAAGGTTTGATAAATGGTTACAGTGTTTTATAACTTGCATGTTGACAATTCTAATGATTGCAGTAATTATGATTGCACAGCTGGGCTGTAGACAGATTTTTTTATTTAATTTAATTTTTTGTACACATTTTCATGAAAAAATTCCACACATTCCCAGGCACACATTTTCAAGGCTGGCACTACATTTCAGCCTAATTAATTTAAAATATCAATAAATATGTTAACCATAACTTTAAAGCAGATATAGAGTTAGACTTTAAACAAGAACTAGCAAAAAAATTGGATGGATGGATCTCTCTTTTAGATTATATGATTGGGCTATTTCAGTAGATGTCTGCGCCAGAGAGGGCAAATCTTAAAAAATTTGCATATTTCCACTAAAGTCATCAGTAACCTTTGCAGTAAAACAGTATAGTAAAGTTGAATAATTAAACAAGTCCAGAGTCATAGGGAGGCAAAGATTAAATTATATTTTTTAGATGTATTACAAATAATCACATTACACAGTAGCTTTCCTTAGTCATATTTTGAATAGCGCTTACTGTATTAATTGAATTCTATTCAGCAATTCACTTTCAGAGCTTACCTGATAAAGTTTTTAGTAAAGTGTTCAAATCAAAATGTAAAACCTACAAGGTTTGTTGTTCTTCCTTTGGGCGAAAACAATTCTGTATGTTTACATTTATTGGAGTGGATTTTATTTTCCCAGCATCTCCTCAGCACATTCTTTATTGATTGAAACCCTCTGAGTGAGGTCAGTGTGCCACGACCAAACATGATTGAAGTTCATTAATCTGTTTGTGTATGCTGAGAACTTTTTTGGGGGTTTGCAGATCAATACTGATGAGTGGAGTTTCTACAAAGTGAAAATAGCCCACGTGCCAGATTCCAATATTTTTCTGATTGCCGGCTTTTCTACTAATGTTGTATGCAAAGGCACTGTGGGTCAGCACGTTAAAGACAGTTGAGTATAAGCCTCAAGGTCCTTGGGGCACCTGTGTAGAGCAACCTGAAGTCTTGCCTCTTGTCTTTTTGCCTCTTTGTTTTGCAACGGATTGAGGGGGAGAAAGTGATAAGGTGCTGCAGAGACTCTGTTCCAAGCTTCTGCTTTGCTCAGCAGTGTGATTCGACTGAATCAATTTTTTTCTGCGACACGATATTCTCCAATTACCGCATCTCGCTGAGCATCCAGCACCTCCATTTGGCTGTGAAGCCTGCAACAGCAAAGCAAACTCTGCTGCTGTTTGATCACTTCATCTGTAACTTGGAGCCTGCAGCTGAAGGACTCCCGAGAAGAGTATGTTATTATTATTGTTTTTGGTTTTATGATGCAAATTATTGAAATCTAATGTTATTAACTGATGGAATCTCTTTTTATGAAGAAAGCATTACTACTTTCAGACCCTTTTTTAGATAACCCACACATGATGCATCTTGTGCTTTAACCATAATTTAGTTTACCTAGCTGCATTTGTTTGCAGGAACTCAGAAAGCCTTAATGTTTCTGCGTTTTAGTGGTGTGCAAATGTTTTGGATGCATGCACGCTTTGCAGCTTGCCACTTTGTTGCTCAACAGAAGAGACATGCCCTTCACTGTGCAGATACAGCTGCTGATTGTGCTTGCACTGTACTGCATTGCAGGCAAGTGTCTTACCTTGTGAAACAACATACGTCCTTTTCTTGCAAGCCCCCGAGCAGTCCAGCACAGATGATCAATTTTATCCAGCTCTGTGTTGCTCAGCAGCAACTTAATCCCATAATACTCGGGTATTTGTTGCAACTGAGACTATGCCATTTTTCTCTGTGGGTTTCTTCTGTTGTCTTTGAAATGTGATGGAAAAATCTTAAACTTTTTTCCATGTCTGTGGTACACAGTTATCCTTAAAACAATTTAATGCAACCACAGAGCCAACCAGGCTCTGCTGCTGCAGAACATTTAAATCTTTTACATTATGTAGCAAAAAAAACCTGATTTACAAGCACATATTTATGTGCTGTGGTTTCTGTTTCTTTTTAAACTGAAAACAGAATGTTTTATTATATCACACTGTCTTACAGCCACAAACCTCCACATATTTTATTCAAACTTTAATGTGACATACAAACACAAAGTATTTCATATTTGCAAAGTAAAAGTAAAATAATACATGGTTTTCCATTTTTACACATGAAACTCTGAATAGTGTGCATTTTTATTCAGCCACCTTACTTTGATAACCTTACATAAAATCTAGTGCAACAAAATGCCTTCAGCAACTATGCCTGTATAAATATAGCACAGGTATAACTGACTTGGATCAAAGCATATTCACATACTAGAATTTTCCAATCAAACCTAAATCGAAATAATTATTTATGGCAAGACTTGAAAAGACCCTCTCCTTCCAGTTTGACTTAGCTTGACCCATTTTGCAAGAAAAATGGCAAGAAAATATAGTTCTGTTCTGCAGAATTAGTAGAGACACAACCAGAAATACTTGCAGTGAATGTAATTTAAATTTGTAAAAAATTTTTGAAATCCACAAAAGATTTTTTTTCCAACGTCACAATTTTAAACTACGTTTTACTTTGGTCTACTACATAAACCCCCCCTAAAAATTTTTTTTGTTGCAGTGTGACAAAATGGGAAAATTTAAATGGTTAAGATTAAAACAGCAAGCAGCATAATTTCAAAACTCTGCGATGCATTTATGATTGTGTGAATCCATGGTGGGTCTGTGCCTTCCTTTGTTTGCCAAGTTCTCTGCTATTTTTCGACCCTGCAGGCCACAAACAGAACCAGACATTACCTCCACCAGTCAGACCCCAGCATGCTGAATCACAGAGACATAATGACACGGCAAAGGAAAGATGCACTCCTGCTGCTCCACGGTAACTACAGAGAGGATGGATTTAAGATAGCCTCGGAACTGTGTGCCCTTTGCAGCAATTTAAAGTACCATGGGGGCATGAAGCTAATTCAGCCGCATTAATCAGACAAAGCACATTACTTTGCAAATCACGGTGGAGGGAGATGATGAGCTGACATTCTCCTGCCAGTCAAATAGTCAGATTCACATCAGCGATCCAATCCCATAACACAAGTCGAGCACAGAGTAGAGTAATCAGTGGAGAAAAAGCCACTCCCAGTTCTTTTCTTTCATTACAGACATGACCTACAACACTGGCCCATCCATCAGCCTTTGTTTATCCAGTCACCGGCTGACTAAATTACTTCATGAAGCCGGATAAATGACAACTGGAGGGGGATGCAAAATGTCCAGAACATCATTTAACCTCCAACTCATATCCGGCAGCTTAAGAGATGTTCTCACTGCAAATATTGGCCTCATAAAATCAATAAGGAATTTTGGAGAGGATGAGACAGGCTGTTATTGCACAGATAGTGGGGGATTTCTTCTAAAAATTTTCTCTATATTTTTGTTACTGAATGAGTTGGCTCAAAAATCTGGGACATTTGCCAGAAATATATCACAAAAACAGCATCACAATTAAAACACAAAAAGCCAACATTCCCATCCAGGGTCAGTAATCAAAAAACACAATTCTAGGATCTATCAAAGAAATAATAGTTTACCTGACAAGCATGTTTTTGAACTGTGGGAGACTGGACTGCACAAATAAATCAATAAATCAATGTGTCTTATATAAAATTGTCAATGCCTTTCTCTCCATCAATGACCTCTTGTCTATTTCTATGTCAAATGACTCTTGTACAAAATACTTAAATTTTTTGTGGGAAACTTTTTTATATCATAGCCCATAGAGATCGCCCCTTCCAAGGCGGATCCACCCTCTTACACCCCTCCTCTTATTTTTTTGTCATTTTCACCCGCTTTCCCTGTCCTCTCTTAATCAACTACCACTTCATAGTAAATTGCACCCTCGCTGGAAACGTTTAAGTCTCGTTTAAAAAAATATTTTTACTCCTTGGATTTTAATTAAATCTAATATCTCTAATCCTTCTCCTTTATACCATGCTCTGTGTTTTGATTTACTTTGCTTTTATCTGTTGTTTTTAAAGTGTTTGCTTTATTTAGTTGTAAAGCACTTTGGTCAGCCCCTGTGCTGTTGTTTAAATTAGCTGTATAAGTTAAATGGTATGGTATGCGGCTTTAAGACGTACAGATTGGTTCTAAACCTGAGAGAAATAAGCAGACCTTGCCAAACAACAGGCTTTGTAAAACAGCACGATTTCCTGGCGAAGCAGCTTACAACAACTAACAGAAATGCAAGCCTCCCTGCTTCTTCCAACATTTATCTTTTTTTTTCTGACATTTTTGGGCCATTTTGCTGCTGATAAGTGATTTAACTCACTATCAAAACAAGTATAATATTTGGACAACTTAGCCAATGCCTTAAAGGACAAATTTTTCTTGGAAACATGAGGGCAAAGAGGAGCAACAGATTTACCCACATCAAATGAAGATTACACAGAAGTTCCATAGAGGAATCACACCTATTGTCCCTCCAGCGAGTTTTGGGTCTTCCTGGGGGTCTCCTCACAGTGTGACAGGCCTGGCGCCTCAAAAAAAGAGATACCAACAGGGCACCCAGTTCAAATAACTGAAACCAGCGCAACTGAAGGTGTCCTTGTTTATTTCAGTTTTGATATATCTTAGTTGTATACTCTGTGTCATATTTTTACACCTGATTCACACCAAGTGCTACGTACAGCTTCGGCAAAGACGAATAAATATTGAGTCTGATCAGAGCATTCTCACAGATCCAGATGCAGAGCTACAGAATGCTTCTGCATGGTCTATTTTTTGTGGATGCCGCATGTAGATATTAGAGTTAAATAAATTGTCCATGACTTTAGGAAATTGAACCCACAGTATTCACTAGTAAAGATTTTTCATTCATATACATCAAGTGGAGTACTCTGCTTGGGAAAGTAAATCTGTTGGGCTTGTACTTGGTACTCAGACACCAATTCTGAGTAGCAAACTGCTAGACAGGACACGTAAAAAAAATAAAATAACAATAAAAGAGTTAAAGAAATTACATCAGCCAGACAGTAAGTGAGACGTTGACCAGCAAGCTGCATCCTGTATATTTCTAAATAGAACCCATGTTGCATTTTTCCACCTGCCTTTTTCTTTTATTATTAATGACAGGGAGATAAGTTAACAGCATATTATAGTTCACGTTGTGTTACAAGTCTGTCGTTAAACGTATCATGTCAGATTTGGTCAGTGTGTTGCAAACTTTTGCTAAATATTCACTGCTTTCACGCTGTACTTTCTGGAGACGTTCCCCATAAGAACCGCTGTTGGTGTGAATGGCTGTCTGTACGGAAGCCATATAGAAATTGGGCCGCATCTGTTCCTCCTTTGGTGTGAATCAGACGTTAACATAATAACACAGCAAGGGTGTTTTCACATGAGACTCGAGTCTGTATTTGGGTACCGTATTTGGTCAAAATCCACTTATTTCGTACCATGTGAACACAGCCTGGACCGTGCCAAGATACGGCCCGAGAGACCTGCCAAGTATGCAGTTGGGATAAAATGTGAAGCTCCATAGTTTATGAAGGCAGTTTTAATCTTATTGAAAATGTTTTAATTTTTCAAATTGTTGGTATGGCTATTTTAAGTCTAATGCGTCGTTTAAAGACAGTTTCTGTGCCTTGCAAAAACGTTCACACTGCTTGAACTTTTTCACATCATGTCTCCTTGTAGGATGGCTGTGGATCAGGTGGTAGGAATTTGTCCTTTAACCAATGGGTTTTTGGTTCGAAAACCCACTCTAACTGTCTTAGTCGTCATGTCCTTGTGCACGACACTTCCCTCGCCTTCCATGCGATGGTAAAAAGGCCCGGTGGAACCTATGTCTACTGTCAGTGTACCCCAGGGGAACGGTGGCTACACTGCAGCTTGGGTGAACAACTGAATTTAGTGTAAAGCGTGTTGTGGTACTCTGAATGAAAAAGCGAAACATAAATGCTGGCCATTTGCTACTACAGATTTCTATGGATTTTAGTCTTACCTTATAGGATAGAGTGACACAAAGTAGCACATAATTATAAAGTAAATACTGAAGAATGCATAGTTTTCAAAATTGTTTATCCAGACCCCTTTACTCTAATACCCATAAAGAAAACCAATCCACTCCCTTGCAATGAGAAGCCATAATTAAATGAATACTTGTTTGTGTTCCTCTAACACACATTGAAGTCTGAGGTCACAATGTGTCAAAATATGATAGTTAGTATTTGATAGTTCTGTCTTCTTAAAACAATAATTGCATATTTCCCCCCGTTATAACTTTTTTATTTTGAGCTTTGAAGCTTATGTCTTTCTTCCTTTTCCTTTGAAATATTTGTGCATGTGGGCTGATACTATTTTTTTGATACTTTTGGTCAATTTATGACAGATTCTCTTTTTTAAATAGTTTATTGTACTGTCAAATGGTCCAGAGCTAATCTGGGAGTTTGCAGAAATGTTCTGTCTGCCAAAAGAACTTGTAAAATAGATGTCATTATTTTAGACATTATTATATGGCACCAAATCCAGTGTGTCACACTGAGTAACTGGAGCATTGCGAGCCAAATCCCATTACAAACGGGATTGAACTCCATATCTTTCAATAAGACAGACATGCAGTTAAATGGTTTAGGAGCAACCCTGCTGCAATCATGCTGAGCTGGAATCCAATGTGCATACAATTTTTTTACTGTCAGTGTTCGTGATTAGAATGTTTTTTCTGTGCTACAGCGCTGGCTGAGGCATGCGACTGGCAGGTTGAGGGGTTTTTAGTAGTATTTATGTCTCCAGCAAACAAGGCCCTGGCATGGTGAGCTACACGTTAACTCAAAGGAGTATAGTCAGGCTTTTGGCCAAACCTCGTCAGTGTAATGCCGGCAAGCATTCCAGGAGGAGCAGTCGCAGCATCTGGATAGTCAAGCTCCATTAGGCTCCTGGCTCTCTTTTACACCGGCTTGCATTACAGCCTTGTTGACAAATGGCAGAAGAGGTGGTGTGTGTGATATGAATCAGCTCAGGGGACCTCCAGCATGAATATCATTCCCCCTCCATTGCTCCCCGATCTTTCCCCTCCCTCCTTAGCTGTTGTTGAGGAACTATAGCACCTGCCTGCCTGGGATTCATGGGGATAGCATTAACTCTAAACCTTGGTCAAGGACTAAACAAAGCCTCTCTATCCTTGCAAACGCAATCCTGCTAAAAAAACATAACAGAACCTCTGCATTTAGAACCTTTTTTTGATTGCAAAAATCCCTGCAACTAACTAATTAGATACATTTAATGCAAAACATGGATTGAGCATCTTTATTGATAAGGGCAATGTAGGCAGTCTTATAGATTCTCTGCCTGATTGCTAAAATATGTCATTATTGATAGCTATTTATAGTGTGATGTCAATGTGGAATTTCCTTCTTCTAACTTTTTTTATTATTTCAATATCAAGATGCTGATCTGACAATAAAAGGTTGTTTTATACAATACTGAGGATGCCACTGTGATAACATCTTTGGTGTATAATATTGTGTTTGGGAGATTTTTTTTAAAAAATCAATCTAGGGATCAATTAAACCAGGCTACATTTAGAGCCACAAGCACAATCCAAACAACTCTAAATCCCAATATTTTTAATGAGTATAAGAACATATTTTATGTGGAGTATGCTGTCTTTTGTTTGAATAATCTTGAGTTAGCGCTTTCAGAAGTGATCCGTTTCTTGAAAAAAATAGGGTGATTGTTAGATACTGTATTATTCAGTCTTTCAGAGGTTAAGTCATCCTAAATTAGATAGGAAATGAATCAGTTTTATCTTAATTTTCATGTATTTGTTCATATATGTAAAATATTTTTTTAATTTTATTTTTATAGAGTAGTTTGCTGAAACACGCCATATTTTGTATTTCTCTTAAACACACTGGAGTTCTGGAGGATAAAACACACTGGGAGAGGCTGAGGTGGGTATTGATGTGTGATGCCCTTGGACTGAAGCCAGGGAGGTGAAATGGGATAAAAGGAAAACCGTCACTGATATGTTGACTCAAGGTTATCCTTTAAAGAAGCTACGTCTCTCTGTGTCGACGATGCTTTGCTCAATTCCTTCTTACCTGAGCGATAGAAAAACATCTCATTCACAGCTTCCCACTGAATTTAAAGATTCCTACCAATTCATCCCTGTGTTCTCACAAAGCTTATAATGCAATGTGTTATGGCTAAAACACAACTTCTGAGCTGAGAGGGAGACTGTTGCCTTCAGGGATGCAAACACAGACAGGGAGAAGGGCCCAAACTTCTGATCAGGACTGCTGCCAGCTAATTGAAGTGGCAGCTGATCATATTCAGTTAATAGGTTCAAATAATCCTCTGTGAATGTCTTGCGCGATCTCCCGAGAGGAGTATAACTGCTACATACATTTGCAATCAGTGTGCATTGTGGTTTAACTCCTGCAATGATTAACTGGCTTTCTACATGCTAAACAGTAGCAACAATACATCTGTTATAAATTTTAACATGACTTTTTTTTCTCTCTTCCCTCCATGCTGCCGGTCTCTGCCACAGGAAGTTGAGGTTAGTGTCTCCTTGTCCTTTTTTCTGTCTTCTGCTGAGCAGTACCTTGCAAAGGTGTTAATTCCCCTAGAACTTATTTGCGTCATGTTACAACCGTAAATGTACATGTATTTTGCTTTCAATTTAAACTGACACACCACCACCAAAAGGTATAAATGATATGTGGAAATTTTTTTTTAATGGTTTTTCCTTTTAAAACAAATAATGATAAAAAATGTGTGTAGTACTTTTTACTTTGATGCCATTGAATAAAACCCAGTGCCAAAACCTGTATTCACATCTTCTTACTTGGAGAAACAGCAAAGAGGGTTATAGCAACTGTGGATGAGGTATATCATATGAATGCCACTACAAACAGGGAAATCCTGGCAATAGAAGCTGCAAAAGACTTGAGACTGGATTGGGGGTTTTAATTTTAAGACAACAACCCTACATATGATGCCAAACTTAAAATAAAATGGCTTAGATCAAAGATATCCATTTGCAAAGATCAGTACTAAATCTAAGTGAGAATATGTGGCAAGACTTTAAAATGTATGTTCATCGATACTCTCCATCCTGTCTGACATCTCTAGATGTCCAAAGCAGATAGAAACATACCCCGGCTGCTGGAATTGCAAGAAAAATAAGTTTTATGAAGTGCTAACACAATATGACTGAATACATATACTAGACTTTTCATATTTTTATGATTCATAAAAGCATTGTATTGCTTTCCTGCTTTCCATTCTTCACAATTATGCCTTGCTTTGAGTTGGTCTAGCACACAAAATCCGATAAAATGCAATGAACTTTGTAATTATACCACAACAAATGTTTTTTTTTTTTTTCAAGGAAAAACTTCAAAGGTAATAATGCTTTTACAGGGCACGGTATGTGTTTGTTCAGTCACGTTTTACAGGCTGCCTGATGGGTTAGAGATTATTCTTTTTAAAGCACAAACACACACCCAAATCAATATAATACAGCATAAATTTCTGTGGCAGTGGAGTGCAGCCTTTAAATCCATTTCAGCTGCAACACAAACACATTCAAAGTTAGATGCATTAACATTCAACACACAAAGCTAAAAAACTTACAGCCAAAGTCAAACTCACAGATGCTTCACTAATGATGAAATAATACGAAACACTATTCATGAATAAGAATTTATTCTTTCTGAGCTGTATCAGAATATCAGGGATTAAAAAAAGGTAGAAACACAAAGGGTATTATTTTTTTATATCTCACTCTGTGAGCAGTATTTTGAGCTGCCTTTTGGGCGTTCTTGTTCAGCTTGACTTGAAAGCTCAGTCTCCGTATCCCCTCACCAGAATAAGCCAGAGCTAAAATGATCAGACCTGGTCCTCGGGGTCCTTGCTAGGACTTGTGCCAAATAGTAAGCAGTTGATCCTTGCTGTCCTGACAGAAGGAGAAATGGGTCAGAGTGGATGCAGAGCAGGGGAAACAGAATTTATAATTGTGACACAATCTATTCAGAGACAACTTAAAAAAAATTCCTCTACAAATATTTGTGTAGAATTGTAGTGATGATGTATTTAAACGTCAGCCTTTTGAAGACCTACTTTTTTTTTAAAGACACTAACTCCACAGGACTGAAAATGTGTTCAACAGTTCACTTAAAATCACACTTCTTGTTAAAGTCAGTCATGTTTGCTTGGTTTTCACAAAACTGCAGAAATAGATCTATTGTCTAACAGGTTTTTTAAGTCAACTGGGAAAACTCTTTAGCATGTTAGTCAATAAAATACGTACTATATATATATATATATATATATATATATATATATATATATATATATATATATATATATAAATATATATGTGTGTGTGTGTATATATATTTGGTTGAGTGCAAAAGACTCAAAGAAAGGAAATTATAAAAAAAATTTAATTTCTTGGGAAAGTGTGCAATTATTCCCTTGAGTTAATACATTATAGAAACACATTTTTTTCCTATTGAAATGCAAGGTAGATGTGTAAGAATAATTAGATTTGGAAGAGGAACAACATGCTGTTTCTGTTGATCTCTGCCTCTCGCTGCATATAAGGCCAGCTTTACCTACTCCACTGCACAATGGGACATTATTAGTTGTACACCTCAAGGGAACTTACCTCAGAATTGTTGCTTCAGGTTTGTGTTGCTCCATCTTATGATCCATATATTTATCCATAATAAATCATAACTAAAATAGCCCAAGCTCATGCAGAATGGATGGAGAGCCTCTGTGAGTATTCATTTTCAAGTTTTTCTACAGATTCTCCATTGAATCAGATTTGTCTGGATTTTGAATAGGCCATTCTAATGGATGACTATGCTATTATCTTCTAAAGTGTTTTGTAGTCTGAAAAAAAGCATCCTTACAGCATTATGCTGCCATTGCCATATTTCACTTGGGGGAGGATGTATTTAGGTTGATTGTGGAGTTAGTTTTCAGCCTCATACGGAGTTTTTAACATTTGTCTATCTGTCTGTCCATCCATCCATCCATCCATCCATCCATCCCAATACCCTGCATAGTAATTGAATATACTCTGTGTAAATTGTTCAAGTCCATTCTAAAGGTTATTTATAGCATATGGCTCACTTCTCATATATTCTTTAATTATGTATGCTTATCTGGATTTCCATTATTGCAAGAGTAAGCTTTCTCTGTTGTTTCTTTCTGGCATAAATAATTAAATTGAGTAATGCAAATATTTTTGTTTTGCAGGATGATTACATCAAAAATGCTGAGGAGACCACTGGCTCTGATGAAAGTAAGTGAGAGAAATTTGTTTCCTTGTTTCAAGTCACTTTTTAAACAAAACGGAAAGAGCAATAGTATATATTTGTCACCATTACCACGACAAGAAAATTATATTATTTAAAAAAATAAAAAGCAAAAATGTCTTTCTCCATTATGCATAATTTCAAGGCAATAAAATGGCACGGCACACATTATAAAAGCACTGACTTCTTTTAGTACTTATTGAGGTCAGCCAGCTGGATAGGAGCACTTGGCTATGGTGTTGGAGCTTTGTTGAGGGTGAGAACACAGCTGTGATTCAGAAAAGTAGAGGTTGTGCCTTCAGTTGGATCCATTAGTTTGAAAAAATCCAGCTATAATTGCTTTTGTTGCTGAGGGCTCGAGTCAGAACTCCCATCAGGCTTCATTTTCATCCACAGGGGTCGGTTCCTTGCTGAGAAAAAGAAAGTCTCACCTTTCGAAAATCAGCTGTGGAGGAGGAACAGAGAATATGTGATTGTGAAGTTCATCTTACAGAGAAAAATATAATTTACTTAGGGTATTTAGGAATTTACTCATCGAGAAAAATGCTTTTACATATATTCTAAACAAGATGTTTCTAAGATATTTAAGGACATAACTACGCAGTAAAACTTAATTATACTCCAGGTTAATGGCCTTTTAATTAATTTAAACAGATTTTGATCCGTGTTTAGGGGTTTCTGTGCAAATCTGTGCCAAACATTCATACTCTTCATCCAATTTTACCATGTTACTAGTTCTGCCATTTTTAATGTAAAAAAGAAAAAAGGTTTTTATTTTGCAATTTCAAAAGAAAAATGTGTGTGTGATTTCTAGATTTAAACTGAAAAAGAGAAAGATATCCTTCAAAACATAATACAAAAAGTTGTTATACAGCCAAGTTGATCACAAAACAATAATAAAAAAGATTTTAAGCATGCCCATGGGCTGCATATAAGGTAGAAAACTTTAACTTGGTGATCCATGGACCTTTGATGTCAAATCAGCAACTTCAATGTTTTCTGTAAACCATTTTTATATTGGTGCTCTGCCAGGCCTAAAGGGTAAAGAATTTCCCAAGATTCTTTGGAAGAACATTGCCCTGAAGCACTGCCGTTCTTTTGCCAATTTGCTTGCCATAGCAGTTTTTATTTTACTCTACAGCACGTCTCCCTGGAGATAAACCTTGACAAGCCAGACTTTACAACCCACGTCAGTCAGAGAGCCTTTAGTGTTTAAAACAGTTGGCCCTCTTTGGTTTTCTTTATTGAATATTTTCAGTTTTGTGTCATATTACCTGATTCCAACATATCATCATCAGAAATGAATAAGATAAAACAATACCGAAATGACCTGTACTTGTATAGCGCTCTATTTAGTCCCTACAGAAGTGCTTTATAGGTGTAAACTCAGAGAAAATGATGTCCAAACAGAACTGCAGACAGAAAAGATTAACCCTATCATTATTTGAAAATCTGTATTTTTTCATCCTTCAAAGTTTGGTATTGTTCTCCTCCATGCTCAGCTTCTGTAAGTGAATTTCCAAGGAGTGTTTTTTATTCATATCTGACTTAGTTTGGAAATGATCCGAAATGAGGAACCTGCTAAGACATACTATGAGATGAGCCAGAACCTACTTCGAATGACCTTTCCCGCTGGGGCAACAGCTGTTATGCTATGATTGCCCCATCAGCTGAGTCAAGAGAAAACGCTGTAGGAGCTACAGAAATTATCCATTCAGCTTAGTGTGTTTGTCAACAGCTTGACCAGTCAAGCAAAGTTTTCACTCTTTGGCTCTGTTCAATTGTTTCGGTTCTAATGTGAGAAGCTGATGGATGGAGATGGTGATTCTTCCTTCCTTCATTTGCATTCATGTCCTTCGGTACTGATTTCTTTCTCCATCGAATTGTTCGGTATGACTCAAAAATACAACTGTCTTTGAACTCTCATAATGGCCAAATAAACCTTTAATCAGCTTACATAATAAAGTTTTCACAAAAAGTAAGATCATTTTTGTTTGATATTGTATTTGTTTAATGTAAAAAAGCTTGTAGGGAATAAATCTTATGTTGTTGCAAAGCCTCCTTTTTTAACCTTAAATGGGTGCCCTAATTAAAAATAATAAACAGGTCAGTCCTCGACCAGATACTTCCAGCCCCAAGTCAATAGCCTAAAACATCTCATTGCATAACAAGATTCCTAATCCCCTAATTAGATGCCTATCAGGTAACCAGTTCAGTTTGGCCCCGAGTGAATGCTTTACAGTCCTGGACTGTTTTTGAAAGATCTCAGCAGAGGCAGAGAAAAATGTCTCATTTACTTAAATGAATTAGAGCAGTTATATAGCGACATAAACATTTGCCCCTCCCTTTCCCAAATGTTGAATCGGTTTGCAGTCTACTAGCAAATCACAAACATTTGTGTCTTGTAAGATTCATCACAACATCAAATGGGAATCAGATTCAGTTGACTTTTAAACATCAAAACATTAGGATGACAACCTGCGGAATCAGAGACAATCATGTTACCATTTGTCTGGGCTTAAAGTAAACAAATAATGTAAAAAAAAAGAAAATGTTTTATACTCCGGTAAGTACAAGGCAATTCTAAGTTTTGCGTGCATGAGTATGTGGGCTGCCCCTAAGAAGAACCAACTAAATCCTTTCTGCCATCATCTTATTCTGCTATTAACTGTTCTTTGGTGTCATTTGCTGGACTGAATTGGCAATTTAACAAGTTATTAATTGACCACGCCTGAGCTTTGGTTGTGAGTGGGAGAACCATTTCACCTCCTCATCATGGCGGTTACCAGTTTGGTCAAACTAGGTTGCTGTGAGATGGATGTTCCCCAACCAGCATTTGCTGCTGGTCAGCCAGTGCAGCGGTGTTGGTCGCTCTGGTTTAAATAGCATGTCTATTAAATAGCATGTCTATATATCATGTCTGTGTATAATGAGGTTCAGATTCTCAATTCTAAATATATCTCCAATAAAAACAACTCTGACAGGAAGAAAACGGACATCTCATAGGACAGAGCTTGGTCCCAAAGACACAAATATATGGCTTTGCCGCTGGTTGAATAATCATCTCATTATCTCCTTGCATTAAGATTGCCCCAAAACATGACAAGCTTTTCACAGTGAAGGTTGTGGTACCTACCACCATCACACTACCTGTACCGTCAGCTCACAAATTCATGGTAAATATCTAATTGTTTATTAATATCAAGAATAATCCAGAATCAAATTGTTTCCTTTACATTTGTGACCGATATTTTTCACAGTGGAGGAATAAACACCTTTTTATTAGATGAGCTTGGACTAATTATGTGACTGAGACTCATCACTTTTATACATTTATATTTTGCTAAAGGAAGCAATCAAATGAGCTATACCATGTAGAGAGACCATAATAATTTTGCTTGATAAAAGATGATTTCTAAAAGAAATCACAAAGAGATAATCATGTTTAAATTTGGCAGGTATTCAGTATGAAATTAGAATTTTCACTCACTATTGCTGTTTTGAGCTGTAGTGTTTCCTGTTTATCTTTAGGTAAGATAGTGGTTTCTTTGCTTATTCCCACAGTTTAATTTTAGTCTCCAACCAGATTTGCGCTCATTCTTTGAAAGGTCAGAATGATAAACTTAGTCATCGGTCATTTCACAAGCTCACCTTTATGTGTATTGTTCACATTTACTGAACCTAATTAGAAAACCCTTTTCAGCAAGACCGTGCTGGAAGGGGACTGTTGGGGGATCGGAATTAACACCCCACCCGTGCTACCGTGAAATGCGTAGAATCTGCTCAGGACATTTTTCCACTCATCTGCACACACAACAAAAGGCATAATTTGTCTAATCTGGAGGGAAAAAATCTTGCTTGCTCGAGTGTGGGTGGCATTCATTTAAATGCGATTGATTTCATTCCCCCATCACAGCTCGCCCTGGGACTAATTCTGCAGATCTAATTGATCAAAGACATCTTCTTTTCAAATTTACCACGACAGGAAAGACTCCTGGAAGGTGCAGAAGGAGACCTACAACACAAAAGACTTAACAGAATATTTCAGACTCCGACTTCGAAGTGAGCTGATTGAGACATCAGGTTGGCCCCACAGATTATATTTAAGGGACATTTTTATCAGGGTCCAAAGGTTTGACTTAACAGAGGAGCTGCCAGGTTTTACTCTGGCATATTTTGTAGGAAAAATAGCTACTTTCTCTTGCTTTTGTCCTTCTTTAGGTACTATAACTTTCACAAATTTAAGAATATAAATGAGTCTAATCAGCTGACTGTCTAATGGACCTGTCTCCCTTGAACGTTTAACATTTCAGAAGCACAATGGGTGAACAAAGGTCTTTGCAGTTTAGGTTTTATTTTAGTCAAAAACCACAACTGTGCTTTATTAAATGGAAAAATGGATATTGAATCGGTTTATTGATGATCCCCTCCAAGGCACCATGTTTTGCTGGTAGGCCTGAAGTGATGATATGTGAAAGCAGATTAATTTCTGTGGAAACATTATGATGTTAATAATAGGAGAAAATGGGTCCAATGTATCGTCCCATTAAAATTCAGTCGCGCCCCAATAGTTCCAGTACATTTTGGATTTTTTTTTAATCTTACTTAAATATTTGAGATCATCAAACACACTTTAAAATCACACAATTGTCAGGTTGGTTCTGTCTATTTAAGTTAATTCTTGATTTTACTATTTTACTTGTAACACAGCGTTCACTAAGTGTGGTCAAGCAGTGGGCCAGCTATGCATCTTAATAAAGCATGAGATGAGATTAGGTGAAAAGAAAACATACTCGATTGTGAGATTAAATTAAATCTGTGTTTGAGCTTCGATTTTCCATTACGAAGTGGGATAAAAATACCATATAAAGGATTTTTATTCAGTGGAGCTACACATTGTCTGAATCCATATTTAAATATACCATCTAGCTTTTTTCCTATGAGAGCAAACTTCAATATTACGAATGATGTCAAAAGAGGTAAAATAAAAGTTCAGACTCCTTCAGTAAAAAATTTCAATTAAAAAATAACCTCTTTAAAGCTTTTCACTTATATTTTCCCCCACACAACATCACTAGGTACAATTTTAAATGGCATAGAGTGACGTACCTAAAATATTAGTATTACTTCATCTTCAGGGCTGTGTTACACTATATATGGGACTCCATTGGACAGGTTCAGATCTTCTCGAAAAGACTAGAAGTACTTAATAAAGATCATGTGTGTTTTTCCACAAGGCTCTTTTCTGGAGCTACTACTTGTATATTTTAAAAAGAAAATAGACAGAAAATTTGGAAAAGTGGGACATTTTTACATGAAAAATTTGTATGCACCCGGCATTAAGCAATAACCCAGCAATCGGTTGTGTGTAGATGCTTGCAAGACAGGACAGACTCGCTCACATGATGAATCATTAACAAAACGCCTTTTTATGTTGTTTTTATAGTTTTTTTAATTGTATTTTATTAGGCAACATTTTATGTTGGTGGGATTTGAGTAAGGTTTAAAGGATTTTTCATTGGAGACTGGCAGAGCCTTAATTGAGATGTTATACAGGCCATTTCTGCCCATAAGTGCAATTAATTCTGTTTTTGTTGTTCCTCTGCTTAGACAAATCAGAGGTGAATAAGACTGTAGTGGACAAAAAAATCTTTTATGAGAAATGTTTTGGGGGATTTTTATTTAGCACAGCAACACTATGAGCCCTTTTGGCAGAGCCTTCATGCTGCAGTTTCTCTCTCTGGAGTTAATAAAGTTGTTCTGAAACGGTTTCACTAACTTAGTGGGAAGTAGGGCTCATATAAATGGGTTTGCAATTTAATTAGTAGAAGAGACTGTAATAAAATATACTAATCCAAATTTCACTCATTTTCTGTTTAGGTCTTTTTTGATGTGTTCATCACAACAGGTTTACTATATACAGCACATGGGTAATTTAAGCTTCAGCTCTAGTTGTTAGAAGCTGTAAGATTTAGTTCTTGAACACCTGCTGAGCATTTACTTATGGGGAAATGGTAAATTGTGACATTTAATTTATGTGATGTTTAACACAGATTGGATATATCCAAATGTTAAATGTATATTGCTAGTTCTACTGCCTTAGTTGTGTTTGTTAGTTTCCATATGAGACCACACATACATTGTGAAGGTGATTGTGGAGCTCAAAACAAAAATTCCAATGATTTATCCTTTATTTTATTGAAAAAAAAGAGCAACGGCATCTTTTAAAGAAATGTAAAAAGCTGGTATTAGAGACTGGGATTGACAGTGCTGTTCCTCAGGGGTGGGTCCACTCTATGCTTTAGCTATATTCCTGTTAAAACGCACATATTTTAAAGGAAAGCTTCAACAGCAGGTGCAGCGCATGGTGATATTGAAGTAATTGAAGTAAGCTATTGGATTGTAGCCCCGAGAACAATATTACATAGCATAAGAACCTGTTTCCTGTGTTTTTCAAGCACCTGTCCCAATTACTGAGTACCAATATTCGGTTCCACAATGGCACCAGTTCTGACATAAACGGTAGTAACCAGATGGAAAAGCAGCGCACATTTCATTCCTTTATTTTTTTTGTCGTTTTTTTCGGAGATGTCAAGTATTATGTTTTCTTCATGTGTCATCAACCAAGAACAATGTCCTTTATCACCAGAAAAAGCTAACATGGCTATCTTTTGCAAGAAAACCCTGCTAAACCTCTCAAAATGAATGCATTATCGCGGGTCGATCAAGAAATGCACAGAATACCGCCCTGTTTATAAATCAGCCCGCACCACATCAGTTCTTCCTTACCAGCCAAACTGCGGATTGCTGTGCAGTGACTAAATGACATGTGAGAATATTATTATTGGCGTATTGGGTGGATATGATTATAAGTTCATAAGTTGTCTGTGGGAGTTTTCTTACCATCCGCTTGGGATGTCAGCTGGTTGTGCGTGGTGCAAAGTATCAAGGCGTCATATTTATGTTGATTTATGTATGTTGGTTCAAAGTATACCTTCAGTACATTTCATAATGAGTTACCGCTGCATTAAAATAAAATATTATTCAATTAAATGTTATTTTTTTTGGGACTTGAATATGTGTTGACTCATTAGCGGAAGTAGCCATCTACATCTTCACAATAAGAGCATTTATTACCTGATGTGACAAACTGGGATTTTATCTGCTGAGCATTTACTTATGGGGAAATTGCAAATTGTGTTAATTTATGTGATGTTTAACACAGATTAGAGATATCCAAATGTTAAGTTTATTCATGTATATTAGCTAGTTCTACTGCCTTAGTTGTGTTTGTTATTTTTTATCTAAGACCACACATACATTTTGAAGGTGATTGTGGAGCTCAAAACAAAAATTTAATTGATTTGTCCTTTATTTAATTGAAAAAACGAGCAACTGCATCTGGATTTGTCCTTTATTTACACTGAAAACTGTTATTGTGGTAATTGTGGTGTGGTAATTTTGTTTTTTTGGAAATTGTGATTAACTCACAGCTACCCTGTGATTAATTAGATCAAAATTTTTCATCGTTTCACAGCCCTACTAAAAATTAAAAAATAGGAGGGTATTTGGAAAAAGTTTTTAAGTTTTTCATATACTTTTCACAGGACATATCAAGGGTATAGGTGCAAAAATGAGGCCCTCTTTGAATAAACTATAAAGTAGCCTGAAAATTAGACAGTGGACGAATAGCTAGATAGATGGATGGACGGATAGATAAAGCTAAACATTTCACAAATATTTATAAACAAAATTAATGCAAAGATGACATCTTAAGCTTATTTAACATCTCATGTTTCAGTTAGTAAGATTAGCATAATTAGCAAATTTATGATGGTCTAGATTAATGATTGTAAACAGCAGCTTCTGTGTGTATTTTATAATGAATGTAGATCACCTTAACTTTAAGATTTCCAGAGAGTTAACATTTTATAACCCATGTTTATTGACAGATAGAACTGGACTCTCTAAAAGGCTTAGGGCAGAGCAAAACACTTTAATGCATTTAGTGTCCTGTTATTTGCTTAAGTTCCTCCTACTGTTTAACAGATCCAGGCTAAATGAACTGATATGCCTCGGTTATTCCCCCAGTGACAACTTCCTCACAGAAAAATGTTGTCATCAGTAAAGCCTCTCAAAGCTGATCAGGCTCAGTGAAGCAAAACATTGCGTTATTTTGGTCACAAGCAGTGTACTGTGATAAACACTCATAGCAGCTCAGAAGTGTAATTTCCGTTTTAAATCAACCCTTCTATGCTCCCTTGGTCTAAATATAAGTATACTGCAAAAGGTGCTTATGTGAAAATTACCAATGATGCTATGGCCCACACAGTTTTTTTTCTTTCCTGACATACAGATTTAATATTAAAAATACTCTGCAAAAGTAAGTTTTCACAGACTCAGCCTTTGCGGAGACCTAATTTCTCTATATGTTACACCAGGATTTCATCAGCTACTTTCCCTTAAAGCCTTTGCAATTGCAGAATATTGTTTAAGTAACTCTTTTAATAGGCTACTACTGACCTAAATTGAGTTTTAATACCTCTATGAATGGTGGTCAGGAAGCATTGGTTAAAACCTTGATAAATTGGAAGAAAAATTATTTTGCATAGGGTTTTTCAAAAAGATCCTAATTAGGCTGAATTTTTTTAAACATTTGTATTAAGCGATGATTAATCAAAATAATTCTCAGTGAATACATCTACATAATTATTTTAGTCTTTAAGCTAGCCTTGAACTGATGTAATATCTTTTTTTAAATGCACAAGATAGTAAGGCATGTATCAGAGGATGAATTAACCCCCATTATTAAACAATGCACTGTAAAAGGTAATCATGTAAAAACAACACGAGCAATTTATGTTTTCTTTTTATCTCAAAGTATCAGCTATGCATTCTCTATAATGCTTTAGTTTCATCCTACCCAACCCGTTTTACATAGTCACCAGATATGAAGAAATCTGGATTTCTGCGGCTTGTCGGATGTCCAAGTTGACAGTGAAGCAGCTGCTCAAAGCTGACTCAGGATTTCACAGCTTAGATTTCTCTGAGCAACGGCCCCCTGCCAGTCACTTTTAATTTTATCTAGAGCCTCAGAGTTTTCTGAGGCGACAAATGGACTGTGAAGGTGAGACATCCACTTTTCAGTGGCATTGACCGTTTGCTGAGGCAGGTGGAGGATGCTGTGCTATTTCCGTCTCGGTCTATCAGTGGGAAAGAGGCTGGCATTGAACCGCTTGACTCTTTGAAGAGATGGGGAAATAAAGATGGGGGGGGATCGTAGGGAAGAAAAAAATTGGGAATGCATGAGACATAGATGGGAGTGTTTGTTTCTGTGTGAGTAAGAGGCGGCAAGATGGGGAGAGACTTTGACGAGTTGATATGAGGCAAGTGAGATATGGCAAACCTAGAGGAGAAGATGCTCAATCAGTGCTGTCAGGTTTTCTTGCAGTCAGAGACAACTGCCTGAGACTGCAGGCGATGCTACAGATGATGTGCCACCTCACTAATGACAACCAGACGTCAATATTTTTGGCAGTGCAGACAATTGGCTCATTTGTGAACACTGCTGGAATTATTTTTGACTGCACAGTTCCTTATTTTTCTTTCACTTGCTTGGATGAAAGTTTCGTGAGAAAGATAGATAATTTCAGGCGGTGTATTGAATAAACAGAAATTGATAATGCTGCACAAAGAAATGGCAGCTCTCCTATTTTGCACATTCGCAATCAATCCCCTGAACACATGTTCCTTATTAAAAGTAAGAAAAAGCAACTACATGTCTCTCTTTTTCAGCTGATAAAAACAGTTTTTATTTTACTTTTTAGCTGTGACTGAAAACTCTGCCTCTACAATGTTGATTTTTGTTACGTGCTCACAGCTGTCGACACCACTAAGGACCCCTGCCAGAATGTGAAGTGCAGTCGGCATAAGGTGTGCGTTGCTCAGGGCTACCAGAGGGCAACATGCATCAATCGCAAGAAACTGGAACAGAGGTAGGAAAAGTTTCAAACCTTGAATAAGAATCTGTCTTGGTTTATATTGAAATTGATTATCCATAATCTGTGTGGAGAAAGCATTCATACCCGTTAGAACGTTCTCTACATTGTTTCATTTAATAGTTACAAACTTTAATATGTTTTCTTGGGATTTCATGTGACAGACCATGATAATATAGGAAAGGAACATGATGAATGGTTTTTCAAAAATACCTTGCAAATTAAAACCTTGGAAATGTGGCAGGAATTTCTGTTGAGCTTACCAGAGTCAATGCAGTGTCCCTGCAATTACTTCTGCATATCTATCTGGCGTATTCCCCTAACAGTGTTATTAATCTTGGGATTGACATTTTGACCACTAAGATTTTTATAATATCTTAAAGGTCTCATTTAATCGTTTTTCTCAATGAATTTCCTATGGTCTCTAGTTCAGTTATATGCCTTGATGCTTAATGTGGAAATAAAATGCTGTCTCAGTCTTGTTTCAGGAGGTTTCTGTTTGTTAGAGGCTGGAGTGTTGATCGCGAGTCTAACTCAGTATTATTTACATTAAACAATTTTCTCCTCTTTAATTGACTAACAGGAATGCAACTCTTATGCTGCCTTGTATCAAATAATTTACTGTGCTGGTGGCGTTCCAAGATACATTCCAACAGTTTCCTCCTCAGCTCCTCTTTCTTGGGTAAAAAATGTAACACTGATGTGCTATCTCCAAAAATAAGCCAAGTTTGATCATGTTCTGCCATGCTGTGGAGTTGCTAACAGTTAGCTTTGTTGCTAACAGTTAGCTTTGTTGCTAACAGTTAGCATCAGCTTCTACCTTCTACTAGCAGACACGTGCTCTACTCTTCAGGCTGCAAATTATTCTTCCCATAGACTAGGTAGGCAAGACCCTGAATACAAATTTTCCCTGAGATGTAGAAGAGATTGGCTTTTTCTGAATCACTTGTTTTCTTCTCATTGTTTTTTCTCTGTGGCTAATGCAGGGAATGGGGGTTGAACATTTTTTTTTCCGGTAGCATGCTTTAAGCAACTCACAGTGACTGTCATAAAAATAACCTGTTTTTTTTTATTTTTAGTCAGACTGGATGTAGAGCATCTGCGTAAATCCAAAATCTCCTAATTAGAATTTGGTCTGGACTTTAATTAGGCCATTCTACCAAATGAATTTGCCTAATTGATAACATTTTATTCTACAGCGTACGTATACTGCTGTTGTCATGGCGAACAACTTGTTCAGGGTTATATGTTGTATGTATTCTTACATTTTTGTCTCGTCTCTTCCACAAGGCCAAATTTTTGGCATCCATAAATTGATATTGTGTTGATCACCTTTTCCAAATGAGATTATCACAAAAACCAATCTATTTGTTTTGGGTTGATTTCATTCAAATGTCGAAAACAGGTTTTGTACATTTGTCTTACACAGCAGATTGCATGGAACACCAAAATGGAGAGAGCCACAACTATTCAACCTCTGGAAAAGAAAAACAGCCAGAGAAAACTTCAGAATGTCTCTAACATATGTTAAAAAGGGGCTTAAACTGCAGAAAAACTTTGATGCAGAAGCATATAAGCTTTAAAATAGCAAAACACTGTGAAACCACATTAAATTAACCCTACTCAGTCATAATTCTGCTACAATCCACAGTTATAGTGCTAGAAGAGACAATAAAGCGCTAATTCTTGTTATGTAGCTCTATCTCCATGGATTAATGTCAGAATATTTAAAGATATAGCCTACACCAACATTACATGAGAAAATGTTGCCACAGCTAACCATGTTAACAACATATTTAACTAGAAAAATTAAAACACACCCCATACTTCAACTGTGAATACCTCAACTGGTTCAAAAGGAAAATGATCCCAAATTAAAGTTGTTCTTGGAATTGATACTCAGGCTAAAATAAAGTTTCTGAAATCTTACAGACATCAACTCTATGAAGAATTCATGAACTTCGCTTCAACGCTGAGTCATGCGAGGAAATCAAATAATCTAAATGAGCCCTGCAAAAAGAATGGTCAAATATTTCATCTGAATTATTCCAGACAGTTTTAAACAGGCATTTGGGTTGTCTAAATGTGTGTCTTGTCCAACACAGTTGATTCACATGGTTCAACTACCTCCTCAGTATGTTAAACTTCTGCTGAGGCCTGCTAATCATTTCAGTTGTGCTAAAGCAGGGAGAGAATTAACACATGCAGGAAACCAGCCCTTGAGGATTGACTTTGAACACCATTGATCTAAGGGTTTATGTGTAATTTTGAGCCAGATTGGTTCAAGAAAATCGACAATAAATTTCTACTTCCATCGATCCATCCACTATCTAAACCCTCTTATCCTTTCAGGGTCGTGAAGAGGCTGGTAACTATTTCCAGAGGTCATAGGGCTAGAGGTGGGGTACACCCTGATTAGTCACCAGTCCATTACAGGACCAAACAAGACATACAACCATGTACAGTACACACAAACACACACAAACACACACCCACACAGAAACGCACTTAATGGCAATAACCTAACAGCCATGTTTTTGGACTGTAAGAGGTATATCTGGAGAGAAGACACGCATTCGTAAGAAGAATATGCAAACTCCCTGCAGAAAGAAGCCAGAACCTTGTTCCTGCAAGGCAGCAGTGGCACCAACTGTGTCACTGTGCAGCCATTGAGAAAAAGAACAGTTAAAATTGATTACAGTGAAAGCACAAAATTTATCACATAAAAATAGACTATATAGTTTATTCTAAAGATGTAAACCTGTACACAGCCCTGTAGCACTTAGATGTGGGTCTCTCTCCTTTCAAAGAATCTTACCATAACAGTTCTAGACATATTTTTCGAAAGCATTTATCCTCCCTTGTGTTCATTAGTTCCACTTTGATTGAAAAGTAAATGAGCACTGTTGCAGCCTGAAAAGAATTAATGGAGTGGATTATTACTACCTGAGAAGTCTATCTGCACCAACAGACGTTTATCTTTTTCAGTAAAGTGTATCATGTACAGAATTGCAGCTGAGGTTCGGGGTGGGGGTCTGTGTGTGTGTGCGTTTTGGGGTGGGGGGTTTGTGTCAAACGCGGGTAATGAGCGAAAAGGTATCTGCACCAAATCTTCCCAGCACAAATAAATAGCAGCAGTAGCAGCTGAGCCTGGTGCTGTTACCTGGTAAACATGAAGATTCTCAGTTAAGCCTGAGCAAAAGTGTGTTGTTTCATTTTGTACTTTGTCATGTGTTGTAAAAACTAGAAAAGGGCAAAGCTTGTGAATATGTGATCTTTTCAAACAAATTACAAACATATTTTCTCACTTGTATCTAATTTAATTTTCACACTCCTAAGAAATGTATCTGCCTTGGAGGTTTGTGGAATGAAATGTAATCTCACTGATAAAAAAAGTTTAGCAACAACGCAAACACTGCAAGAATGTTTGGATTCAGATGCAATCAGGTGCACAATCAAACTACAACAACTGCTATGTAATTAGTTCTATTTCCAAGAAGATTACTTATCTCCAACTGCTTAATAGGATGGCGTCATGAGTTAACGACTAATTAGTTATCAGGCAGTCTCCAAATCATCTGAGAGTCAGTCAAATCAATGATTGAAGGTTTTGAAAAAGCTTTAGACAGCATTACCAACAGATTATGAATCCTTGTGGAGATAATGTTTGGTTGGTTTTATGGAACCATGAGGGCACTCACAACTGTCATCCCACTCCATGTCATAAAAAAGCATAATTAATAGTTTTTGTTTGCTTTTGCAAATCTACAGTCGTGGCCAAACGTTTTGAGAATTACATAAATATTGGAAATTGGAAAAATTACTGCTTAAGTTTTTATAATAGCAATTTGCATATAATCCAGAATGCTATGAACAGTGATCAGATGAATTGCATAGTCCTTCTTTGCCATGAAAATTCCACTGCATTCCATTGCTGTCATTAAAGGACCTGCTGAGATCATTTCAGTAATCGTCTTGTTAACTCAGGTGAGAATGTTGATGAGCACAAGGCTGAAGATCATTATGGCAGGCTGATTGGGTTAGAGTGGCAGACTTGACATGTTAAAAGGAGGGTGAGGCCTAAAATCATTGTTCTTCCATTGTTAACCATGGTGACTTGCAAAGAAACGCGTGCAGCCATCATTACGTTGCATAAAAATGGCTTCATAGGCAAGGATATTGTGGCTACTAAGATTGCACCTAAATCAACAATTTATAGGATTATCAGAACTTCAAGGAAAGAGGTTCAATTCTTGTTAAGAAGTCTTCAGGGCGTACAAGAAAGTCCAGCAAGCGCCAGGATCGTCTCCTAAAGAGGATTCAGCTGCGGGATCAGAGTGCCACCAGTGCAGAGCTTGCTCAGGAATGTCAGCAGGCAGGTGTGAGGGCATCTGCACGCACAGTGAGGAGAAGACTTTTAGAAGATGGCCTGGTGTCAAGAAGGGCAGCAAAGAAGCCACTTCTATCCAAAAAAAAACATCAGGGACAGATTGATCTTCTGCAGAAAGTATGGTGAATGGACTGCTGAGGACTGGGGCAAAGTCATTTTCTCTGATGAAGCCTCTTTCTGATTGGGGCATCTGGAAAAGGCTTGTCCGGAGAAGAAAAGGTGAGCGCTACCATCAGTCCTGTCATGCCAACAGTAAAGCATCCTGACACCATTCAAGAGTGTGGTCTCACAATTTTGCCCAAAAACACAGCCATGAATAAAGAATGGTACCAAAATACCCTCCAACAGCAACTTCTTCAACAACAGTTTGGTGAAGAACAATGCATTTTCCAGCACATTGGAGCGCTGTGCCATGAGGCAAAAGTGATAACTAAGTGGCCAAAACGTTGAAATTTTGGGTCCATGGCCTGGAAACTCCCCAGATCTTAATCCCATTGAGAACTTTTGGTCAATCCTCAAAAGGCGGGTGGACAAATAAAAACCCACTAATTCGGAAAAACTCCAAGAAGTGATTATGAAAGAATGGGTTACTATCAGTCAGGATTTGGCCCAGAAGTTGATTGAGAGCATGCCCAGTCGAATTGCAGAGGTCCTGAAAAAGAAGGGCCAACACTGCAATGCTGACTCTTTGCATAAATGTCATGTAATTGTCAATAAAAGCTTTTGCAACGTATGACGTGCTTGTAATTATATTTCAGTACATCACAGAAACAACTGAAACAAAAATCTAAAACCAATTTTGCAGCAAACTTTGTGAAAACTACTATTTGTGTCATACTCAGACTTGTGTTAACAATGACCTTAAAAATTATACCTTCAGTTAGAGAGAAACATTACATTTACTCAGTTTTACAATGTTTTTTTATTCATCACAAACTCAGAAATGTATTCACAACCTCAAATATATAATACATACCTACTACCATTTGCTTAAGTGCTCATTAAATGCTAATTTTCAAAGTTACAGAGTCAGAAATGAAAAGCAATAATTTTATATTTATTATAAGAAAAAATATAGGAGTTTATTTTTGAAAGTTATATTTTTATCCCGGTTATGTATTAATTTAAAAATATCAATTTCAAACTGAAATATTTCAGAAATTATAAATTTTATATAACAAGCCAAATATTAAGTTTAATATTTAGTTCCAAATCAAATATTTTGGTTAAAAAAAAATAAAAAAATCCTGCTTATAGTCAAGTGACTTTACATATTAACTAAATGTTTAGTTCTGAGCTAAATGTTTAGTACAAATCTAATAATTTAGCTAGTCAGTCCAGCTTGCTAATTAATACTTATACATAGCTAGCAAGCTAAATATAGGTCTTTTGATACTAAATATTTAGCTTGTTACCTATTTTAAATATTTAGTTTATAGGCAATTTTATTTGACAACCAAAATGTTTAGTTTGGAGATAAATACCTTTTTTGAAAGCAAAATATTTAATTTAAAAATATTTAGCTTGTCACGTAGAAAATTTTAGTTTGGAGAAATATATTTTATTTGTAAACTAAATATTTAGTTTGAAAGCTAAAACCGGAATTTGAAAAATAAATATTTTGCTTGTAAACTGAATATTGACTTTGTAAATATTATATCCAATATGAATCTAAGCACTTCATTTGCAAGCTAGATATTTGCCTTATTTTCTAAAGAAATCTATGGATCAAAAAAATGTAATTTGTAAACTTAATTGTTCCAAATTAGATATTTAATTCGAAACTGTGACTTTAATAAATGAAGAAATGTTATGGACGGCAAAAAAAAAGTAATCCCATTCATTTATGTTATGACTGTGACTTTATAAATGGCACCCCATATTTACCAAGCTGCACAGAAGCCACATATTTATTTGTAGCAAACAACATATATTATGAATTAATTTCGGCTAGCTAATTGAAAATTATTCCTAGGAGAATAGGTAGATTACAACCCAAAAATCACTAAGCGTCAGGCCTATTATAAATTATAACTTTTTAGAATTGGATTAACAGTAAATCTACGATTAAGAGAGGGGCATAAATTAAAAATGTACTGCCTGCTTTAAATCTGGCTTTTTCAAGCCTATTTGAAAATGACAGGTGAGTAATTTGATGACCCAAACACTTTCTGTAGAACAACTTTATAGTCAAATAATACAAAGACAGAGATATATGACCACAATGGTGAGAAGGATTCTTATCAGAGGCTTTCAAAGCTTTGAACATAAAAAACCTCAAAAAGAGAAGAATGTCAAAAATAATTAATTTAAAATAACAAACGTCAGACATTCATGCCAACTTGGAGTGTATCTAAACTTCTGACTGGGACTGATTATACAAATATTTATGCAGAAAAAGTATAAATTTCTCTCTGTATTTTTTTATTTCTAATCCTCAGAGTTAAACAGTCAGATCAACTGGAGCTCCATGAAGGCAGCTGCAAGCCTTGCCCTGTTGCAGCATCTTCACCTGTATGTGGCTCAGATGGACACAACTATGCTTCAGAAGTAAGAAAACAAGTTCACATGCACATCATCATCAGCGGCTCTGGCCGGCTTACCCACCAATGCGAAATGTATGCTAAAGCTACCATGCTTTTTCTGAATAAAAGACGATAGACACATTAAATGACTCTGCTGGAGAATGCGTTAAATGGGCTGCTTCCTTTTTTTTTAAACAGAAAGGCGTTATGCTTTACATTCTAATGACAGTTTGCACTCTATGTTCCTTATGTGTGCACAGTAAACAGAAAGAAAGCTTTCCGTTTTGCTGACAAATCTGCTTGGAATTCCATGCAATTTGAACCAAAAGTGTCTCGTTACTTGTTTCAACGGAAAACTTTTCAACAGGACCTATGTTTTAAATGGTGAATCTCAATTCATACAATAATAAAAAAAAGGTTTTTCTGCACTTCATATATTTTTCTTCCTTTTCATATGGTTTTTTGTCCAAATGCCTTGTCTGATGTCATCATTTAAAGAATTGAAACAGAAACCTTCATTCATCTGTCTATCTGTCTATCTATATGAGGTGAGCTATTTCAATTCTTTAAATAACGACATCAGTCATCAAGTACAGTTTCCTGCTGCGCTGACACATACATGGTCACAGCAAGGTAGCAGTTTTTCACTGCTCACGGTACGACAAGTGAAATAACGGGAACGTGGGCTCATGATTAATGGGAGCCATTGTTTTAGAACCGCATCAATGTGGACCATCCGCCACCAGGACCCTATTGATTTACTGTGTGCTTTTTAATTTTGACCTTGCACGAGAAAGACAGCAGAATATGACAGCTCATTTTCACTGACTTTCCTTTAAGTGCAGTGTCTCGTCTGAATGAACAATCTCCCTTTCCTGCGGTCAGCCTCATAAATATTTTATCTGCGTTCGTGCCTTTCTCATCCTCTCTCTTGCAGTGTAAGTTGGAGCAGCAGGCTTGCCTCACAAGTAAAGACCTGAGGATCATGTGTTCTGGATTTTGCCCCTGCGCCACATCCCCTGCTGCAAACTCTGACATAAAACGTGGCAAGTACCTTCTTTTTACCTGCCGCAATTTTAAGCATCTTATTTTGGAGACTCTTTTGAAGCAATGTCTACCCGCAAAAATTAGATTAGATTGAACTGAAATAATTTCCTGCAGGACATCTTCCCTAAGGTTTTCAGACTATGCAATATTTAAGCAAATGTCGGGGAAATAATTATTTGACCCCTCGCTGATTTTGTAAGTTTGTCCAGTGACAAAGAAATGAAAAGTCTCAGAACGGTACCATTTTAATGGTAGGTTTATTTTAACAGTGAAAAATAGCACATCAAAAGGAAAATTGAGAAAAAAAAATAACTTTAAATAAAATAAACTGATTTGTATTTCATTGAGATAAATAAGTATTTGAACCCTCTACCAAAAAAAAACTTAGCGGCAACACCCTTGTTTGCAAGCAAAGAGGTCAAACGTTTTTTGTAATTAATGACCAAGCTTGTGCCAGTTTAAGATGAATTTTGCTCCACTCTTCTTTGCAGATCATCTCTAAATCACTAGGTTTTCTTGTAGCGGTGGCGGGGGGCTCTTGTCGGCCGATTCCTGGTCGGGGCCCTGCTGGGGGGCGGGGCACCCCTGATCCCCGGGACCTCCGGGTCCTAGGCCAGGCCCGCCCTCGTTTAGCGGGTTACCGGCAGAGCCTGTGGGCTCGTCCTTGCGATCTCCCATCGTATCTGCTGGGTGTTCCCTTGATGCTTCCATCTGCTCCTCTCTTTGAGAATGGCCAGCCCTGCGTTGGTCCGCCTGTAGCTCCTTGACTCTGGGGGGCTCTGGATATATATATCTCCGACCTCCGTCATGTCTGCGTGGACTCCTTTAGGACGGATCGACAGCTCTATACACCAGCTATGAATCACTTGTATGGGGAAACCTTATTTACACCTGCATGCTCACACTCACACATAGGTGTGGGGACATTTTCTCGGGCTGAGGTTATTGTCAACAGATAGTTGGTACCAGGAGCTTATCAGCGACATTGGTGTTGTATTTGTTAATCCATTTTGGTGTGTTGTGAGGGTGTAGTTTTTAGTTCATATTACTGGATCTGGTTTGTAAATGTTGTTGTGTTCTATAGTTTATTTTTTTCTGTTTTGTTTTTCCCACTTATCCACCGTAAAACAGAGGTGGAGGACGGATGTTTTCTTGTGTTCTTTGATTACCTCCCCGATCTTGTACTGTGGGTTCACACCCCTACTTGCCCTGTTTCTCTTCTCTATCTTCTTTCTTTCTTCTTTTTTGTTTTCCTGTTTTTGTGTCCATAACTTCAAGAAATTAAACCCACTGTAATTATTAATAAAAATTTCTCATACATATATATCAAGTGGAGTAATATAGCAAAGCTGTAATGCTCTGCTTGAGAAAGTATATCTGCTGGGCTTGTACTTGGTACTCAGACACTTATTCTGAGTAGCAAACTGCCAGGACACGTTAAAAGAAAAATAAGTTATTCTAGTAAACTTTATTCTTCAAGTTTAGGTACATACAAGGGAGATGGTATGGATACAAGAATTTGGCTATTTGTGTGTGTTTCTCTTAGATTATGCATATGACAGCCACCATCCCAGTGAATGTAGAGTATAGACTGAGGTTGGGATGCGCTCACAAAGGAAATAACATCATTATATACGATTTCAGAATAAAAGATAGGAAATATACAAGACTTTCCAACAGATTAAGGTCCGGAGACTGACTAGGCCACTCCACGACCTTAATGTGCTTCTTCTGGAGCCACTCCTTTGTTGCCTTTGCTGTATGTTTTGGGTGATTGTCTTGCTGGATCACCCATCCACGACCCATTTTCTGTTTCCCAGCAGAAGGAAGGAGGTTGTCACTCAGGATTTTACAATACATGGCTCCATCCTTTTTCCATTTGATGTGGTGAACTTGTCCTGTGCCCTTAGCAGAAAAACACCCCCAAAGCAAAAATGTTTCCACCTCCATGCTTGACAGTGGGGAAGGTGTTTTGGGGGTCATAGGCAGCATTTTTGTTCCTCCAAACACAGCAAGTTAAGTTAATGCCAAAGAGCTCAATTTTGGTCTCATCTGACCACAGCACTTTCTCCCAGTCACTCTCTGAATCATTCAGGTGTTCATTGATCAACTACAGACGGGCCTGCACATGTGCCTTTTTAAACAGTGGGACGTTGCAAGCTATTTTACTCCATTGCGGTGTGTTTCCATTGGTTTTCTTGTTTACAGTGGTCCCAGCTACATTATCTTGATTGATTGATTATGTGGACAGGTGTCTTTTATACAGGTCACTAGTTAAGACAGGTCTTTTAATGAGGATAACCACTGTGCGAGTCAGGACTCTTAATGGTTGTTAAGGGTTCAAATAATTATTTCACTCAATGAAATGTAAATCTTTTATTTACAGTTATTTTTCAATTTTCCTTTTGATGTGCTATCTGTCACTGTTAAATTAAACCTACCATTAAAATGATATTGCTCTGATTCTTTTCATTTCGTTGTCATCGGACAAACTTACAAAATCAGCGAGAGGTAGTTTAGTAAAGATAAACAATAAGATTGTTTTTGCCTGTACACAATATTTTAACGTAACAAGTAAGGCAAGGCAATTTTATTTATAAAGCACACTTTCGACAAAAGTAATTCAAGGTGTTTAACATGATTTTGTGGTAAAGAAACTAAACATATGAATGATATGTGAAAAAAAGGAATTAGTCGTAAGACAAAAAACGGCGTAAAAGTATGAAAATTAAAAAACGCAATTAAGCATATAACATGGGAATCAATAAAAAAAACTTTTCAAAATGCTTTACATGATGATACAGCATATGATTAAAAACAGCAATTTAGGAAAAGCATAAAAAGAAAATTTATGAAAAAAATGACATTAGAACATTACTCAAAGGCAGCTCTAGATAGACGGTTGCCCCTAAGTCTGCTTTTGAGTAAAAGTCACCGGATGTTGGGGTCCTTTTTGCATTCAGCTTATATTGAAATAAACAAAATTGATAAATACAAGATTGTTTGTACTGCTATCTATTATAGGAATATCTTTCTTTTCCTTTTTTTTAAAGATCTAACCTCAAAGAAAAAAAATCCACCTATAGTCTTTTAAAAAAAACTGTATCTATATTAACTGCCTGGGCTTGTGAACCAAATTTGGGCCATTCTGAAATTGTGGTTTAGGGGCAACAGAGCATAATTTATTTTTAAATTTGTTGTTGTCAGGTCACAATCACTTGAGTCCAAGTCACATTTGAGTCCTTAACGTTTTTCCCAAGTCTGAGTCCAAGTTCCAAAAATAATATTCCAGTCCATGTTAGGTCATTATCACCAGAGAGAAAGTCAAATTAAGAAGGCAGGGTGTAGATTTTAAGACTAAAATAATGGCAGCCTTACATGGTTGACTTAAAAAATACAATTGTACTCAATGCGCCCATGCTATTACCAAAATAATAAAACTTTTCTAAAGTAGATTTTTAAAACAGTAAATAATTGACATCCCACTTACAAAGACTCTGGGCAGTTGTTAAATGTGTCCAGTAATTTGGACCTTTTAACTCTGCTTTCAATATAGTTATTTTATTAATCAAATTTGTTTTTTCATCTTAATTTATTATTATTATTATTATTATTATTATTATTATTATTATAGCCATGGAGGTAACTGCCATTGGGATTGCTTTTCTCATGGTGGGCAGGGCTCTGTAATGCAGCCTACTGGCTGTGGTGTGGATACCTGCCTGCTCTGATCATGGCGGTCCTTGTGGTGACTCTTCTGTAGACCCAGCGCTAGTTCTATGTTCTTTTCAGATTTATCCAGTAAATCAAACTTTATGTATAAGGTGCTTTTCATACAAAGATTGAACTCAACGTGCCTTACAAATGAAAAATGACCCCACATAAACCAAATTCCCACCCCTGCCCCCAGATTTAAAAGCATAATCTCATTTATACCCCGCAGCCTAACCCCCACATGCACACAGACTCAAGAGTAATATTAAAAAGGACATTGGGTTGAGTGCAAATAAACTAGATTAAGTAAGAAAATGCCTTCGAAGCAGTCATCTGCACCAGCAGCAGCACATCAACAGACGCAGCCAAGGCACTGACACCCACATCTCCACCTAAGCGTTATTAACAGTTGACAGAGACCAATTTTATTTCATGAGAAATTAAAAGATTTTGATAAATAGATGTACTTCAGTAGCTTGATCAAATTCTACAGTTTTAAAGTGATAAAGTCTATAAAGGAAACAAAACATGTTTCTTTTTCTCACTAAACAAATCCACCCAACTCTTGTTCCCAATTTTGGATCAATATTCACCAATACTCAGGGATTACCGTTAGCCAAAACCTCCCCTAGTGGATTCCTGCTCTTTCAATCAGGCAGTAATTAATTATTTAAAGTGTACACAATCTATCAATGGACCCAAAAACAATTGATTACTGGGGCTTAGTGGCATGTAAAAATGCCAAAGTTCTGAAATGTTACTTGATCTGCACCCAGGAAGAAACGTCTCTTGAAAGTGAAAGTGGAATTTGATTGGATAAAAGTGATTTCCTGTCTCAGAGTAAACTGTAAGATTAAAGTTTATTTTGATTGGCAGGTCATTGGTTTGGAATCTTATCAAAGCACTAATGCACAACGGTGTAAATATTTGAACTGGTGTCTTTCAATGTTTGTGGGTAAGTGCACAAGTTTAGGAGAACAGCGTCCCAGTCTGCCTTCAAAGGAAGCGAGTCATTTTGCTGTGGAGAATCTGGTAGACCTAAATGTTTGGAATTCCCCTATTTGTTTCCTCAGAGAGCTGCACCGGCCAGGACCTTGCTGACTTGGGTGATCGCCTTAGGGACTGGTTCCAGCTCCTTCATGGAAATGCGAAGCAGAACAGGTCTGGCAAGCCGGTCTCCACCTCAGGTTAGAAACTCACTTCTGCAAGTTCTAAACCTGCAACTCTATATAACTCCACCATGAAAATTGAGATACACTAGTGTGTTTGTCTTTCGTTTTCACAGTGCTAGAAAGAAGCCTGGTAGCCAGCTGCAAGGACTCCATCGGCTGGATGTTTTCTAAGCTGGACACCAACAGTGACCTGTATCTAGACCAAACTGAGCTGGCTGCCATTAATCTGGACAAGTATGAAATCTGTATCCGGCCCTTCTTCAACTCCTGTGACAGCTACAAGGATGGGAAGGTCTCGACAGCGGAGTGGTGCCTCTGCTTCTGGAGAGAAAGTAAGTAAAAGTTATACATGAGGAGCAAAGAGGATGAGGTGATAGTAGGTGTCTTCCACTTCCTCAGGGTTGAAGGCATTTTTTTAGAATGCATTAAAGAGGGTTAAACTCATGAAACACATCCACTGTAGACAATAAAGTATGATCATAGATTGGACAGGAATAAAGAAAAGATGCAACAAAGAAAGTTTAATGTACAGAGCATGGCAAGGTAGCAAATGCAAAGTATTCTCATTGACTTTTCCCATTTTATCACAACCACAAACGTATTTCACTCAGACGTTTCACTTGTAACAGAACCTTGGACTGAAAAAAAAACATTTTTGATTCGAATGTAACACAGATTTGCGAATTTAAGACCATCATCTGCATTAAGTTATGATGTTGCACAATGTTTTTCTGTCATGTCATATAAAATTAGCAATGTCTGCACTTTTTGATATTTCATTTAAGGTAATCTATCTTTTCTCCATTGATCAGGTAATTAATGAGCAACAGATTTAGCTAATTACCTAATCAATTCCTAGACGGAAACCACTTTCATCTATTAACTTTGATAAAAAGCTTCAGAAAGTTCTTTTTAGAAATGCACTAATTGGGGATTTTGTGCCTGATTTCTAATCATCACATTTTGTAATGCTCTGACCCTCAGATTTCATTTTTCTTGCCTCTGATGAATCTTTTAAAAAAGAACAAAGAAGAGGAAAATATTTCTAACATCTGGATACATTTAAAAGGGAATCGTAACATAATTATTATTTCTCAGAAATACTTTTTTTTTTCACCCACACACAAACTAATAATTTGTAAATACAGTAAAATCCTCCAAACTGTGAGACAGAAGTATAATTATAATTTATTACCCATTTAAAATGAAGTACAGCATACCTTATTTATTTATGCCTCAGTACTGGCTTTTATTTGCACACCTCAAAATGTTAAATTGCCCTTTTATGACAAAATATTTAAAACTTTCGTGGAAGGTAATTTTCCAATAAACAACTGTTTTTGTCCATCTCAATGCTTTAGAGACAAAAATTCTAGTTTACAGTTCTGTTTTGGATTGTTAATTCCCTGACAGCCTTAAGAAGCCCATATGTGACATATTAGTTGTATCTGACCCCCACCAGAAGGTATATGTTTTATGCCCATCTGTCTGCTTATGCATTTGTTTGTCTGTTTGTTACCAATAAAACTCAAAAAGCTATGGGCAGATCTTGATGAAATCTTCAGGAAATGTCTTGAAATGGGCCCAGGAACAACTGATAACATTTTTGGCGTTGATCCTAAATGAAGCTTGTATCCATCCACTGACCAGCGGTGCTAACCTCCACTCCTCTTCCGTGTCAAAGAGCTCAACAGACCTAACCCCCCCACAGGAGCCCAGAATCTCCACTCTCAGTCGAAAGAGCGCAGCAACAGTACAAACAGAGCTGTTTGTCTCATTCAGACATTTTATTATCTCTGCCAAGGTGGTTATGTTTTCAAAACCAAATAAATCATTAAAAAAAGAAATGAAAACATAAATAAACAAAAGGCTAGAGCTGTGTGTGAGGAACAGACTGAGGGAAGCTGAGACACTGTGCCAAGGTGCTCTTTGTGTTGAAAGTTTTCACGATTTTGCCATCATTTTATGGACATTTGATATTCCTTTAGTGACCTTTTTGGAGAAAAGCAACTGCAAAAAAAATCTAGCAACTTTTTTCTGGTCATATTGGACACTTTTGGTAACTCTTGACGTGAAGCACAAAGAATTATATCAAAAGATGGTGGAGGGGGTTGAGTGGCTTTCGTGGAAAGAGGTCTGGGCTCTCTGAATGCTTTCTAGTTATATTCAGAGCAGAAAAAGACGTCACAACGTGTGTGCAAAAGATGCTTTCAAGATTTGCATGGCTCAAAAAATAATCTACCTACAAAATCTGTTTTGTAACTGGGTACAGATTATGTTGCTGCTCTCATCTGTACAACACAAAATATCTTTCACTGAAGTAGCCTTTTACATTACAACCCCCTTAACACAAAATGATAACAGAGAACCTCCAAGAATCCTTTGAATCTTGAAACTGCCTTGAGCATCTTGTTGTTGTAGGCTTACTATGTAGAGCAATGTTTGTGATGCTCTGAATAAAGGGCAGACATGGCTCAAAAAAAATGTTTATGTTTTCAATTTTTTTTTTAAATATCTGTACCCCTTTTGTGCTTTTTCTGAATTCAATTTAAACACCATGTTGAAATTGAGTGTTGTCACTGTGCCCTGGTAGTGCTCCATATAGTGTGTTCAATGACTGGAAAGAAAAAAGTCTGATTTTATTTTAAGGCTTGCTGATGTCTGTTCATGGCAGATCAAGCATAAAATGGACTTCTTCTGGTTCCTGCCAATTTCTTGGTGCATCCCTAGTTTTGTTGTCTTTGCCTATTTCCGACTTAAATGAGGAATCATTTCTGTAAGCTTCCACAAATGCTTACAAGGATTTTCTGCCTTTGTGGTTTTTCACACAAACTGTCCTCTTTGTTTCTACTTTTATCTGTTCTAGAAGTGCAGCTCATTTCCTCAACCCGCATCCATATGTTCTTTCAGCTAAACCCTTCTCGATCAATCACGCTTTGGGATTGAAATACAAGACTTCTTAAGCAAATCAATATGGGCAAAACGTGTAATTATGAAGTGCATTGATTGAGATAAAGTTTGAAGGGAGCACTTTCGTGTTTTTGTCGGTCATCACTTTTTGTTTGATTCTTGCAGAGCCGCCTTGCCTTGCAGAGCTGGAGAGGATCCAAGTGCAGCTGGCTGACAAGAAGAAACCTGGTAAATGCTTTTTTTTCTTTTTTTCGCAAGACGCTGTGAAGTTTGAGATGTGCAATAAATCCTAACCTTACATTTTGGACATAAGCTCATTGGGTAGTCATCTGAAATCCCTTCCAAGGACGGGCCACTTTATGCAAATATGCTGAAGTCACACCATCTAGTTTGTGTTTGCCTTCACGATCTGTACAGACTTTTAGGTGAATTCATAAAACAAAGAGGCTGAAGATGCAGACAACAAGCTGTAAGGGACTAATCAAAGAGATCACAAGCAGACAACAAGGCTTAGGTCCTAATCAGGCTGGAGGGGATTAGGGGGCAGTACTGGCTTTGGGAAAGAGCAAGGTTAATGTAGACACTTCACTCCAGGAAAAAAAAAATTGCAGCATTTGCAGCACAAAACATTCCAGGAGCTCGTGTTTTCAACTCAAAACTCAAGCAACTCATCTGAATGTTTTCTCAGCTGTGGGTCAGGGAGGATTGGTGCCGTTTAGAAAACTTTGCTCAGAGTTTGACAAGATTGTCCTGAGGGACATTGAAGGAGCGGAGCTCTGTCACAGAGGCTGTCACTACAATTTTGCATGTCACTCTCACAGCATAGGAAAACACAAACCATACAGACTAGCTGTGTTGGATGATATCCAACAGGATTTCCATGTGTGTATACTAATTTTTTTTTTTGCTGCTTCTGTGGTATTTTGTGTAACAAAAGTTAAACAGATTGATTTTTTTTTTTTTGCCTCGATTAGTGAAGCACCCTGAAAATCACCAAACCTATATTCATTACTGTGAGGCAGCTATAGTGGAGGTTTTCAGCATGAGTGCTATATGGATTTGGTGCTTTTGATGTTTCATTTAGAACCAGATAATACTAAAGATAATACTAAATACAACTTCACTGAAAGTTGGTGCACATGTTTCAAGTAGTAAGTTTTTTTTAAAAGTGAACAGGCCTTAATCTATTTACTGACCCCCTAATATTTGAGTCATCCCTTTGGAAGCAGCAGAGAAATCATTTGTTTTTTAGACATCAACAAGTTTCAGTATTAATAATGTGACCACTGTCCTTATCAGAAATGTTATTATTTATTTATTTAAATTGTTTGGTTTTGTTGCACATACTTGCCTTACAAGTATAATCCATACATTTTCAAAAAGGTCAAGGTTGGAGGCATTCCAGAAACAAAATGATAGCCTACTTTCCATCCCAGAACCAGTTTAAGTGTGGATTGGGGATCGTTGTACTGTTAAAACATCTTACTGAATCAATGTTTCAAGCATCTGGCCCAAAGAATCACCCACACTGAAAATAAATAATTTAGGTAATAATTTTTAAAAATTCAAGGAAACCACCAGAATATGATCATAAACTATTTCTCAGAATGTAGTCAGTTTAACATCAATATACAATTAGAGAGTACCAACCAAGAAAAAAAAGCCTTTGCTCCAAAAGTAAAGTCTTCCAGCTGGACTGACACGCTCAGATGCTCACTTGGACAAGTTAGAAACCTTCTGGAGGAAGGTTTTATAGCCAGAAGAGACAAAAGTCAGACTGTTTGGCAGCAATTAAAGGAAAAACAGTAGGAGTTTGGAAGTAATTAAAAGAAAAACAGAAGGAGGCGTCAAGGTGAGCTATTAAATTTAAGGACACAACATCAACTGTAAAGTATGGTAGTGCCAGTATCAAAAAGTGTCTGTAAATAAATAACAAAGGAGGTACACCTCTATATTCTTTAATTTAACCTAAAATCAACAGCTGAATTGTAGAAACTGTTAATAGTTGCTTGCTTTAAAATTAGAGTAATCTCAGAATTTGAAACCTGTGAGACCACCCTGAATAAGAGTGAATCAGACAGATCATTAAAAGCCTTAAATGAATGACATTTACTGATGATGAGTGTATGTGTCTATTATCACCACTGTATGTTTGAGCTGGGTACAGATACTAGATAGATAAAAAGTATGTACATACATGTTTGTGTATTTTTAGGCACCTATATTCCAAGTTGTGATGAGGATGGCTACTACAGGAAAATGCAGTGTGATCAGAGCCGGGGGGAATGCTGGTGCGTCGATCTGCACGGAGAGTTGATGGGCTCCAGAATCCACGGGAATCCAGACTGCGGTAAGGCAATGATTGTTAGGAAAATTAACATTTCATTGTTCATCATTTTAATCCCTAACTGTAAATGATTAAAATATATATTTAAAAATGTGTTGCCAGATCAGTCTTACTCCTGTGTTTCTACGTCAATCTTGTGTGTCCAGTTCAGTTTATCTTGCACCCATTATTCTACCTTCCTCTGTACCTTGTGTAGATTCTTCCCCTGCTGCTCTGCAGTTATTGATTATGCTAAGTTGGTTTGCATGCCACAATTACACCTTCATATACTTGGAGGTTATTTATTTGCCAGCATTTATTTGCTTGTTTGCCTTTCTGTTAGTAACATAACCAAAAGGTTATATAGAATTTATATATTTTCAGGAAATGTCGGCAGTGGGGGAGCAGAAACAAGAGATTAGAGGTTGGGGGTGATCGGGATGAGAGTCTGAGGGGGGTACTTAGCTGCCTTGGTGGAGATCTTTGTGCTCCAAGTGCTTTTCTTGATAATAGAAAATAAAATTAAAAAAACATACCTATTGTGGTTGCTTTTAAAGCAGTGCAAGGTTGATTTTCCTGTTGGATGAAATCACAGTGCTGCTTAAAGATGTCAGCTGACAAAGTTGTCATTCCTATAAACTAAAGGCAACATCTGTGCTACTAGTTGGGCTGTACTTACCTGTAAGACAGTCAGAAAGAAAAATTGGAAGTGACAAAACGCATTAAGGTGCAGCTCCACTCCTCTGCATGTGTCTGTTGAACCTGCAAATCCACAGCTGGTCTCATTCTCTGCCATTCTATGCAGTAGGCTTCCACACAGTAACAACAGAACCAGGGTGCCAGAACAGTGTGGCATTACCTGTAAGTTTCAAGCGCTAGCCTCTAGTTTGTATTTTTAAACCGTCTGTTAAATTAGTTACTATCTTTGAATGTGCTGTTTGTAGCAATGTTGAAAATATAAAAATCCGCTTTTAGGAAATTTAACAAATTTACTTCAATTTAACCTCTTCCAGATGAAGTAACTGGATATTCTGGAGACTTTGGTAGTGGAGTCGGATGGGAAGATGAAGAGGAGAAGGAGGCAGAGGAAAACGGGGAGGAAGCAGAGGAGGAGGAAGAGGAGGAGGAGGGAGAGGCAGATGACGGCGGGTACATCTGGTAGAACTGTCTGACCCTGAACAGAGAGCACAGCACCTGGCCTAAAAATCAACAGGCATCGTTCTCACTTTTAAAGAAAGAATTTTGGAGGGAAAAAACAAAGAAAGTTGGTATTATTGGTCTTAAGGTGCCAGACAGGTCCACTAATAAGACTATGACCAGTTATTTCTCTTTCTTAGATATGTGTAATTGCTTCAACCTTTACTCTGTTTTTGAGCAACAGAGCTTTGTGTTTTTCTGTCCTGAAAAAGCGGTAGCCACTGACTCTTGCACCATCGGTAAGTAAAGTCTGTAAAAATTTGTATCTTGTACTATCACCATCTATGCATAGAGAGATTACAAGTACTTTTGTATTGTGTAACCAGTTGCTTAGGTATTGAAGTTGCTGTCTCACTGGAACTATTAGAGACTGGGCATGAAACAAACAGTTTGACACTTTAGGAGATAAGCTTATTTGTTTTCTTCAGTGGTCAAATGAGAATATCAATACCACAGGTGGGTAAATAAGAGGCGAGATCTAAGATATAGCAGGATCTGCTTGAAGACGTAGAAACTGAAAAAGCTTTCTCAGATTAGTTAGAAATAAGATATTTGAAGCTTTAGTGGAAAATCACATTTTAAAGTGCTATGTGCCAGACTTTGCAGAAAGTTGCAACACCAGAGGTGAAAATGTTCTATCAAAAATAACTTTCAGTGTTTTATACTCCCATACATTGAACAAGAACAATGTAATGTGTTATTTGCAAGGTTTATTTAATTCTCCCTTTATTATAGGTCAAACCAATTCAGCACAACAACAGAAGCGCTGATCGATGCAGTGAATAACACGGATTATCCTGTGATAATGCAATGTTCTTTCCAGACCTGGCATTAACATAGATGATGCTTTGGTACGTACTACACACAACTGCAGTTTAAAAACATCCCTATTCTGCTTTGATAGCAGCTTCTTCCATCATGACAATGTCTACTTGCATTAGATCTCATCTAAAGGGGACCAACTGTGCAAATGCAGGCACCAAGTTCCACATGAAATCAAATAGGTTTATATTCCTTGCAAAAGTATTCCAACCCATTGAACCTTTTAAAATGTTGTCATATTGTAAGCAAAAGTCTCTTTTTTGTTGTTGTTTAATTTTTTTATTGACCAACACAAAATAGTAAATTACTCTGAAGTGTAATTAATCTTTTTACAAATCCAAATGCATTGCTGTGCAGCACCCCAATTTAATAAAACTAAGTTTCACAGCATTTACAGCTATGGTACAGATCTATTTATGAACACCCCCCCCCCCATTCTTCTTTGCAAGGCAGCTAAACACTTAGTCAGACAGATCAGCATCCCCAGAGCATTATGGTGTCTCAACCATGTTTCAGCCTTGGCATTGTTTATTTATACAGGTTTGCAGCATTATTTGCATTTCCATGTAGGCCACTAAGTTAAATTAATCATAATAAGTCTTTTTTTTTTTTGGATTCCCTAATGTTCTTTAACAAATCTCAGCATCTACAGAACAGCTGCATTTATATAGAGATTATCAGATGACTTCTAAAGGGAGTTGGTTGCTCTGGATTTTATTTAGGTGTATCTGAGTATGTAACCCCAAAACAAATACACACAAAACACACTAAAGAATAAGAAAAGTATGTATATTACCTTTACTTATTATTTATGCACTACTTTGCGTTCGTCTGTCACATTAAATCTCCATAAATACTTATGATTTTAAAGCTACAAAACGTGGACAATTTTGAAGGAAACCTAATAATTCCGTAATTTAATGTTTATCCCTTTGGGGCAGAGCTGCACCATGGTATGAAGGTTGTTTATTTATGTCAGATAGATGCATGTAAATCATATTGTCCCTCTTGTTTGCATTCTTGAAATGCACAGAAACTCTGACTTAACAGGAAATTCCATTTTCTTTTTCTACCTGGACCTTATTTTTAGCTAATTTTGTTTTCTTACTCACCCTGAGGATTTTGGAGCCAGTCTAAGCCGTTCAGAAGTATTTATATCCCTTTCCTCCATCATCAAACATCTGCAGAACGGGCTTGTAATAAGTTTTAATCTGCCCCAAACAGCTTAATTTTACCATGTTCATTATTCACTTGGACTTACAAATGCCCCGGAAGTGCTTCTGCATTTTTTTCCGGGCGGATTTGTACGTAATACACCATTACACCGCAGCAGGACTGCCAGTCTGTGTTTTACCGCGGCAGATTCCCAGGCTTGACAGTCCGGTGGCGACGTAATTGTATATTACGTCCAAATTGGCCCAGAAAAATATACTGAAGCACTTTGGGGCATTTGTAAGTCCAAGTGGATAATAAACATGGTAAAAATTAAGGGGTTTGGGGCAGATTAAACCTTACTACAAGCAGAATGGGGACTGCCCCTACCACTATTGCTCTATGGATGTCTGCTGATGGAGGAAGTGGATATAAATACTTCTGAATGGCTCAGGCTGGGTCCGAAATTTTCAGGGTAAGAAAACATAAAATTTGCTTAAAATAAGGTCCAGATTGAAAAACAAAAAAACAGAATTCTCCTTTAAGGGCCTGTTAGATTGATAAAAATGTATATACATATATCATCAAATTTAGCTTTCTAGCTGGTGTGTGGTAAAAAAAATAATAAAAAAAATCTGTGGGGTATAGCAGCTTAAAACCTAAAAAAAATTGTAGGACTTTTGAAACATTTGTGGTGTTAGCCTCTTAAGCTACCTTCTTGTTTTTGACATAGTACCTTAACAGAAACTTTATACCGTAAACCAGATATATTTACTTTATACAGTAAATATATCTGGTATTTGTAGATATGCAAACGAAAATCTTGATAGCTTCAGCATTTTTGTTTTGTGATGCAGCACTGCAACTGGAAGTCATAAAATCAGTATTTTCACACCATTTTTGAAGATAATTCTCATAACAATTTTGGTAAGTTATTTTTAGCATTGTTGTCTCTATGGATTTTGCTTAGGTATTCAGGATTAGGGACAAGAACACAGATATTTGCAGCAGTCCCTGAAATTCCACCAGTGTTTGCAGGATGACTAGGCTGTGGCTATGGCTCTGCTGTTGAAGTATGCCCCGCACCCCCCAAATAAAAAAATAAAAATTGAAAACTTAGTGATCACATCTTATAATAGTGACACTGTGTATAAATCACACAATACTGGCAATACACCGGTGGACAAGAATACACTTTTAGAACCCAGTAGCTTCCAAATAATCCTTAAGACAATGGAATTACTGGTATACTAGTACTGGAATGTCAGAATTGACCATACGCCCTATAAATTTGCTCCCAAGGCGTTTTTACTCTACCTTATTTTCAAGGGGCCACTAAACTGGTGCTTAAAAAAGTTTCCAATGATTTTGTTAACCTCAAATCTAAGCCCTGAGCAAATAATCATATTTACTAAATTGTCAAACTGTTCCTTTAAAGCTGTTCAGTTGTTATGTACTTAAAAACTCAATATGTATATAAATCCAGTTCAAATGTTTTGAGGATTTCAGGTTGCTTTAGTCTTAAGCTACCTTTAATGACTGAGATGCACCACAAACCAACGCAGTTGTAAGTGTGTATGTTTTTTGAAATAAAGTTGGGACACACAGCTTTATATGGCCAACTGTACAGTTCTAGTTTGATGAATCAAACTGCAATCACAATGGAAGCTGCTGTCCTTTGCTAACTCTGAAACATGTCAAAGAATGTGCCACAACTGTTATTTTTCTGAGTTTGTGACTTGAAATACTGGATTTTGTGTTTGTAAAGAAAAAATGTGCATTACTTGAAGTTCTGTGTGTATACTTGAATTCACACTTGTTTTTTTGTATGAGAATATTGTTGCCATGTCTTTGTTTGTGCTATCAACAGGGCAGATGTTTGTTTTTAGTATTGCATGTTAGTAAGAATGTACTTCTATGCTGAGCACTTTACAAATAAAGGCACTGGAGCCAAGCTGTGTAGTGATTTCAATTGTTTCTTTAATCACCGTTTTAGAGGAAGAAACAAACACTTTAGCAAGAATTTTGGCACTAATTTGTACAGCATTCCTTTTTTTGTACACGTTTAGGTAACATCCATGCCAATGCAAAAACCATAGTATATTTTTTTTAAACTTATTTTCCAAGTAAACATTTAATTGAAATAAAAAAAAAACAAGATCAAAATGCAGATATAAGAATTTCTGTTGAAACAACTATTCAAGAAAAAGAAATCTTTGCAGCTTTACAGTACGAACAAAGCCCTTGTGGGATGTTACAAGCTAGGCTTTGGTGAGTTTTTAATAGGATTATTTAGTCCTCTTTTAAAACCTAAAACACATTGCTTTCATTCCAACGTTTTTGCAACCACTTTTTGTCTTTCATAGTTTTCATAACTTCCAGTAAAATCGGCAATTTAAAGTGGTTCTGTTCCTTCTCCAAATGTTTTTCATGTTCATGTAAACAGAATTGTTACTGCCTTTTTTTCACATATATTGGATAACAGTATCTACTTTTCTGTATTGATAATAGGTCTGTCAAAATTAATTCATTAACGCATGGTTGATTGAAATTCACACATACACAAAATATTGCTCTGTTTATCTTAAAATTCAGCCCTCACTGCATCCGTTCTCCTTCATATATTATTTTTTTTTTATTTCTGAGACCACACATACATTCATCTCCCTCCTTTGATGTATACCATCAAAACTTGTATTAGCAGCTGTGTGGAAATAATAAAAAACAAAACAAATATAACAGCTTTATACAAATTTAATGGCATCCTTTATTTCATTAAAAAAAAGAGTAGCGGCATCCGAACTTGTTCAAAATGCCTTAATAGGAAATGTATATCGACTAACACAAAGTAGCACATAAATGTAAAATGTAATGGACAAAATATTTATTTTACAAAATAAAAATCTGAAGTCTTCCATGTGCTTGTATCCAGTCATCTATGACGGCACTAAATAAAATCCAGTGCAACCTATTGCCTTCAAAAGCCACCTACTTAGTAAATCAGGAAAAAGATTTAATCTCAGATTAATTGAAGCCGTACTGTGACACAATGACCTTAAAAATATAGCCAGTGTAAATGCTTTTGCAAGGCAATGTTTTGCGCCCATGAGAATGTAGACATCTCAGTTTATGAAGAAAACAAAAACTGCGTCATAATCTCACTCAAAGAGGAAAAAAATTAATCGAATAAAACACTAAATTAGGGAAAAAATTTAACTAATCTTCAAAAGGACAAAAACACCAGCAACAAAATCAGATAAAATTCTGATTTTATTATATTTCAATCATTTACATAAGTAGACTCCTTTCTTGTGCAGCTAGATGCCATTTCTGTGTAACTTATTTAAATATACTTTTTGTGAAAATATTCATTATAATACTAGATACATAAATCAACTTCCTGCCTTTTTACTGCCGGCTAAAAAGTGGCAACTGTACAATAATTTACATCCTTATTATACATAATTTACAGAAGTTCAGCAACTGGTAGAGTAAACTTTCCTAAGAGAAAAAAAAGATGGAAAACAAATACATTTCAATACCTGTTCCCTGGATAAAATATTAAAGTATAACTTATTGTTTGCATAATTATTACACCAAATATTACATATTACAGCTTACCTTGTTAATAAAAGATGCATACATCTGTAAATATCACATTATAATCATCCTTTAGGTTTTCAAAGACAAAAACTGAAACATTATTCATGGAAACTCAGCCGAAAATATATTGTTAGAAAAAGAAATTTTCATGTTTCTTAAAGTGCACTCTCATATCGTTTCAGATCATCAAAAAGTGAATTAGAAGCACTTAAACTAAATGCTAATTAAACATAAAAACATTATTAACCATCAATTTTCCTCTCTTATTTAAATTTTTCGCCACTTTACAGTGGACACAAATCAAAGCTTAATTAAAGAAACACCATAAATAACAGAGAGCGGGAGAATGGGAGGCTGCATTTAATTGCGCACTGAATACAAATATATTTAAAAGAAGAACAGCCTGAGAACTAATTACAGTCTTTGACTTTCACATTCAGAGGAATAAGGTCGTCTCTGCTACATTACTGCTGGCTATTCTACTTTATTGGTTTTTTATGTTTTCAGAGGAAGCCATTATTGCTGTCATTATTCATTCTTACTCAGCAAATAAATAAATAAATAATTTCTCCAAGCTGTTGATTGCAAGTCACACATTTATGATACCGTGCCCATTACCCATGATAGTAATATTAGTTTGAGAGATGGGGATAAGAAGTTACCTTTCAGGTATAACAGACAAATGTAAGTCAATTTTGCTGATGATATTAAAAGTGGACCTCAAGGTTTGATTTTCGGCCCAGTTTAATTTTTCATGTTTGTTAATACAATTGAGAAGAATATATCTACAGCTAAAGTGCATGTTTAAGCAGATGACAGTGGGATCTACTCTAAGACAAACAGATAGAAAGCTTCAAACTGTCTTTCAGCAACTACAGGTATCACTATGGCTTGAAGTAATTTTTTTACATAACGAAAACTCAATGTTTGCCAGAGCAGGGTCTGATGGAGTGTCTGACATCTGTCTATCACTCCTCACACACACCACGACCTGCCCCTCGCTCTGCTACGCAACTATGTACACAACCGCCTGAGCTCTATCAGAACAGCTAGCGGCACGAAGCTAGGAGTAAGCTATGGCCAAGCAACACGACAACATCTTTTCTAGCTGTGTGGAGGTGAGTTTATGTTTTGCTCTTACCGGTTCGCACTCCGTTGCTTACGCTTGCCGCTTCAAGTCGCGTCAGCTGAGATTCTCAACTAGGAGGGAGGAGCAGGAAGGCCTTGGACGCGGGGCATGAGTGCACCCGAGAGGGAGTGGGAGTGATATGAAGCTTGTTTGAGTTCAAATTTTCAAGTAGTCTGCTCTTCTCTCAGAGTTACCCACTGCAGCTTTAAAAATTACTCAAAAAAAGTAATAATTGAGAGAGAGTATATAATCTAGCAGTTGACTGGAGGACTTTCCTTTCATTCAAGCTGCATATTGAGCATTTTGTACAAAAGCTGAGGACGTTAAACATGGTTTTTATTATCAGATATTTTAACTATTGTCTGTCTTAATTCATCCATCCATCCAGCAGCTTCTCACCCTATCTCTAAGGGAGAACCCAGCCACCCTGCAGAGGAAACTCATTTCAGCCGCCTGTATCCGCGATCTCGGTCATTCGGTCACCACCCAAAGTTCGTGACCATAGATGAGGGTAGGAACGTAGATCGACCGGTATATGCAGAAGAAGGCACCCTACCCTTTTCCGGCTCAAGACCAACGTCTTGGATTTCGAGGTGCTGATCCACATCCCAGCCGCTTCACACTCGGCTGCGAACTACTTCGTCTTAACTTTGCTGTTCAGATTTTGTGCATGACTGCTATTTACATTTTATATCACATTTATTGTTCAGAGTCTTGAGGTAAGTAATAAACTCTTAGCTTGAAACTTGCAACAGTGATCCTTCTTTTTCACGTCTCCCTAAAAAAAGATACTAAAAATACTGTCCTTAATTAGATATTTAATTTAAATCCATCTGAAGTGTCTCGTTTGTTTGTTAAGGGTAGATTTGAGGCCATTCTGGTTTAGTGCTCAGTAAATTATATTTTGTTAAACTTCAATCTATCTCCTTGTTAATCCCCAGGAAATTAGCATACATATTTGGCCTTGTTCTTAGAGGTAGAGTTTGCGTATCATCAGATTAGATAAGAGCACAATTAATCCTCTCAATTTCTTTATTTGTTCATGGAACTGTTCCAAAACTTTGATCTAAATCCCAGCTATCTCTGTTAGACATCAGAAAAGCTTTAAGCCACTCAGCAAAATCTAAGAGTCCTTATGCTACACCGTACACTTGTTATTAAATATAAAATTAAGCAGCTGATGTGTTAAACAATAAATAATTCTGAAAGGTGGAACACAAATCTACACTCCTGAAGATTATCTCGGTGTTCCTCTAATGTAATTAGGTATTAAACATGCTGTGCAACTTTCTCACATTAATAAACCAGTTTCCATAGAGAAATGTAATTCTTGAAAGGAAATGGTTTAAAATGTGCATGATTGTAAATGTCGCTAGTTGTAAGTCTTAATCATGTTCAGGCTAACGTGCCAGTTAAAACCCCTCTGAGTCTCCTTTGTGTTAGTCGATGTATTGCGATAACCATCTAAAACCTTCCCCGTAGCCTTGTTTCTTCAAAACGCTGCACATGAATATCTCCAGCGGGCGAACGTTCTGCTCTTTCACAGAAATGTTTCCCTGTTGATAAGAATGGGGATAAATGAAGGTGATGCCTTTCAGTCTGTAAATGAAACACTTTCTATATGCCTACCTTTCCTGTGACCTGACCATCAAGGCAAAAAGCTCCTCTAAGTGCTCCTTCACTGACGGCCTCTGGACGGTCGATTTTATTACCCAACACCAACACCGGTGCACCTGCTATGGTTTCATCTGAAAGGAGAGCCTAGAGGATCACAGACCCAGCAGTGTGGTTATTCTAATAATTCAAATCGACAGAAACATCCTGCAGCAGCTATGTTTGAACTTACATCAAGTTCAGTCTTTGATTCTGCAAGTCTTTCATGATCAGCAGCATCCACAAGAAAAACAATACCATTCACAGCTGGCAGGTAATTCTTCCAAACTCTGCGAGCTACAAATGAAAAAGAAACTCTTTTTGTTTTAATTGGCCTTCCATCCAGAACAAAAAATTTTTCACAAAGAAGTTTTGTCTTTTTACACCTCTGAATAATAATCATTAGTCTATAACATGGAGCTCTGGGAGATAATTCTTTAAATCTGAATAACTACAGAACGGTAAAACAGACTTCACCCAAGCAAGTGGTTTTGAGCTTTAACTGGGCCACTCTAGCAGGGATATTTTTTTTATGTTTGGGGGTGTTGTCCTGTTGGGGGATGAAAATCCTGCACAGTCTTGCATTCTGCACCCTCTAAAATATTCTCTATAAAGATCGCTCTTTCCATCAGCTCTAACCTGCTTTCTGTTTTCCTGCTGAAGAAAAACAGCCCTGCAACATGATGCAGACAGCTCCATGTGTCACTGTGGGGATGGGGTTCAGCCATGTGCAGATTGCACCCTATTGTTAACCTGGCTAATTATGCTTAAGATGGTGTGATAGGTGTTGGGGAATAAAATTAATATTTAATAGAAAAATACAAAAACTGTCTGTTGTTAATTACAAAATTTCAATTAAGGATTGCTTAGAACTTGAGGTAAATACATAACACCACTATACTGCAGTTGAAGCGTTTGGAATAAATATTAGCACACTATTAAAGGAGTTCAGGCTAATGCTAGAGATGATAGCATGGCATGCAGAGACACCTACTGGCAATAATAAGAACTGCAGACACTGTCAAACCTAATACAATACAATAGATAATCAGGACGACTTGTATTTCCTTCAACAATGTAACTATTGCACTTTAACACTGGTTTAATAAAGGAAGATTAACTTCTGTAAAACCCTTTGGGTGATAAATATACAACTGGGGGATAAAAATATGAATATAGGTCCATAATGTACTGGCTGCAGGAAAAACAAAAGAAGTAGAAGATTTGGCTGGGAGCTTACCTTGTACATGTCCTCCCAAATCAAATGTGGTAAATGTCATGCCACCAATAGTCAGCTCCTCTGAGGCTACGAGGGATGGACACAATTAAACAGATAACTAATTAAACAGGAAACAAAAGACCAGGAATCATTTTTTAACAACACAGTGCTGTCATGCTACACCTTTGTGCATAAGACTTAAGTTATCACTCTTGTCATTAAATTTAGTAGGGACGCACTGATACGTCTAATGTACATGTATCGGTATCGGTTAAACTTCACCGATACTGATATTGGTATAGGCCCCGATACCGTCTAATGTACATGTATTGGTATATACCATGAACCGATACTCAAAATGTGGAAAATCTGCAATAAATGCACAAAAATATTATTTTGTTGCTTGAAATTTTATTTTTGTGGTAATTTTATATTTGACATCTGTTATTTTGTCTTAGTTATGTTTAGTTACTAAAGTCTGATGCCTTTAGTGTCTTCAAGAACAGTGTAAGGTGGAAGTTATACAGTTTATTAATTCAACAATAGTATCAGATCACTATCGGGTATCGAAAGATACACAAATTGCAGGTATCGGTATCAGGAAAGAAAAAGTTGGATTGGTGCACTCCTAATATTTAGTCTAAAAGGAATTCAACTTTTTGAGACATTTTTAAGTGGTTGTCAGCAAAATGTAATTCAGACTTTCTGAAGAGCTCGTTCTGTAGATGCTGTTCAGAAACTGGCTGTTTTTTTGCTCCAATTGTTTTGCAGCTTTGAAATGAGAATTAAAGCTACTTAAATCTAATCTACTAAATACTCTGATAGAAAAGCGTAAGGAACTTATTATTTTCAGTAACTTTGATACTGAAAGTTTTTTTCATAGTTTAGTTTCATAAAAGCAATATTTTAGCACCAAAAAAGGCCATTTTTATTACTTAACTTTAGGTTACAGTCATTAACCAATTACAACAAACATAGACCCAAACACAAACGTCTGTGTGTCATTAGAAGGGGAAACTCCGCTCCAGTCTTCATCTATCTTCCAATCAACTCTGGCAAGCTTTCCACCTCCTGATAAATAAATGTGATTCCCCACTGTGGAGATGGTGGGTTAAAGGTGATTTACAGTTTTTAAAAGTAAATAAGTGAAACGGAGTCAAAGTACAAAGAAAACCTTGAAGGAAACTTTCAGAAAGCCTGAAAAAGTAACGATCAATTTTACTTTAAAAATACAACAAGCATTGTAAAACATTTGTACAGCAGTATGTTATTAAATTTCTAATTATGTCATCAGTATATAGAGACAATGAGGAAAAAAGTCCCGTAACTATTGTTCTAAGTCAACACTTATAAACTAAATAAATTACATCTACTTTGAGAAAACTATTCCTAAAGATCCTGAGATAACGCTGAATAAAATAGTGCCCTTTTTTCTTCAACATGACCACATTATATATCTAAATGAGGAACATTTCTGAATACACTGTGTTTACCAATTTTACAACCTTTAATGCAACACAGATACAAAAGTCCAAACTAGCAAAGGACGGAGAAAAAGAAGCATCAGGTCAGCTCTAGATGGGACATTGCCCTTTGAACCATGTCCTTACTTGGATGCAGAGTAGGAACATGCTGGCCAAGTCTGTCATCTTTCAACATGTGCAGGAGTGTTGTTTTACCAGCATTGTCTAGACCCAAGAATACCAGCTTCCCTGTCTTTCTGTACAAACCTATAAGGAGTCACAAAAGAAAGATCTGTTATTTATGCTTCTTTAACTGAACATAGTTTAGTGTAATGTTTGTCATGCCCACAAATCAATGATTGCTAAAATCTGTAAGGATATTTGGGCTTAAACTCATAAATGTTAAAATCTGAACTACGGTACAAGCTTTGAAAGAATACAACTTGTTCTGTCAAAACCACAAACTTTATCAGGATTTGATGTGGTAGACATAAATGAAGTAGAAAGAAATTTGTGGTTTTAAATTTTTAAAAACTTAATAAGTGTGGTGTGGGTTTGGATTCAGCTCTGATTACTCTAATATCCCTGAATAACATCCATTGTTTACAGTTGCCATCATAAAGATCCCCCAATGATTTAACAGACTCTTTAGTAAGTGGTTTATTTCTTAGTATAAATTGAGCTATTCTGTGAAGGCCTCAGAAGTTTACTACAGAACATCAAAGAAAAGAGAACACCACAGAGAGGTCAGGGTGAGGTTGTAAAGAAGTTTAGTTATAAAAAAGAGCCATATTTCCTCATCCATCTGAATATGAAAGAGTACAACACTGGAAATGAAGTTATGCCTTACAGCAACCTGAATGTTTGAGGTTGACCCAACATGTTTACATTTAGTTCACTCAACAAAATACTTTATTGCTAAATCAACCAAATTAAGTTGAGTGGATTTTTTTTGTATGTGTGTACTATACGAGCCTAAATGGAATAGTTGGTATCAAATCACATTTATATGTAATACTGATAAAAAAAACTAAAAAAAAGTTCATTATATGAGATTATTTTTGGCTCTGTTTGTCTAATTTGCTGTGGATAAAAAGGAGAGGTACTCACCTAAGAACTGTAAAACACTGCTAATCCCTCTGTAAATCCAGTCAAACAAAAAAGACATCCTGATGGTATCTATCTGAAACACAAATGAGAACACCTTATTTATACCGCAAGTCATAGATTTTTGGCAAAAAACTGCGTGAAGTTCATCAAATAATAATAATTGGGGCCTGCAGATGCATAGAGTAACATAGCCAGTAGGTTCATCTCCAAGTACATCTGTGACATAATTGTCCACCCTCACGTTTGGCTGGAGGCTAACAGCGGCTGACCTGTAATTTATTGGAATACCTAACGAAATTGATGAATTATCCAGAATAAGTCTCTGCGTGTTGTGTGCTTGTTAAGGGATACTTAACGGGACTTTCTGCAGGTTAGCGTTAATATGTTAGCCCCCACAGAGCCCTTTATGAACGTGACGACACGTTGACGAACAAGATACAAAGAGCACATTCAAAAAAAAATTAAAAATCATCATTAGCATAATTAAGAATTCTACAGTGTGGAAATAAAATTAAAGTACCTCCCTGGAGCACACGGCCTTATCCCAGTTCTCGGTAGAGTCAGCGGTCTCCTTGGAAACAGTCAACGAGAGAGCCTGCTTTTCTTTTTCGTTCTTTTGAAACAGCAACCGGGTTTCCCATTGGATTTATCACATCGCCCCCTATTGTTCAATGGACAAAAAGGGAGCTGAAGAGCTCCTTTCTAGAACAACTTTACATATGGATACTGAATGGAAAAAGCGCTCATACGATGTTTAAAGATCTGAGATATTGTATTATAACCTAATCCTTTGAATTTCTCTACAACCTTCTCCTGTCTTCGACCTATCTGTTTTGTTCCTCAGTCTTCAGTTTGCTGTTTCTGTTCTTAACAGATCTCTGAGGCCTTACCAGAACAGATGTTTATACTTTTCAAATATTTATACTGAGATTCCAGACTCTGCTTACTAATTAAATGACTTTCGACACTGATGACAGTGAATATTTATTCAGGGGTATCTGAGTAAAAGAATCGTATTACATAAAATCACCAGACTTGGATCAGTCTCAATCCTGCAAGTCTCCTACTTGCTGCAGAATATCTTTTAGTTACTCTCATCCTAAACTCAGATAACATCAGAATTAAACGTTTAAGTCAAACTGACACCTGCATTGCAAACTAATTCCAGAGGGTCCTCTTTTTTACAGCATACTCTTTCACCTTCAGACGTAATGAAAATGGAACTAAACGGACAAAAAAAAATGTATTCATATGCAACAGTGCAATTTCTGACCTGGTAAGGTACATTTTGTATTAAAGCCTTTGCAAGAATAGATGTGTATCTTTTCTCATATCCCAGTATAGCTTGCATTATAAGATTATGTCTTTAAATACATGTTTAATTCTTCAGAACATACCTAAATTATAATAACTCAATATAAAATGAGAAAGGTGGAAAGTAAGAAATACACTACATATTGTGCAGACAGGTACTGATATTTATTTTCAATCAAACTTTATTTATTTATAAATTATTAGTGAACATGTCTTGTTCTTTACAAGGACTGTTTTTCAAAATGCGATCAAATAAATACGAGGGTATTTTCACATGAGTAGAATTTTACTGATTTAAGAAGTACATCCATGAGGGAGGGAAGACGTTAACACTTGGCTTAGACTGGATCTTCAGAGCTTGATAATGGATTTATGTAGGAAGAAGCATTCCGTTCACGTTACTGATGTGGCGTCATATCCTTACTTTTCATAGTAGAACCATTTGTCAACTGAAAAAGCAACATAATCACATTAGTGCAGTTAATTGAATTTTTACTTAGAGTCAACATAGTTTTTTGCATCAGAAAATGGATTTAGAAAAAGTAGAAAAGATCCACCTGAATTTGGAATTGGTTCTTCAGTTCCAAAAGCACAGGCCTGTGAAAATTATAGAGAAATGTTCATTTTGGAATTTTTAACATATAACATTTAATATTTTTAGGTCAGCTTCTTGAAAAATAATACATAGGCCTACAAAACTCGTCAACCATAAACCCGATTGATTTCAATCATACTTAGTTCCAACCAGCTTCTTTATCCACAGTGAAAAAAGCCTTTCCACAGCAGGATGCTGCCACTACCATGCTTCACTACTGGCATGATGTGTTTGTGGTGCTGTGCGGCATGAGTTTTCCACATAACATTTTCTATGTAGACCATAATGTTTAGTTTTGTTCTTATTTTATCTGACCAATGCATCCTCCTCAGCATGCTGGCTGTGATGATTGGTAGGTCTTTTTTAGGTTGTGGTGGAAAAAAATAAGTTTTATGATTTATCTCTACTTTGTAATCAACTGTGACACATGTTTACTTAATGTTGTAGTCTTAGGTTGTTTGATCAATCCAAATTGTAATAAAACCTCCAAACGTTAATAGGAATCTCTCTCATTCTTTTACTAAGAGTTTCTTCATTCACATTTCTTGGCGCCCAACGTGGGGCGCCAAGCTGTTGTGGCATTGAAACACTGACCAAAGGATGAGAGAGAATTCTGTTAAAGTTTGGAGGTTTTATTACATTTCGGATTGATCAAACAGTAGGACAGCATCACATCACAAAAAATGCTGAATACTGACCTGTCTCAATTTTATAACAACAAGCCTATATCGTTTCTAGTAACCTTAGCTTAGATATTTAAAAGTCAGATGAACTTACAGCCTTAACCTTAGCTTCGGCATCTGCAGCAGAGCAGCAAAAGGGACTGTCAGAGACACAGGTGTTCATGCTGTGTAAATACAGAGGAAAGACTTTTTCACATATTTGATTTATTAACTGAACATTTTACACAAATTTCTCTGTTCGTTAGCCTTAATAGAGCTTTATGAAGGCTGATATGTTTACTTTAGTTAATAATTTTTGAAAGGAATAATAATAATGATCAATAAAAACAACAAAAATACTGTTAATAGTGTCTCAAAATTTGCACACGTTCCCAAAAAGGCTGAATTTATTAATGCATAGTCTTTCAACATTTAATCTTCAAAGCTCCTTATAGTATAATAATAACATTTAAAAAATAAGGACCTATGCAAATCTAAAATAAATAGTTACATATCCGACAAAACCTCAGCCTCCTTTTTCTTTTCAAACCTTCACTTCTTCCAGAAAAATATCACACAATTTTGTCTTTACTATAGTAAATTTTTTTTTGAACATTTATTCAAACCTTTTTAATGTTTTATTCTCTTTAATTTTGTTGTTTAAATCTTCCCATTTATCACTACTTCGACTGAGACAGTACACCTTAAATATTATTTTCAGGAAAATGTTTGAAAATAAATCGTCCCCCTGAGGTCATAAATTGTCTGTGTTATAATCAATATATTACCTGAATATTCACATATAATGAATTATGTTTAACATTATACATAATTTCAGAAGTTTGAAAACTGAAAAAGTCCTGGAATTTTAAGTAATTTAATTCAACAAAATGTGATTTTTGCTGACTCTCTATAGGTAGCTTTTGTCAAAATCCTGTCGGCTCTTTTTTGAAGAATGAAGACTAATTTGGTAATGGTTTTGTGTTTCCCTAAAACAATTTCCACATGGTAAATTATATATGGAAGTATGAAATAACTCTTCAGAATTTACACTAAGAGGATGAGCGGTTAAGAAAATGGATGGATGGAATTTACACTAAGACACAAAGATATCACATACTTTATTTTATAAATGAATCTGACTGAGCTTTTAAATTGACAACATGTTTATGTCACTCCCATCATATTTTTGTTGTCTATGTTTTTGGCAAGGGATTTGCCCTATATAACAACATATTTGATCAGATTTTAGGTAGATGAGGTATTTAAAGTATATTTTTAAAATTATGTTTCAACCAGGACATAGCCAATGCTGTTTTACAATTTCTTTTTAGTGTTATTGTTAATAGTTTAAGGACAGCTATGTCAAATGTTGTTTTGGAGATCTAGAATAACCCTACAGCATGTTAGTTTAATATCCATGGTTTAATCATGTCATATAGAGCTGTTTTTACCCTTTTCAATACACGTCAATTAGATACTGAGATAGGTCTCGAATGCTATTACATTATTTACTGTATGCTTTGAGGAACGGTAAAATAATAATATAAACACTTACCAGTTTAAATCACCAGCAATGCTTTTCTTAGATATGAGTGCTTTCCAAAACTCATGTGTACTCTTCACTGTTTGTATGGCAAAGTCCTAAAAAAAACTCACTTTTATACACCTCTTCAATACACCCCTCATTAGATAGAGAGAGAGATGCACACAAAACAGCCGGAAATGTAGAATGCCAAAAATACGAACTAACAAATATTATCTATTGAATATTTTCCAAAGAGTAAGACAATAAAGTTAAAGTCCATACCCTGTCTTTGAAGTCGCCATTGAAGGCAAACTGGTTTTCAGGTTTGCCATCAGGAACTTTGTATCGTCTGAACCAATCCACAGTTGCTTCCAGATATCCTGGCTTAAGACGCTTCACATCCTTAATATCTACAACCCATCATCAAAACAAAAAAGCAAAAATGTGTTATATTTAGTATTATAGAGTAATCAGCAGTAGTTTTCTCTTACTGTTATACTCGTCTGCTTCTGGGTCCTCAGCATTGATCACAATGACCTTCCAGTCGGTTTCACCCTCGTCGATCAAGGCCAGGGTTCCCAACACCTTCACTTTGATTATTTCTCCCCGAGAACACACCTGAAAGTATCACTCACAATTCTAAGAATGGCTGCTAACTGTGGGATCTATAGGAGCATCTTCTGCAACTTTCACTACCTTGTTTCCTATGTCACAGATATCAATCGGATCGTTGTCTCCGCAGCATCCTGTGTCACTGTCCTTGTGGCTAGGATCCTCCCACGTCTGATGAAAAGAACCAAATTTCACTTAAATATATTTCCACTGTTTCAAATGCATGTCGATAAAGACTGACTTACCTGTGGAATAGCCCCGTAATTCCAGATATATCCTTTGTGGGGAAATACATTGGCTACGTAACGAAGGTTCCCCTTCTTCACATCCTGCTTTAGTGGATTAAGGGGATCCTTTGTGGCTATCTGGAAAAATATAAGCAAAAAGCCCAAAACAAGGAGTAAATGACTCTCCATTAAATAATTTAAAAAAAGAAAATGGCTACCCCAGTGAAGATAAAGATTGGAATTTACTTTTGTTTTTAGTTCTACAAAAGATATGCCTGGTGTTTTGCTGTGTCTCTTTACTGTACAGAGTCATGAATGGAGCTTGTTTTGTCATTTACTTTTTGCTCGCTCTATTTTTTCTTTCCCTTATAACTTATTCCTGGTCCAATGCTTCTGTTTAGCAGTCTCTCTTTCCTGAATTTATACAGCTATCACTGCAATTGATCCTATCTTAGGGTTTGTTTTCACATAGAAGCTATGCTCAGTGATTGTTTAGCTGTGTGTCTTGTTGCTGTTAATAACTTGTAAACTCTTAAAGTTGATCTTTCTTAGAGAAGGCTGTTTTGGCTTATAGAGCATTAATATTTAGCTCAATCTCTTTCCTAGATGAAGCCATTGGCAAAGTAAGGCTGCTATTAACTTTGCAAACTCTTTATGTCGCTTTTCCCATTAGAAGTTATAGGATATTAGTTCCCCTGGCTCAGGCCTTCTGTGTTAAGAATGCCTCTTTACTGAGGGAACCACAGACAGTGACTGTTGCTGCCATTAATTCTTATAAAAGCACTTGGCCAGTGCTCTTATGCTTTCTGTGTTTCCTTAATGTACTCTCAACCACTAGCAATCAGCATCAGAGGGTTCCTCACACTGAGGCATAGAGGTTTCTTTTACTCTGAAAGGGGCTCATTTCCATTGCTGCCACATACTTAATCAGGAAGAGGAGTTCCCGCTAAGTCAATGACTTGGCTGGGCTTCCTTAGATCGAAAACTTTTTACCAATTGGTATGATCAATTGAATTGAACTGTTCTGTATTACAATTTGGATTGAACTAATATAGATGAAATTGGATCTAGATCTGACTCTATAGTTAGATGCTCTTGGAATTAATTTGATAATTCTTTTACTGAATTGAACAGAATGTTTTTTAAAGTGTCTTGGAATAACATCCATCCATCCATTCATCTAGAATAGAATAATCCTTTATTGTCTCACAAACGGGGAATTTAGTCATAACAGCAAACAGCATCAGGAAATACAAACATTAATTAAGACTCAGAAGTGGGAAGGTATAAAAAAATCCAATTCAAGAGTCAAGAATAAAGTGTACATTATGGATAGTTGTAAAAACTAAAGTACTGTGCCATTATCAAAACTAAAGATAAAGTGGCATACCCAGGTTGGAATGTGCAACAGACCAGGATACTTATAAAGATATTTAAATATGAAAAATATTTAGAAATATATACAGAATGTGCATGTGTAATTGTTAATAAAAAAGTAAACATACATACCTCCATCTTTGCATTTGTCCATCTTGGAACCTCAACAACGGCATGGAAAATATTCTGCAATGAGACAATCTCCTAAACTCCCTCTCTTTAACTTGGACAATTTTAGTATTAATTAGTGCATAACACTAATTATAAATGTATATTGAGGAAAACTGTGTATCTAAATTATTCAAATTATTGCAGCTATACATATGTCATCCTCCTCATAAAAAAAACTGTTTCGGGTTTGAAGACATGCATCGCGTAATTGTTTCTCTTGACATTTTTATATTTGTGCCTCTTTTTTCCTAAAAAGCATGAATTAACATTAAGGTTTTAGATGATCTAGCAGTTACTATGTTCTTATTAAGCTAAAGTAGAAAGCAAATATAAAAGATAACAAATAGTAATTCAGTTTTTGAGCTGGAGTTTTAAAAGGAAAATATTTAGCAAAGTCATCGGCATAGGTGGTCTAACCAACAGTACTCACCTCTGCTTCGTTTGCATAGATGGGTATGTCATGAAAGGGAGAGACGTATTTGCCATCTGAGTTTTCTATAAAAGGAGTAATAAAAATTTAACTCTTATATCTGTGAGAAACAAAACACTAGGTCCAAAATGCTAAGTACATTACTTAACAATGCAGCTCCACATCAAAAAAAGTTATGCATGAAGCTGCAACTGCTTGAAATAGATTGAATCAAAAAGTTAAGCTTACTGAAAAAGACTCTGTAGTCCAGGGTGTTCGGCCTGCCCCTCTCTTCGATGGTAAAGCTCATGTTGGTTTAAATCTCTCCCTCTGTGCTCTGTCCACTTGTTCAGCAAGGTTAAGCTGCTTCAGACTCAGACAGAGGCAGGAGAGTGGACATGCGTATTGATTAGTAATACCCACAGCTACCTGTAAGAGGACTCCTGTACCAAAGGTTCAAAAGCAAAACATCAGAGCTACAAAAGCTCAGCTTTTTCTGTAGGCTATGTTCCTGTTTTTAAACCCCTCATTGTGCAGCCCCTGTCTAACTGTGAGAGTCTGACTTATGAATTATAAGGAGCTAATCCTCCACTAAGACTTCTGCAACATTGATGCAAATAGTCTACTTTTTTTGTCAGAAATGTGTTTGCCATCCATTTCCTTCTTTCAAGCTGTGACTCTTAACAACTATTTACAGAAACAGATGGAGCCGAATGCCATAAGCTGTAAACCGATTAACAAGACAGGAATAGGTGCTGTTACCACGGCGACTTTTTATCTTTTTAGTTTTGTTGAAACACCTTAATAGAAAATGAAACAAATCGTTCTTAAAATAATCTAACTACCTACTTATGGAAAAGGATACAAAGATTCACATATTTTCTCAAGTGAAAATCTAAAAAGAGAGCACTCCGTTTGTACTTAGCCTTATCGGGTCCTTCATTTGTAAAGCCATCTTTTGCTTCAAATACCACCTTTTGGGGTCTTAGAAAAGAAACTGAATATACTATACTCTAAAAGAATTCCCCTAAGTTATGGCTGAATGTTAAGAATCCTTCTACATGTTTTACAAGTTTCCTACATGGCTTGTGAAAAATGCGAAATGGAGATTCTTGTGGGGTTTTTTGCAACAACCTTCTTCTTGCTACTCTTACCTAAATATTAGATCTGTGGAATGTGTTTAAAAGCTTTCTTCCCAGCAAATTCTCCCAATCCCAGTTCACTGACAAAGGATTTTCTTTAGGGGTGTCAGATTGAAGTGCATTCAAAAAGGCTTGCGCCACTTTTTTTATTTTTAAATGTAAAACATTAGAAAGAAAATCAGAAATTTCCCTTCCACTTCATACTTACAAACTACTTTCTGTTGGTCTAATATTGATTTTTTAATTTTTTCATTGGAATGTGAAAAATGATGGCAAAACTACATGCACAAAAGAAAGACCTTATATCCAAATAGAAGGAATCAGTTATTAGGGAGCATAAAGGAGAGACATATGTTTCAAATTTTAAAAAGCTATTTTTATTTCAGAAAGAAAAAATTTATTGAAGAGTCAGTACTGAATGAAATAACTAGCAGCAGTCCAATTAGAAAGGTATACCAATTTCTCCATTCAGACATTCATAAATATATGAAAAACATAAATGACTTCAAGAAAGTTTGGTTTAATGATATACTATAAAAGTAATAAATAAGAAAAAAGAAAATGTTTTACACATCTAACAGTCCACCTGAATATTAAGAATGACAGATTGTTCTCCAAAAGTAGAGGTTACAGGGCTTAAAAGTCATCTTTTTAAATGCGTCTGTTTTTTGTGAAATATAAAACATAATCCTATCTTAAAGGATTTTTATACCATGATAAGGTCCTCAAATGCATTCAACTTTGGTAGTCAAAGGCACACAGCATACAGTCTGTAAGAATATTTGTGACATACTCTATCAATCGGTTGTTAACAAAACATCAAAGTTGTATGGAGATTGGAGAGCAGACTGAGTGCTGGAGCTCAAAGGATTGAACTTCACATTGAGCCACTTGAGAGCTGGCATGGCAGACAACTTCTCCAAAGGTAATTCTGTCAGGAAATGTTCATAAAAACACAGAATAGGTTTTAAATGAATAATATCGCAAAGGAACAGTTCATCTTTCCCAGGAGCATGCTCAAAAATGTTATTACCAGTGATGCAGTTTCCCTCAAGGTCGATCCTCTCCAGTGTGACTATTTCAGTGAGCTTCTTAGGGAAGATGGAGAGGTTATTATTAGACAGATTGATGCTAGTCATATGCTTCATTTCCCCCACCTCGTCTGGCAGTTTGGTGAAAACATTGCCCTGCAGGTCAAGTTCTGCAAGGCACATAAAGAGAGAGAGAGAGATCGTGTCTGCTTTCTGGTGCAAACAGAATATGAAAAACAACAGCCTCATATTCGCTTATGAAAGGTATAATTTAAAGAGTAGAGAAGTGTTTATTTGTCTCTACCTCGGAGCTGGGTAAAAGTTAAAAAGAATTTGCTTGAGAGGGCCTTGATTTTATTGTTGGCTAAAGTGATGATGTGGATGTTTTCTGAGACGGTCCTTAAAACCTTGAAGACACCATCTGGGAAGGAAATGAGCTCGCAGTTTGACAGGTCTGCAGTTTTAGGGAACACAGGCATACGATTATTGAAGATTAACACGTCAAAAACGCTCACTGTACATTTAATAGTACAATACAGTAAACAATTATCTTAAGCCTATGCCTCCATCTACTGGTAAAACTCAAAATAGCTTCGAGTACATGTCACTGTTTTTCACTGATATGTTTTCAAATAGGTTTGAAGAACAAAGAAAAGTTGTAATTCATAGGAATGCCTTACCCAGGTCATCTTTCCCTTCCTCTACTGTTGCATTAATCCTGCGGGCCACATTTGCAACTGCCTCTCCCATTTTCCCTCCTTAGCTGTTCCTACAAGAAACAAATTTAATACACAAGCAACATCCTTTATGAATTATTACTACTACTATTATTTTTATCGAACAAATTAAATCAGAAACAGAACATTCTACATAAAGAGGCATTGTGGCCTTTTTTAAGAACTTTAAGAACTCAACAACATATTTGAAACTTTCTGAAGCAAATGACTTGAAATTTGTGCTAATTAGGCTTGAGGAAAATATGACAAAACCATTTTTGCAGAGTTAAGACAGTGCCAATTCAACCATCGTAGACACTGTATGCAAACGGAGGAAAACTAAATTAAATTCCCCAAGTAAAAGATTTATCTTAGCAAGTGAGATGGCAAACAATTAACCCATTACCCAACAAAGGATAGAAGTGTAAGTGTATCTGCTGTGATTCGATAAAAATATTTGTGTGCTGTTTTGCACTAAGATGCGGGTTTTGTGCATTATCATTCTTATGATTTCATAGATTTGAGTTTAAACTGTACAATATCTGTTTAATGATTCTGGACTACTTGTCTTAAAAAAATTTAAAAAAATAAAAAATAAATACATAAATAAATACACAGCAAACACAGAGTTGTCATGGTGTTTAATTTGCACTTCAGGACATACAATCTCAACCAGAGAGAGCCTGTATAAATACACTAGGCACTTTGTTCTCTTCCTTGCAGTTCAGCAAAATTCTTAATTTCAATAACGTACCTGCCCCTTTCAAAAGATCTACATTCAATCTTTTGAGCTATTGAAGTAAATCGTTTCATACAACTTTTAATCAGAGCAAAAATAGGCAGCTACTCACCCAAACAACCACCCAGTAACAGAGACTGACAGCTGTCACTGCAGGCTAACATTAGCTCCAGTCAAGTGTATTTTTAGATCTGTCGTATAAGATTGTTCACCTGAGTTGATTATGAAAACAACCCCAATTACAGAGATCTTATAGTGTTAGTACCGTTATCAATAGTGTGCAAAAACAGCGAAACGGAGGTGGCTAAGTTGTGAGCTAAAGCTAAGAGCTAACGGCTAGTTAGCCAGGTTGTTCATGAGGGTCAGTGCCGCGCTTTATTTTTGCACAGCAACTACACAAATTCACGAGAGTAAACAATATTTAATCGGGATGTAGGCGATAATTATCACTTTCGCCACTGGATTTGAGTTTTTTCCGAATCACAGATTAAAATATCAAAATATATAGCTATTTAAAATTTACGTTGAATAGCTTTGTTAACAGTAATATTTAATGCAATCGTGTCTCTCGTTTTTTCTCTCTATCTCCTCACCTCTTTTCACTACTTTAGGACTCCCTCCTGTCATCCATAATCTTCTAATTATTCCAAAAATTGCGTGTAGCCTTATCTAAAAGATTGTTTTATTCTTTCATTATTCTTTAAGGCATTAAACTGAGCAGTTGAAATTAAAAATGATACTTTTATTACCGGACATTAAGTCTGGATCATTACTTTTTTCACATTTTGTCTGAAATCCACACATTAGATGTTGACTTACCTCTGAGTCCAGGTCGATTACTCTCCGTTAAACTTCTACCATGTTCACTGTTACAGCAAATTTCGTGTCGCTTCGTTTATTTTCAAAGGGTTTAAAAACAATGAGGGCCCTGGCTTTGAAAGAATAGATTTTTAGCTTGCCATTTGTTCAGTCAACTACCACTTGTTGCTGGAAAGGAATATCCACAGTTGCTGGATACTCCTTTCATACACATGAATACACAATGGTTTATTTTGCAGAGTGCTGGAATGTACTCATTTGAATTAGGGTGGCCATTTCCATAACACCAAAAAGGAGGACATTTTTTAAAACTGAACAAAGCTCGGATAAAAACTAAAAAATATCAAAATTATCACATAGTATAACTTTGTTGTACTCACCAAAGATGTGAAGGTCTACTTTTTGTATTTCTCAGAGACTCAGAGTCTGTGGATGGTTGAAGCTCACTAGCAAACTAGAGATGCCCACTGGGAAAAGTCAGCTCCTCTGATGCATCTAGAAAAATAGATATCAGAAAGTTTATTTATGAGTGATTTGGTAACAGAGGTGAAACTGGTACATTTTAATAGATTCATTCCACAAAGAGTGATCAAGACTTTGACTTGACTTTGGTTTCAGTTTGCTCATAATTTGATAAATACTTTTTATTCCAGTCTTAAATTAGCCATGTGTCTGCTGCGTTACAATTTGATCTAGCAACCTAGCACACAAACAAGGATACACTCTGGACTTAATTATTAGCAAAGGTTGAAATATCTCCATCATATTGCTCATTTATACTGGTTATCTGACCGTTTCTGCATTTTCTGTGAAAGTACCATCTTTGCTAAACTATCTAGCCATAGTGAGATCACTACAAAAAAAGTGTTAATTTGAAATTTACTCTCGCACTCTCCCCATTCCCCTCATTCTCCAACACAAACTCAGTAAGCAAACTGGTCGATATATTTCTCTCAATTATTTGAGATGAATTTTCCAGCTTTCTACAGAGAAGATTCTGACAATTAGAAGGTCAATTTGTACATCAGTATCAAACTCATTATCATTGTCATTCCCATTTAACACCAAATTTAGAGAAAATGTCTGAATTCAAATAATTAACCAAACTGTGATGAAATCATAACCCAATTAAGCTCCCACTCTTGATGCCTTAATACCTTATCGATAGTTTTCATAAGAAAAATTTTCTTGTCATTGGGTCAGATCTGATTCAAATAGTTAATTTATACTTTCTGTAAGATATCTTCCCATCAGCAGTTATTAAACCATTACTAAAGCAGAACAACCTGGACAACACATTAATGCAGATCTACAGGCCAGTCTCCAATCTCCCATTTATCGGCAAGATTATTGAAAAAGCCTTGTTGCCACATTCAAATAGCTTCCCAACAATTTCCATCCATTTTAATTCTTTTCAGTCTAGTTTCTGTGTGCATCACAGAATTGAGACTGCCCTTGTCAAAGTTTTCAATGACATCCACATAAATACAGCCTGTGTTAGAACCACAGTTGTGGTTCTGTTGGACCTCAGCATTTGACACTGTTGATCGTAATTTACAAATTGAATGACTTGAAATCTGGGTTGGACTCTGGTAATTGGTTGGTTTGAGGCTTACCTAATAACAGGAAATAATTTGTGTCAATAGATGTTGTATATATAACAAATAATAAATTAGTTAGCATAAATATGCAGATAACACTCATCTTTACATTACAATGTCACAAGATGACTTTGAATGCAATTATGTTATGTTTAAGTTGCGTTCCAGTGACGATACTGAAAAGCATCACACAACAACAATGTACAGCTAATGTACAACTCAGTTGCTCTGCTACTCCACATTGTCTGCAGTTGAATCAAAAAACGCCGCTGGAGACAATGATGTTTGTACCTTACCTCAGCACTCTTCATACATCGCTAGTAGGGCTGTTTTGGAAACGTACTTCCTTGAGGGCATGTTTGTATCTTGGGTCTGACTTGTGGACCATTTGTTTGAATCCTTCTTTTTCGAAAACTTGGAACAGCAACATGTCTTTTGTCAAACAAAAATGCCACTGGTTCCCTCAATTTGACCCATCGTTTACTTTGCTTATCTACCATGCTTGCTTTCACTCCGCAAGTGAACAGTGAATCGGGCGATCATCAACAAGACTTATTGTTATCGCGAGACTATTTTTTCATCAGGAGATTTTTTTAAACTATATTTTGCAAGCGATAAGATATCACCCTTCCCTACACAGCACACAGCTTCAGTAATTACAACTAGAATCTATTGATCAGGGCAAAAGTGTAGGTGTAGTAATGGACTCAGACCTGAACCTCCAAGGTCACATAAAAGCTATAACAAGGTCAGCCTTCTCTCACCTCAAAAACATTTCTTGTGTTGCAACAGAACATTGAAAAACTCATCCATGTGTTTACCTTTAGTTGTCTTGATTACCGCAACAGTGTCCTCACATGACTAACTAAAAAGTCAATCAGACAGTTGCAACTGATCCAGAACGCTACTGTTCGCACGCGCACTAGAACCAGGAAGTAAGAGCACATCACCTCAGTTCTAAAGTCCTTACACTGGCTCCCTGTAGCACAGAGAATATATATCAAAATACTCCTACTAGTTTATAAATCTCTGAATGGCTTAGAACCAAAGCCTAATGAAGATCTGTTGTCACTATATCAACCCCCAGACCACTCGGGTCCTCCAGCTCTACAGTACTAATCACCCCTAGAATCAGAATTTAGAGAACATAGAGAAGCAGCTTTCAGTTACTATGCTCGCTTTATCTGGAACAAACTTCCTCACGATTGCAAAGTTGCTGAAACACTGAGCTGCTTTAAATCAAAACTAAAAACTAATCTGTTTAGAACTGCCTTTGAGAAAGTGATTAATAATAGCTGGAATATCATATGTCTTCATGTGTCATATGTGTTTTGCCTATATTGTTGTATATTATTGTTGTTCTCCCCAAATTATGCAATATATGTGGGCAATATAAAAAGCATTAGGTACAAATGATGTAAATTTAGTCACAGGTAGAGATTTTGAATATACTGCCCTAATCCGGTTATGCATTTTGATGATGTTATCAAGCTATGCTTACATACTTCAGGTACGCATGAGGATAAATACTCATGTCTTTAGTGTGTGTCTTTACTCTAGATATTGAAAGTTTAAAATGTTTTTTGTATTTTTATTTAATGGTAAAGAAATCTGTTGACCTTTAAGCATTTAAATTTAAAAATGTGCATGTTTTTTTTGTTTAAAAAAAAATCTTAATCTTTATGTTGTCTGAATTTGTGTGTTGTATTATTAGGGAAAAGATTTGAATACTTTTTCATGCATTTTGAACAATACATTTTTCTTTCAATGAACCTTTTTGAAGTTGTTGTTCTGCTGCAATGTATCTGGAATGTGATCATGTTCACAAGCACTCTTTTTGAAATAAAAACATTTAAAAAAGGAATATATTGCAATACAGATTGTTACCGTACATGATTTAGATTATATCGCAATATAGATTTGAGGCCCTAATACAAAACACCTTGAATCGCAATGTTGTTGAAGGTATGCTATTCAAATAAAGTTGCCTTTCCTTGATCTTTTATATCAAATGGTTTTAATTATTTGCTCACCTTTAGCAGGGTAACAACATATAAACTTTCAAAATGTAAAGTTTTATGCAAAAATATCTATCAGTCATTATTTGTATATATTGTGACATTCCACTATTAGGCCCTAGGTGGGTTTTTTTGTGTGCATTTTGTTTTTGAAAAACAAAGAAAGTTTTTTTACAATAAAATTATTTAGAGTAAAAAAAATGGTTCCCTTTCAGAAAAAAGAAAGAAAAAATACAAAATGAATATAAATAAATGTTTAATATTTACAATAAAAATACATTAGTTTACAGTAACAGTATAGTGTACAACCAGTGCAGGAATGTTTAATAATGTCATTTCATTTTTCCATTGAATATATTGATAGGTTGTGAGGTAATAAATGACCATAGTGGATTGTGACAATAGCTGACAACTTTTAGAGCACTTGTTTAGCACTTCTTAAAACAACATTGTCCTTTTTTTAAACTAGCGCCCACATAACAAATTTAGGTCCAGATTCCAATGATGGATAAGAAACAGTCTTAACAGTGCACAATCACAAACATCAAAGAGCTTTTTTCCCCTTAAGAATAAGTGTTTTCTCCCCCCCCCCCCAGGAATCACTTTGTTACTTTATAGCATGCCCATTTTCTTCCTGCCACTCTGCAAAACAGTCAATTCTTTGGTTGTGGTGTTCACTGGCAGCCGCACTCATCCACAATCATGTCTTCGTGGTGTCGCAGGAGCATCTCGCCGTTCTCGTAGTACAGCATACTCAGCGGGCTCATCTTGGTTGGGGCGCAACACGGTGGCACCACTCGTTCAGGATGGTAATGTTTCAGGAGACTCTTTGAAAGGAATACAGCTTTGGTTAAAGTACCACAGACAATTCCATAACCGCTTTACACACTTCTATAAACAACCCATTCAAGACAGATTTTCTCACTGGTATTTGATCGGAATCCGACAATATAAATGTAGTGCCTTGCAAAAGTATTAAATCCTTTAAAATGTTTCACAGTTTGTCACATTTGAATCAAAGACTTAAATGTATTCTGATATGTTGCGTACAGACTGTCAAATATGATGGTGGCAGCATCATGCCATGACTATTCCAGTTTTCATTGAGGGCAGGGACTTCCTGTAAGAAAACCTGTAGAGGCTGCAAAGGACTTGAGACTTGTATAGAGGTTCACCTTCCAGAAAGACAACTATAAACACACGGTAAGAGCGTAATAAAAATGTTTTTGCTTTAGAATGGCTGAGTCTAAATTTAACTGAGAATCTGTGAGGGTAACAGTGGCACCTCTTTCTATTAGTTTAGGTTTCTCACATGCTGCATTCTCAGGCCTTTTACCATGTTCACATCTTTTCAGGCTAACATTAAATGTAATGTTGACAGAAGAGAAACTACTCTGCTAAAATCCACCCTTCCGTCCGTTGTCTATAATACCCCCTTATTCATGTAGGGGAGAGGGGGCTGGTACCTATCTCCATCTACAATGTGTCAGTGATTAATTGCCTTCTCCTTAGACAAGTTGGTGAAACCTGATCAACAAAAGAAGAAATGACTCTGAGTGTGTTTAAACTAACTGGCTGATTAGTGCTGGGTTAATTGATTTAATTTAGATCACCTTTTTGAAATGTCTTAATGCAGAAAGCAAACAGATACCAGTAGATTAAAAAAAACTGTTTGTGCCACTTACCTGCATGTAAGCATGATTTGTTGGATTCAGGCCCTCTCCTACAGGACCAGGGCAGGAACCTTCACATCGATAGGCGTTGTATCTTTTGGGAAAGACGATCCAGGAACCCCAGCCAATCTGATTGAAGTCGACATGCAGGTCCACTCTGTGGCAAAGGGACTTTTCCTCCCCTCTCTTGAACACCTGTGGGCTTCTCGCTGTTTGTTCTTTCTGGCCCCGTTTGCTCCTACGCCTCTTCGGCCATAAGACCCTTTTGATTTCACTGGGGGACAAGAACTTGGATTGCTCAGCTGTATGCAGCAGGCTTGCTTTAGCTCTCGAGCTTTCATCAGACCCCGTGTGGGAAAAGATCACCAACAAAGCCTGAGCCCTCATCTCAAAAAAAGGCGGGAAAGGGAGGCCTTTCTTCCTCTCTGCGACTTTCTTAGGCCTTGATATTCTTTTGCTTCGCCTTTTTGCGGCCGATTTCTGCCTGAGCCATCCCAAGAGGGGGCTTGTCATGTTGTACACCTTCCAGCTGTGTGACGAAGTGACCAGGGATGATTCATTAAGTAGTCCCACTGGCTCGTGATGCAGGTGATACACCTCTACAGAGATGTTGGGAGCATTTTGTGCTGGAGGAAGTCTGACCCTCAGCTCTGCAGCCTGGATGTGCTTATCAGTAAGCAACACATGTAGGTCAAAAGTCGCCACCCATCGGCCATGTCTGTAGGTCAAACCTGGAAAAAAAGCAGCAACAACAATAAGCCTTAAACATACTTAACTACTGATATTACAGGGCAGAATCAGAACAGCAAATCATTTATGTGACATGAAATTTATAAGTTAGCATTAGTGGGAGTAAAAAAATTTAGTATTTAAAAGAATATATTTCCTAAAAATTCTAAATACTATGGCAGGGAAAATTCACAATGACTGACCTCAATAAAAGAAAACCAGTGGGACCACCAAACGTGATTTGAAAAGTGCTATTTTAAATCTTTTTTCAGTTTATCATCTTTGTTGGTATTTCATAACATTTTTACCCAACAGTTTCTAAATTGAAAAATGATTATTTTGAAGAAAATCAGTCACTACTTAAAATAACTTTAAAATATTATATATATATATATATATATATATATATATATATATATATATATATATATAATATTTATATATATATAATATTTTAAAGTTATTTGAAATAATTATATATGTATAATTATTTTTATTTTTTTTACAAAAAATTGCCTAAATAGCCTGTTTTGCTAGTGCGTGAGGTGGACAAGACAATACTGCATACAGACGTGGACAAAATTGTTGATACCCTTCATTAAATAAAAGAAAAACTCATAATGGTCACAGAAATAACTTTAATCTGACAAAAGTAATAATAAATAAAAATTTAATAAATGTTGACCAATGAAAGTCAGACATTGCTTTTCATCCATACTTCAACAGAATTATTTAAAAAATAAATGCATGAAACAGGCCTGGACAAAAATGATGGTACCCCTAGAAAAGAATGAAAATAATGTGACCAAAGGAACATGTTAATCCAAGGTATGTCCACTAATCAGCATCCTAGGTGTCTACAATCTTGTAATCACTCAAATGGTAACAAAAGAGCCTAGAAAGACTTCAAAATAGATCCAAGCTGAACTTTATGCTCAAGGAACATCAGTGTCAGATCGGAACATCCTTCGCTGTTTGAGCCAGAGGACAAATCATTAAAAAAAACAGACTGGAGTATGCCAAACTACATGCTGACGAGCCACAAAGCTCATGTCTCATCTGTCCTGTGGACACATGAGACAAAAATTTAACTTTTGCCAAGACACATCAGCTCTATGTTCACAGACGGAAAAATGAAGCATATCTAGAAAAGAACACGGTCCCTACTGTGAAACATGGGGGAGGCTCGGTTATGTTCTGGGGCTGATTTGCTGCATCTGACACAGGGTGTATTGAATCTGTGCAGGTTACAATGAAATCTCAAGACTATCAGGGGATTTTAGAGAGAAATGTGCTGGCCAGTGTCAGAAAGCCTGGTCTCAGTCGCAGGTCACGGGTCTTACAACAGGAAAATGACCCAAAACACACAGCTAAAAACACGCAAGAAGGGCTAAGAGGAAAACACTGGCTTCTATGAGCCCTGATCTCAATCCTATTGAGCATCTTTGGAAGGAGCTGAAACGTGCTGTCTGGAAAAGGCGCCCTTCAAACCGGAAACAACTAGAACAGTTTGCTCATGAGGAGTGGGCCAAAATACCTGCTGAGAGGTGCAGAAGTCTCATTGACCGTTACAGGAATCATTTGATTGCAGTGATTGCCTCAAAAGGTTGTGCAACCAAATATTAAGTTGTGGGTACCATCATTTTTGTCCAGGCCTGTTTCATGCATTTATTTTTTAAATAATTCCGTTGAAGCATGGATGAAAAGCAATGTCTGACTTTCATTGGTCAACATTTATATAATTTTTATTTATTATTACTTTTGTCAGATTAAAGTTATTTCTATCACCATTATGAGTTTTTCTTTAAGTTAATGAAGGGTACCAACAATTTTGTCCACGTCTGTATCTGTGTTGTTTCTTAATGTTCTGGGGGTTATTGGTAGAAAAGCAAACATGGTTTACATTTCTCCTCATCCACTTTCTGACTACAAAAAGATAAGACTGTCCATGATAAATTATTTCCAAACAATTTTAACATATATTGTGACATATATGTGATTGGTAGCAGTGATGCCGGTAACGCGTTACTTAGTAGCGCGTTACTCCTAATATGACCACTTTTTTAGTAACGACTAATCTAACGCGTTTCTTTTTTCATGCAGGTAATCAGATTAAAATTACTTGTTCAAGCCACTGTGAGTTACTATTTTTGTCATTTTCTTGAGCAAAAAGATATATTAGGTACATGGCGGCATTAGTATTAAGAAAACAAGTATCAATAGCGGTAAATATGATCCTACCTTCTACTGCTGCCGAAACAGCTGATAATCTCCTTTGCGGGTGCCATGTTTGTTTTGGCCTGAATCTGAGTTCTGTACTCTGTAGGCCTACTCTGCCCCCTAGTGGAACTCTCCATTTGTACATGCAGTGAGAGAGCAAGTATGTCCCCAAGACACAGCTTATTCCTTTATAGTTGCTGGTGTCAATGTGAGGTTAAAAAACAAGTATATATCCGTTCTTACTGTTAAAATGCACTTCAAATAAAGTGATTATATGTAAAAGTGGTTATTGTGTTTATGTTGAGGCAGTGCGGAGTGTTATTGGGAGCTGCAGAAAGTAACTAACAAAGTAACTTGTAATCTAACTTAGTTACTTTTAAAATAAAGTAATAAGTAAAGTAACTAAGTTACTTTTGGAAGGAGTAACCACTAGTCAGTAATCATATTACTTTTTCAAAGTAACTGTGTCAGCACTGATTGGTAGTAAGAAGCATAATATATTAGAATATATGATTTAGGGACAACGATACCACCCATAAGCTAATATTTTGATTCAGCGTTTTGTCTTCTTGAGTTCAGGTTCACACCGAACATCAACTATGGTCAATCTGATCAACTTAAAATAAAGGTGTCCTATAGGATTTTCCTGACGTTTGCGCTTCTGCTTTAGCTAAAAGCCTCAGTTTGACTTAGAAAAAAAAAAAAAAACATCCATCCCAAATCCTTGTGGCAGCATAGTAGGATTTGATGAAACTGGGTGAACTTTAGGTCACGGTCCCATGTTTGGCACAAAAACATCAATGCACATAACCAAATAACAAGATATTACAATGAAACACAGTGGTGGCAGCATCTTGCTTGGAGGTTACTTCTCTTCAGATGGATCAACACTTTTAGTAAAAGTGGATGAAGTTATACAAATAATCCTACATCAAGAGATTTGCAGACCAAAACCCTTCAGTGATCTGCTAGAAAGCTAAAGATGAAGAGCGATATTTTTTTTTCTTAAACACACTGAGTCCAAGGAGACATCTATAGATAAAAGATTGGAACAGAATTTGACATTGTCCAAGCTGTTGTATATGGAGGTGTGCTCATTGGCTAGACCTTATTGGATAAAACTTTGAGAATTTGGGTTGGGGCACCTATTGTTATTGCTTTCTTGCCTCCTTTCTATTTTCCTGTTGTTTAGGTTAATTGTACAGAGTAGATGTTACATTATTTATGAATATATTTTTTTTAAACAAGTAATCATAGTCTCATGTTTTTAATAAAATCATGCATTATAGAAGTGTACACTTTAGAGATACCGTATTTCCATTTAATATTTTGTCTTCTAAAATGTAAACCGAATAAGTGCGTATTGTTGTTGTTTTGTTTTGTTAGGTTTTTTATGTGTGTGTGTGTGTGGGGGGGGGGGGGGTATTTATAAGTAGGCTACTGGTTTTTATTTTTTATTTTTAATCCAGTGAATGAAACAAGCAGGTGACCCCCTCAAACGTTGCCCAGGATCTCACATTATTTGACAGTTGTACACTACTTAAAATATTGCGATAAATAATTGATAATGTATATGACATCGAATTTGAAAATTACATTTTTTACATATTATGTTAAGAAATTAATCTTATGCATATTGTTAATAAAGTGCATCCTCCTAATTGGTGTCATTATGATCCAATAAGTATCTGTGATTATAAGATTAAAGCCTTTTTAAAGATTTTCAACCTTTGCATTGTTATTTGTGTTGCTCTCAGCTGAATGTGACTATTGATCAACAGTCCATTCCATGCTTACTATTAATCCACTCAAGCCAAATGAACAGCCGAAACCAATCATTTAGCACCTCTCTGCTCGTCCTGTGGCTACTTGCATATCCTCAGTCAAGCAAATATAGTAGAGCTGTGAAATTGGATTCAGCAGCTGGGCTTCTGGTGCCACACCATTAAATCCCGAGCTCTAATCTAATCAGGCCAAGTGTGAAAAAAGAACTAAGGGAAGTTGTTGATTTGACCTTAACAAGAGATTTGTATAGGGGGATGTCTGGCGAGATACCAAATCAACATCACCCTTTTAAAGAAGAAGAGAAAAGAGGTTTGCTTTGAGAATTAGGGAGAAAACCGGCCTTTTCACACGCTGATCCTCGCTTGGTTATTCACCCCCTGAGCGGGAATGTGGATTGAAGCCTCTGAGGTCGTCTGGCAAGAAAAAAAAACTAACATAGGGTCTTTAAGTGCCACACGAGGGTGGACAAATTTTAATGCATAACTTCAGACGTTTTCACCTGTTTGTTTATTATAGGGTAGCCTAAATCTCACAGCTCAAATCTGAACCAAAGTTATAAAGCAGATCTTACTTTTCGCCATCATGCTCTTCACTGTATCCGCTCGCTTCGCAGCATCCTGCTCCATGTTATCCAAAGGCCATGAGAAGTTTGATCTGAAATTCCTGTAAAGGTGCATCATATAGGTTGGCAGGTGGTGTCCCGGCGATCGCTCCATCAGAGAGAACTGTTGCAGAGATCTGATGATGAGTCCATCCCTAGATTTATGAATTCCGTGCGCTAGTAACACCAACAGCGATGCGTGCAGCGCGACGCCCAGCGCTTCCAATGAGCGCATGTTTTCGGTCAGTCTGAGACAGGAGAGATTCCTCCACCGAGCTGATGAGGGGTGTCTTATATACCGTCACCCTCCCACTTTCATGTTTAACAAGTTGCTGAGAACATTAAAGGAAATTGACATGCGTCTTCAAGACTTGTTACCTGACAGCTCATCAGCCATTCATTTGGTAATGAGGCGGCTGGGGTTGCGCAGTTTACGCGAAGGGCAGCAGGTTTGTTTGGCTCAGGCCCCTGCAGCCTGACTCCCCATCCTTCGACTGGCTACCTCAGGCTATTTGCTGAGGAAAGTTGAGATTGCACACCACCCTGAATGCTCCACCCCCACAGTAAAACATAGTGGAGGTAGCATCATGGTGGCAAGATGCCCCTCTTCAACAGGGTCAGGGATGAGGGGAATATAGAAGGATATTTTTCCAAAAGGAAAACATATTAGAGGCTGGGAAATACAGGAGATCGGGTTTGAGGCTGATCTTCCTGTAGGATGACAACCTGGCTTATTTGTATTTAATTATTTGTTTCAGTTATCCTATTTGTTTTCAGCTAAGTTTAACTTTCACCATGGTGATGCACAGTCTATTAAATATTATACACAGTGTAATGATATGCTAACAAATATCTAAAACTTACTTCACTTTACAATAACAATGACCAACGTTTTTTACTTAGAGTGGCTGTAGTAGCTCAGTGGTGTAGTTGTCAACCTGCAATTCACAACTCTTGGGTACGATTCCTGCTTTCACCTGCTACATGCTGTTGTGTTGTTGGGCAAACCATTTCACTTACCTTACCTTTTGGTGTTGGCCATAGTGACCAATGGTGTAAAAGCTGTGGCCACAATTGTAAAGCGCTTTGAGAGTCTCAAAAAGCACTATATGAATGTAATTCATTATTATATTACTCAGATTAATATTCTGAACCTCCTTAATTGTGGCATATAATCAGTAAAATTAAATTGATAATCATATATGCGCACACCATGAAAGCTATGCTTTTTTGAACCAGTTTTTTGTTTAATTTCTACCTTTTCCTTGCTACACACCCCCACGGATATTATAGTGGTTCTGGTTAAACATATGCAAAGTTTCATCTGTTCTAGAATGATTTTTATATTAATTGTTATTATTGTGCAAAGATATCAGTTAGGGGAAGAATAAAAAAACAACATCAGCATTATACTGTATGTACTATGCACAACATGGCACAACTGGTTTACATTGGCTGCTGGAAATGTTAATGCATTCTAGTTTTTTACAGAATTTGATTAAATTCTCTTATGTGTGGAAAATAAAGTAAGGCTGGTGTTTATAAAAAAAAAAAAAAAAAAGATATGGACCTGGCTGAAATCTCCCCAAACCTTGCGGTAGAATGAGGTATGATCTGATGGAACCAAACTCAAACCTCTGGGTACATTTCCAAAAGGTTTTCTTGCTAACAAAACAAATGAGTACATCACCTAAACAAAAACCATACTCACATGGATTTTTTTCTTCATCACTGTGATTCCAAGCATAAATCCAAACAAACAAATGAAAGACTTTACCAGAGAAAATTAATGTAAAATAGTAAATCTGAAAGAATACATGCAGTCCCCTGATTTGGCCTTGGATACCAGATGTGTTCTTAGAATCAATATCGATTTTTTTTATTTTTATTTTTATTTTTAACAACTATGGTATCATTTTTCATTTCACAAACAGGAGTGTATAGACGTTTAATATAAACTTTAATATCGAAACTATTGACCAAAAGTTAAGTAGATAATTAGGATATAACCAACAATCTATTGAAAATGTATCCCTTTAGATTTTCTAGTCATCAACAAGAAATGCTAAGAATATTATCCAACTAATCTAGGTGCAGGTGCTCTTGTCACATGAGACCAACAGTGAAGATTCTAGCCTGCATACATGAAAACATTATCCCTAAAGTGTGACATAGCAGTACTTGAATCATGCTATAAGGAAATCTGGTCAGTGCTAATGGGGAACCGCAGCAAAACCAGAGGCAGCAAAAACTTTGAGACTTGAATGGAAACGTACCATTTTTATAGGTCAACAATTCTCTGACTCCCAATCATCAAATACTTAAACTATTTGTATCATGCTAATGGTTACATTTTAGCATGGTGTTCAGGTGGCTAAGATCTGGCCACTGGGAATATTAGACAGGTTAATGGCAGTGTGCAAATATGATTAAACAAATGGTAAACCCTTCCTTTATAATACATTAGGAATGATCAATATTTGTGTTTTGCAATTATAATCAGTAGCAGTGAAACAAAGTAAAACATTCACCTAAAACATGTTTAGGGTTTCTATTTTTATTTAAACAGTTTAACATACAAGTATCACCAAATGTGTCTTTGCTATCATTTGTTACATGCTCTTATTGTTACCATTAATCACATCATGATAGATTTAATTTAAAGATATGATTAAAGATATCTCCGAGAGCTGATGGAGAAATCTATTAAAATTTAAAGTGAATATATAACAGTCAAAGAAGAGAGTATCCCACAAAATATTGATAATCTGAACTAGCGAGAACCGTTTAACAGTAAATAAGTTCTAATCTAATCAATTTATTGTAGTTTCATTTTTGCAGTAAATAGCCTATTCAACTATTAGATGGGGTTCTTTTCTTGGAGCTATAGCATATTAATGTACAAAAATCTCTGGATGAATATATACAAAATAAATGAGAAGTAGCATACAAAAATAATTACAGCAACATCAAGCCCATTATGTTAGAAGGTGTTTGGCATTTTAGCAGCTTGTATTGGTTCTGCTTAAAATACCCTGATGGCATCAGCTCTAAAACGTCAAGGACAGGCTCATAGATGAAAGATTCACAACTCAATAACACTATCTTCTGGAAGGAGCAATCCTAAAAATGCAGCATCTTAGCACACACAATCACAGCTCTACAGAATATTTTGAGAATGCTATTAAATAATAAATTATTTTCCTGTAGCTGTGTCCTGTTAATCTTAAAAGTTTGAATCTAGCAAGCAAGTTACCCTTGTGCTGATATTTCTTTCATAATTGAAAACATCTTTTTAGTAGAAACAGAGTACAATTAAAAATATAAAAACATTGACAAACTGCCAGATATGCTAAAGGATGAAAGTTTGAAGGAGTTAGAGAGAAACATACTGCCAAAACTAGGGATGCAACAATACCCCAATACGAAAATAAACTTGGATCTGAGTTCTTGCTGATACTAGTATCGATGCCCTTACCTCTACCACACAAAAAATGCAAGGAATTGGAAGAAATATTTTCTTTTCTTCTCTGCTTGTTACAACAAATGATGTTGACTAAGATACAAAATATTAATAAACCCTCCATAAAACTAAACTTCAAGTGAGAAATATTTTTTTTTTGTGTGAAATTATTGCAGAGATTCTACATTTTAAGAATCGGTTCATGGTATTGGCTAACTAATCGATACCAATGTGGAAACACTAGAACGGTACTGGGCACAATACAAGTATCGCTATTGCTTCATCCCTAGTAAAAATCCAAAGTGTGGTTTTTCACAAAAAAATCAAAAAATCCCACACAACTGATTCGGGTTGATTTAGCAATAATGAATTTTGTTTAGTGAACTAAATGTAAACATGTTGGGTCAACCTAATACAGTTAGGTTGCTCTAAGGCACAAAACTGAAAATGAAGTTGTGCCGTACAGCAAGCTGAATGTATTAAGTTGACCCAACATGTTTACATTTAGTTCACTCAACAAAATTCATTATTGCTAAATCAACTCAAATCAGTTTAGTTCACTCAACAGAATTCTTTATGGATAAATTAACCCAATTAAGTTGGGTGAATTTGTTGTTGTTGTGCAAATACGAAGATGTTGCAGAGCCAGTTGATTGTTGGTGTGGGGGTCTACTGACCACATTTTGTATTCTACATGCTCGATCAGCTTTGAATCCTAGACAGCACCACTTATTTTATAGTTAACTAGTAAGTCAATAATACATTGAACTTCATTTCACCATATTATGCTTTGCTTGACTATTATATCAGCCACTTCAAACTATTTATTAAATACATATGATTTTAAAAGTACTTATTAAAAAGATTTTCATTTTGTTTAATTAAAAAAAAAATAGAAATTCGATAAAGCTTTCTTGAATTCATAAGCAAATACAGGGTGAGAATGATTCGAGAGTAGTCCAATATTTCTAACTTTTCCGTTGCATTAAATATGAATTCTAGAATTTTTTTATTGTATCAAATTGTTTTAAGCTATGAAAATAAAAGCAGAAAGTAATATATTGTCTTTTTAGTTCTGATTTTTTTATATTAGATTTTTTTCAAGTTTATACCTGTGTGTCTAAATTTTCCAATGTGTTGTGTTGAAATAAATTATTTTTGAGCCCCCCAGGTCTGCTCATACCTATCACCCTGAAATGATGGGAGTCATATGCCATGGTGGTTATATTGGAGACAACTTGAGGAGCCACTGAAAAAGTTCTCTTCTAGCTGCCCTTGCTGTTCTCTGCAGAGCCATACTGCAGCTGGAGAACCATTTTGAGAAAGATACACACACTGACCAGTTTGTTGGGTACCTCTAAATTTGATTTGCAGTATTACACAAATAGTGAAACAGCAAATTACTTGGCATCAATTCGATACATTTATCTAGATGTGGTCAAGATGACTCCATCTGAGCATTAGAAATGAAAAAAAATTGGATTTAAACATAGCAGCAGTTGTCTGGCACCAGCAAACACGCCACAGGTTATTGATGCCTGACGGGCTACTCTGAGTATTTCAGAAACTGCTGGGATGCGGACGCAAAATAATTTCTCGGATTTACATAGAATAGTTGGAAAATGAGAAAATAGGCATTGAGTGGCAGTTGTGTGGATGAAATAGGTACCTTGTTGAAGTAGGTCAGAAGAGAATGGATAGACTGCACTTTGAGATGATAAGAAGGGCAACAGTAGCTTAAATAGCCAATCTGCTAACCTTTATGCAGATAGGTTCCGGTTGCAGAACTTGAAACAGTGGTCCATTCTTCTTAGCGATAAACCACATAATGAGGCTACAATTCACACTATGTCAACAAAACTGGACAGTAACAGACTGGAAAAAATTTGCCTGGTCTGAGCTGTCTCAGTTAAAACTCTTATATTGAGCTGTAATAGTTAATATGATATGATATTAGTCAGAATGATATATGAGTCACAATATAGTCTAAACAACATGAAAGCATGGACCACATCCTGCCTTACATTAGCAGTTTAGGTGGGCGGTGGTTATTTTTATTAACACACTTTGCACCCCCCTCGAACGAGCTGAACATTGTTTAAACACCACAGCCTACCTGACTATTATTGGTGGCCATACCCTTCCCTTAACAAACAGGGTGTTCTCCTTACTACTTCCAGCAGGATAATGCTCAATGTCACAGACTTCAAAACATCTCAACCTAAATTCTTTAACAAAACAGTGAGTTAATTGTTCTCCATTGGCCTCCAAAGTAACCAGATTGTTGTCCTATAGAGTGTGCTTAAGATGTGTTTGAATAGTGGATTTGCATCATGGATGTACAAAAAGGAAATCTATAGCAACTGTGAGATGTCACTGTGTTAATATGGACTGGAATCCTTCAGAATTATTGCTAAAACTATGATATAATAATTGTAGTATTTACAAGTGGAAAAAGATTATTAGCATCTGAAAAGGGCAAATAATATCTAAAATATGACCATATATCTCAGTAAAGTTGAAAAGTAGGCTTTATGGATGGAGGGGAGGACCTAAAGGTAAAGAGAGACTGTGAAGTTTCAAACCATGTTTTCTATCAATTATAATGGGCAAAGATCATATTGGCAACTCCAACTGATCATGCAGCCAGACAGAGGTTTAAAAAAGCTGTGGCAAAACCAAATGACGTGGATTAGCAGGGCTTGCTAACACTTGAGAGTGTCATCCAGGACATGTTACTGTTGAATATTGTCTCTGTTGCCTGAAAAAAACCAGCAGTTAATATGTCATGACAGTCGCAAGGCTGTCGTAAAGCAACATTCTTCAGTCAGATGCTTCTTAAAATGTGTTGCAATACCAAGCTAGAGAGATCCATCCTGCCCACAGCATAACACCATAAAATACTTGGAGGATATGAGTTAGAACATCGTTTAATTTCAATTTGGAATAAATAAACTACTTTTCAATTTAAATATTTAATTACTAAAGTGTCCAATGAGGAAATGTAATGAACTCGCCTTGTCTAGGAGTAAACATAGCTAGACTCAGAACATGTGTATTTAGGTCAGGAAAACCGTTTGAGTTGCAAGTGTCCATATTAAGATAGAAGATGAAAACACAGATGAAGTCAGTGGAAACTTTGCATCAGCGGGAGAATGACCAAATGGGAAGCAACAATTCTAATCTGTTTTTAATATTTGATTCCACCTATCAAACTCATGCTGCTCATATTTCTGTGCCTCCCCATGCGATGTATCTTTTATTTTTGACTCTTTGATAGAGCATCTGTGGATGACTACAGCCCCGCGCATGCGCTGTGTGTTAGAGTCCGCAGCGAAATCCTTTCCTTGAAATTCTCAAGATAGGACAGAAAAAAAACCGAATTAACGTCTATTACTTTTTTGCTTTCGCTGATACGAAGCGAAAGCTGCATATCCGATAAGCTTCTGAAGAAACTATGTTTCGTCTGGACGCTTTCCCACCGACAAAGTTCTGCTGAAATGGTGAGTCGCTTTAAAGTTTACCGTGCTCTTGTTGCAATGGCAGCCTTAAAAGTTGAGGTTTTTCTCGTTTTTTGGATGCTTGGACTCAACTAGAATCACCGTTGCTCCCAAACTTTTGCGTCTGGTTTGTGCTTCATGAATACTACCGCACTTACACGTGTTTTTCATTGTGAGAAATATATTTTTCCAGACTGATGGAAGCATACATGTGCTTGGCTCTCCCCCACTCGGCACTGCTCTCGATGTTTTAACTGTATTGTGTGCATTGGGCATCTGATCATGCTGGATGCAGACAAGCTATGATGAAGTTGCGAACTAAAAAAGGCTTGGAAATTATTGTTGGAGCTCATTCTTGTGCAAATGCTTTGTAGATAAATAGATGTTTTAATTTCCTTCCATAAATAACTCTCCCAAAAACAGACTGTGTACTTTGATTTTAAGATTTTGGTAGACCAGTTAAGTGTATTAAAACAATAGCATGTCTGAGTAGTTATTGCACCAAAAATAATTATCTATAAGTAACTAGAGCGTTAAAAATTGCATTACCTACTTTACATTTTATTTTGAAATGTCAAGTGTTTACATCAGCTCAGAAATTAGAAATGTACTTATTGTCTTCATTGCACTTGGTTTGTGCATCTCATTAAGGTTTTTTAGTTGTTGTCATATGTGACCCATATTGATGATCATCATTGATTAAATATGACATTGTACGTATGAGAGTAAGACAAAGCACATGATACTCTTTGAAGTATTATAGTGGGCCCCCATCCAGCTGGGACAGTGGTCTCTCTCTCTCTCTGAGGTCTGAGCATATCACTTTACACTACTTCTCTGGGGGCAGAAGACAGAAACCGGCGCTTGTCAGTATGTTAGCCCAGATCAAACAGTGAATATCACCATTAATCAAGAGTGAGGGCACGAAACTCCCAAGGGAGTTAACAGCTGGCTAACAAATGATTGGCCTCCAAAACAATTCGTTTACCTTGATAAGAGGCCCACAAGAGCAGATTGACGTCTCCCAGATGGGGTGTAAAAAAATGTCTGTTGGGAAAAGCCACCGAGGCTTCATTATTAGTCTTTGGTAATGGTAATTGGAGTACAGTGGTTTCAAAAAGTATGTAAATTGCAAAGAGAGATGCTCTCCCATCTAATATGACTGAGCTCAAGCTACTGTGCAAATACAAAATTCAATTATCTAAATGTGAAATGCTTGTAGATATAATTCCAAAACACCTGCAGCTGCTTTTATAGTGAAACACCACACTTTTCAGAATTTTATTTGTAGAAAAAAAGGAGAGAAAAACTACATCATTTTTTTTTCTATTGCTTCACAAATGTATGCTACTTTGTGGGTCTGTCATAAAATGTTATAAATATACTCTGAAATCTTAATGTTGTAACATCATGAAAAGTAAAAAAATAAAATAAAGGATATGAATACTTGTGAGGCAATGTATCTAGGGAAATGGTAAACTTCAAATGTACCAGTTTGGCTTTTGGCTGATCCATTTTCAGTTTTTGTACATGCTAAGTTCTGCTTTAATTGAAATGAAAATCTCGACTGGACAAAAATAAGCCGTCATAACAGCTCTCTTGAGAGTAGCAGCTATTGTGCAATGCAGTGGGTTATTTCCACCACAAGGTGTCACATTTCATCGAAGCACTTGGGAGAATAGTTTATTTCCCAACAACGTGCCCCTTTTGCATCTCTGTGATTCTCATTTGCTCCTCCCTAGTGCTGTGGAGTAACTTTTTGTGTTGACTACAACTCATCTGCCCTTGAAGAATAATGATGCAACTGTTAAAAAATCAGTGATATAATCTTTTGTTTGGCAATGGTGGTCTGTGAGAGCTGAACTTTTGAAACAGGTGAAAACACTTTCCTGTGTTATTGCTTCCTTTTCCTGTTAGACGGTGCTTTACTAAACACACTTATTTTTTGAGAATGACACAGAGCAGGGCAGAGAAATATTTAGCACATGTCAGACGGCACAAGGCCTGTGCAGCTTTTCCATGTGGGACATTAAACAGAGAGGATGTTTTACTTAATCTGTCAAAGAACACCCTTCTTTTATTTAATTATAAATTCGTTATAAATTCCTTCCTGCGAGTGGAACTGTGTTTATCAGTTCTTCCACCTCTAACCGATTCGTTCAGGTACTAAGGTTTTTGCAGGCGATGGGCGGGTTTGGTTTCACTTTTAATGGTGCTGCAAGAACTTCAGTCTTGGCTCATAGCGCTTGCAGGAAGGAAGGAACAGGTGTGGCAACAGTATTTTTTCTGCATCCATATCTTGAAAATTGCTCCAGCGCGCTGGCAAACTATCTTTTGATATGTGCATTTGTATGAATACAATTTTGCAAGCTGCCTCTCAGTGGAGAACCACCATGTTGTTTGCTTTTTTTTCACCTTTTACTCAGAGGAATACCAGGCAGCACATACACATTCAGTTTTATTTGTCTTTGCAGCCTTGCAAAAGCACTCATGCCTTTTTTTTAATTCTCTTTTTTGTCTTAAACCTCATTTTATTTAATTTGGATTTTGCATAAGAGATAAACACAGTATAATTGATAATTGTGAGTTGGAAGGAAAAAGATATATGGTATACAGATTGACGAAAAATCTGAAAAGTGTGGCGTGCATTTGAATAGAGCCCTCAATTTAATCAGATTCCCCCAAATAAAATCCATTCCAACTAGAGCTGTAATTATATCCAGTGGTGATCCTTCATCACAGTATCAATGTGTGGAATATTGCAATCACATATTATGCTTGGATGGAATGTTCTTATAATTTAAGTGCAATATGTGCATGCTCTTTATGTCATTATTATATCTGGCCAGCTAAATGCCTTTTCAATGTTTAAACCCCACACTTCATATGGATTATGGTAATGGGGGGGAAAGATGTAAATACTTAGTTGTGATGGATTTTCAAAAAAAGAAAAGAGGGAAGCAAATGTGGCTTATTCGTCATCGCAATATTCAACAATTATATCAGAAATTCTTTTTTTCTGATATTATTGAGCCATAAGTGCATCTAAGTGTCTCCAGAAGACAACATGTTTGTATGAATCCACCTGTGAGTAATTTGAATGGGTCAGTGGTTTCTTTGAAGATATTAAGATATTATCAAAAATGTTTACGATAACGAACGTATCATAGATTGGTAGCAGAGATATTAGCATCACGCTTTTGAGATCCTGTTATTCAGCAGGGACAGAGAAGCTTTTTCGAGCTCATGGAAAAATGGATGGAGCTACATACAGTCTGATCCTGAGAAAAGTCTTTTAGAGGATGTGAAAGATTCAAGACTGGGTTGGAGGTTCACCTCCTAGTTGGACGATGACCCTGAACCTATAACCAGAGGTATTATCAAAGCATATTTATGTGTTTGAATGGTTAGATAAAAGTCCAGACCTAAATCCGGTTGGGAATCATTGGCAAGATCCTAAAGGTGGCTGTGCTCAGAGGCTCTCCAACAAATCTAAAGCAAAGGTTTTCTTCTCTAGATGTGCAAATGTTGTAGATCCCAAACGATTCACAGCCGTAGCTGCAGCTAAAGAAGATTTTACAAATCTTCACCCCAGGGGAGCTATCGACATATGGTATCTAGGCCATACTCTTCAGAAAAAAAAATCATGTATCTTTGCTTTTCTATTGACAATTGTGCTCTACTTTTTGTCGGTCTGTTGCAATCAGTTTTGTATGTGGTTACAATAAATAAAAATATGGAAAAGCTTGCAAAGACTTATGTAAGACACCGTAGTTGGTCTAGTGTGTGGTTTTTGTGTGTGTATTTGCATAAAGAAGCAGTCTGAGACGTTTAGGATTATAACTGCAGGCAATTCATCAGACAGCCGTTTGCAGCTGAAGCTCAGGCTTAAATCCAAGTATTTGCCCAGCTGTAAGCCTGTTTGCCCTCAACATACCATGTGTTAACTGCTAATGAATGGACTAATTAGAGCTTTGTAGTGAATTAGGCTTGTGTGATGTCATCCTTGTGCAGTTGTTGGTAATTGTCAACCCCTCTGGCAGAGTTCACGTTACGCTGTGTCAGTGAGTCGATAGTAACGGCTCATTTCTGTATGGAAAGATTTTGCCATGTGTTTGAAAGGTGCAGCGCTGCCAGGCGGGGGCTCCGGTGGTGAGCCGGAGGATGAGTAAGCCTCTCTGGACCCGCCTCCGCATCCTCTCTTAACACAAACACACGTGCACACACACACACAAACAAACCCACTCATGCACGAGCAGCATTCGTGCACAGGGGATGCATGCAAAAAAAGTAACACAGACAAAAAGACAACCAACAAGCGGAGCGTCCCTTCGCGTGTCTGAACCTCTAACACAGAGTTGTACGACAGTCACCTCTCTCCCGGGATCTGTCCTGAGTGAAGGACGCATTTGTGGACACGCTAATAATGCAGAGACTGCCACCTGCTCTAGTTTGATCAGCAGGCAGAGACGGATCACCTCACAGATCACTGGAGTGAGATGCCAGAGAGAACGTGTGACTGAGACCGGTCGTCTACTGCCTGGAGAGCTGTCAGTTTGTTTCCAACCCGCTGTTTTACACTTGTGAACCTCTCAGAGGGTGGAGCGAGCAGCTGAATGTCAGGTATAGATGGGATGCCTCTCTGTTATAATGCCAGACTTCTTCTGTAGACTTCTGTTGGCTGCACACGAGGTACATTTTTAGATTTTTACTTAGATTTCACCCTAAGGTTTTACTAAATGAATCGTGCAGCACCTTAAAAGAAGCACGAGTTACATTGCTGATGTCAAAATGGGTTTGCAGCTGCGTAGATCTGAGTTCCGAGTAAAGGAAACAAATCTGAGTAAAATCTTACTGTCGCAGGCGGAAGGCAGCTTTTTGAGGCGTGTGGCAGATCGAGAGCCATGTCAGTTGGTCCGGCAACACTGACAGAATGTTGCGGTCGGACACTGAGGTTTGGAGGAATAAATATAGCCGCGTTTTTCCTGCAGCCTTGAAATCAGAGGGCTGAAATTGCCATCCTGACACAGAATCAATTACAGGCAAGGGACTTTAAAAATAGAACCACTTGCTCTCTTTTTAGCAGAACAGGGTTATGCGAGTTATTCATATGATTCATGTCTGCAGAATAGTTGTAAACTTTAAGGCACCTTTTGATCTTGCAGAGGAAAATGTGTTTCACATCTTTTGATCAGATTTACAAGTGGAACAATAGCACTGGCTTGTTTCATCTTTCTGAGTTTGTCTTTTTATTTATTTAGCAAAGACAAATATCCCGACTGCAAGTTGACATAAATGCACAATGAGTTGAATCAGTTAAAGGAAAACAAAAGAAAACACGAGGTTTTGCAGAGGAAGACCTGAGCTCATTTCCAGGCAGACCTCTTGATATTGTAGCTCAGGAACTTGCCGTGTCCTGTAGAGCCACGCTTGTGCCTAACCCTTAACCTCATTGGGTATACATGCGTACAGCTGTAGAGGGGAAGCTTCAGAGCATTTACTGCTGAGCATTTCCTAAGAAGGTGTGCTTGCTCCCCCCGTTGCTTTGCCATGTGGCTAAGTTAAAGTGGATGCTTTTCCTGTTCTATATAAATGATTTTTAGGAAGTGGTGCATGTTCCTCTGTGCATTTCTTTCCATTGTGTTTTTTTCTCCTGCTTGTTCAGTCTTTCAAACTTCACATTGACAGACTGAATAAGTTGCCTCCATGGTGACGGGATCCTTTAATTTGTTGATCAATGTTGCACAACTAGCAAATTGTATTTCGCATCCTTTGTGGGTTACGAAACCACGTTTGTGGCATTCTGCTCGACCTTAATATGGGATGTGGTGTTGATAGACCTATGCTTGTGTCACGAAGTGGGACGCATGTCTCTCTCTCGAACCCCTGCATGTCTTTTGAACGAAGCGTGCTCCGCATCCTTCCTCTGGGCCAGCAACAGATGCATCCTGCAGCTGCAAGCTCCTTCCTGTCTGCAAGCAGACCCTTTTGTGTTAAGACCCAGCTACAGCGAAGTTAGGACACCGTATGAATTTAAATGGAGCAGGCCTGAATGGAATGATACTGGTTGGCTGGCAGGAGGTTCTTTTTTCCATGGTATTATTCCTGACTGTGTCATCACTACATTGAAGTAGAAGTGGGAGATACTTTTAAAGTAAACTTAGGGAAGCATATTCATACTTCTTGAACTTTGTCACATTATGTAATTTTACAACCACAAACCATAATGTGTTTTTTCCTTTATTATTATTATTATTATTATTATTATTATTATTATTATTATTATTATTATTATTAATAAATGTTTTATATATATTTTTTTTAACATAGCATTCCAATATTGCAAAGTGGAAAGAAAGTGATAATTGGTTTTTAAATGTTTTCTCAAATATTATCTGAAAAAGTCCACCATGAATTTGTAAGTCAACACACTAAATATAAATTTTCCAGCCTTGCCACAAACGGATTTGTTTTTATATCTGGACTTTCACTGGGCAGTTGCAACAAATTGATATGTTTTGGATTGGTTCAAATGGTGGTTGTCCTTGAAAGTAAAATATCTGCCCCTCAACATGCTTTCTTGCAAGTTATTTAGCTCCATCTGTCTTAGGCCTGGACGATAATTCAGTAAAAATATCTATTGATCGACAGATGTGTTGATAAAATAGTTTGATAAAAAAACCCGTTTCCCCTCATTTTTAATTATAGCCCATTAGGGTAGCTTAATACAACAGCCATTACTTACTTCAAACAAATCATTAATGCAGATCCAGGCAGCTCTGTCACCCATCCCACTCTCCTCTCAACCACGTCAAGTGAAAATGCTTAAAAAACACAACTGGGAGTGGATGGACCTGCCGGCCTCGGCTCTCGGTGACTGGACTGGGCTCCAGTGTTCTGGGCTCTGTCCACACTCAGTAGTCGGTGAGTAGCTGGTTAGCTTTAGCTTTAGCTGCTGAACTAATTTAGACTCACCTTTTACTGACATGGTTTTACAAAAAAACTAAACTAAAGGTTCAATGGCAGTGGTTTGAGCCATTTATATAATAAAGTGTCATAACATGTTTGAAAGATTAAAAAGCATCAAGATAAGCCTTCATTTTAAATTACTAACATAATTTAAAACATACAATATAATGGGTAATTTATTTATTTTCTTTGTTGAGGTCACTCAGGTCTATTAACTTGTTTTGTTTCTGTTTCTTACAAACTGTATTATGGTTAAAAAACTGTTTGAAAAAAACGACTTAATTTAGCTAAAATTTGTTCATTGAAGAATAAAAAAATGACCAGGGAGGCACTTAAAACATCTTTTATAAATGTTGTGATAGCTATCGATAATTAGCAATATGGATGATTATGACTATTTTCTTTGATCAATATGCATTCTTTCTGTATCGTCCAGCCCAAATCTGTCTTAACATCCACCCTGGCCAGCTTTGCTGTAACAGCTGAAGAAAAGCATTTCCATTGCATGATGTTTCATCAGATTTCAGGGGTGTTAGAGAAATGGGTTAGGACACATGACAAATATTTAATAAATATATGCACCATATTTTTCCGATTTGTATTTGCAAACATCACAGAAAACCACTTGCTAACTATGCATTTACTTTTGTAAGTCAATCTTCTAAAATTCCTTTAAAATACTTTGCTGTTTGTGGTTGTGACTTGGGCTGCACAATTAATCGGATTTTGATCGTGATCACGATTTTGGTGGCCACAATTAAATGAACCTGATCGTGAACGATATTTACATTCAAAATGCGAGCTTCACTGCGTGCCTCTTCATCATACACTGCCTCAACCAATAGTCTGCCAACCACCAGGGGGCAAACGCATGGCTAAAGCTTCATTAAGCTGACCAAATAAAAACCGCACACACGCCACTCAGCACTCATAATGGCTGCACTATGCTTGCTACGTAGCAGGGGAAAAGGAGTATTTGAGCAATGTAGTAGATTCAAATCTCCATTATGGATCTGACTAGTAAGCAGAAAGTTCCCGAAAGTGTACTACCACCAGAGTAAGCAGCCGGTGGATGATAGGCTATCCCACAATGCAGCGGACGCCCCGAAATCATAGAAGAAGAAGGACCTAGCTAAAAATGGTTACAGAGGAACTGTCAACCATTGACACCGCCGCAGTTTCGGCAGATAAATGTACATGTAGCGATATTACTGATTACTGTATTTGTTTTTTGACTGATTAAACATTTAAGTTCTTAAGTCATACCACCCAAAAAGTAACGGCTAGAGGATGGCGGGACCACAGGCAAACGTAACGTAAACATCTGGGTCAACAGAAGTCATATGGGTCAAAGGACACGCAAAATGGTGGAGCAGTATGTCTGATTTCATGCCTGTTACGCGATCGTTTGCTATGCAGTATTTCATTAACAGGTGAGTTCTAGTTGCTACGTAGCATATAGTAAATACTAAGGATTTGGATGCAGGGAATGTCAAAGGCCTTTTCTGTATAAGCTGTAATTGTTTCCCATATATTGCACTTTGAGATTGCACTCTGCAATAACATATATATATATATATATATATATATATATATATATATATATATATATATATATATGTATGTTGGAGTTTGTTTTTGTTAGTTTTTTTTCGTTATTAATCATCTATTCTAATCTAAAGTTTTTTTTTTTCCACAAAATTGTTTAAATTTTTTAAAAGTTTATAATTGGTGCAATACAAATAGATATTTTGCAGGACTGGATGAATGATCGTGATTATTAATCGTGATTACAATATTGATCAAAATAATCTTGATTATTTTTTTGGACATAATCGTGCAGCCCTAGTTGTGACACAACCACAGATAGAAAAGTTAAATAGGCATGGATACTTTTGGAAGGCACCATAAATAGGAGTTTTATTAACCCCTTAACATTCTTGCATTTTCCGCCCTACTTTAAAAGAATTGCATACCCAAATTAAAATCAAAGCTATTCTTGAACCATTTTGAGTAGTGACATGTCTGAGGTCTCTATGGAAAGATAACCCTGTTAAATTGTATCCTTAACTGTGATAGGATGTCTGTGTGCTATTGTTACCAAGTAATATGATTTTTAATGCACTGAAAAAGATACAATTTTATGGCCGCCTATTTATTTTTTAAGAATGCACACTTTAAATTTGGTTTTATATTAAGGTGGCGACTTAAACCATACTGTGGGTCTAAAGCCTTAATTATTATTACCATTATGCACACCAGATTTCACAGCAAAATACCCAAAAATGAATATTCTGCACATATTTTTCAAAGTACATGTCAAAGGTACCCAAAATTATGTTAAAGACATTGTCAGAATCATTACCTTGTGATTTCACATAAACATCCACGGCTTACGTCTAAGTTGTATTTTGACAAGAAATGGGTGTTTAGAAAAGTTTCTGAAGCAGGGTATTGTTTGTGTGTTTTGTGTGCGTAAATATCTCCTGTGAATTTCTGGATACACTGTTTTACCCTTGCGAGTTATGCTGGAAAAAACTTACGTTACCTAGGCATGTAATATATCTGCATTTAAAGCATTTTGTTGGCTATTTGATGTGTCAATTGCGCACCATGATTGGTTCGTGTACACGTTAAGGAGAAACGTGACTGTTCATCCATCAGCCATTGGCCAGAGATCTGAACCGTAAGAGGATATCCGGATGTTGTTGCTCTGGCTGTTTTTGTTATTTGTTTTTGGGCATGCGCAGTGACCCTTGAAAACGAAAGTGACTTAACTGGAAACGGAAATTTTCAGTAATGAACTACACATCTTGTAGTACATTTTCTACAGCTGGATTTATCTTGATTTTTAAATTGTTTTATTGCACTTATTGTTTAATTGGACTTATCACTTTATCAGAGAATTTTAGTAGTATCCTTATGGATGTAAAAGGAGGGGAGGGTGTTGGTAAATGAGCTTGCTTTGCCTACACTGATGATTTGATTGGCCAACATAATTTTTATCAGAAGACCCTTAGCTTTCTAATGATGTAAAATATGTGTAGGTTCATAAAAGGTAGAAGCAAGAAATAAATTAATAAAATAAAGGAATTAAAAGTAAAACTAGGTCAATCCCGTTTGTGATCTAGTCACCAGGCAAGGGGTTAAGGATTTGATTAAATATTTTGTTTGTATTGTTAAAGAAACCTTTGCAGTGTGGCACTTCTACAGCTGACATGTGGGATAAACAGCCTCTCTGATGAGCTGCCATTATTGGTCTTTGAGGAGGAAGTTTATGACTGAGGGCTATTTCTACTCAGGCCTCCGCCCCGACTGTACCCGCCTTAGAAGACCGAGTCTGCCTTAGCTGAATCACTAGTGGCTTAGGAGTCAGTAACCCTTGTGTGTACTCTGGCTGAAAAAAATGCAAGCTCTTTAGTCTTGCGGTGGCTGAGCTGACAGAGAGTAGGGTAAATTGGAAGAGGCTCTCTGATGCACCAGATTCAGTCTGAAGCTGGTTCTGCAGTAGCAGTAATGTGCCATTTCCTCAGCCGGCCTTTCAAACTAAAGTATCAGACTGGCTGTTCTAATATCTACAGAGAACAAGTCTTTGAGGTTGAAGCCACTTGAAAACCCCTTTAAACCATTTTGTTTAAATCTTTGTCATCATTTTCACGTTTTCACCTGAGCTTAGGCCGGTTGAAGATGCTGTCATGTCTGAAGCAGAGAACTTAATCATCAACACAAAACAGAAGATAAATGCAGTTAAAGCAGAGTTTTCTGCTTGAATTTAACTTCTTAAATTGAAGATTTATGAGGTGTTTTATCCAATGAAGAGGAGGAAATCAGGAGAAACAGACAGACATTACAAGAGCGGGACAGTTTGCAAAAACAAGTTTTCATGCACAACCCTCATTGTGTAAAACGAACAATGAAATAGATATGATGCCACATTTAACTGAAAGGTAGTCAATCTGGCTTTTAAAGAAGGAAATGGAGCGCCACCTGCTTCCCCTGCCGTTAGCAGCATTGAATCAATGGTGAGATGTTGCAGTAGCCAGCGTGAAAAATTCTCTCAATGCATTAAGACGAAAAAAAGCTTCCAGAGGTAGTAATAAAAGCAGATTGCCCGAAGTTAGTCTTTCTTGAAGATCGGCTGAGCACACACAGGACGGACGAGGTGTTTTCACTGTGTTGAAATGTTAAAAAAAACAAAGCTTCCCCAAATACCAATCACTTTCCCGGCAATCCTCTCTGCACGAACTCTTACATACTGTATGTTAATTGAATGTTAAAAAAGCTGCGGCTTTTAATCGGGTGCAGCTTTTATTTGTACACACTTTATATTGCGGAAAATACGGTATGTTTGTTATGTTGTTATACACATGTTCGGCAGCAAGTCTTCCAATTTTACACGGGCGGTTGTTTGAAAACATCTGCTGATATTATTTCCCACTGAAGTGCAACCAATCAGCATGAGTTGACCACAAACTGCCCAGCAACTCTACCAGGGCATTTCTGAGTAAATACCCCATGGCTGGTACTCGGTTAGCTCCTTCAAAAAAAGCTTCCTTGGACAATATAACTATTAGGCTGGTCAGGTGAAAATAGTTCTGTAAAATTAACCTGAAACGCGTCTAGTATTCTGAGGACAGTGTCTGTTACACCATTTATTCCACTAACAATCTATCCAGTCGGTTTTTCAAATGATTTTTCACTTTTATATAATGCTAAACTTTGTGTATGGAAGGGAAATTACAGTACTTGGACTGCCTCTGCAGTCAAAGGACAAAAAATAATGTTGATTAATTAATCTGACAGTCATCAGCACTCCGTTCTATTCACTCCCTGTTTAATCATTGTCTGTATCCGTCTCCAATCTGACAGACCTGATCATCATTTCCTTCATGCATTTAAATCCTTCACCTCCTCTCGCTCCTGTTTGGATCATTGATGACGTCTCCTGATGCTGTGTCTCATCCTGCTGTCTCTGGCTTGCTTGTATCAACTTGGTGTTCTCTCTTGTTGTTCTTGTTATCATCTTCATCATCACTCTAATAAAAAAACTTGCACTATATCAACTAGGGCTAGGCAACAGGGCCTCAAATATAACCTAAAGCATGTGCAATAACGATATTTATTGCAGTATATATATATATATATATATATATATATATATATATATAATTTTTCTTTATCTATATCCAACTGACTTCTTATTAACAGTCGAATTTTCCAGATACATTATAGCAGATTCAGCTTCAAAAAGGTTTGAAATGCCATTTAAAAAAAAAAAAAAAATAAAAAATATATATATATATATATATATATATATATATATATATATATATATATATATATATTTAAATGCTTTAAAAAAGTTTACAGTTCATTTTCCAAAATAATGCAATGAAAATTATGACAACATAAATGTGGATGAAGACATTTAAATAAAATAAAATATAGAGATTATGAAAATAAAGTTCAAAATTGTCTGCTTGTCTGGTTACATATTTATACATTTAATATTGCACAAAGAACACTACATATATTTGAATTTAAAATGCCACAAATTCAAAAGGTTTCTCTTTGGTTAAATACAAAACAACAACCTTTAAACTTTCAACATCTTCTGTGAAGACAAACACAGAACACCAGTATCCTTGCCTACCTGGTATAAAGTATGTAGGCCCAGCTTGATGACATCAGCAAAATGCATAACACGCGAATGGCGGTATTGTCAAAATTGATACCTTTAGGCAAATTTATATCGTTTCTACTAGGGATGCACCGATGCCGACACTGGTATTGAGTATCGGCCCCAATACTGCCTAATGTACTGGTATTTGTATCGGCTAACATCAACCGATACCACGAACCGATACTTCAGATGTGGAAATCCCGCAATAATTTCACAGAGAATATTAGTTTTAACTTTTAAATTTAAGTTCTGTGTTCATTTTTATTAATATTTTATTTTTTATCTAATTCAGCATAATTTCTTGTAACAAGCAGAGAAGAAAATGAAACCTGACTCCCAATTGATGGCACTTTTTTGTGTGATTTAAGTATCGGCGTTGGTACTCTGTATCGGTAAATACTCTGATCCAAGTATCTGTATGGTATCGGTTTTGAAAAAAGTGGTATCGTTGCATCCGTAGTTTCTACCTTATACCTTTAATATTGCCCACTGCTAATATCAATATCAACTACATTTGGGTCCATGCTACATCTTGAGACACACACCTGACAGATGTCTCAACGTGGCTTCCAGATGGCAGATCTCATACCTCTGCGAGCCAGTGTAGCAGCCAACAGTTTTTATCCTCTAGCGTCGCTGGTTGCGCCCTTTTCCAGCTGGTCAAAGATGGAGAACGAGGAAGAGGAGCAAGCAGACACATTCTAGCCCACCTACATTATCCTGTATTCCACAATCAGTTGCATTGGTAACAAGAAATTTTATTTCTACCTGAAAAACGTTATGATCACAATCAAAACCTCAGTTGCCATGTCTAGCTGTTGACCCTCAGTTTGAGCCATCTGTCTTAGTTTTGGCAATAACTGTTGTGTCCTTATCCCTTAGCTTTGGTTTTTTTTGAGTTTGGGTCATAATCCTGGGGCAACATCTTTTCTTTTTTAACCCCTCAATCACCAAATGGTTACTTCTTCAGAGCTCTACCATCCTTTCATAGATAACTTTGTACCAAATTGCTCACTCCTTCTTCAGTGTTGCAAGTAAGTGTGCAACTCTGAAAGAGGATGCATTTGAGATGCATGCATTTGAGATTTTGGTAAGAGATACCTGACATATTTCCACCTATTCCTGTTTTTGTGGGTATAACTCAAGTCTCATTATGTTTTCGAAACTTGGGTTTCAGCATTAGTTTGAACAAATGGGAAATGCTATGTTCTATTTTTCTTCTTTTGTATATATTATTAGCCTATTCACTTTTGATATGCAACCGACTAACTTTGTGAGGTTGATTTAATTGATATTGATAAACCTAAATAGTTGTAAAGTTGTGTTTTTACCAATACATGAGGTCATAGTTCCACCTATTGTATTCTATTTTACTCTGAGAAGTATAGAAGTCTTTATTTTGTGTGCACCCTGTGAGAAGGGGGCTAAACTTTAGCCATCTGGCCACCAGATGTACGACAACTTCCTCCGGTCCCCTCCTTAGAGACTCAACTCTCCTGCCTAAATCCACTTCCCAACTTCAGACAGGAGATAGCACGCAGCAGAGCAGAACGTTTTATGAAAACTTTGAGTTTTCTTTCTTCCTCTTTTGCTTTTCTTTTTTTTTTTTTTCACTGAATGCCAAGCTGTCAGGGACTGTGATTTCCCGCGAGGGGTGTTTCCCACCGTCTGAGGGGGGCGGGCAACGGGATTCCAGAGAGGAATATATTTCTTCTTTAGATGGGATGCCAAGTTCTCACACTCTTCTCGGACCATGGCTGAAAACAAGCAGCAGAGGAAAAGCCCTGGAAGCGGAGATCGCTCCTCGTCTCATTTGTAAGATATCAGATTTTAGTGGAGTATTGTGTTGTAGAGGTTTTTCTTTTCTTTCCTTTTTTTCCTTCTGGTGGCCGCAGATATTTGGCAACTGGGATACTTTTGGTATGTGGCAAAGACTGAAATAGATGTGGGCAGCTGGGGAAAAGTGCTCTGTTAAAAATATTGCTTTGTGGAAGCTGGATTTGGAGTTTTCTTTTTTTTCTTTTTTTATTTATGTTGTCTAAAATCTGCAAAATGATTTTAAACTGTGTCTGGAGAGGAAAAAAAACAACAACAAATCAATTTACTGTATTATCAGTTTGCGCTTCATAGAAGCGAATCTCTTTATTGGCTTGAAAGCTTTTCTGAGTACAAGGTTGATCTACCCACTCACCTCCAGACGCAACAACGAGGAGCGTGGCTGTGACTCATCTGGCACCTCTCTCTCTCTGCAGCCAGTGATGGATTGTATTCAAAGCTGGAGATGGCACAAAAATGCTTTGAGCTCAAACGGTTAAATTCAACTGAACTGTGTTTACAAGTTTGATTTTGAATTAAACATGTTTGGGTGAGGGGGCGGACAGTTTACGTTTAGGGTCTAGCTCTGTCTTTGTCGTAGAGCTGATGTTTCTCTCCTGGCTGTAAGGGTTTGTTTATTTGCAGAGCTTCCTGAAAAAAAACTATTTTATGTTTATTCAGACGGAAGGAGATTAGGCTGAAACCCGTGGCAGGCTCGTGTTAGCCTCTGATTTATGTTGCTTTGGTGCAAAATAAATATTTTTACACTTTTGAATAATTTCCCACCACTGTTTTATGGATGAAGTCAACTAAATATAATGCCGATCATGACTCCAGTCTTTCGTAAACCCGAAATGGATTTTACAGGTTTGCACAATTTGAATTTTCCATCCTGTGAATAATGTTACACATTTTTTGCCATTCTGGCCTTTATGGATTAAATAATTATAACTCATTTTTCATCTGCTCTGGTAGCCAGCCTGCAGTCCACTACTGTACGAAAAAGGTTTGGAGATTCCCCCAGGAGTAAGAAACAAAAACAAAAAAAATTAACATTTACCTTATTTAGACCTTTTTGTAATAGAACCTTTCAGTTGCATATTTTACTTGGTTGTTTTTGCTAGTTATTGTTTTCAGAGAATGTTTTTATTGAGACAAAACCACATAAAGTTCTATTAAGGAATCACATTTTTTTATTGTAAATTTTATTAATTTATGTAATTCAGTATGAATTAATTTTAATACTATGTTTTGATTAATATATATTTCTTCTTTTCATGATATAGCCATAATTGGTGATGTGACATTGAATCGTAGCTAATACAATATATGGTGGAACATTTGAGAGCTTCGTGGAACTGAAGCATTTTAAAACCTTACTTGACCCCAAGTTTTTCTTCTACAGAGATTATAAAATTAAAGATCTTTCAATATCAATCACAAATGAATTGATATAGATTAGTACTATATTGAAAATTAATAATACAAATACTTTCACCTATTTCAAAGCTTTTTTGATTAACTAGTCAACAGTACTTATAAAATATTCCCACCCCATATTAAGCAACAATACGAACCCACATCTTAAAATATTTTCTTGAGATTTTTATGTGACAGACCACCACAAGTTGTAAATAATTGTGAAGTAGAAAAAAATGATCATTATTAGAGCTGTATGATATTAGGGAGTCTTGCGATGATGATGATGATATTGTTGGTAAATATTGCAATGACGCAATCATCTGCGATAGATGCCTATGTTCCTCTTCTCATTTTTCCTATCACTGTAACCTTTAGCATTTAGGGCAATGAAACTGTCCAACTGGCTAAATATTACACTGGCATGGAAAATGCAATGCTATAGCTCTTAAAATATATTAATCAAAGTTGTTGCACTAATAATATTTCACATATTGATATTACAGTGATAATATATTTGCAGCCTTAATTATTACAGAATAAACATGTTTCAATGCTTACAAAAACATTTTTAACGATGCAAAACTTGATGCAAAAAAATGAGATTCAAAGAAGCTCTCAAATCAGTTTGATTGATCTTTTTACAATAACTAATATTTCACTCTTTAGCTGCACAAAGCTAGTGGAGAAATCCTCTAAAACATTGGTCCTCAACCTTTTTTTTGTCACAGACTGGTTTAATATCAGACAGTGTTCACACGGACTAGTGGATAAATACAACAAACACATGCAACTGTAATTTCAGCACAATGTAATTCCACAGAGCACTGGCTCAGAGGCGTGTGGATACAGATTTTTGTTTGTAAAAAAAAGAAGAAGAAAAAAGAAAAAAAAATTGGAAACAAAAGATTTTTATTTTTACTTAACAGTTATAGAAAACTATTCGAGGTGTGAGGACATAATGTTACAATTTAGGAAAAGGTTGACAAAATTGCAGGCAGAAGAAAACATTAAGTTATATGATTGACCTTCTCGCATCCACCACAAGTTGTACCACTCGTTAGAAATCTCTGTTTGTGGTTTCCGTGGGTGATGAGTCCCACTTCATCTATCAAGTGTTCTAGCCTGCCTTCTGACTCCATTATTTTCTCTCTGGTCCTCCTAGGTATCACATTTAGTCACTGTGTCCACATACCCTGATCCCATTATCTTTTGTTTTGTTATCATTTCCTTATTTATTTGTCATATCCTTGGCCAGAAAGCCCCTATAGTAATAAAGAACTCTGTACACGTCATATAGACCTGAGAATGATATTCAGCTTTCTCATGTGCTCTGTATGAGATTGAAATATTTTTTGGCTCCAATTCTTCAGGATTTTTAAAAAGAAACTGGTTCCCCAGACCTTCTGCTTCCTGTTCCATCCATCCATCATAAAATTATAATAATAGTTAGTGGTCGGTGATATGGCCTAGATATGAAATCTCCGATTTTATTTTATTCGATTTACGATTTCTTTCTGAGCCCCCCCCCCCCCCCCCCACACACACACACACACACTTAATTATTGAGAAAAGCCATAATTAGTAACAATAGACAACTTGTGTAGAGGATTTGTATACATTTATCTATCTTTTAGCTAAGGTTTGTAGATCACTGTTGTTTTGTTAGTCTCGGAGAGACTGGCATTTTTGCTGTTTGACTGGATGCCTCTGTTTCAGGTTTTTTAATAAGTTTGTGGTTCTGCTGCCTTTGGCTGCGATGGACTTTAAGCAAATGTAACAGCGTGGGGTCTCTTGCTCCATGTCTGTCGCAGTAAACCCATACCAATTCTGCTACAGAGGCTTCGGGGAGCCAAAAATGTGCCATTGCACAAAAAATTCGACAGACTTTTAAAAAAGAATCCCCTGCAAAAACAAAAAAAATTCACTCATTCAATTGATTTTTTTTTTTTTTACCAAGCCTCATGATAGTAAACAATATCCAAAGATACTGCGGAATATAATGTTCCAGTGATGCCTTTCAGGTTAATTGAAATTAGCTTGGCATTCACTCGGGGAGTATTGCAAATATTTTTGTTCTATTTAATACTTCTTATTTTAAACAAACAAAAAACACAAGTAGAGGTCGTGGATTTACCAACTGTCAATAAAACTTTTTCTAAATTGAAAATCTCCTTCAAATAACTGTAAAATTCATATTTTCATTTTATTGTGTGAGACTTGTGTGAGTCACTTTCTTCTATGTCCTTGCTGAAGTGTGAGACATTCTCTGCATGTCTCTTCACACCTGAAACCTCTTTTTAGATGATGTTAGGTCGCGTTGCTGTCGCTCTCGCATACTCATAGGTGTCTTTTCTTCCTGTCTCTGAGTCCCACTGTGATGTCATTCGCAGCAGCTTGTGGAGCATGGGTACAACTGCCAGTGCTGCCCCACAGCCTGTTTATGTAGCGCCGCCGCTTGACAGTGTCCAAGCCAACGGGATGGCCAACAGCAGCATGAGCCCTTTCCACACGGTCAGCATCCACAACAACAAAGCCAAGTCCATTATCACCAACAAGGTTGCACCAGTTGTCATCACGTAAGTCCCTCCTCGAACCTGCGTTCTCACAGTTGGGTGTTAATCCTGTTTGATCACTGTGGTGACCTTCCCCCCTTCAACCTGTGCAAAATGTTTGCCCCTGTTATCATCTCGTTTGTCTGCTTCGGCTGAGCAAACAGTAGCCGATAATTAAACACACCCCTTATTTTTATCTTTTGCACAGATATAACTGCAGACAAGAGTTTCAAATTCATGACGAGATCCTTAAAGCCAACTACAAGGTTGGTCGGATATCAGACTCCTTGCCTGAGCACTACTTGGTTAAGGTAAGGACAACTCAAGCTGCTGGCTTTTTTTATGTCGCAACAAGGCGCCACCTTATCACAGAAAGCTGTGGAGCCATCTCAGCTGTGTCTTTGTCTCCTGTTTTCACATCTACTTGTCCAATTGCAAAGCTGTGTTGGAACCTTGTCATTCGGTTTTTTTTTTTATTATCGGTGGCAGTCATTGAAACAGAACTGTTGGCGTCCCAGTATCAAAGCTTTGATGTGCTCCGTCACCTCGGCTGCATACACTTTTTTTTGTGTCAGCATTAACCCCCAGCTGCTGTTTATAAGGTCAGGGTATGTCTGCCCCAAAAAGTTTAAAAATCATGCTTTATCTGTTGTTTTGAAGATCAAAAATCAAGCTTTGCCTCCCCCTTCAAAAAAATTATTTCCTGCATGTACAGTTCTGGTAAAGGTTAAATTAAGCTTTGCGGAAGGTCTGCACAAGGGATCCTCTTTGTGTGTTCCTTCCTGTCCAGACGTGTTTGTGTCCTTTTTAGTGTTGAATTGTGCTGTGATTTGTGCCTTTTTAATTAAATAAAAAAAACTAACATTACTCCATCATCAACAAGGTATTGCAGCTGGCTCAGCGTGTACATTCTATGCCTTACCTACACCACTTGACATTTTTCACATATTGTCACTTTACATCCTTACACTTCTGGGATTTTGTGATTGATCAACACAAAGTAGTACATAACTATGAAACAAAAAGATAATCAGACACATTTTTGACAACTGAAAGAAAAGTTGGTCAGTTGGAAAAATGGATGGAGTTAATTATTGGTCCATTCTGAGATTAGAGACTGCTAAAAGATTTTTGCTGATTAGGGTTGAGATTATGGTCAATATATGATTGGTGCCAATAGCTTTTCAGTAACATTGTTGTTGTATTTATATACCCATTTTTGTGTGTTGTGAATGTGTAGTTCTTATTTCATATTATTGCGTTTGTTTTGTTAATGTTGCCCTGTTGTATTGGTTTAACTATTTATTTTTCCTTTGTTTTTTTCACCTCTCTGCCGTCCAGCGGATGTGGAGGACTGGGATGTTTTCTAGTATTCTTTGTTCCGCTTCCTCTTTTGTATTGTCCATTCACACTCCTACCTCTTCTGTCTCTCTTCTTCATCTTCTTTCTTTCTTCTCTTTTTTTTCTCGTTTCCATGTACATAATTCAATAAATTAAACCCAAATCAAGTACTCCACTCAATCTTCCTATTATCTGCAGAAGTGCTCACTCTCTTTTGGAGCATGACTGAACTTCAAATGAGTGAACAGGACTTTGTTATGTGTGTAGAATGTGGTCTTGTTGAAATATAGATGGGCGTCCCTGGAAAAGATGTCTTCTTGAACGCAACATATTGTACTCCAAAATCTCTATGTACTTTACACCATTAATGGTGCCGTCACAGAAGTGCAAGTTACCATTACCAAGGGCACTGACAACCCATGACAGACCCTGGCTTTTGGACTTTTTGCTGCTAACACTCTGGATGATGTTTCTTCTTTGGAGCACATAGCACCCATTTCTCCCAATAAATTCCTGAAATACTGATTAATTTGACTACAGTGCGCATTTCTACAGTGTTATGGCCCATCCCATGTGCCTCAGAGCCCTGAGAAGTCCACAACGCTTCTGGACACAGTTAACCCAGTACAGTTTTAACTGCTGTTTATGGATACAACTATATATTGTGGTACTTGACAAAGGTTTGCCGAACCAGTCCTGAGCCCATTTGGTAATATCGCCTGTAGATGAATGCTGATTGTTGATGCAGTGTCGAATGAGGGATCAGAGATAATAGTTTTACTCTTTAGGCTTGCCCCTTTGTCCTTTGCATTCTAAATGTCCTCTAGATTCCTTAAATCTTTTAATTATGTTATGCACATTTAAAGGTGAAATATCAAAATATCTTCCTATCTTTCTTTGAGGAACATTGTTTTTAAACATTTAATAATTTTCTCATGTATTTGTTGACAAGCTAGCAATCCTTGGCACATCTTTGTTCCTAAAGGACTTTCTTGGATGCTAGTTTTGTACGAAATCATAATTGCAGTCACGTCTTGGAATCACCTGATTACTTGCCCTGAATTGCTCCTGTCCCAACCCGTTTTGGAATGTGTTGCAGGTTTGAATGACAGGAGATAATGTATATTTGCAAATGAAATTAAGTTAATACAAGTCGAAGTAAATTTAGAAATGATTACTTTCTTTTATATTTGCGTTTTCCATACTGCCCCATTTTTTTCTGATTTGGATTTGTACCTGAGCTTGTCACTGCATTGTTAGTTGAACCATTTAAACAAGAATGATTTAGTTGTTGTAGCAGTTGTCACATTTACATGCACTGATATACCTTCTACAAGTATTTCTTCAGTTCAGTAAAATGTACACAGAGGAGCAGAGATTTAGGTTGTTGAGACAACAGAGTAGCTAGACTGTGTCAGCAGTACTGTTTGTGTTGACAGAGGAGGTCAAGAACTTGTAAAATGAAAAGAAAAGAGGGAAAATAAATGAAACTTTTCATGGTTAAGCTCGCAGTCTGATGCAGATTAAATATGTTTGTTTCTAGGGTGAATACTTCATGGTGCAGGATGTGTACAGCAAGGCAGATGTTTTAAACACAACAGGGAGTTATGGAGCTCCAAACTTCCGCCAGGTGAAGGGATCCTACCCACTGTACGGAATGGGTCAGCCAACCTTGAATGGCTTCAAACAGGTTCTCCAGAGACTTCAAGCGCAAGGACAGGAGGTGATATCTTCTTTTGTTTAATTTAAACATGACTACAGCATAAGTGGATGACTTTTTGTCTTGACACAAATGCTTAGCAAACGATCAAGAGAGAGCTTCCTGTGTTGGAGCCCGTGTCGTTCTGCCTGGCCTATTTCTCTCTGTGTTGTCAGTAAAGAGTTTTCATGCAATGAATATCGGGTGTTGTCAGTTTACTCTAGAAATGTTGCATTGGGAGAATGGCAGCTTTTTGATATGCAGATCTGTTGCTTAATGTTGTCTCTGCTCTCCCCCCCTTTTTTCCAATCAGGAAATTATCTTCTTCTGCGTAAGAGAGGAACCTGTGGTGTTCCTTCATAAGGAGGACGACTTTGTGCCATACACCCCACGTAGGAAGGAAAACCTTCATGAGAACCTTCATGGATTGCAAAGAGAGGAAACTGTGGAAAGCCTGGAGCTGGCCATCAGATATGAGGTAGCAAACGTTTTACGTTTCTATGAGAATAAAAGCATGTTAGACATGTGACGGATTAAATGTTCTTCCTTTACAGCTCCATGACTTTGCAAAGCTCAATGAAAACATCTACTACGTCTACAACGACATTGAGTTCTTTAAAGACGAGCCACAGAAGATGTCCATAACGTGTGAGGAGGACATCCACGTGACAGAGGAGGTCTATAAGAGGCCGATGTTCACCATGCAAGGCTACAGGTTGTTTATGTCGGTTTTCACATGCCGTTGCTTGCCGATTTCTTTTGTTTTTGTTTCTGGTAGGTGTAAAAATAAGGCTGCTGATGCATTTGTCACAATTCCTTAGGCAGTTTAAAAATGTATTCAGTTCAAACCTGGCAAGAATAGTTTTCTTCTGTTAGAATCTTTCTCCAAGATCTATAATGCGCTCCCTATGACTCTGGCCCCGTCCACACTACTGCATTTTCGTTTAGAAACGGAGAGTTAAAACGAAAACTATCTCCGTCCACAGTAGCGTTTTCCCTGCGTATTAGAATTGATCTCCATCCACATTAAAACGACTGAAAACGCGGATCATTTGACCATTCTCCAACACTGGGCATGCGCGCCGGTATAAACAAGAAACAGGTTGACCATTCCTCAGCTGCTAGCAAAGACATCAAAGCCAGTAACGCTTGTAATTCGTTATCCATGTTGCAGTTTCTAACGTAATGTGCTCCAGGCTGTTTTAGTATGTTATCTTCCGGGGACGGGTCATATGATGGGTGGCTAACGTATCAGGGAAGGATATGCCATGACCGATGACACCCAATCATTGAGCCGAGTTTGATCTGCTGCGTCATCGTTTCTAAAGTCCTCCGTTTCGAGACGTCCACACCAAAACGCCCTCCGGAGTTTCAAAACAAAAAACGGGGTTAGCAGCGTTTCTAAACTTCTCCGTTTTGGGTCTCTGTTTTTGACGTTTTAGAGTGGATGGGAGCTGCAAACGTAGCAAAAGGTCTCCGTTTTTAAACGAAAACGCAGTAGTGTGGACGGGGCCTCTGTTTCTTGAAACGGTCAGTAAAGCGATGGTGTTGTTGGAATAAACTGGGTGCTCAGCTGTAGTGCTTGACAGGAAAACAATTTAGACCTTCAGGTATCTGATTGGGTGGTAACAGCGAATATGATAGAGCTGAAAACAGGCGAGTAGCAGCCAGTAGCTGATTGATTGGTGTGTGGCTGCTGAAATTAGGTACATCCTGTTTGTTGATTTATTGACATGAGCTCCACACTTCCGTTTAAGGGACAGAGGTTATTTTCAGAGATGCAAAATGCTTTGATGTAAAGTGCCTAGCAAAAGTACTCCCACTCCTTGAGCTTTTTCATATTTCGTCCTGCTGCGGCAAAAAAACTTCACTGTATTTTGTACTTTGTAAAACTACCTTATGCTGATGTTAAAGTCTTACGTCTTCTGACCAGCTTTCCACATGACATGTAGACCCTAACATTTCTGACCATTATTTCTAATTCTGAGCTCAATCAGAATAAATGTAAGGTATCTTTGAATAACATTTTTGAATGATTGCAATTCCTTTTGTTGTAGACTTTGAGCACATCACTCTAACACATGAATATCCCTATTTCAAATCTCTCCATTGTTGCTCTGTATTTATATTAAGTGATGCTGCCATCCTACTAGATGTACTTCCGAGATCTTTTGGTGTCTCTTCTAGGATCGCTTTATTATTATCTTCATCTATCTCTGACCTTCCTCCCCCTGCTAAAGAAAAGCATCATCACAGCATGATTCAAGCACCACTATGTTTTGTGGGACGTGTGCTGTCAGGGTGTTATGCTTTGTAAGTTTTACACAACACAGTCTTTTGAAAGTAGGACAAAAAGTTCACTTTTGGTCTCACCTGAACAAAGAACCCTCATCACCAATATCTTGGTTGCTTGCCCTAAATGTTTTGTCAGCCACATTACAACCTGGGTATGCCACTTTATCTGTACTTTAGTCTTAATACTGTACAGTACTCTGTGTTGTAACTATGTCCATGATGTAAATATTTTTTTCTGTATGTATTCCTTTTCTTTGTTCTGTTCTGTTTTTGCTGCTGTTACAACCAAATGTCTCCTTGTGGTACAATTAAAGGATTTTTCTATTCTATTCTAACTAGCACACAGGACTTTTTGTGGCTTTTGCTTAATAAAGACAGATTTTTTATCAGAGGAAAAAGAAAAATTAAAGATGCATTGAAAAATCCACTTGTCACGCTGACAAGTTTAGTGAAAACCAGAAGTTAATCTTCCTTTAAGTGTTTGTTTATAATGCTACATCCTTTTAGCTCCATAACAATGTTATTGACACAACAAAGGCTGCAGGTTCACCTCTGGGTAACTGTCTGTTGCACTGCAGGTACTACAGATTACCACTACCAATGGAGGGAGCGCCATTGGAAGAAGATTTTGACGCATTTGTTAACATACTCAGGGTAAGCATATGTAAAAATGTCAGTGCAACGACTCAATCTCCCCTTTTTTGGTTGTGCTCTTGTTGAATCTTGTTGCCGTTAAGGTTATTAATGGCTGGAATACTGCAGAGTGTCTGCACTCTGTCACAGAGGTGGTGAAAAGGTCACACTGGCTTTTATTTAGTCCAACATCAAATCCGTCTTGCATGTGCAATAAATTATGTTATAAATCTGATTAAAATGTGAAAAAAAGAGAGTGTGCAGTCACTTTATGACCACTCGTCAGTCGATCAGTACGATCTGGTTTTTGTCCATCTCTTCAGGATGTTCTCTGTGTCTCATTTTGCCCTTTTTTGGAATAACGTGCAGCTGCTGATCGAGGTCCTTGTGGTTGGAAAGTGGCTCCTACCCTTTTTTTAAACAGTTTTTTTAATGCAGTGCTCTTTCTTCTTAGTCAGCCTTTTTGTAAATCTCACTCCCTTATTATTTCCAAGATGTTTACATGATGACTCATCTAGAAGTAGCCTAATATTGCTAATTCTCTCCCACTGATCATTTTTGACTTCTTAAAACTGGGAAAATAATGTTTTTTTCTGTCAGAACAAATCTTTTTACATCTCCATGGTATTGGTCTGATTCTTTGCACTCATGCGTTGTCACACAACTGCTACTGGTTCTCATCATGGCCTGTTTTTACTGCACCTCTTTTCTTTGATGTGCTCTGCCTTGCAGGAGAGCCCCAGCTTATGTTTGGGCCACAACACGTCCCGACTTCCACCTAGCCTGGTCTTCAGTTGCCAGGTGGGCGTCGGCCGCACCAACCTAGCCATGATCCTGGGCACGTTAGTCATGAATAGGCTCAAAGGGGACTCACAACTGCCACCTCAGTAAGAGTTTGGGCACTTTTTCCCCCTCCCAAGCTGCTTTAAAGGTATAGACGGAGGATTTTTCTGAATTTCAGGAAAGAACAAAAATAAAAAAATAAATAAATATGCATGCACACAAATGAATTTTCCCTGGAAAGTAACAATATAGATGTGGATAACTTTTTCAAGCGGTAATCTGACATTCATTTCTTCAAATAGAATGCTGAAGTTTAACCTACCTGTCGAGTAGAAAGTTGGTGACAGAGGCATCAGTGGGGAGCCCAACCTGTGCTTTTAAAAAAAAAAAATCCTAAAAAGACTCTGGTCTTGTTTCTCTCCTCTGAGGCCTTCCTCTTCTTCTCATACACTTTGAAGACACTTTTTCTTTAGCAACTCATACCTATTTTCAAAGGAACAGGTGAGGGCTGCAAGGTAGAATGAATGAAAGGCATAGCGCGCTACACATAAACACCTGAGAGTGTGCATGCGCATCCGCACTCAGAATGATTGACAATTAGGAAGACCAATAATGTAGATGATCCACCTGAAAGAAAAATTATCCTCTGCCATACCTTTAATAACACAGTGCCAAAAGAGATTTTCATTAAACCATTTATGAAATGCAATGCTATATATTTGCTTGGGGTTGCAGGGTTGAGGAAGCAGCTGCTTCAGAGCCAAGACCGCTATTTAAAGTTATCCAGAGTCTGATCAACAAGTTGCCTAATGGGCAGCAGGTCATGGAAGAGGTAATTATGTACAAAAATTCTTGAAAACAAAAATATGCACTTTTATAACTGCAAATTATGTCTTACTTTGTACAAACACAAACTGAAATCCTTTTGTCTTTCTTTCTTCCATAATGGCTCAAGCTCATTAAGATTTGATTGATTATATCTGTAGCGTACAATGTCAAGGCTTTCAATTGATTTAATTTGATTTAGGTCTGGGCCATTGTAACAAATAATAATGTTTTGGCCCAAGTTTTTTAATTGTAGCTCTAGCTAATTTTTTTATGTTGTTGACCTAGTTGAAGGAAAATCTCTGTTCCAGTCTCAAGTCTTTAGCATTTTTTAAATATGCTTTCAATCACAGTTGCCCTGTCTGTACCTCAGTCCATCCCCCCATCATTCCGACCAACTTTTCCCCAGCATGATGCTGCGCCACCATAATTCACAGTGAGGTTTTTGATGGGCACACAGTTATCTTTTCCCCCTGCATTGTGTTTTGCGTTTTGGCCTATCATTTGAGAGATAATAATATATAGAGCTACAAAAAAAAATGGAAAATATCAATGGAAAAACCTTTCTGTAACGCAAGAGTATAAACCCAGATTATTTGCAGAGATGGATTTGTGATGAATTTTGCCAATTGAGATAAAGCTTTGTGTGACAACTGTAACTGATGTTTGGTGAGCAATAGTAATAGCAGTGGTCTTCATCTGCCTGTTTTTCTCCATAGCATTTTAAAGAGACCCACATCCAAAAGGCTTTAGAGATGTGGTTTTAGGAGGCGTATCTGACTGGTTCTGGAGTGAGCAGCTTTGGTTACCCACACAACGTGTTAATAAATGTGAATCGTTTACTTCATGTCAAGCATCAGCTGCCAGGGGAACTGATTTCAGGATGATCTATCCATGTTATGTAACATCACAACTAGGGCTGGGCGATAAATCGATTGTATCAAATAATTTAATTTTCTGTTTATAAAGATTTAATTTTTGGAAAATCCCAATTTTTTTTATTTATACCAATGCAGTACTTTGAATTACATCAGTAGAAGGCCCAAAGTGTGCTGACCCAAGTATTTTGGTCCCTTCTCCTTCTGAGTAAAGCCAATTGAGTTTAAGTAGGGCTGGGCGATTAATCGATTGTATTGATTAAGCGCACTTTCTGTTTATGAAGATTTTATTTTTTAGATATCAAGCTTTTTTTATACCATTGTCCTACTTTGACTTCTATAGTTCAGAGTGATGTCAATATTACCAGGATCTAACATCTTGTTTTACAGCTAGTTTTTAGTTAGACTTTAAGGTCAGCCATGGGACACAGTAATAGAAATAAAAGCAAGTTTTTGAAAATATTTTTCATCACTTGCAATTTATTTTTAAGAAAATTCCTTCCTTCCTTCCTTCCTTCCTTCCTTCCTTCCTTCCTTCCTTCCTTCCTTCCTTCCTTCCTTCCTTCCTTCCTTCCAAACTTCCAAACTTCCAAACTTCCAAACTTCCTTCCGAACTTCCAAACTTCCGAACTTCCAAACTTCCGAACTTCCAAACTTCCAAACTTCCTTCCGTACTTCCCAAATTTTGGTATGAAAAATACAAAGAACCCGATTAGCAGATTTAAATTAAATGTTCAATGAACAACATTAAGTACAACTGCCTGACTTTTGGTGCTATATTTAAATCTGTTTTTCTCCGCTGTGGCTCCGGATTTTCTCATAAAAGAAAAGCGCAGGGGGGTTGCTCCTGCAAATGATGAATGCTGTTTTCTTTAGATGCTGCTTTTTAAGAAAATCAGTTAATACCCAGATATCAGAAGAAACTGTTGCTCCTTCTTTGGAAAATGGTTAACCACAAAAGTCCCAGAGCTCCTTTAATGTGGCCTTGGAGATCAACTCAGATTAGATTGTTCACACAACCAACTTTTGTCAACTCGCCTAGGAAGTCTTTTCAAACATGTTTTTGGGATAATTGAAATTGTTTTAAAGAGGCCCTAACAATTTATTTAAAAAAAATTTCAGGTTGACAATGCTATTGCCTTGTGCTCAGAGATGCACAACATTAAAGAAGCAATATATGAGAATGCAAGTAAATTGGAAGGGATTGGAGAAGATTATCAGATTCAAGTAAGTCATGACTTTTTTTTACTGAGGACAGAAGCTTTAGTTTTCTCTTCCAAGTCAGCTCAGTGAAGCAGCTAATAAAACTATTGTATCTTTTAGGGAAGCAGTACCAAAGACTACTTTCTCAACAGAACAAAGCAGAGCTTGGAGTGCTATTTCTACTTGATCGTATTTAATGCTTACCTTCATGAGCAGGTAACATTGGTTTTTACTCTCTAAGAACCTTTAGAGTTTTTAGATAAATTAGTCATAACTCTGTTGTCTTTTCCAGTATCCTCTTGCTTTTGTGTCAAACTTCAGTCAGTGGATGTGCAGCCATGCCTGGTTGTACAGGTTGCTGGCCTGCATGGACGTCTCGGAGCTTTCTGCTCATGCCGAGCTGGTCACCAAAGGAGCCCGTGTCCTGGTGAGGAATCAAGGAACCTACAAAAAGTATCAAATTTTGTTTATGTTTTCTCGTGTTGTTGTAGTTCTTGAGACATGGCCTTCGGATTCTGCATTTGTGTTAAAGGATAGACTTGTATTGCGTAAAATGGGTACTTTAAATCTATTAATATAGAACATACAGTATGTTAGCTTTTTATTGAGTCAATTTACCATATTTCCATTTTTAACCATGAATGTGAAGTTTGCCCAGTTTATGTTAGCAGAATGATTTCAAGATTGTTTACCATGTTCATTAGAAACATTCAGGGTACATATGACCTCTGGAAAACAGATCTAAGGGTTTTCCAGTTCCATTCTTTTCTGATTTCTCCTTTCTTTACTTTCCTCTCTCCTTTCTTCCTTGATCCATTTAGTCTGGTCTTTTTGTCTTCTTATCTTCTCCCTTGTTTTCCTCCTTGCTTCCCTTTTTCCTTGTTTTCATTCTTTCCTCTTAATTTCTTTAACCCCCCCCCCCCCCTTCTTTCCTTCTTTTTGTCGGTTTTTTCCCATGTCCTATTTTTCATTCCAAGTACCTTGGAAATCAGATTCTAGTGATGGGATTTGATGTTAACATGTAAAAAACATTAGAAATCTTGACAATTATTTTGGCTACATAAATGAACTGAAACAACATTGCTGCAACATCTATCCCCATGATGCTAACATCCCTACATATCGCAGTGTTCTTTTAGCTACTCTTTGTACCTAAATTTAAATAATCCCTTTTAGTTATTTTTTTTTTCAACCAATCATTTTTATACACTCTGTGATACATTTGAATTCAGACCAGGTACTGATGTGCCCCACGCTACCCACGCCGCCTCGTGAGCTCTCATTTCTATCTTCACAAGCAGTCTGCGTTTGTTGGTGCTGTGATTAATGCGTGAATGCTTGTGTCTGAGCAGGTTGCTGATGAGTACTTGGCCCCCGACGTGCTCAGCACAGTCAAAGAGATGAAGGCGGCCAACTTCAGACGAGTGCCCAAGCTGCCTGTTTATGGAGTGGCTCAGCCGACATCAGAGGTGAAGTGCAGTCGCTCATTCTGTCTTCAAATTACAACCGCCGCTTTTAATCATCTGTCTGGAGATGTCTGAGCCATCTTGAGACGACTGAAAATTTCTATCGACTGTCTCCCTGTGTAATGATTATGTTACTGCTTGCATTTTGAGAAAATGATCAGACCTGTACATTGGTGATCAGTATATTATATTAATGCTGACAGTCAGAATGAGTCTCTAAATATATAAACTATGTATCTATATATTTATAAATAATAAGAAAACAGATAATCCTTTTGCATTTTTTGGGGGAATCATTTGTTTATATTCTTAGTACTTTACGTCTTAGGCTCCTTTCATTTTTTCCTACATCAATTACAGAAATTATTAACATGCATTACTGTACTTTGGAATAATCAACAGAGCAGACAAATTCACAGGAAGGACTCATGATTAAAGATTTGGACGCCCACCACAGGAAGCTCAAGCTGTACTTCCGGCTCTTGGCTTTAATCCTGATCATTCTTTCTGCAGGCCATTGGAGCAGTTCTCACCCACCTGACGGATGAGAAGAGGAAGCACAGCCACGTTTTATGGATCAACCTGCAGGAGGAATTGTCGTTCGAAGAAAACGGGAAAATCTTCACCCCCAGGGAACCCTCGTGCCTCGACCAGCACATCCCTGTCCCAACGAGTGACCCACAGCTGCTAGAGGTAAAAGAGAATTTATTTTTTTTGTTGTTTTTTTTTTGTTTTGGAAAATTTCTCTTCAGTTTTTTATATATATACACACAAAATGATTCTGTGTCCCCACCTGTCCTGCAGAAATTAGAAACCTCACTGAAGGAGGAGATTCTCCGAGCTCAGAAGTGGCTGGAAGTGACGCTGGAGCGGGAGAAAGAGATGAAGATGTTTAAAAGCTGCCTGACTATTCAGGAGATCTTCAACCAGCACAAAAGCTCTCACCAGGGTCTTGTGTACAAAAGAATCCCTCTTCCAGACTGCAGCTCACCGAGGGAAGAAGTAAGCATCCATCATTATGGAAATTACCTTTTGTTTTCATTTTCTCGGCAATGCAGAGAAAACCAGATACCAGATATGCCACAGATATCACATTTAAAAGTAGGTAGATTCAAGCTCAAGCAAATCAGATGAATGGCATCCAGAATTGGCATGATAAAGAATAAGAATGAGGCTCCATCTAGTGGTTAGGAATGTAATTAATTTGGATTACTACCTTTCCGTTTTAAGCAAATTGCATCCTGTCATTATTATTTATTAGTTGTCACACATTTTTAACGTGTGTCTTATTATTGTTCCAGGATTTTGATAAGCTCCTTGAGGCCATGAAGAGTGCATTAGCTGAAGATTCCCACTCAGCTTTTGTCTTTAATTGCTCCAACGGCAGAGGCAGGACCACTACTGCCATGGTTGTTGCTGTTCTCACTCTTTGGCATTTTAAGGTAAGCAGCAAAGTTTTTCAGATGATCTATTTAAGTTTTAAAAAAGTGTTATTCAGGACCTCTTTTACTAAAATTTGACTTGGCTTTGGCAGGGTTTCCCAGAGTGTACAGATGATGAGATTGTCAGCGTTCCTGATGCCAAGTACACAAAGGGAGAGTTTGAAGTATGTATACTCAAAAAAATATATTTATAAGAAATACAAAAATCACTCTTTTAGAATGAATGGCATGATGAACTCTTTAAAATATCAGAATAAATATCCAAATCAACTCAGAAATTGTTAATCAGATGCAAATCGAATGCTTCCATCTCAATACATAAATCTAAATCCTGTAAGCTCATTCAGTGTTTGGCCTAATTCACACGGGGTGCAGAACAGATGCAAAGACGAAAAAACATCGAGTCCAATCAGAGCATTTACACTGGCTGCCATCCGGATGCAGAGCTCAATTAACTTTCCGTATCAAGTCTACATTTTCCGGACGCTACATGTCGATTTTCATGAACTTAAAGAAATGACAAATATATTTAGTGGTAATAAAAAATGATCAAAGCACTTAACTTAGCGCCATTGCTAAGGTTAACATAATTTTGATATTTAACAGATAAAAGAACAATATAAGACTTAAACATGATAGCATTAAACTATATTAAAACAAAGATAACTTACCCATTGTAGAACAAGCTAAGCGAATACATTTTAAATAAAAGTACGAGAGTTCTAGTGTGGCTTTTTTTTTTACCAGCTGTTCTCTATACGTACCTTAATTCAGTTTTTTTACTTTCTCTAATGTTGTATTTTATGTTTTTCGTACTTTATTCTTTGCTTTTTTTACTTTCTCTAATCCTGTATTCTATGGTTTTTGTAGTTAATTTATGTATCATATATTTATTTTGTTTCTTTATCTTCAAATCATGTAGAGCATATTGAATTACCCTGTTGTCAATAGTACTATACAAATAAAACTGCCTTTGGCTTTATACATAGTTGTTTTCGCGTGAACTTGCGTGAACCACTGAAATTTGGTGCTCTCACTAGAGCACATTTCAAGAGACGTTCTGTTAGATGGTGTAAATTGTAGTCCAGACTGAAGCCGTACAGAAACTGCACCGCGTCCGTGCCAAACCTAGAATGAATTAGGTGCTATCGTTTTCATCCGGGAATAGCGCATGTGCACAAGACTGGCAAAAATAACTTCGGCTCCTGCTGACAAGGGCCCTGCTGCTCTGGTTGAACAATTCGACAAACAAAAATGAAATCTAGCTTCCAGATCCATTTCAAATCGCTAAAGAGCTATGGGATGAACAGTCCTCAGAACTGGCCACCAGTTCGTCATGGAGATATCTACAATTATCTGAATAAGAACTGCATTTCTTTTGGTACACATCTAAAGTGATATATAAAGCAGGTTCAGGGAGATAAACATGTTTCTGTCAGTTCTATGCTAACGATTTTGCTTTGCATGCTCGCAGGTTATTTTAAATAATTTGTTCTCATGAAATGATTTAGATTATTTTTTTTAGTTAAATTTCAACATATTTCCAATGAAGTGAACTGAACTTATTCGATCATCCAGAATTTGCATTGATCATCCAGTAGAACTGTTTTCTTGGTGTTTTGTTGACGTTTTACCAAGTAAAATCGGAGCTACAACAGTACTTAAGACATTTCAACTCAAATGAAAAAATTACCCTTTTGTGCAGTTTTTTTTACAGTCCTTACAGAAAACCTTAGGCATATTTTTATGAATACCCATCAGTGCTTCAATTTGAAAGCAAAGATGAGGTCTTGTTAGAACCCAAAACTTTTCTACTCAGCTCTGTACATTAGAGACAGTGCTTTTTCTTTCCCCCCCACTTGTTTCAGAGTTGTGACAATGAGTCAATAGTTGGAACCTGCTGGCTATGTCCTCAGCACATGAGGCCAACTCTGCTGCCACACAATACCACATGTCAGTCACAGCAGTGTGTCCATTGGATTTTCTCAGAGGCACAGAACGGTAACCACGGAAACCTTGTCAGCCTCCAAGTCAACCTCTTACAAAAAAATGGGATGTCGTAATCCCCTTTGAATTAACTCCAAAGAAATTTGTGATGGCTGCAATCTCTGACACATTATTCATTAGAAGAAAAATAAGTTTCAAATAATCTCTCTCCTTTTACTTAGTTGTGCTTTCTGAAATTCTGTCAGTGATGTTTTTCTACTTACAGAGAATGTTGTGAAAATGTGGTATTACAAAAATACCAATTATGTGTTTCATGCCAAAGCCTTTTATACTCAGCAGGCAATTTCTTTAACTTTAACATGCTGGTGCTGGCTTCACATTCAACTCCACCCTACAGAGATGCTTTTATTTACAGTTTGGTAAACATGGTGGGTTATTTAGCCATTCAAAACCCACATGGTTTCACTCAGAACTGTTAGAAACCTAAACCTAAAAAGCTCAAGTTGATTTTATTAAATCGGATAAGGTCAAGATGGTCACTTTGATAGATGCTATAGGATTTGTAGTTGATGTGTAAATGTATAAATGTGGATATGGTGATGGGGTTACTGTTTTTTTCATCACTTACAAAAAGTGGAGATTCTTTTTAAACTGTAATATATAGCTATTTCAACAATAAACCTGCATAATTATTTACAAATATACGGTAATTGCAACATAAATATTAGGATCCGTAGCCTGTTTTACAGGGTCTAACATCAGTGGATGCCCACTATTGACTCTTGTTATGGTGCCCAAGATGCTAAAAGATACAGTGTCAGCAGGACAGTTGAAAATAATGTCTTATTGCAGAATTTTCTAATGTCCAACAGTCTTATTTAGCCAGTGGTGCACATAAATTTATGCCCAAAAGCATAATGTTCCCTCCTCCATGATTCACAGTGGGTGATCTTAGGTTGTAACTCAGCATTCTTCCCCTTCCAAACACGGCGAGTGGCATTTTTACCAAAAACTTTTATTTTTGTTTCATCTGACTATATATAAAATACTCCCATTCCTCCTCTGGATCATTCAGATGATTTCTGGCTATCTTAAGACGAGCCTGAACATGTGGTGGCTTAAGCAGGGTGACTTGCTAACGCTTCAGGGTTTTAATCCACGACGACGCAATGTATTAGCAATAGTAACCTTGGTAGTCCCAGCTCTCTTCAGATCATTGACCAGTTTACCCTGTATAGTTCTGGGCTTTTTTTTCACTGTTCTCATTTGTATACCATGAGGTGAGATCTTGGATGGAGACCCAGGTTAAGGGATTTATTCCATTTTCTATTAATTGCTCCAACAGTTTATCTCTCCTCAATAAGCTGCTTGCCTACGGTAGATTGGCTCATCCCAGTATTGCGCATGTGTACAATATTGTCTCTGGTGACTTTGGACAGCACTCTGGTCTTGGCTATCTGTTTGAAGCTGTGGACGGGTGTCTTTTCTACAAATAAGTTCATACAGGTTCCATTTATACAGATAATGAGCAGAGGATAGAATAGCTTCTTGAACAAGAAATAACAGGTCTGTGAGAACCAGGATTCTTGCTCATTTGTAGGTGCTAAATACTTCCTTTCTCTAATTAAACCCCAGACTTTCAATAAATTGGGATTGTAGCAATACTTAGAATTATGTCCACTGAAGCTCTTCAAAATGGTTAAACCAGTTATTTTAATGTGCAAAATATTCATTCTGAAGATATAGAAAATGTTTTTGTACAAAATATTTAGTAAGAAGAGCTTAATTCAAATGTGTAAAAACTTAAAAATGTGTAAAAATATATATTTTTTAAATCAATCAAACCTTAGAAACAGGCACTCTTTGTATTGCTCTATCACAATAAATTACAATAGTATACATTAACCTTTGTGGTTGGAACATGATAATTAAAGGGAAATAATAATACAAAGTTAACAAACATCTTATACCTAAAGAAAGAAAAACTGAGATTGATTTTAATATGATTTTAAGTAAAGACACTGAATAAACCATACAGGCAAGTCTGTTACGTTCCTTCTTCGTTTCTCTTCCTGAATTTTCTATTTCTGCCATCAAAAAAGCACTCAAAAATGTAACTTAGATGATTAGATCAGTGACTGCTTTCCTCAACACTGTTTTTATGGTTTAGCTTATTCTGCATGGGTTGCTGGACACATTCCCTGTTTCAACAGGATCAACACTATAAATGAACACGCTGACACACATTTGCACCAATGTGCTATTTGGGTCAACACAGACAAGCTGTGTTTTTTTTGTACAGCAGACCTGACTTCTAAATCCATGTTCAGAGAAATGATTTGCTTTGCAAGCATGCTTTTGAGGAATCAATGCAGCATCATATAGATCAAAACCTACATTAGAAGAGACAAGGCGACCGTTGCACAAGAGTTGGCCGTTCGTCTTGTAATAGGAAGGTTCTTGGGCAAGAAACGTCACCTGTTGCCTGAATGTAGCGTAAAGTGCTCTAGGGTCCGTATGGACTATGTAAAGCGCTATATAAATGTAGGCACTCTTAGAAGAAAAAAAGTGCGGACACAACAACAAATCTTCCAGTGAAAGTCACCATATAGACGTAGATAACTTATTCTAGCAGTAATCTGAAATGTATTTTTCCAAATAACATGCCAAACTTACCGCGGCAAAGTTAGTTGGATATTCAACACACATATGTTTCACTGAAGCGGAGACTCCCTCCAACGTCTTCCCCCAAAACTGCGCTCACATCGCGTCCGAAGGCTTGCTCCGTAAGACTCGCTCCTGAAGGTGGTGGTATCGATTAGGAACCTTTGCTAAATTTCCACACATCACAGAAAATATATCTATACCTGTGAGATCTCCTGCCAAAGTAACCTCAAAATTTAGCCTACCTGCCGAGTACAAACTTGGGAGCCCAACCTGTGCTGTCAGCACACTCCATCATTGGAAAGAATCGCCTACAAACACTCTAGTCTCGTTTCTCTCTTCTGAGCCCTTTCTCAACTTCTCGTACACTTTAAAGACACTTTTTCTCTAGCGACTAAAATATATATATATATATAGATATAAAAAAAGAAAAATAACAAATGTTGTTGCGAACTAGCCTTTTAGCATATTACTGAACACCACATAATTTTAAGGATGTATAATAACTAATAATTGAATAATAGACTAATAATTAAATCCTCCAGAATGCAGCTTCAAGTCTGTTTATAGAGCTCTTCATTTAAGTTTCTAATGAGGATGAGCAGGAAAGGGATATAACCATGTATTCAAGAATAAGTAAATGCATCCACATTGGCTCTCGTAGAAGGAAACACAGTGCATTTCAGACACGCTTATTATGGTTATATGTTATGAAGCAGCCAATACTTTTCAATGATTGGGCTTTTTTTTTTCATTTTTCAACAATGTTTTGATGGATATTTCAAGAGATAAATGGTAAAAACTACACACTGTCCCTTTAAATACTTGGTTACTCATTTTAACTATGTCATTTCAATAATGCAGCATTTCCACATCCATTTGATAAAAGGAGGTTGAAAGTTCAGAATAATACAAGAGTGCAACTATTCTTATGTTGTCTGTTGATTTATTTATTTATTTTTTTGCAGCAGGGATTAAAAGCAGACATCACTTGGAAAACACTGCTCTAATATTCTCTTACAAACCTATGAGGTTATCATAGAACACATTCCTTTATATTGAGAATAGATTAAACACAGAAAAACATTTTACTAATTACGAGACTTTGGAAAACAATTAGTTTTGCTGGGTTTTATGTATATGTCAGAATAAATTCAGCCTTATCCATATGTTTGTTTTTTGTAAATACTCCCCCCCCCCCCCCATATCTCATTTATGCACAACTTTTTTCTGTCCTTTCTCATGAAATCCCAAGAAAAAGTATACGTTTGTGGTTGGGCTGTGACAAAATGTCAAAAGTTTTATGAATAAAACAATATAAAGTTCATGATTCTAAATACTGTTCAAACATATTGCATAAACCTTGTGAGCTAGACAGAATTGGTACATTTGGCAGTCTTGTCACCACTTTTAAAACATCCTGTAGATATAAGGATTTAGAATCGCTGTATAAAGAGTGTGTGCGTTGTTTCTGCAGATTGTAATGCGGTTGGTTCGCCTTCTTCCCGACGGCCACAGGAGAAAGAAAGAGGTAGACGTGGCGCTGGATTCTGTCAGCGAGACCATGACCCCCATGCACTATCATCTGAGAGAGATCATCATATGCACTTATAGACAGGTAAAACCCAACACCCATTTTTACTCAAAATGTGTCTAAATTAGAGGGGAAGAGGGTATGTAAGTTTTATGTAGGGTTTAATAATGGTCTAAACTGAGGATTAGAGATATTGTAGAGTTTTGTCCAGCTTATCAATTTTTATAATTTCTTGTCTGAAAGGGTAACAAAAAAACAATGTACAGCCTTTCTGCTCCAGTTTAGATGATTAGTGCAGTTGCACATGAATACCTGTAGATGGCCTCAAGGCTACAAATCTATGTGGGTCCACTGCAATCTATGGAAAGTAATATTGGCTCAGCACACCTCATCTTTGAAGCTAAATGGACTTGAATTCTTAAAGGGAAACGGCAGAAGGTGGTAGGGATGCAGGAAAAGACAAGGATTTTGGAGGTTGACCTGTTGGAAGTATTTTTTTTTCTGAGCTGGGTTTAAATATTGTTACAAACCACATCATATCAGTGTCAGCTGCTTCCTTTGCCAGGAACCCTGATTATGTTTTAATACAAAGACACACAAGAAAAGCCAAGATAGAGAAAAGTTTAAAGATTCTGATCATGACAACATTCCTGGAACTTCTTTCCAGGAGCTTTCATCTCGTGTTTTAATTAGAAGGGTACAAAAAGAGCAAAAGCAGTTGAGGGTTTGATTTCTCTCTGAAAATCTTTTGTACCTTCAAGTCTACAGCTCTGTTTAAGCCATTTGTAATGCAGACTAATCATAGTGGCTCTGTGCACCGTCAGCTGCCCTCGGCACACGGGAGGCGCCCGGTCCTGTCTCCACCGTATCAATGGGTCTCATTGTCCCATGAACTCTGTCGTTTTCTCTGCCTGTCACTTTCAGATACCAGGCTCCAGGAAAAAAAGGATGCCCTGTTAACTCACTTTACAATAAGTGGGATGCTAATTACTTATTTCATGATTTTGTTTTGTAATTTACATTTGTTTATTACATAATGAATTCTGATTGGGATTAAAAATTTGCCTTTAATTTTATAAATACAATTAAAGGAATATTTCACTCCTGAATGAAATTTGGTCTGTTGCCAAATTCTCCAGAGTTAGATAAGTAAGAAACGGCATTTTGTAGCCAGCCCAGTCATTATTCCAATGTGGCAGCAGTCTGTTTGCTCTATCTTAACATAAACAATATGGGTGAATAGTAACAGCTTGCATTTTGTGTGCAAAAGTCATGAAAATTACTCAATAATGATTCTAATTATTCATAGTGACCTCAGTCATATCGATTGCAAATGAAAATAAAGCGTAACACGAAGGAATTACAGGAGCTGATTTAGAATTGTGACAACATTATGACAAAGCACCACTGTAAGCCATCGTTGCAAGTTAATTTACAATCAATGTGATGATTGAGGTACCTGGGAAATATTAGGATTATTTTTGAGTAATTTTTCATGATACAAAATGCTAGGTGTTACTATTCACTTACATTGTTAATGCTAAACTAAAGCAAACTGACTGCTGCCAGATTAGAAGAATGGCTAGGCTGGTTATAAGAATGCTTTTTCTCACTATCTGACTTTGGGGAATTTGGCAAAAGACTAAAATTTCACTTAGGGGTTGAATATCCCTAAATTTGAGAAGTAGGACATTTTCACAGATATTTCATGAAGTGGTTACACTTGTTGTACTTGCTACTAAATCGCGATTTGGTAAAATGCGATTTCCTAATCGCAAAGGCTGCGATTTGACTTGATGTAAACATATCTGCTAAAGTCACGTGACTTGTAAACAACGCAGGGAGAGAAGGAGACGCGGCACTTTAACCAGTTATAAAATGACCAAAAGCTTAACAGAATCCAACACTACACAATAGTTAGTACAAAAGAGGAACAGTACATCAGTTGTGAGAAATTATATCTGCTATGAAAACGTTGATGCTGCGCAACGCCAGGTATTATGCAGAACCCGTCGTGGTATTGTTGCTGCATCACGAGGTAGGCTACAGTACGAACCTTTATCAACACCTAAAAACATCACACCACCATATATGAGAGTTGCACGGCTAAACTGACCGCCACCAGTGTTTAAATTTCCAGTAAACGAACTTCGAGGCGACAGGGATCGCTGATCGAGCTGTTTGAAAGAATCGCTCCTTACGAACATAAAAAAACGGCACACAGAAATAATTCGTGCTATAACGGGTTTTATAGCCAAAAGTATGCTTTGTTAAGCATGATGAATACGCTAGGATACAATCTCACACACACATTTTAGCCACATTTTACCTGCGCTGTATGAAAAATGCCGACAGAAAGTTAAAGCCGCACCAAAAACAGCCAAGTGTTTTGCAACAACTGACCTGAGATCAAACCGCTCTACGGAGCCATACCAGAGACTGAAAGTGCATTAGATCGATGGAGAATTCAAAATCAGAGCTTGTTCCTTCAAGCATCCTACTACTAGATAACCACACGGAGGAAAACATTGCAGCCGGAAGGAATTATTAGCTGGGATCAAAAGGAAGAAAACCTTGATTGCAGAACGACACCGATGACCATCGAGTGTGAGGATTAAAAGTAGATAAAGTTGTTAATATTTGCCTTTGTCTTAAAATAAGTAAATAATCTTATGGAATAGAATAAATTATGTATAAAAATTTGTTTATAATACACAATATTTTTGATTGCATTAATTAAAAAAAATGCATGACAAAAGCCCCACAAAAATAATTGCACATTAAATCGCAATATTGAAGAAATATCCTATCCTATCCCATCCTAAATTACTCAGATTTTAAAAAAACAACACAAAAACTGACCCTGGTATCAATGATCACAAGTTTAATCAATTTCACTTTCGCAGTGATTCTGTGACCTAAAGGGTCCTGTTAAGATGTCTGGTGAGATATTTTCAATTTCAAGTGAACCAAAGTTAAGTCTTCTGCTATATAAATTATATTATAAATACTGTCCAAAACACTTTATATTAGAGTAATAATTGAAATCTACAATAGAGGACTTCGAAAAAGTCCTTGTTGCAGATTTTCTCCAGTCTGAACCATCAGACTAGGCAATAAACAGTGCCAGATGTTGATGAAACTGGCAGGCAACGGCAGACTAAAAAGGGGGGGGGGGGGGGGGGTTTTACCCCCACCTTGAAACCTCCCAATCTGAAAGCAACCAGTTTAATGTTGGCTTCTCTTTTCAAGGAGCCCTAAAATCCCTGCTGCCAACCAGACATGTGATGACAATTCACAAAATCTAACAGTTAAGTTAGTGCAATAAAGGAACAATTTAACGTTTCCTGCACAGCTAACCACTGCAGTTTCCTTTTTTCTTAATAATGTAAGGCTGTTTTAGCTTTGTTGATGTATTCTTATAAGTTTGACATGAAATCTTAAATTATTACACTCTAGAATAATTTTGTCATCAACGTGCAGTTGTCTTTCCTATGTGTTCGACTTTTCCAGTCCTCGCCCATCTTCTGATTTCATCAGCTTTCACCTGATCTGTTTTTATTGCAATACCACATTTCAACAAACAGAAACAGTTCTGTTATTTCCAGGACTTCATTATGCTCAGTGTTACCTTTTATTCCGATAAGCTGCGGTCTCCATAGCCTTGACTTGTTCATTTTCAAACAGCATGCACTCTCTGACCCGAGAATGCGATTACTAAAGATCACTGGCTTCTGCTCAGTCCTTCAAGAAGCTATTGAAAGCAAAAGTGAGTTGTGCTTCACAGTTGGCCAGTCTCAGAAACCTGAACACTAATGCTTTGCTACCGGGTGAGAGCAGCTGCTACAACCATTTTTTTTCTGTGCCTTTTGTCAGAAATGTTGTTCCTTTCAACACAGGGGGTGAAAAACGTATAGATTAAGAAATGGGAGAGTGCAACAAATCTTGCCTTGTGTGTGGTGTGTCTGTGTGTGTGGGTGTGTGTCTGTGTATCCAAAGAAAAGTGCTCAACCTTTGAATCGGGCAACGGGAAAATATCTTAAGATATGGAAGAATTCTTCCTTTACACAAGGTTTTCTTGTCTAAAAGTAATGAAGGTATTTGAACTAAGAGAAGCGACTAAGACTCAGAAATTCACAGACGATCAGAATTAGGGACTAAAAACTATGAATAAATACACTGAAACTGTATATTAAGACCCTAGATATTATTTAACCTTTCTGCTTTAGATTTTGCAGAAATGTAGCATGTTTCATTGTCTTGCCTTGATGTGTCTGGTAACATTTTGGCACAAATCAGGCAATTTACAGATAATTAAAAGCAACATAATTCTGTTTTTTTCACACATAATCACCAGCTTTCCAAATGCAAGTCCTTAAGCAAATTTTTGCTCTAAACTTGGGGGACTTAGTTCCATGTGTAGATGTTTGTAGTATCTTGCCTTTTTAACCAACAGTCCAATCCAGAACAAAGCAAGTTGCATATTAAAATACTTTAAAATCAGAATATATCCAAAGCAAAACAGTTTTTTAATAAAACAGATGTAAAGAAAAAAAAGAACTTTCAATAATGTTCACACTTGTCGATTTTGACCCCTTTTAGGAGACTAAAACTGAGCACACTGAATACACAAACTGTAACGGCAGGATTGAGCCTCTGAAACTTAGCTCTGCAGTGTGTGCTGCATTTCACGTGTGCCATGTTTACTAGTTTTCACCTATAGTGCACATTCTTTTATTATCCTTGTATTTTTCATGAATATACATGTCAGGGTTTCTACACTCTATGCTCTGCAACACGTCTCCCACGAGGAATAAAATAGGAGGGCTGCAATCAATTATTAAATAAGTAAATTACAAGTTACAGTTGTCAGGTGCTGCTTTGATCTCTCGATGACAGAAATGTGTACAGGAATGAGAAAAGAAGACAAGAAATACACTCAGAAAAGGAAGATTCATTAATTTCTCATTTCATATATTTGTTGCTTATAATTGTATTCTTTTTCATACAGTGTTTGTTTTCTTTGCACAGTAAATGTAATGAGTATTTTAGGTCATTTGTTTGGATGAATCAGCAGCTGTGACATTTAAATACAGTTTTTAAGAACAGGGCTTTCTACAGTTATCACATATAAGCTGCAGAAATGCAGTTTCTCTTGTTGCATTTTTAGAAATCTTTTCATAAAATAAATATTTCTTACTGAGATTTCATCACAACCCAATAGGACACAATTCTTACTTATTAACAGCTGGTAAACAACTGGTAAAGATCACTTCACATCATCTCAAGGAAATTTCAATCAAACGCAACTGGACTTGGTAATTTGTCTTGGAAGACGTTTCACCTCTTATCCAAGAGGCTTCATCAGTTCATGCTCGCCGCTGACCAGGCTGGGACTGGTCCAACTAACTGGTGTGGAGACTCAGCTATTTAACCTCTTGAACAAGAATGATTATGTCATTGGATCCTTTGTGCTCCATGTCTTATTCACAGGCTCATCACTTCACATCCAAATGTTAAAGGCATTTTAACTGCATTGTAGTCAAATTTTTCTGCCTTAACCAGAACTTTATGGATTCCATACTGTGCTTAGGATTCATTTAAAAATTATCATTTTTTTTTTTAGGAAGTATCCTCTTCAGCGCTTAAAACAGACTGTGCCTTTGACTGCTGCACAACTTCAGAGTAACAGTGATTCACCCTAGTGCTTTAAGGTTAAAAAGTACTCCTAAAGGGTTAAGGTTTTCTTTTTTTAATTTTGAATCCTTAAACTATCGTTTTCCTTAATTAAGATCTGTTTCAATGATAAATATATATTCATATACTTAAAAATAAAGAAAGCCCTTATTAATCATAGACAGTTTTAAGATAAGCAGTTAAGTGTACATCACTGTAAAAATAAACAGAATTATTTTTAGACTAGGTGGTACTAAAATTGAAAATGGCCTTTTGCCTTTGTGACTGGGGTTTTAAATTTTTTTGTTATTTACTGGAGCCATTTCATAGTTATTTACTGACATGTTTACGGACATTTTTACATTGTACTTTGTGTTGGTCTATTAATTAAAATCCCAATAAAATAGATTAAAGTTTGTGTTTGTAATGTGATAAAACATGAAAAAGTTTATTAGATCTGAATAATTTTGCAAGGCAATGTTCCATTTTTTTATAGTATAGCTGTGTTTACATGGTAATGGAGACAGTTTCTCCTCATGTGAAGCTTCCATATAATGTAAGGGAGGAAAGATAGTAGATGCCATGTTTTTATAAAAGTCAATGTTCGATTATACTTTTTTGTTAACATTTTTGGTATGCATTCAGATATACACAGAGAACAAAGAAGGTTTGCCATTAACAGTGTTCCCCAACACTGGTCCTCAGAGCCTATTTTTCTACATGTTCTAGATCCATGAATCTCAAACTGTGGTAGGCGTATGACAAGTGGTACTCAAGCTCTCCCTAGTGGTACTTGGAGAAAAGCTCTAAATATTTTTGATGTATAAAATGTATTCAAAAATTTATAATTCACACACAGTGTCTGGCAACAATACCAATAACTAATCCTTATTAGGAATAAATAAGCCTCCTTTGTTAATTGTCTATAGTTAAAAGGGTAAGCTTTCTCTACTGTATGATTAGGTTGGTTATGATCGTGGTACTTGGAGAGCTCGACGTTTTCTCAGGTGGTACCCACTGTAAAAAGTTTGAGAAATACTGTTCTAGATGTTTCTCAACTCCAGATTCATCTGATTGCATTACCACTTTAGAATACATCCAATTGCTGCAGAAGCCTGTTAATCCGTCATTCATTTAAGACAGGTGTGCAGCAGCAGAAAAACATGTAGGACAGTGGGCCCTGAAGACCAGTGTTGGGGACCTCTGCCCATCAATATTGATCAAAACTGCTATCTGAAATATTAACTAATTGGCTGCAGTTGCCTCTCATGCTATTTTGTTCTGTCTCAGTGCAGAGTTTGAATGCCCAAAATATTTTTTTTCTAGATAGTTTATTGAATGATTGATTAGGAATTGGAGTCTCCAAGAGTTATTTTGCTAGACATGTGCATGTACAAACTGTACCATAATTTGTGAGGTTAATGTGGGCAGATATTCCAGTCTGTGTGTAGGCAAAGTTGATTAGCCCTGTCTCCTTCTGTGGCATTTGTAATCTCTCCTCGGCAGACATGCCATGTATTCACGTTTGTTTTCTGCTTTCAATTAGTCTGTTGAAACCAAAGTCTATTGTGCCGTTGTTGGGTTATTCTTTTCTCATTTGCCAAGCTTTTGGTTAGTTAAAGGCTTGACTTTTTCTTATTGTTAATATGCAAGTTAGACATTCGAAAATATTTGGATCTGTTTTCTAGCACAGATTAATGAAACCTATGTGAGAAGTCTTTATGGCCGTGCCTAGATGGAGTGTCTGGATAGAGCACTTTACATACAGTGTTTGGATTCATATGGCTTGCCTCTAAAATCCACCTCAGCTTTGACGTCATGATTTAATCAGCACAGTATGGCTGGAAAAAGACAGAGGCTTGGAATCTGCAGAAACCATTAGCAGAAAGGCATCTTTGTATCTTTCTTTTACCGGCTGCTTCACGGCTTCTCTGGGCCTATAAAAAAGAGTTTTAGGCACCAACCTGATCCATAAAGATCAGTTTTTGAAATTAAGGACAGATGACGTATAACTTAGATTTTCACTTAACCTTATGGGTGAAGTTTGCTGGTTTGACCTAAATTAAAATGTTCTTTTAAACTTATTAGCATAAAATCTTAAATATATATTAAACAATGACTTGATCTAGTACATTTTAAACATCTGAGAGCAAAATGAAAAAGTTAGAATGTTATGGAATACAAGTTATGATATCGTATTTTCTTCACCAACTATTCATAATTTATATTCATCATTATATATTTTTTTATTTTGCGTGGTTTGTGTATGTAGATTTGGTGTGTTTTGTTTGCATTTCTTTCCTCCTGTGAAGCTCTGGATGAACTTGTCTGGATGAGTCAGGAGAAGGAGTGCAGCAATCAGCCGCTTTGTTACAGGTACGCAAATCTTGTTAGGCTTCACATAAAAAGAGCTGAAGCAGGACAGCAAAAAAGGAACCCACTGGGCGAACACCATGAGCGATTACCATGCACACGTCTCCAGTGACAGACAGGCAGCGCAAGGCATATTAGTACCATTTCACCTGTTTTGAAAAGCAAGCGAAGATCGCTGCACAATTTGCGCTATGCGCATTATGAGTCAAGGGTGCGTGGATATCAGTGCCTGCCTTCTGTTTTCCAGCTGTTTTCGGCTGAAGGGGGAAACTTATTATAAGGCTATTACCTGGGAGGAGAACGACCTGGAGTGAGTTTATTAAGTATAGCTTAGCCGTCTTATTTACAAGGTAAAGGAATAATGCCCTTTTTTCAGTTTAAAGCTCTGAAAAGGTCCTGCACAATGCCAAAATCCACACACACAAAAACATGCGTATGGATGCCAAATCCATACCTATGGTTTATTAAAACGAGTGTAGATATTCTTACACCTCAAAATAGTTTTTGCATCTGATACATGCTGGGCTCATTGCAGACATGAAGGGAGATTGAGTGTTTTTATCATTCTATCCCTCTCGTCTGTCAAAATTCATTTGATTGCACAGAATCTCCTATCGCACTGAAGCGTGTTGCTCCCCCCACCATATCGCACACTGTTACAGTTTACAAAATGTACTTTTTTTTCCTCTAAATTTTATATAGAAAATTTTTTAGGCCAGTGTGAAGAGATATAGTGTAAAAAAGAAAAAGAAAGTGCCCCCCCCACGACGATGTCATCGTCCATCGCAATGTTTTACTGTAAACATAGTCAACTCCCAATTTGGGGGACATCGCCCAAACTTTTCTGGGTGAATAACTTTATGTAAAATTTGCTAAAAAAAAAGAGGTCCAGGTTGAAAACAAATGAAACTTTCCTTTAAAAAGGGATTCGTGTGCTAAACATCTTTTACTACCTTTTGAATATTTACAACAGACAGATTTCTGTATGGGTTGATAGATTGATGGAGCTTCACATGAAGAAGAATTCAAAGTCAGAAAATAAAGAAAACATGTTTGCCTTATATGTATTCAGGCCTGAAAAATACTAAAAGACTTTTCCAGACTTGGAAGGAATCCCGCATGGATGTTCTTTTAATTGAAAAAACAAAGTCATGCAGGTCTGAGCAAAGTTTAGATAAACTGCTGACAGTTCTTGATTTAGATTCACCCAATAATGTTACCTAAAAAGCAACATGTGTACCCGACTAAGATGGCTGTACATCTATTCGAGAAGCAATGTGTAAGCTGTCTGTCCACCCTCAGCAAGCTTAAGTTTGGTTTAGGATTTGGGTGGGAGCTGTTCTCATTGAATCCGATGAATAGGTGTTTGTGCAAAGCTGTGTGGGAAGGGCCAATATAGGTTGGCCTTTTTACCTCTGTAACCCCATCAGCTGGTAATCGACACCATATGTCAGACGGAGAACTCCATAATATGCACCTCTTATTTTAGCACTCAGCCACTTGAGCCAATAGAAAGTATGCATCCTTAAACTGAAAATATCCACAGAATAATTTGAAATGAGAAAACAAAAAGCAAAATTGTGTTAATTAAATATGTAATTAAATAAGTCCTGTATAACTCACATATAAACTTGTCATCTTGCTGTAGGATTTACCTAGGTTTCTTTCTTCATTTCTTTCTTTATTCCTGTAGTATCTGCGGAATTACAGATCTCCTGTTTCTAAACTATAGCATTATATTGACTTTATAAGTCAAGTAATAATGTTCCATGTTATGTAGGAGTTACTCTAGGGAATGTGCGGGTACTTTTCTCAGAGCAACTGGGTGCCTATGGATGATGGAAGTCAAACTTGTTTCCATTAACCCCCTGTTCACAGATTTATTTTATAAAATATTGTGTGCAGCAATTTGTAAAATTGTGGTTGAAAAAATGGCCACATAAAGATATATATTAATGTCTAATTGCTAACTTTCAAAGTTTGTTTTGACATTTTCTGGGCTGAAAGAAATTAAAAATTTTACATGATTTTTTTTTAGGTTAAAATGGGGCTGAAAACTACAAATTGACAAAAAAAAAAAAAAGATTCCCCACCCATATATGCCTTGAATTGTATAAATTGTATCCTTGCTTTTTGGATTGGGGTTAAATATGTACTGCAAGGGCACAACCTGTGCACGGCACTCTTCAGACCACCCCAGATATTTGACACATATATTTTTTTATATATATTTCACATGTTGTTTTTTTTTTATCAGATTCAGATCTGGGCACTGCATGTGCAATTTAAGACTTTATTCTTCTGTTAATGTATTTTAAGTCATCGTCATGCTGAAAAAGGAAGTTCTTCAGCTTTTTTTCAAAAGTTTTTGTGTCAAAATTCACTGGTATTTGGACAAAGTTATTTCAATCGGCTTCCAGGAAAGTAATTCTTCTTTGGACACTTGACGTCCCTTGTGGAAATTTCTTTGTCATTTTATAAAATCAGATCACCTTTAGTTGCATAATGCAAATAATGTACTGCATACTCAAAACAACTCCTCTTAACCCTCTCATTTAACCACTTTCACATTGTAATTGATTATATGCCTACTTTGCCAGCAACATTCCTGAATTGGCTCATGATTGGCTTGGTTTTTTTGTCTGCTATGGCTGGAGAGATCTCAGGATTTTCATTATCACACCTCAGAGGCTGCTTCTTTGTTCTTAAAGGCCAGGTGAGATGAGAGGATGATGACCTTTTCTGTCCTGTTGCGTAGTTTTGCACAGTAGTAGAAATTTGTCTTTTTTGTAGCACTAAAACTTTACAAGGGTAATAACAAGGAGTTCCCCCGCCAATAGTTTTTCAGGTTTCAGATATGGACATGCATTTAGTCAGATTACAGCCAGAATAAGATTGCCCCAGTGCTTCACTAATGTAGAACATCGTTTTCTGACACACTTCTCCAAAGGAATTTCTTAAAGTGCTCAGGAGAGTGCTCACCCTCACTTGTGGTTCTCTTTTCATGTAGGCGGACAGATGGTAGCCCGCAGATTTAGAGTTCAGCGGATAGTTGGAGGTGTGAATTATGTAATCTCTCCAAACTAATCATTTTCATCTGTTAAGGTTTGTGTAAGTGTGCATGTGTGCGTTAAAAACCCCCAACCCTTCTTTGATTTGAAAGGTTGAATTGTTCGAGCTAAAAATTAAAAAATGGTAAAACCAGCAGGAGTGCAGGGTGCACATGGTAACTAGGTTAACCAGTGCTCACTTATTTAATTTAGTGGTAACGTCGAGAAATTTGGAATAAATGCCCAGGTGTGTAATATTACTTTTCCTCTTTACCTCTGAAAGATCAACATTAGACAGTACATACATTGTCTGCCTGGATGAAGTTTCTCCTCTCCTCTTTAAAACATGCTTGGAAATATGGGATTCGGTAGAAAACTGTTCATAAACTGTTCTCCCTCTTCCCCTGCCATGTCATTTAACTCTGGAATAATAGTATTAAGATATACTGTGGACATATAAAATAGGGTCTGAACCCAATTTCTTCATACGTTGCATTTATTCTATTCGCTGCTAAAATATCTGAGCCAATACTCCGCTACAGAGTTCCATCCTCTAATATGCAGTGAACATGGAGGGGACACTATTAGCTCTTAAAAAAAATTCTAAAAATACTGCAACTTACTCTTGGTGTGTAGTAAACTTTTACCTCTTTCGATTCTTTACTCCAAACCAACATCAGCAGTCTTATCGTCATTTTTCTCCCTTTTAAATGTTTCACATTATCAAATAAATTTTGATATCAGACCAAAAATAACTTCGGTAAATATAAACCACAGTTTTCAGATTATAGTTCTATTTACTAAAGAAGCAAAATGTATCCAAAATATCCTAGATCCACTTGAAAATATGTCAGCCTCGGTTTAAATGATGAATAAACTAGTTAACTGCCTTTTCTGGTTCAGTTTGATTAGCCATGCCTGGACCTTGTTCGTGTCTAGCCTGCAGAATCAAGAAATCACCTAAAGAAAATCATTTATGAAACATAAAGTAGGCCAAGTTATCAAAAAAAAACAAAAAAACTAATCCCCTGGAGAAATCCAACTACAGGTGAAAAATAAAATAATTGACAGCTATCCATCCATCCATCTTCTTAACCGCTTATCCAATTCAGGGTCACGGGGCAGCTGGAGCCTATCCGAGCAATTATCAGGCGTTAGGCAGGGTACACCCTGAACAGGACGCCAGTCTGTTGCAGGGCCAACACAGAGAGACAGACAACCATTCACACTCACATTCATTCCTACGGACAATTTAGAATGATCAATTCACCTATCATGCATGTTTTTGGACTGTGGGAGGAAGCCGGAGTACCCGGAGAGAACCCACGCATGCACGGGGAGAACATGCAAACTCCATGCAGAAAGACCCTGGATACGAACCCACGACCTTCTTGCTGCAAGGCAACAGCGCTAACCACTGCGCCACCGTGCAGCCCCTAATTGACAGCTATCACTTTTTAAATGTTTACAAAACAATTTTTTAGTTATCCACAAATGGAGGAAACATGAAACAGTTGCTAACCTTTCACGAGTGGCTGGTCAACCAAAATTATTTCAAGAACATATGGAAAACTAATTAAGGAGGTCAACTAAGAATCTAGAACAACAACCAAATTACCAAAGGGGTCCGTTGCTTAGTTAATGTATGTATTCGTAGTTAAAGTCTTAAAAATAAAGGACCTAGAATTGATTTATTTTATGTAAGAGTTCCAAGGAAAAATCCACTGCTGACCAACATAACGCAAAGACCTGTCTAACGTTTTCCAAAAAATATCTTGATGATTCCAAGACTTGCGGGAAAATTTTCTATGGACTGACGAGAAAGAAGGGGAATTTTTAGAAGTTGGTTAACTTGTTATATGTGGTTTAAAAATTAACACGGCACTTCAGAAAAAGAAAGTCATTCCGACAGGAAAACATGACATTAGTAGAAGGATTTACTTCTTCAGGATAATTTTTCCCTCAACTTATCACTGCCTGGCTTCCTAGCCATGGCCTGCATTTGTATAGGGCTTTTTCATTCAGAGGACCACAAAGCGCTTTACACAACTTTTAATTATTCACCCATTCATGCACACATTTACACACTGGCCCTGAGGCACACTGAGAAAGGGGAAGCTGCTGTAAACAAATGGCCCTGACACACCAGCAGGTCCACCTCTGAATGGCTCAAAGAAAAACAAAAAATGACATTTTTGGAGTGGCCTGGCAAAATCAGAGGCAAATTCAAAGGAAATGTTGTGGCATGACCTTCAATGGACATTTTTGCTTAAAAGACTCACTCCTTTATTTAGAGATCCATCATGCATAACTTAGTACTGGGGGCGAAAACCGGAGTACTCTGAGAGAGCCCATGCCTGCATAGGTAGAACATACAAATTTCACACAGGACAGTCCAATTGCTAACAACTGCTCCAAGGTGCAGCCCTTTTTTGACTGAGTAACAAAGCCAGTAAGTAGTTTGGGCATCTAATGTCTATGTTCTAACATACAGAGGGATGATGGAGTCCTTAACTTTATGCTTCAGATTTCCGAAGGCTTCAATTAGTGTGAAAAAAAAGGGGGGGGGGACGTGTCACTGACTCAACAAACTAATGAAGACTTGCCTTCAGCTTCCAACAACCTGTAATCAAAGAGCATCCCAGTTGCTGACGTTACACTTTTTAAATTGGTACGTATGCCATTCAGTCGAGCCATAGAGAAATAAAAAGAAAAGAAAGCTGTTAAAATCTTCATCGCTTTTGTATTTTACTTTTGTCTCTGGGTTTCAGGAGGCAGATTTTTGTTAGAACATACATTTGTTTCATTTGAAACATTTTTCCCTCACCTCTCTAGGCTTTGACCTGGTCACATAAAAGTGTTATTATACCGTCTTTTAAATAGCAGTCAAGGGACTTATTGGATCACCATTGGTTTTGGATAATTCTAGTATTGTTGTGCTGCTAATCATAAGGTTAGTAAGTGAAATTTTCAATTAGCATTTATCCCAAGAGGGTCCATGTACTTATGTTTATTTTTAAAATGGTGAATAGCGGTTTGTTCTGCAGGCGATGCTGTCTGGTTGATAGCTGTTTTACTTGACAGCTTACTTATTGATCTCCTTCCAAATGTCAAAACTGCTGTCTGGCACTTGGTTTTACCAGGAGACAGGGAAAAGATGAAAGAGCTCAGAAGCCCCTGCCTGAGTATTAAGCACATTATAAACTAAAAATTTTAAATGAGATATTCCTGTTTGTGTAATATATCCTTGTCTAAACTCCTTGTCAAACACGAAAAATAAATGAAGCTGTTATTGCAGTAACGTAATCTGAACACAGAAAAAGTAAACTCAAATCTTTAATGCAAGTGCATTCTATGGTGGTTAAAACCTTTTCAAGTTTTATCTTAACTTTTCTTTCATTAGCTTTGAGTCTGGACTTTGACTATGCAATTTCAATACACAAATACACTTAGATATATCATACTGTAGCTCTGCCTTTATATTTAGGGTCAAGAAGGATTTCCTGTAGCGGTCTGTGTTGCAGCAAAACTGAAGAAACCTCAGACTGCAGACATTATTGTAGTTGGATAGTCTCAGGAAGATGATGCTCAGGGTTGTCCATCATTTTTGATATTATGAAGACTCCTTCTTTGCGTCATCATCTCCAATGGTTCCACTGTAGACCCAAGAACTGAATCTAAGTTGAACCTCTGCCCCTTCTCAGGTTTTCTTCCATCGTTAGTCCGTGTTATTCCTCTTTCCATAAACTCCGACCAGCATCCCTGTCTCTGCTTAAGATAACCATCTTGCAGCATAATACTGGATGTGTGTTCAGAGTGATGTGCAGCATTCTTCCATATTTTGCATGTACACCAAAAAGCTGTGTGTTGTTCTTGTTGGTCCTGTTTCCACCTGGATAAAAACAGTGTTTTAAAAACTTGAATAAAGGGATGGATGGATTGATGGATGGATGGTCTAAGTATTGATGTATTCCTTTTTTATTTTCTTTTTTTCCATTTAGTCCTTAATGTTCATTTGAGATTCCCTTGTTTTTATTTTTTTATTTTTTTTATTTTTTATAAATTACCATCATGTGGCTTCCTGACTCACTGTAGAACAAAAAAACTAAAAACTGTGAAGCTGATAAAAAACATAAAGTCTTGTTTAATTTTCACTTAATGAGATATTTTTTATCATTTGTCTGATAGGATAAAAGTGTCTGCACCAAAAGATTTATTTTTTTTTTGTTGCTCAAATGAAAACTGTGTGGGTCACCTTCTTTACTGCTGCTAATTTACTCTCTTTTTAACTTGGGTAAAACAAATTCAAAAATGTTTTGTAGGTCAAGTTATTTTGCTTGGCACAGGTCCTCCTCAAGTGCTCTCGGCTTTAAAGACACAAGATTGTGCTCACAATAAACCCTTATAAAGGTGTTTTAAGATGTTGACCTCCAGAAGCTAACCTAAATGGTTGAAAGCTTCAAACCAGTTGTTCACCTTGAAATTTTGACAGAAGGATTTTATAACCACTGATTTTCAAACACTGTTTCTGTGTCTTTTTTTTAAGATCAAACATGAGAAGACAGAGAAGGAGTGTAAACAGCTACTGCTCAGGAGCCTGCAGTACCTGGAGCGCTACATTTACCTCATCCTCTTCAATACATACCTGCATTTGGAGAAAAGGGACTCCTGGCAGCGCTCCTTCTCTTGCTGGATGGAACAGGTAAATCATCATCTTACTATGCACTTTCGTTTCTGTGCATAGACCTCTTGTGTACATCTAAAAAATAAATAAAACATTTTATAGGCTATTGAATAATATGGCACATTATTATTTAACTAAACAGTACATAGTATTATTACTTGATCTATGTATACTTTTAACAACTTAAAATCAGAATCTTTTCTACCCACTTTATCTGATTCCTTGAAATTAAATTCTGTGCAACCAGTTCCCGTTGGAAAATATTTAATTAAGGTGAATCTATATATGTGTATAGATAAATCTTAACTACACCTCAGAGTTGTACTGTTACAGTTGTTACAGACAAAAAATAAAAAGAGCATTATTAAGTATCCAAGAGACCTATTGTTGTACATTTTCTTTCAATCCTTTATGGCAAATCCAAAGTGCACTTTGCAGATTTTAATTTTTAAATCATTTTGAAAAACCATATAGTTGCATTTCACAGAATAAAACAATAATCCATGTTCAAAGCTAAGACTAATTACATTAATTATCAATTGATAGCTTATGTAATTTTAAATTAATGCTATAATAGGCATATATTAACAGCCATTCAGACAATAGATTTCCGGGCACATCTGCTAATGAAGTCATTAACTCCTCACATTTCTTATATTTTGGCACAGCATCTGTATGATAATACACAGTAACTGTAGTTAATTATTTTGACTTGACCTATGATCTGACAATGACATTTTGAAAAGACCTGGAACAAAAAACAGTTCTCATTGGAAAATAATTACAGTCAATACATTGTGTTTTTTTGCTTTTAGTGTAATAGCCTACAAAAAAATCTCAAATTCTATATAACTAGTACAATTTAGATGTGTATATATAAAATCTGATAAAATATTAAATAACAAATAATGCATAAAATGCAAGAAAATCTATTATTATATGTGCATTTATATATATATGCATAATGTATGTTTATAAAAAAATAATTGGCGGTCTTTTATTTAATGCCAGGATTTTACTAACAAATTATGATAGCACCATTATCACTTTACGTTTTGTGCTTAGAGTAAATAGTGGGGGATTTTACAATTGTATAAATTATGCTCAAATCAAATAAAAATGGATGAGAATCTTCTTGAGGTCAAAGAGTTTTCATTCTGAACGTTTTCTATTATTATTCATGGTGAGAACGCCTGGAGAAACATGCCCAGCAGCCCTGGAATGTTTTAAAACCACCCAGCAGAAGTCTCACTCTGTTTTTTTTTTTTCTTTTTCATTTTCTTCTTCTTAAAAGATGGATTAAAAAAACAGCAATCCAAAATAGACTGGAACGACTGCTGTGAAAACAGTTGTCACAGAAATATGCACAGTCATTCATGGCATTTTCTTCCTGTTATGAATAGCAAATATATGTGGTGCATCAGGGTGGCTGTAATTGCCCAGTTATGCCATGAAAAGAATGAAGGGTTTTGTGCAATGAAGAGGACTATTCTGCTGGGAAAGCAATTCACTATAATAATTTCAAAAATCACCCTCTGAACATTGCTGTCTTTGTTTAGCCAGCTAACCTTTCAATTTTACATCTTTTTCTACCTTAATGTGAATAAAGACACCAGTAATATACTGCTTTGAGCTGTGTTGATAACTACCATGCTGCTTTAACAAAATAGGCTCAGTAAAAAGAACAAAAAAAACAATAATCAGTATCTGCCACTGTTGACAGGGAATAACACCTTTTATTATCTTGCATTCACAAAAAACCAAAACAAACAGCAACAAATATTTGTTTTAAAGCTAGTATTTGTTGCTACCATCTACTGTGATATAAATGGTTAAACAAATACTGAAATATAAATCCTGTCTTATAAACAATACCCTGAGCAATTAACATCCAGTTTTAGTATTGTGAACAGCCGTTTTACTGTTGCTTACAAATGTAAGCACACTGTTTGAGCTCCATATGTGATTCCTGTTTTCCCAATTCATTTAAACATAATTATTTTATCACTTTTAAAATAAATCAACCTTTTTCAAAATATTTCCAGTTACAGCATAAATTCTGAGAATGTCAGTACTTCAGCTTCTATGGCAAGCAGTCACTCTATTTCAAAGGTCTATTTCGACTCTACTTCAAAACATGTTCTATTTAGAGCTTGAAAATGTTTTTTGAAGCATTTACAAAAACAATTTATATATTATTTCATTACATGAGCTGTTTTTGCTTTCTTTCCATAAATTCATTGGCTATGATTGGTTTGCAAGTGTCTGCATTCGCTCAAGGATAACTACATCTATCTTGGCTACATGCATGACAACGGCTCTGAGGATGTTACTGGCAATAACAAGGGGTCGATATAGGTCTCTCTGGCAGTCACACTAGGTTGCAATAGTTGCACTGGGTTGCTGTTTGATTTTGTTGGTTTAAAATCTGTCCAAACAAACCTACTGTCAGTCTCTGTAGTATTGGGCAATATAAAAGGTATAAGGTAGACATGATATAAATTTAGCCAAAGAGAGATTCTGAGATACCGCCATACCGCAATGAACATTTTTGATGATGTCATCAAGCTGTGCATACATACTTTGTACCAGGTATGAAAGAATATTGATGTTCAATGTTTGTTTTCACAATAGATATTTCAAATTTAAAGGTTGTTTTTCAGTTAACAGAAAAGAAACCTGTTAATCTCTAAACATTTTTAATTCACAAATGTGCAGGTTTCTTTTTGTGTAATATTAAATGTATAAAAAAGTAACCAGGACATTTTTAACTTTATTTTCATAGTATTTAGTTATTTAAAATATCTTCATATTATTTATGTTGTGAGAATTTTTGTGTTGCATTTTTTTGGACAAAATAATTGAATATTTTTCAAATGCATTTTGCACGATAAATGTTCTTTAAACAACTTTCTAAACATTTTTGAAGTGTTCTGCCGCTATGTATCTGGAAAGTGAGAATGCTCATTAGCAGTCATTTAATAACATGCCGCTGTTCTCTACATGGAGCAGAGAGCCCAGCATGTACACTACATGCATTAGGTTTATTACTGACAAATGAGAAATATAAGTCACAGGCATTGTAGCCTAAAATTAATAAACTCCGTAACAGCCCTAAATTGACGTCTGTTTTTTTCCCCATTTCCCCCCGCTTTTTTTGTTGTTTTTGCCAAAGACACATATTGCTCCTCGCTTTGGCTGGCTGTAGCACAGCGCAATGGGTAGAGCAGCTGGCGCACAGTAGCGGGCATACAGTCCTCACTTTAACACTGCTCTTTGCACCTGTTTTGAATTACACATGTAATCTTAGTAGATCATCCATAAATGAAGGACAAGCCACTGGTGCAATTTTTTTGTACCGCAAGCAATTGTGCAGTCCTTGTGTGGAATTTTGATAAATCAGGCCCTAGGTGTATATTTAACAATTTTGTCATCTAGCACAGGTTGGGATGTGGAAAGCCATTCATGGGAACATTTGTCATCTCACTCATAGAAAGTAATTTAAAACATTTTATGAATTAAATAGTATTCTGTGCTTGCTGTTCAGAAGAACCATTGCATTATTTAAATCTAATTCTTGGAATTCTAAGAGGTGTCTGTACAATTTGAACTCACAGTTTTTTAACAGTGCAGTAAGAGCAGGTCTATGTTTGAACTTTCTGCACTTACATCGATAACTTCTGAATTGACTTAATCTTGGACCCTGTACTTTGTGCTAACTAAACATTCATTGTGCATGTATTAGCAACAGTATGCAGTTGGCAGTGAAATATATTTTTAAAAATTAAGATGATGATTTTGATTAAAAGCTATTTTTCTTTTTGAGTTATTTCATAAATGTTTGAATTAGACCAAAAAGCCCCTTGACATTAAAGAGGGAACAATTTATTTATAATTTATACTTTGTGTGTGTGTTTGTTTTGTAGATGAGTTGGTTAATCAGTTTATTTTATTATGGCTAACCAGAACTGAGTAAAAAGTCCATTTTGTACTTGCTTTTTATCTATAATCTCCAATTAACTATTTTCCATGTTTATGCTTTCAATAAATAATCATATAAAAATAAAAGTAAACTGCTTTTCTTCTTCCTATGTCCAACTGTTAGAACACAGGAAAGGGAAAAATCGTCATTTGTATTAAATTAATCATACTGACCAATCATATGATTAATCAAATTTTTGATAATCAGTGACCTTGGTTGAGTTATAACAGATATAAAACTTATAAAGTAGATGTTATTTGCTATGGCAAAAACTGTATGATGGTAAATGTATTCTGATTATGCAACCATTTATTGAAACCAGAATTTTTTAAATGTAAAAAACATCCACTCTATCTCACGAAATAATGCACCTGTTTTCATAACTACTTGTAAAAAGCAGAGGTTCTCTATTTTCCTATGTTTTAAAATGAATAAGGTTTATTGTTTGAACAGTATAAACAGTATACATTTATTTGAAACGAGATTCCTACAGATATCTGGACTGACAATCAGCTTTGTTTTTCACCGTTATTAGTATTAGGAACACTATCCTAACAAACAACATCTGTGTTCTGATGCCTTCAGTGGCCCAGTTGCTGCAGAGTCTGGCAGCCACCCAATTATTCTGACCCAGCCAACCCCACGGCGCAATCACTAGCCTATCATCAGTGACCGTGGCTGGATCTGTAATGACAAACGGCCAACGCTGAGGGCAGCGGTCATGGGTCGCCTCCACTACTGGTTGTGCTTTTAGAAGCCGCGGTTACACAACCTCTCAGGTCTGAACTGGCACAGTCTGTCCTTCATTTTACATTGGCTGGGCTGTATGTGTGGGATATAATTTGATTTCTGTGGCCACTAAAAGCAGGAGTGCAGTGTTCCCATTCATGGCGAGTGATATTAGGCCTGTGATGTTTCGGGGCTATTTTCCTCTGTTTTGTTCTGTTATATATGCCAGTGGGAGATAGTGTCTAAAACCGGAAACACAGAGTAACATTACCACCAGTCAAATTAAAAATGTAACTTTGGCATTGTGTTACCAGCAGTAACAACAACCAAAGGCACACACGTCTTGAAGATTGAGTTTGCACACTCATACAGTATTTTTGGTGAGTTCAAGCATGTTTGGACATCAGGTAATGTGGGACAAAATAAGTAGAAAAGACATTTTGATTCAGTCACGGCCTGGGTAAGAGCCATTTTGCTTATATCATCGTGCCTTCTAGTAGAAGTAAGGCGGTACTAGAAAAACAACAAGGAGCACATATTAAAAACGTTTTTTATAGACTAACCTTTTACTCCATAAAAAAAGCATATCCTTTGAGAATACAGAGGGGTTCCACTGTCTTTATTGTGTTAAACCTTATTGTTAGATTAAACAAAAATCTCCATAAATGTGTATTAGAAAATAATTTAATAGACTTCAAATCGACGCCTACTTGCTCCTTGTCTGCATATCTAAACATGACTTTACTCAGTGTCATCAGCGCTTAAAGTGGGATCAGAGGAAAAATGTCAGAAGAGTTATAGATATTAAAATCCATATTTGCTAATACAGAATCTCGGCTTTGGCACAATAGTAGGTCTTGTGTATAGTGAATACCTCAGATGCCTGCAGGACGGGTGCCCTATCATTCACTCCAGCTGTTTTGATGTGTGCCACAGAGGCTTCAGTGTCCCTCTTCACCGACCTTGTATGTGCCGCCTTTGAGATTGCTCAATGTGGGAAAGACCGGTGCCTCCCTGCCTCCCCTCGCATCAATCCATCACCACAGCTCCACCGCAATAAGTATTGGTGTTAGTGATTGTTGCACCGCAAAATAAAAGCCATCTTTCCATATTTCAACAAAGATTCTTGTCACACAGCAATGACTTCACAACCATTTTACAATTTCACATGATGATATGCTTTGATTTCTTTTTTTATGTTTATGTTTAATGTATACTGGCCTTACAGCTTTTATTTTCCCCAAAGCATCAACAAGAAGTTTAAGTATGCATCAGACAAAGTATATAAAAAAAACTTTCATTATAAAATAGAAATTTGAAAAATGACGCAGAGAAATGGAGACTAACTCTGTAGTATGGGGCGACTGTGGCTCAGTGGTAGAGTAGAGTTGGCTTGCAATCGGAGGGTCGTAGGTTTGATTCCAGCTTCCTCCGACACATGTCAATGTGCCCCTGGGCAAGGCACTTAACCCCAAAAAACATCGTCCTACAGAGCCATGTTGGGTGTCGGTGTATGAATGTGAGTGTGAATGGGTGAATTTGGATTCTCAAAGTTCAGTCCATTTAGTATGGAGCCACTTTTTCTGGGTATCATCATCTCAAATGTGTTTTTTGACAATATTGTCGAAGTGTTTTTACCCTTGCACTATTGTTGTTTTTTTTGTTTTTTTTCATACTATAACCAAAAAATTACAGGGTATGCTCTTTGAATTGGTCCGATTATCTACCACTGGGATGTGTAAGGAAAACATTTTTTTATGTTCTTTATTTTATACAAAAAATAATAATCAATCAGTCAGTGTACTTAGTAATATAATGAGTCTAATTATATTTTTTATTTTTAACAGGACTTAGTTCTGGACTTTGACAGGGCCACTCTTATATATAAATATGCTTTTATCTAAACAGTGAAGTTCCACCCCAGACTTGTCTTTAGCCGTTTCTTACCATTTCTTCCTGAATCTTTCTAAAGTTAAATTCATCCATCCTCCCATCAAATCTTCCAGCTTCCCTGTCTCTGTTAAAGAAAAGCATCCCTAAAGCATAATGCAGACATCACCATGCCTTACTGTTGAAGAGTAATGTTTGGTTGCTACCACACATGGATTTTGCACGCTTAATTTTTGTCTCCTTTGACAAGAGCAACTTCTTTATCTGTGTCCCCTAAACATTAGCGAATTCCAATAAAATACTTTGTCGCTTGCAGGATGTCAAAATTTGTACAGTACAGGCCAAAAGTTTGGACACACCTTCTCATTCAGTGTGTGTTCTTTATCTTCATGCCTACATTGTAGATTCTCAATTAAGGGCATCAAAACTTTGAATGAACACATGATGTATGGAATTACTGTATGTACTTAAACAAAAAGGGTGAAATAAATGAATACGTGTCTTCAAAGTAGCCACCCTTTGCTCTGATTACTGCTTTGGATTCTCTTGAGTTTCAAGAGGTACTCACCCGAAATGGTTTTCCAACTGTCTTGAAGGAGTTCCCAGAGATGCTTAGAACTTGTTGGCCCTTTTGCCTTCACTCTGCAGTTCAGCTCACGCAAATCATCTTGATTGGGTTCAGGTCCGGTGACTTTGGAGTTCAGGTTATTTCACACTTTTTTACAAAAGTACTACATAATTCCATATGTGTTCATTCATAGTTTTGGTGCCTTCAGTGAGAATCTACAGTGTAAATAGAGATCAAAATAAAGAAAATGCACGGAATAAGAAGGTGTGTCCAAACTTTTGACCTGTACTGTATAACATGAATACTTTCGAAAGGTACTGTTTTTAAGTCATTGCTTTCTGTCGTTAGGCAGGAATGATGGGATTTATTCTGGCCTTATTTTCCTTAGTTTGTGTCAAAATTAGTTACGCAGTAAAAATATCAGATTAAACTGACAAGAGAGGTTATATTCCATGAGGGAGTAAACCTTTCATGGATGCATATCCAGCACTGAGGATGTAAAAAAAATATATACAAAAGCTTTTCCAAACTGGGCATTCTTCTTAATAATCCTTCAGAATAGACTTGATGGGGATATCAACACACTCAGCTTTGATTCTCAAGAGATTGCATGTAATCACCGCTTACCAGAAGCCGTCCAACATCTTCCTTTTTTTTGGCCTCTTTCTCACAAATCATTCTCCATATATCAAGTTTTTCACACATTCATTATTTAGACAGCCAGACTGCGGACTGGATGAGTCAGGTTGCCCTGGTGAACAGCTAGACTTCACATTCTCTCCAAGGAATCACATCCACTGACAAATAGTTCAGCTGCACCAAGTCATCAAAAAGCTCATTAAACGGGCATGTCAGCTTTCCAGGAACACATCACACGCAAGCACAAAAGTCATGACAAGGAATGCCACTGAGTGGATGACTGATAAACAGCTGCTTTAAACACGGAGAAGAAAGAACTGGAAGATCATTAATATGTACAGTTAATCTCATAAAGTTTTTTAGCTTGTCTAAAAAATTATCTTTCACATATTCATTGTGAAAGCTGACTGCTTATACAAACTCCACTATGTGGTTTCTCTATTTATTTCCGCACAAAGCTGGCAAGTTAAGCTGTAATCATTGTTAGTGAAAGGAATATCTTGATACCTTAATTCCTCTCTGTTGTTCCAGTTGGCCTCCTTTGCACTTAACATGCAAAGGAGGCCAACCCCAGAGGTCTGTTTCCGTATGCGGGCATAGAGTTTGTATTTCTTAATTCTCAGCTAGTCCTTTGTGGATTTACTGCTATGTTTTGGGTTATTGTTATATTCCAGGTTCTAGTTTTGCTTCAGTTTTATTATTCAACCATGTTTTACTTATGTTCCCTCTAATACTATGATTCTCAGACTGTGGTACGTGTACCACCAGTGGTACGCAAGCTCTCCCTAGTGGTACTTGGAGGAAACTTCTTAAAAAATGTTTGAAAATAAAATAAATTGAAAAATGTACCAGTAACACAGTGTGGTTGTGGCTGGCAACAAGTACCAATAAATAACCATTTTTAGGAGAAGGTAAGCCTCTTTTGTTAATTGTCTATGGTTAAAAGGGTAAGGCTTCTCTACTGTATGTTCAGGTTGGTCATGATCGTGGTACTTTGAGTGTTTGAAATTTTTTCAGGTGGTACCGAATGTAAAGAGTTTGAGAAATACTGCTCTAATTAACAGTTGAAATTGTGGTGATTTCAATGATTGTGAGCTGGCCATGTCCTGCTGCAGCAAAACATCTTTTTTGTTCTTTTTCTGTCTTCTCAAACCCCAGACGGCCGTGGCAGATGACTGCTTCTACTGAGCAAGGTTCTGCCGGTGGTTTCTTCCTGTTAAAGGGGAGTTTTTCCTCTCCACTGTTGCTACATGCTTGCTCAGTATAAGGGATTGCTGAGGAATTGCTGTGGTTGGAGTCTGCTGTTCTAGGGTACAAATCATCATGTTGTAGACTAATCTGTCCTGATAACATTATTCCAGATGTCCAGATTTTTTGGTTCTCTATAGCAAACTTAGAGGTTGATCATGGAACATGGGCATCAAAGCGACATCTAGTGCGTCGAGTTTGTAGTTGCAACAACAAAACTTAATTTTAAGCCGTGCAGATAGCAGGTTTGTAGCCGTGACCCACCAGCATCATGTCAAGGGACAAATCTTATAGGGTAAGGACTATTTTGTTCTAATACATTTATTTTACATCAAAACATTTTAAATCATAATACAAAATTAAAAATAAATATAACAAAATATGTTTCAAAGACAAAATACGTTTTTATAACTCTAGGCATCTTATTTTGGAGGCTGAGAGGGTGTGTCCTCCACTCTCCCCTACTGTAGAATTTATATAAACATCCGACAGATTTCACAGCGTGTGTATTTGACTAAGGTGTATGGTCTGAGAACTATGTCAATACAGAAAGCTAGCTAGAACAGTCTTTATAATAGCCATTCACAGCGGTGAAAGTGAACCTTCTGTACTGGAGCAGGAGGATTTTACTTGGTGTGGAGGTTGATGGGTAATGATCAGTGTTTTTTTTTTTGACAGCTAATGTTAGCCATTAGGAAACTATCTTACCTATCCATAAGAAACTTCGCCATTTTCCACGTGCGTTTTGATGCTGTGAAATTTTTTTATTTGTGTCCATCTGTTGTAAGCTTTACCTAAAGTAACTCTGGTTGTAGATATTGTAAGGTCACTCTTCTTCTGAGAACGATAATCACATCTACAGGGCTCAGACACAGAAGCTTGACTGCTCCAGGCAGTTGATTACAAAAGTATTTGGCAACCTGCAATGGCCCCCGACATTGGCTGGAATACGTAAATATAAACACAGTGCCGTTCCCGTAAAAATAAATATTTTATCATGTTTGTAGTTAAAATATAAACTTATTTTTTAAATTGTGTACCTTCATTCTGCACACTTCTAAACGCTCCGTGGTGGTATTACTTTGTTAAATAGATGGCTTTTAAGAAAAATTTTCCATATTCAACCTTTAAGTCAGGTGAGCGCGTTTCTCTCATTGAGCAAATATTTTCTCCTTTCACACCTCATGAGAGTTAAACATACTAGTTCCTTTCTGAAAAGGAAAGTACAGGAACACACTTTCAAATCAACTCTAGTGTGTTTTAGTTCCCCCCTTGACATTTAGGGGTTTTGGGAAACTTATTTTCGCATCTTTTGGTCTACTCTTAAGGTGAACTTGGGCATGTTGGGAGTTAGATGGGCAGATGACTGAGTGAGTAAGTAGGTAGGTAGCCAGGTAGCCTTTACATATTTGTTACACTTCACAGATCACTTTGAAAGGTCTTTTCTTAATTTGTATTGTTTATATTATTATATATTATCATTATTTTATTTAAAATTTTCATTATTGTGAAACTTCATCTTAAATATTCACATTTAAATATGTTAGATAAAGGTACAGTCTGTTAGAGGGTGACCTAATTTTTTCACATGACTAACCAGACAGGCCATTCTCGCTTCAGTCAAAGTGTTTGGAAACCCTTTATTTATGTATATCTTTCAAAGGATTCATTATCCTAAATGCTATCCTGTATAAGAGCAAAAAAATTATTAAAAACTAACTCTACGCCCTTTGCAGCAAAATATGAAGAAAAGACGAAGGGCTAAAAAACAACACTGTGTTTTCCTTGCCAGCTCGAAATTTGTAGGCTCAGAGGAAGAAATTGTTAATTTTGGTTATGTTACCTCCTGAATGTCCTCAATAAATTCTGTTCTGGCTCCATACTGAGGCAACATAGTATGCAAAGTAGAACTTGCAATTATATCTTTCTTGCTCCTGCATGTACACCAAATCTTCTGCTGCAGGGTAGACCTGGCAAGCTGAAGCTCTTCTTATCAAGCGTTCAGTCTTTTAAAGGTTTTTTTTTCCAGGTAAGTCTGGGACTGCTGATTTTGGTGCCATTCTTTTTTTTTTATTATTATTATTTTTTATTGTTTGGCTTTATGTTACCAGAGGTTAATGGTTGTCTGTGGTGTTTTCCATTAATCGTGATGTGTTTGACTTCCACAGCAGATCATGACTCAGCATGACCAGCAGACTTACACCAACTCTGAATTCTCTGGAATGCAGTTTCCTCATTGTAATCGTCAAAACTCATAGCATACTCTACTTTTGGACTTTTTGCATCTAATATAGATAAAACAGCACAAATATGAGCAGGAAACCCAAAAGGGGAACATCTGTTTACATAAATTTGCTGTAGATACTTAATTAGAATCTAATCTGTTCTTTGATGGTGCCATTTTAACATATAAACAAACTGTTTAAGACAATTTTTCTTCTAAAATGTAAATCTCTGCCCACATTGCTTCTAACCAGTTATTTTCCAGCATTGCCTCGTGTTTAGCTCAGTTGATCTTCCCATCCTCTCTGATTAGCTTCCTAGCATGATGCTGGCATTACCGTGTTTACGTTTTCAGATGATTTTCAGTGCTTTTTTTTTCCACACATAACATTTTGCAGGTAGGCCAAAGGGTTAAAACCTTCAGCCTATCTTACCCGATTACCTTCTTCTACGTGTTTGCTGTGCCGCCTAGATGGCTTGTAGGAACCTGCAAACAGGACTGTATATGGCTTTCTTCTTCTTGCCAGATTTCTTAACAGATTCTCCCACCTTACCGTTGATTTCTGCAGAGTTAAAGTGGGCCTCAGACGGGCTGCCTTGAATAAGGTTGTCCTTACATGGCCTCTTGGTTCAAGTCTTGGCAGTTGTGCCATACTCTTTCCATTTTTGCGTGATGAACCTATCCGAACTTTGAGAGGTGTTTAAAGCTTTGTTACAGCATCTGCTTTAAACATCATCATGAAACTGTGTTAGTTGGTCCTCATGATGCTGTTTATTCAATAGTGTTCTCTTAACAAACATCACATTCAGCAAACAACTGAAGCTAAACTGATGTTAAATTACACACAGCTGCTCTGTTGAACTGGGTTGAACTGGTTGAACTGTATTTTATTCAGGAGAGTCAAAGTAAAGGGGCTTTGATTCAAAGACTACTCCTATTAAAATACGATGAACGTTTGGCTGGTAAGTTAACACATAACTTAAAAATATTCTTGGAGTATGAATAGTTTTACTAGATACTGTATTTTTTTTGTACTAGCCTTTTATTATTCTTTCGACCTCTAACTTTTAATCATTTGCTTTGTTAGAAACTGTCAGCTTCTTGTCTTTCCCTCCCACTAAAAACCTCAACATTAACCACAGACGTGCTGGCCATTATGAGTGTTAAACTGTCCTGAACAAGAATGGGATCTCTTACATGTTTTCCTTTACTGGTGCTACTAGTAGTTGTTATTAAGTGTATCACAGATAAAAAAAATTGTGTTTTGTTTTGTTTTTTTCCTGCTTCATTTTGTGACTTCTGACAACAGTCGCCTATTGTTTCAGTGTAACAGCTGCACACATGTCAGAAAACGGTGGATAAAACGCTTTGGCTCTGCAACACTGTTTGCATTTCTTTTTGGGAGAAAAAAAAGAAGGCTTTCCTGACTGTTTTTCACTTTTCATTACATTTGTTTTGTTTTTCTGTGGTAGGTGGCTGCCAGAGCTGGAGTTTATGACATCCTCAACCAGCTGGGTTTCTCAGAGTTCGAAGACCCAAGGGAGACGTCGCTGGCCAGGCTGCGTTACCGCTGGCAGCAGCAGAATATTCAGTCACTTCCTTTCAGAGGGGAATTCATCTGAAGGAGGATCCCAGTGAATGCACCACTTTCAAAATGAGAGACACTTAAAGTAACCTTGTTATGCCTTCACAAATAACCCCTGCGTCATGAATGACATTAGGTCATATTTTGGTTGTTTTATTCTTGATCATCCTAACAGCTCGTTTTAGTCTTTACCGTCCTCTTATGATCTTATTATCCTTTTGGTGCCTTCTTTAAATCAATTATTAACTAATATTGCTTTTTTTATTAACAGTTTTAAAAAATACCCTTTCTTGCGTCAGATCATTTGAGTTTCTTTTTGTGAAATAAAAGAGTTAAAAGTTGTTTTGAAGTAGAGAAAAAAGTTCCACTCTGCGAGTTAGTAATTATGGCTCTGTGTCACAGTTGTTTGCTGTTGTGTGACCTGATGTTTTTCTCAAGTGTTATAATTTTTTTACAATGTATATATGAGGGCAGTTATTTAAGTTTTAATGCATCCATGAGCATATCTAAGAGTGAATAGTTTTTAACAGTGTTTCACTTTATTTTTTCACTTCTACTATAATCGCCATACTGTGTCCCTCTATTGTACCTGGGGGGGGGGTTGGATTATAAGTCTCTTGGTGCAGGTACTGACATGTCAAGAATTTCTGTGTTAGATTGACTTTGAAGATGTTTGTTTTTCAAAATTTAGAGGGGTGTTGTTGAAGTTTTTACAGCAGTCTTTTTAAATTAAATTCCCTTGAAACATTCCCTTAGGACTTCTTTTTTTGTAACTCTGTAAATATAACAGCTTCGTATTGTTCACAGCAGTATAACAAAATTTATTTTCTTCTTATCTAATTCGACTCATACCAGTTGAGTTCTCATTTTTTAAGGCGCCTGTTTTTCAAAGCTTTCTTTCTTTTGACTGTCTGGTTTTCAGAAGCCTTGTGAGTTGTACTGCCTCATCTTCATGGGCCATGCCTCCAAAATGAGACTGTTAACTTTAGAAAAAGACCTAGATATATGAATATGATTACTTCAATCAGTCTGACCCATTTTTTTACTGAACGTAAGAAACAAAAGACTTCATCTTAAATGTCATCCATGCGACTGAAGTTTAATCGACCTCATGTTTGGATCTGCTGTCATACTTGCTAGTTTCAAGTAGAAATGAGCCACCTCGAAAAGCAGAAAATGTAAAGATTCTCTTTTCATCAGGTTGCTATTCCATCACATCACCACTCTATCTGCAGGAATTTAACTATACATCGAATTATTGGATTTACGGCTGGAAATAAACCTTGCCTGGAAATATTTGAGTAATTTAGGGTCATTGTTGTTAGTATCATCAGTGGAAAGAAACAATAAGTCAGTGTTTGACTGAGGAGTAGAAAAGCGGCAATCAGAATTTGTTGACAATTTCTGACCTTCAGATGCCGAATTCCTGTCAAGAAATATAACAGGAAATTACAGCACAACATTTAGGATAGTTTTTTTTTTCAATTCTTTCTAATAAGAGCAATCATTGATTATTTAAATATCCTTAGAGGGATGTCATGGTTATATGATAGAGCAGGCATCCATCTTCTGTCCTCTACTAATCCAAGAAGGAAATCCAGATAGTCCTATCTCCTAGTGACAGTGGGATCCCAAGCTGTTCTGAGGCCAGAAGGGATATGTACAACCCCTTCCAGCACATACTGGCTCTGCCCTGGGGTCTAAGATTGACTCATTTTGATGAGTTACTTGGAACTCTCCTCTAATAACTAAGCATCTCAGTTTCTCTCAAAGACTGAACATTATCAAGAAGCTTATTTTCGCCATTTGTGTCTAGGCTGTCCTAGTTTTGGTCACAATCCAAGTACCATGATCATAGGTTAGGGTTTAAACTGACTAAGCAAACTGAGAGCTTCACATTTTGGCCTCAGGGAGTGTACATACAAGCATTACCTGTGAGCAAGACGGCAAAATACTTGAATACCTCCACTTCAGCCAGACACCAACATTTGACCTTTTTATATTTGAAAAGCACCGCATGGACTTTAAAGAGACGACTCCTATTCCGCTGGTTAATAGTTTGCCATGAACTGCTCCAGTGCACACTTGAGATCATGGCCTGAATAACCCAGAAAAACTACACATTTTGCAAAACCTGAAGTTGCCACCTCAGCTTTGTAAACTACACTCCCTACCCTCCATGACACTCACTGCGTTTAAATGCGGTGAATAACCTGTTCAAAACCAGAATATTAGCAATAATTCGGTCACGCACAGCTATGTACATGCCGGTAAAAACCCCAAAATTACCCCTAACGTACCCCTTTTCTAACCTGAATATTTATCATGTAAATGCCTATCTGCATATCTCCATTATGTTCTGTGCATGTTCTATTCGCAAGGAATCTTGGTCTTTTGAGTAGAGGAACTTCTTGTATGCGCCCTCTGGCATACAAATTCCATGTATACAGGACTAGGTCTTTCTGCAACTCTGTAACTCTCTCTGCTCACGCATTTAAGCGGGCTATTCCGATTGTTTCAGATACCTGAATAGTGACCTTAACCCAAATATTGTCTGCATTTAAACATACTCTATGTCTTAAGATCCTGATTATCGACACCGGCTGGAATTAGCTCGACTTTAAATCAAGAATATGGACCCACAGCTTGATTTAGTTGTATGGGGACTGGAAAGCCTTAAAAATGAACCTAGGTACTCCATACTGCCAGAGTGTCCTCATCAGAATGCTTTGATACGATCATAAGCCTTCTCCAGATCTATAAAAAACATGTGAACAGTTTCACTTAGATGGAACAGTTACTATAAAACTGTTGTACTATTATATCAATACAAAGACGATGTTTACAGGTTTTTTTTAGCATAATGCAAGATTTTATCATACTATATTAACGATTAGCGAGTTAATTGCAACAACAGCCATTACTATAACAACTGTCTTCTAGTAGATCCTAACCTTGACTGAGATTACAAAAAACTGCCAAATCCATAACAGTAAGACGGGGACAGTTCAAAAGGCCGAAGTAGAGCAAATCTGCTGGACTCAATTCAGCCTGCTTATCTGCTTTTAGTTTTGTGCACTCACAACCTGAATGAAGATCTGTTGACTGGTCTCAAAAGATCTTGAGTTAGAAATGTCCTCCCTGACAAAAGTATTGCCAGTCTAAGGTGGGAACACTTGGATGTAATGTAATTGGCTCAAGACAAATTTCGAACCAATACGACTGAAGATCAGTTAATTTTGCTTACTAGCTGATTTGTCTGTGCATCTTGTAAGTTAATGTTGAAGACTGTCTCCAATGTCCAAGCACTTTTATAATTCAGTATTTTGTTTTTTAAGCTAAAATGTAGTGCGCTTTAACCAAGAATCCTACCTTAAAACCAGAAACATAAGCCAATAAAGGGATCAAAAATCAATCATAAAGAAGCCGCATGTTTCTCGCTTATTGTTTTAAATAACCAGCAGTATTGTAATAATCAGATGGAAATTCAAGGTTAACATTCTTGTGTAATTTTATGACACAAGCTTGTGTGAGCGTAATCTTGGATAACACCCTGATAACTTTGTCTATGCCATTTACAATATTTAATAGTTTTTTGTCTTTTATAAACAAAATGTTATTGTAGGGGTTATGTGTTCCACTTTGTTTATTGTATGTTCCTTTTCTTTTTGGAGACAAAAATAAAATTACAGCTTTAAACTGTATGTCTGATTTTGGTATATTATAATTTTTTCCAGGGTGAAATACAAAATGCTGATCTGCGGTAAAAGTGTGCTGCTCTTTCAAGTGTCCCGATTCACCTAAAGCCGAAAAGAAATTTCCTTCTTTTCTCTGCTTTCTTTCCCTTTTTGCTCTTATCTTGCCATCATCCTTTTGTACCCCATACGCACCACTAAAGAGAAGCTCTCCTATATCCGTGCAGCTCCTTTGGCTTGTCCTGGTGCCAACCTTGCAGAGCGGAGCAGGTTATAAGGATTGAACAGCATACATTTACAAAAAAGAAGAAAAAAGCAACAGATGATTCTTTGTTGGACTGAGATCTTAACATTTTCCATACACAGTAATAAAGAGCTTAGTCGGATCAAAGAACTAATCTGATTAGTCTTTTGATGTGAACAGGTAAGGTCTTAATTAAAAAAAAAAAGAAGAAGAAGACTAATATGGTCACTTTCAAGAACTCTGGGCTGTGTGAGGATTAAAACCCTATCGCGACCGGCACATCAGTGAAGCTCACTTGGCTTTGCTTGCCTACTTTGAAAGACTAATATCTCAGATCACTTCCCCCCTTTTAAGAACATAGAAGGCTTATCTACTGGAGTACGGAAGTTGTTAGGATTTCTGTCAGATCGCAGCCTATCCTATCTGGTTTGTTCTAAATGTAAACCTAGTTGCCTCAAAGTTAAATCCTACTATAGAGGTTGACATATTTTTTCTTTATATCTTAACGTTATCAACCAGTTTGATTTGTTGGTTAAATGACAGCATCTACCATGGTCTTGCAAAAAAAAAAAAAAAAGTATTACATAATTACACAGCACTACAGGAAACCTACCAAGACATGGCCACCAAGACAGCTCCATTGCAAATCTGATAGAGCTGCAGAGATCCACAGGTCAGGCAAGTAACTCTAACGAATCGACAACTGTTAGTTTTAAACATTCCTTTTTATTTTTGGAAAAGTGGCAAAAAGACAGACGTAACAAGTCAAGCTGAAAATTCGCCACAAGTGACATGGAAGAAACAAAAAATCATAAAAATCTAAAAACATCACCCCAAAGGTAAACCAGGGTGGCAGCATCATGCTATGGGGACGTTTGTTTTCTTCTTCGGCAACCAAAAGGAAATGAAACACATTTCCACTGCCAGATCTTTTTCTGATGGGGTAATCTGTTGGCCCGCTCCTCTCAGTATGTCTCCATACACAGTTGGTCCTTTTCATAATCAACAAAAGACATCTGTGTATCTGGACTTTTTCAGCAGAAAGTAGTGTCACTGATCAGCACAAAAAGTCACCCAGAACACCAGAAATAACATGACTGTTTTAAACTGCTTCACCAGCAACTCTTCTTGATTTTAGGCCAGTTTTTTTTATTTTTTTATTTTTTATTTTTTGCAACATCTGCTCATTACAAACTTTTTGCTTAATTACAACCAATCAGAGTGACTTAACCACAGCTCCCACTGAGCAACTCGATTGGGCCATTTCCGAGTACATACCCCAATACAGGAACTCCATATGGCCCTGAAAACGGCCCTGTAACCAGGCCTTTTGAAGTTGAGACGCGCATATCGGGAAGGTCCAGTCGAATTACTCTAAAGTTCTGATAGTGGAAGTGTGCCTATGGCCAGACTTAGCAGAAGGCTGAACTGGGGATCGCAGTTCAGCTTCTAAGGGGACAGCAAACAGAAATGCACAGCTAGGGTTACAGGTTTACATAAAATTACTTTTATGTGTTATGATGGCCCAGTCAAAGTTCATACCTAAATCCTTTTTTAAACCTGAAGTAAGACTTAAAAGTTGGTTTTGCCATACCCTCTCAATCCAATCCAACTGAGTTTGAGGAATTTTTTTGGCAAATAATTGGCAAACACCCCAGTGTCCAGCTGGGCAGTTGCATACCACAGAAGACTTGCAGCTGTAACTGCAGTAAATGGTGGTTCTCCAAATGAATGCCGGTACAAATCCATGCCACATTTTTTAGAATTTTATTTGCGAAGGATTTTTAAAACTGAAATCTTTTTTCTTTTCACTTTACAATTAAGCACTATTTTTTGCTTATGCATAACAATTTAATAAAATGATTCTGGATTTGTGGTGAACAAGTTTAAGGGGTATAAAACCTGATGGAAGCCAATGTAGGCATATAATACACCGGAACCTTTTTGCAAAAAGCTATCTCTTTACTAACAGAGACAAATCGGTTGAAACAACATGCGGATGTGGAGAGGCCTTATTTAGTTGCAGCAGCGGCCAACTTGACTCCGGGTCAAGATAAGCCCAGGACATGAGGACGGTTCTTGGATGATATAGCGGCACCCTCTCTTTGAAATCCCCTCCAAACTCATTGAGATACTCCCCAAAGTGAAATTCAAGCTAGTGTTTCTGAAGGATCCAGAGATTACGACAGACAAAGAGCACCATTGAAGAGCCGAGCCGCAAAGAGAGGATGTAATGAACCTCATGTGGAAAGCTTCCCGCTGCAGATGAGAGAGCTGGTCTGGACAGGAGGCATGGCGCTGCTGTGAGGGTGCACGGGTGCATCGCTATCCGCTTTGATTGTTCTTGTGTGTATGAAGGCTGGATGACAAACACCTTGGAGACTCCACTGTGCTTTGAGCTCTCAAAAGGATTTGATCAGTAATAAGACCATGATGGGATGTGTTTAATTTTGGACGTCCAAGCTTTCGTCTACCCAGGGCACTAGCACACAGTCCCTCATAGGCGATGCATTACACACTTCAATGAGCAGAGTAATGAAAAGACTTGATTAAAAAATAAAGAAATTGAAAAATAACTTTTAAAAACTAATTTCCTCTGTCATATTCAGTCTTTTGGAAGACATCCAGATTTCGCCATTCATAAAAACTAAGATGGACTAAACTGCCTAAACTGACCTAAAATGTGTTTTACAAGAAGACTCTGATTACATTGTATTCTCACACAAAGGGAGCAATTTGGATAATCCAGACAACAACTTTCTAGTCGTATTAAATAAATTAAAATACTATTTAAAAGCTAATTTATTTAAGTAACAACTCACTTAGTAAAATATATCTTGAAATACACACGTACGAGTGTTTACGTACGAGCCTTTATTTTAGTTCATTCTGATGAATGCAGCTTACAACTTGGGAAAACTCAACATTTAAGATTATATTATTACATTAGACCAATAAAAAAAAAAGAAATGTAGCCTAAGCTTCATGAAAGATACAGTTGAAGCCAGTAATATACGTTCACTATTAAAGAGACACTTCGCCTATAGTAGGCTACATTTTTTTTCTCACCATCTGAAGTTACAAATCAGACCAAAGTTCTCTTTTTTTAGGTTACTTATTATCTTCAGTAAATAATTTTTGTTGCTAAATGATGGTGAGGAAAAACGCTATGGGTGTTTTATTCAGTGAATGTTAAATTCTGGTTTCCAAAACTTTAGCTTTAACAAAAACAAAAAGGTTAAATGACTTAAAATTTATTGAAAAACTAATACCAAAAAAATAAAGCAACAATGGAGGTAAATATGTTCTTACCTACCTTCTACAACAATGTTGCCATCTTTTTCTGGTAATTAGAAAATTAAACAGCTGATTATCTTCTTTACGGTCGCAATGTTTGTTTTGCTTCTATACCTATAGCACCTTTTAAATGCATCATGTACGCACAAATCTCCAGGCGTGCAATAAGTATCAAAATCCTTCGTGCAGTCTTAAGTCTGATCTGTGCGTAAATGTGGTTTCGTCTGTGTGTATCAGGTGATTAGTGCATACGTACTTATGAGCTGTTTTAAATCGTTAGTTAGTTTAAAGTTAGTGTAATTTGAAATAGTGTGTGTAAATGGATTTTGTACTCTTAATTTTTTATATTTGTGTGTACATTTTACCAAACACGTGCAAGTACCTGAAGTTACACACAAAATGTATTTTAAGGTTTACAAATCAGGATTTTACACATACAAGTACCCAAAGTTAGACACAAAAAGACTGACACAAGTTACAAATCCGGTATTATGCACACACAGATGTGACTCTATTTTCTCTCCATATTATTGTATTAATGTTGTTGTTGGTGATTTTCACTGACATAGTCCAAGAAACCTATTCATAATTAACTTTTACCAATCAACTTTTATATTGATAATAACAGATTCAGTAGTTCATTTTTTAATGTATTTTAGTTCATATTCAATCAGAATTAACTGATCAGAGAATCCACATCTTGCCGTCAAACATACACCAGAATAATAAACTGCATGTTTTATGAACATTTCTTCTGGTGTAGCCTGAATGCTCCACAAGGAGCTGAACGGTGCTCCACCTGTACGTAACGGAGGCTGAAGCACCACTTCAGCCATAGTTTTGAAATCAAGGAACATTTCTCTAACTGAAGTGACCAGAAGACAGCAAGACTGTCTGAAAGAAGCCTTGTGTGATCATCTCCCCCTTCATTTTCTGTTTTTGCATTAGTAGTTAGGCCGCTGCAATCTGTCACGGGCAGTCTGTGTACGGTACAGTATCAGACGTGCTCCAACCCCTTGTAACTCTTCAGCGTGTTGTCAGCTTGCGGATCAGGAGATACATTGGTTACAGTGTCCAGGTCTGAGATCATGCTCAGGTACTGTCATGGGAATCTTTGTTTTGACTGATTCAGTTACCCATACTCTGTGTGTAAAGTTGAAAATGTAATGATCAAATGGTCGGAGGCATGAAACATTCAGATTTCCTTTATTATTTAAAAAAAGTTTTAAACAATAAAGGAAATATCAGAATGTTTCCTTAATTGTTCAAAACATTTTCTTTGTTTGCTTTTTTTGGGATGGGAGGCTCCAACAGCACCCTTGTATGCCTATGGCCAGCTCTGCATTGACAATTGGAGATACGTAGGCTGCAGCCCTAGAGCAACCCTGCATACAGTAGGTAAATATTTTGAAATTCTTTCGGAAATAGGAATCCTATACTTAATGTCAGAAAACCAAAATTATGTCCATGAGATTTGTGATGAGAGAAAATGTAACTTTTCAATTTTTTGTGTGTGTTTTCTTGTATTGTTAAATGCTAAATGTTCCACATCGATTTGCAGGAGTTTACCACCCCTCACCCCCCTGGAAAACTACATTCATTGTTAATTTTGGATGTATAAACATTAAAATGCTTCTGGAGCAACATGTCCACAAAACACTGCAAGGCAAATCCTATTTTATTCAGTGTAGGAACTGTTTATGTTCAAATCCCTCCACTCACTCTCTGTAGACCGTCTTCTCAAAGTCCAAGGCAGAGTAGCAGCTGCTTTGCATCTTCTGCATCTTGGAGAAGAAAATTTTTTTTACATATTTTCACAGCTCGCTGGCATGGCTAGACAGCATTACAGCACATGCTATGGCATCCAGAGTTTGCATGATTCTCTGTACTGCAACTTCTCACTGTGGCTGAAAGAGCCATAGGAAAAACTGAAGTCTTTACAGCTATCGATCAGTCATTCAGGGTATAATCAACAGAATAAAGCGTTTTAGTTTTTCTTTTGAATCCATTGAATTATGATTCTAAAGACTTTCTAAATATCTCAGTCGTTTTTTTTGTTGTAAAGTGCATCAGTGTTTCACTCTTATGTTATAAAGGACAGAGTGTTCTGTTGTAGAAAATTGTTCTTGTGTGTGGACTTAATCACAGCCTGTGAGTGGAACTATTCATTTCTGAAGGGGAAAAAACAGGGCTTCTAACTGAATACTATGCTATATTGTGGAATGTGTTCCTGGCTTTTAGTCACACAGGAAAAAAAAACAAAAAAACTTCTTAACATTATGGATGGAAAAACAGCATGAAGCATCTCACAAGGCAGTTAATGGTTTCCATCTCTTAATACTGTGGTTAGTCTCCAATGCTTATTAATGCACGGCTCTGGATCACAATCCAATCCTCTCTCAGATGCCCTGAGGGGATGACTGCGCAGTACCCCCCCACCCAACACCTGCAGAACGTTGACCATCCTGGAAGCTTTGAGCTAATTAACCACACATTGAGAGCATTAGAGGCAATGTGCTCCTATCAGGAGCTCAGACACTCAAGGAGGGGGGATAGTGTCTGGTCTAGACACACAGTCTAGTCTAATTTTTTTAAGATAACCTAAAAGTCAAGGATCAATGCAACCAGAGTTGCTTGTTTAGTCTCAGTGCAATCAAGTCTGAGTTAGTCTGGACTCCAGCAGAGAGAATTTGAAAGAGAATTGATTGTCTTCAAATCAGACTACGAGTTTTACCATTCTGTCATTCACCTGATGGAATCTGCTGTTGAGTAAATGGAACATATGCTCACAGTGACATCTGCAGGATTAGCTCAAATTATGAAGCTAGTGTGATTCGTTTGCTTCACTAAAACTGGTGATATAATTGTGTCAGACAACATCCTGTAGACTGGGGAAAATATTAAACTACCAACTATTATTTTTTAATTAAAACCAATAACACAAATTAAACATTGTGAAACACAAATCTTTTTTGCCACAGTTATCCTTTTAGTGAAAGAAAGGCAAAGAAATAGATGAAATTATATTAAAATATATTAGAAAAATTCTTTGTTGACATCCATTATCACTAAACACTGTCAGTTCAAATTAGATTATCTAAAGTCAGAAGTTTACAAATATTGCATAAAAATACTATTTTCTTAAATATTTTTTCTCACACCATGATTTAAATGCAACTAAACATTTTGTTTATGTGATTGCTAAATGCCAGAATAATTACAGTAGATTTTTTTTAAACTTTACTTAAACCTGGAGGGTTAGATACCATAAACGCTGAAATATTGGATAGAATTACCCTTTATACTGTGTTAGTTGGGTCAAATGTTCTAGGCGTCTTGCGTCAAGCTTTTTACAATATTTTTCCGGAACTCTGGCTCATTCATTCAGTCAGAATTGGTGTAACTGATTCAGGTTTGCAGGCTGTATTGTTCATTCAGAGCTCTTTAGCTCTTCCAAAAGTTTCTTGATCGGACTAAGGTCAGCGCTTTGTGATTTAATTGTTGAATGTGTTAGCGTCCAGAATTTGAAAATTATTTCATAACATTATTGTCTGGGCTTTCATACCTTCTTACAGTATTATGAATCTTGGTACATGTTAACTTCTGCCTTTGAAGAAAGTTAAAAGCAATTGGCCTTAATTTTCTTATTTTCTCCTAAAGGCTGTGAGTAAAGAACTCGTTTTGTGAGATAAGACTTAGATGCATGGATTATACAGCCAGTCCATCTGGACTACTGCTGGGTTATTAGCCTCTTCCAGGATATTTGATCATTTCAACTCCCAGCTGAAAGCTTAAACCCTAGTTTATCTCCATCTTTGTAGGCGTAGAGACACGCATCACCGTTATCCGTTGATGTTAAAGATGTCAGTGAATCCTAGTTTATTCTTCTCTTTTAGCAAGTTTGCACTCACACACACACACACACACACACACACATATTGACAGAGACGTTTACCTTTTATCTGACAGTGTCACTGCTGCAAAGCAATTCTCTTTCAGGACAGCAGGGGGTACAGAGCTTTTCTGGCATGTCTGTCTAACATTGCAATGAGGTCTCTGGTCTCTCTTTTTACTAGAAGCGCAGCTCATAAAATACTACCAAAAAGCATCTAAACAACACAGTGATCTGCTTTGTTGTTCTCTACACCTCCTGTTGTTCAAAATTGCCAAAAGACCATATTGGATAAACTGGCTTGTCATATAAAGCATGTAATAACCAAAAGCTGCATTGACTACTAATTACATCAATTACAGAGCACTATTCTGGTGAAATTATCTCAGGCTGATGTTAGGCTGACCAGTCACGGGTATGCGCTCACCATTTTGTTCAATGGATAGTTAAAAAATTGGGCTCTACTCCGTCAGTCCTTGGGTGCCTGTCGGAGAGCCCCTTCCTATTTGGATAATTGCGTTTTGTCGATCCGTACCAATGTAGACAAAGAATAATAAATTAGGCTTCAATCACACAAGGACGCACAGATTAGAGCCCAATTTTTTAACTTTCTGTCTAATGCGACGGAAACTGGATGTCTGTGAATGGTCAGGTCAATATCAGTCGGCTTTTAGGCCCCACAGGCTTTATATTGTAAGGCCAGTGTATCTACTATGGTCTTTTGGCAATTTTGAACAAGAGGACCAGATAAAAAAAAAAAAAAAAAACGCACTTTGTTTGTTTACATGCGTTTTTTCAAATATTTTATGAGCTACATTTCTAGTAAAAAGCTTTCTAGCTCAAACAAAACTCATGCTCTGTTGGCCATTGCTTCTTGAGTGGATGTGCATTTACGAATAGAATAAACTATTGTCAACCAGGACCAGAGACCTCCCTTCAATGATAGGTAGACCCACCAGAAAACTTCAGCACCCCCTGCTGTCCTGGTGGGGAACTGCTTTGCAACACTGTCACACCAACGAAAAAAAAATGAAAGGAAAATGTATCTGCTAACGTGTGTGTGGGGGGCATGCCAACGTGCAGACAGGGAAGTATAAACTAGGCTTCACACATCAGAAAGCATCAAACTAAATATCAAAATAGTTTTCCTGGTTTTATCAGAGTGATACTATGCAATTTTTTCTTTCTTTGTTTTGTTCAAGGAAGAAATTACGTTAAGCACAACTCATTGGTGGACATCAAACTACACGTTCTGGTAGTTGCTGTGATGTTAAAAAATCTTAAATCGAAATAGTCTTTATCTTTTCTAGTTTATATGCTTTTTACATTAGACTTATTAGAATACTTCAATATAGGGAGAACATTAATTAAGTTCAATTTATAACTCGCAAACAAAGATGTATATAGGAAGCATTGACAGAAATAAAAATTTGACAGTTTCATCTAAGTTTCTAAAGTGTAAAGAGGCATGGCAAATTACTTTTTGTTTGCAAGTATAAGTTTTCCCACTTTGTTTCCAAGAGCCCCCCCCCCCAAAACCTACTTCAGTCCTTCAAACTGAAGTAGCTTTGTTTCAGTTTAAAGGACTGAAAGCTACTTCCCTCTGCCTTCTTCTTCACCTAGAAACAAGTCAGAAACACTAGAAATGAAGGAATGAATGCAAAGATTGAGGAAAATATAGGAAATGAGGAGCGAACAAGTCCACATCTGAAATACATTAATTTTATTTTACACTGCAGCATAACAAAAATAAGAAAACATGTTCTAATAGTAAAAAGTAAAGGCAATGTGTAACGGCCAGTCTTTCTGCATTGTATACGCTTTAATATTCAAATGATAATACATTTGATTTTTTTTCTCACTTACATATTACTTCTGGTAATGTCATACCAAGTTAAATACAACAGGAAGTTTTCATATCATGATTTAATTTATTGTAGAGCAACAAGGCATCCAAACCTGAGTAAACATTTCAAAGCTCCAGTTTTTACCTTTTATGTTTCTTGTAACTGTTCGACCATGGCTTTGGAGCGTTGTGTCGTCACCGGTGCCTCTGTGTGATATGCAAGAATGCTGTTCCCAGATTTATTGCCATGTGATCACTAACACATGTTTGTGGACTAATGTAAACACGCGCTCTATGAGTTATTACCTTACATCTGGCGTCTGGACGGTTTTTTTCGGTGTGTTACAGAAAGAAAAATAGCCCAGATTCCATGACTGAAAATCAGCTGTGGCTGAGGCAGTTTTTTTTAACCCCAACTTAATATGATTATATAACGTTCAGTTGCCTTCGTGAGGTAGGGGGGGGAACTGACTGTCTCAATATGTGACTGTATTCCAGGGAGAATGCGGTCCCACTCGTTGTAGTGTAGCAGTTGTGCGTTCCGGAGCCGCACCATCGGTGCGTAATTGTGCACGACTGGACGGCAGATGTTCCACCGCTGGGACACTCTGTCTCTGCATCTCAACTCTACCTATTTTTTTTTCTCCACCTCTTTTTCTCTCAGTGTAGGCGTGTGTTAACTCGGTCCTGTAAAGCTGAAAGAAAAAAAGTTTTTGAAAAAGAGAGGAGTAAAGAAGAGGAGAGGGAAAAGTGGGCAACTTCCAAACGTCCCGGTTCTTATACCGGAGAGTTTGTCGTCATCAGCACCCCCAGATATCTCCCCCCTTTTCGGCTCCCTAAATGGACGCGGCACTCTCGGTGTATGCAGTTCAGCAGGGGCCAACACACTTGAAGCTTCACTTTGGCGTGTAGACGGGGGAGGACGCTGAGAAATGCCCGGCCACCTCGCTGGAGCTCAACTCTGAGCACTTTTCTTCGGGGTTTTGGGCTTTTATCATTGGAGGCGGAGAGGCACTCACAAAGTTTACAACAGAAAGGAAAAGTTAGAAGAGTGGCAGCTCTGACACGTTAGCCCTCGCTATGGATTGTATATATTTACTGATGTGCTTTTCACTTGGTCAATTATATATGGACTATATTGTGGCTGCAGAATCAGAAGGTGAGTAATGAGTTGATGTATTTTCACCTTCTTTGCATGTTTATAAATGAAAAGTAAGTGATAAAACCTAAAAACTAAGAAACAATTATGTTGAAAAAAAAAAAAAAAGAATATTGATTTTTTTCCCCCCCCCATAGAATGCCAATAAGTTGCTGGGAATTCAGTGTTTTACCCTCTACCCCCCCCTCCCCCTAAATAAGAACATATTTTTTACTTTTCTGTTTGATGTTTTTTGCACGGCATATTTGATGTCATAGGTCTTTGATATATGATTTTTATTTTACACTTGTCCCATCAGAAAAACTCTCTGGAAAGTTAAGTGAATACAGTCTTATGGTGCCATTCAGCACAGACTCCCATGGCCGGTATATTTCTCACATGGTTTCTGGTGGAAGTGGAAGTAAAAGTGAGGCTACTGCTGAAAATCCCTCAGCCCCTGGCAGCAGAAGAAGGGTGGCCCGCGGTGCCCCCCAGATGCGCTCAGTCACCTCTAGCTCAGGTCAGCGCTTGTTTTTCAATGTCACCTTGTTTGGGAAAGAGCTCCACCTTCGCCTTAGGGCCAACAGGAGGCTGGTGGCACCGGGGGCTTTCGTGGAATGGCAGGAAGACTTTGAAGAAAAGGCCAAGGAACACATCTATCGAGACTGTGTTTTCACCGGGGATGTTACTGACATGCCAGAGGCCACTGTAGCCATCAGCAACTGTGATGGACTGGTAAGTGTGAACATTTCTTGAGGCTAAAAATAAATCAATGTTTATGCATCAGTTCAGCAATCGAAATAAATACATTTATATTCAAAACGTCCCTCTAAATGTTCCAGTATATTTTTCAAAACTTCAAGGCCCATTATACAGTGAGACAATACCCTATAACACATCGATTAGAAGCACGATGTATCTGTTTCCCTGAAGTAGGATTTCTGTAGATCGGTGATGAATAGATGTTATCTTACAGTAGGCAGCAGTCAGAATGATCTAACTTTGCAGAATTCGGAAAGCTATTCATCAGTTAGTTTATTTAACTTCTAACAATAGGGCTGAATCAACTGGTAACTTACACCAAAAACTGTCAGTGTAGTTTTGGCATGAATATTTTTTGGCTGTTTAGATGCTCAGAATGAGCTGCAGTGATGAATAGAAAATCTGAAATGAAAGTTGAAAGCATGTTTATGTTGCACAACATGTAATAATCCTAATTTTAGTTTGTGCATCACTAATCTCGAGGTTTTTTGGAATTCATTATGTGTTGGGTGTTCCTCCTTGCTGTTAAGAAGTCACACTGCACGCCAATAAAATATTCAGCTTGCTGAATTAAATATCACTGCAGTTGATATTGGCCACAGCTGACTTCAGTGTTGAAACTATTAAATCGCTAACAGCTCTAATCTCCAAAGTTTTATAACTGTTCATGCAAACATGCCTTTAAAATTTGTTAATATTTACATTGATAGTTGTGTTGACCACTTACCAGCAAATATTCACTAAAAAGACCTAAAAAAACAAACAAAAAAAACAGACTGCAGTATGTGTACCCAGAAGTGAAGTAAAAAAAGTAAGAAAAGTAAAAAAAAAGTAAAAGTATCGAAAACATAACACAGTATGATCATTTATAGAAAAACGTATTTTCAAACTCATTTATTAACTTTTAGTATCAGAAAAAAATATCTCTCTTTCACCTGACTTCATTTTGTAACATATGATTCAAATGGAACTTGTTTACTTATTGACTGTGGTTGGATACCGTTTATTTAGTCTTATTACTGTTGAGAATTTTTTTTTCAAGTGAGAAATAGAGCCATCTGCCAAAATACATGCATTCACACCTCCGAGTGGGACATGTTTTCCAGTTGAAAACCGTCATCTTGAAAAAAAATATCCTCATAGTCTGCTGTAGGAAATGTGGTTATCTAAAGTAATAGCTTACCTGCAGGAGTTATGTTAGGTTTATCTTTATTTGATCAGCAGTCATAATCTCTCATAGTCAGCAAGCAAACCAACATAATTGGAAAGTGTCTTAAAAATATTAACAATTTAAATTAAAATATATCTTCATTAGATTAATTTAACTTCACAAGTCATGGAAAACGCTTAACTAATAAGAAACTAGAGAAGTAGTAGGAGAGCGCAGACCTCCGCCAAGACAGCTTAGACCCCCCCCCCCAATATTTAGACTCCTTGATAATGTAAACATACATTTAGCAGATTGATTCACTCTGATAGCATTATTAGTTCAGTAGTGTTCATAAAAATCACTTTTTTTTTCATGCCGGTTTTTGGATTATTCCAAAATTCTAATCAGTTGCTCTTGGTCTTTTTGCAGAAACTTTCTGAAAGTTTGATCCAAATCCATCCTATATCTTTTTGAGTTGCTAACAGACAGACAAACAAACAAACTCTGGTAAAAACCAGATGGGGGTCAAAACACTTTACAAAATCGAAATGAGAAGCAATAAGATGGGTATACAAATGTGACAGCACTGTAAAAGTATTTAGAAAGGCACAATTTTAAGTTAATGTGGAATTCTGGTAAAAATAAAAGTATAAATCTACTTTAGACAACTTCCACTTTGATTTGCAACTATCTTGTCACTTCAGTACAAGCTGTCTTTCCGACCTTAGGTTATTTAGTTCACTTGCACTAGTAAGATGCTGACTGGTAGCTTCTGTAAACCCACAACTATCAGCTTACTATTCTTAAAAAAATAAGCTTCCGATAATATTGTTTGAAGGGATAGCTCAAGATTTTGAAAGTAGGTTGTGTTAAAATGTAATAATTAGTTAATATTTTATCTGAGGTTGATAACTCTGATTGCAATTTTATTTAGCATAAATCCATGTTTGTTAGTCTTGAAGGCTGAAGCCAATAGCTAGTCTGAGAAGGGGCGAAGACCAAACCAGCTTAAAAAACAAATGTAATTTTAAAAATGTCATAGTGTCACTTCAAGCTGATTAATATGGTATATGAAAGAGACAGTGTGCTGGAGTCTGAAAAACATGCTGAGATCAGAACATGTCAAGCTTTTCTGGTTTATGGTAGCCTATAGGAAGGTAGGTAAGAGTTTTTCTTTGTTCACCAGCTTGCTCTTATATCAGACAGTTAACATTACCAGATCACGTTTCATGTTCTCTTCTCAAAGCAGGCTTAAAATAGAAAGATTACTGGTGGCGCACTGGTTCCTACCTCCACTTTCTGCGTAAATAATCATCTGATTCTGTTGAAAGAGCCAAGCAGTGATACTTCAGAGACTGGAGTTGTTTTAGGATGGTAGAAGTTAGCCTTGGTCTTGTCCCCTCCCTTACCAGCCATTAGCGTCAGGTGTCTTAATCTTTTTATTCTCAGACATTTAAGCACTGACTTAGCAGAATTAGTAACTTATGCAGATAATCAGAAAATGAAGAAATTCTAATGCAACAGAAGCGATATGTTGCATCAGTGTTCTTTAGCTAAGGTCTTTCACCATATATGTTTGTAAACTATCAAACAGAAGCATTGAGGTCAGAAATATAGCACTGCAAGCTGAAGTGGAGGGCAGTAAGGCCACGGCTTCACCAGGGACGCTCAGTTGGAGCAGCTGCAGCTGGGCACGCAACCAGCAGCTGTGTGCTGAGAAATCAATACAGGGCAATTATTGACTCACGTCATCAACCCTCTTCTGCTCGTACAGCTCTCAGGTTTTCTATAAACTGGTTTTGTGTAGCAGCCCAAACTGACCTTAATGACAAATAAGGTTAAAGGAATCAAAACACTGACCAGTTCACACTGCTTTCATCGAACCAATATAAATGTAGTCATAAAACTTGAGTTGAAAGAAATGAGTTTGCTATTTCATTTAAATCTTTCCGCTCAACGTCGTTATTCCCAGAAGACAAAGTTGGCATGTGTAAATTGAGAAATACTGTTTAATTTGAATTAACTTGAACTCTGAATTGGAAATCAATCAGGCATCACAAACACACAAGCTAGATGAATTTCTCTGGGTTCTTGGAATTGTTTTCTCTCTTTGTGCCTGTACTACTTTTCCTTCATATATAAGCAGGAAACAATTAAGAGTAAGCGTGAATAATAAAAAGCCCTCTTATTTGCATTCTGCAACATCATGTGTCCCTCCCTCCATTGCCACTGCTCAATATCATTCAGCCCCGGCGCAGTAGCTTGGTTTTATCAATGTGTGTTGGGCTGTAACAAAACAGAGCACCGATGGACGTTTACTGCAAAACAGATGTGTGACTTTTGAACTGGCAGGCTATCTCGGGCTGAACGCAGCTAACACTTTAGCTGTCCTGAATTAGCTCCTGGGACAGTTTTTGACAGAAATCACACCAGCCAAGTGGTTGGTAGACAATCTTGAGACCCAAATGTACAAATAGATTCACAATTTAATAGGACTGCCACCAATAACTATCGTTTTTTATTTTTTTTTTATTTATCAATTAGGTTTATGTAATGTTTAGGTAACTTTTCTTGAAATTAAAATAAAAGTAAAGGTCAGTTTATCATTTTTCTGAAAAGCAATGAAATTTAACTGAAGACTATATCTTATAAATGTGTGCTTATAAATAAATATAAATCCCTCCTGTAATTTATTTTGTTGAACTTGGCAAAACAACAACAACAAACAATAATCAGTGAAGGAACTCTTCTTGTGTAAGTTTTTTGTTTCTAAAAACTGTATTTTATAGACTGTTTCACATAGATTAATCAACTTAATGTTTGAGCAGTTTCACTACTTATTACTTGAGTTTCACGTTATCCAGTACATTCAAGATTCTCTAAAAAAAACTTTTTAGAACAAGATACATGTTAAGATTTAATCTGTAATGCATACACCAGCTCCACTGTCATTTGTCAATTCCCATAGATTGATATATTATCTTCCACTGTTGGTGGTGTGCATAACACACACAGTGTATGAACATGCAAAAAAGGATTAAAAGCTCATGTGGAATTCAGTCTGCAGGTTTTTTCCATGTGGTCATGCTGAACCCTGACAGTGTGGCACCCTGGGAGATGAGCCATGTCAAACATTAGGAAAAAAAGCACTGAATATATGTCAAAAATAGGCCTCCAACATAAGGTCTAATATGAATAACATGAAACCCTAATATAGAGCAAAAGTGTGTGTATTTAAGATAACTATAAGAGGATTGAACTAGAAATAGGCAGAAAACAAGAGTAAAACTTCTGCATAAAAAAATATGTTTTTCTACTGGATCCTTTACTTGAACTTTAATAATAGAGAGTGCAAGTCTTCTGTTTAATTTAAAAAACAACTGGAATTTCTTACTCTAAATAACTTGGTTACTTTATTGATTTTACTTGCTGTCTAACACAATGGTGAATCAGCCAATAGTATGACAATAGTATGAAACTTAATACATTTACAGATCTAGATTATCACAGTGGGGAATAATATGAATTTAAGAGATTTTGATTTGGATGTTAGTGTCAGAGTGGCTGGCCTGAGTATTTCATTAACTGCAGATCTACTGTGATTTTTACAGACATCTTTCAGGCTTGCAGAGGAAGATATGAAAATGATAAATAAAAAAAAGTAAGTGAATTTTGTTTGGACAAAATTGTATTTTTTATGTCAGCGGTCGTAAAATAGTGGACATGCCAAGGTATGTCTAATGCTTGGAACAAGATGGACTTTAACATCAGAAAATCACACTAGGTTCCATATCTGTCTGAGAAGTAAGGGTATAATTCACAGAGCCTCACCTAAACGTGACAATAACAGCAAAAAACTTTGCAAGGGTCAATAAGATTTGATTTAAGTTTATGTTTCAAATGATACGGTCCAGTAGTGGTGTAAATCCCATGAAAGCATGTCCTGTTAAGATGCTGATGAGAATTTAATGTTGTGGGGTATATTTTCTTCCCATACTTCTGGCCCCATCCATCCATCCATCCATCCATCCATCCATCCATCCATCCATCCATCCATCCATCCATTCATTCATCCATCCATCCATCCATCCATTCTCTACCGCTTATCCGGGGTCGGGTCGTGGGGGTAGCAATCTGAGTATAGAGACCCAGACTTCCAGCCACTTGAGTCAGCTCCTCGGGTGGAATCCCAAGGCGTTCCCTAACCAGCAGAAAAACATAGTTCGTCCAGTGTGTCCTGGGTCTTCCTCTGGGATTCCTCCCGGTGGGATATGCCTGGAACACCTCACCAAGGAGGCGTCCAGCAGACATCTTTATCAGATGCCCAAGCCGCCTCAACTGGCTCCTCTCAAAGTGGAGGAGTAGTGGCTCTACTCTGATCCCCTGCCAGATGACCAGGCTTTCGTTTTATATGAGAGAGCCCAGAAACTCTGCAGAGAAAACTAATTTCAGCTGCTTGTATCCGTGATCTCGTTCTTTTGGTCACCACCCAAAGTTTGGGACCACAGATTAGGGTATTTAGATTGATCGGTAAATTGAGAGCTTCAGCTCAGCTCTCTCTTCACCAAGACCGACAGGTAGTGTGCCCGCATAAGTGCTGATACCCTACCAATCCGCAGATCGATCTCCCGCTCATTTTTCCCTCATTTGTGAACAAGACCCCAGATACTTGAACTCCTCCACTTGGGGCAGGACCTTGTCTCCTACCCGGAGAAGGCACTGTACCCTTTTCTGGCTCAAGACGATGGTCTCGGATTTGGAGATGCTGATTCCCATCCCAGCCTCGTCACACTCGGCTGGGAACTGCTCCACCAAAAGCTGTAGATCACGTTCCAATGAAGCCATCAGGATCACCTCAGCTGCAAAAAGCAGAGACCCAATCCTGAGGCCACCAAAACGGATCGCCTAGAAATCCCATTTGGAACAGAATTGGTGACAAAGGGAAACTTTGGCAGAGTCCAATTCTCATCGGAAACAAGCTTGACTTACTGCTGGGAGTGCCCCCCACAGGATTCCCCAAGGGAAATGGTCAAACACCTTCTTAACGTTCACAAAACACATGTAGACTGTTAGGGCGAACTCCCACACACGCTCCAGGACCCTGCTGAGGGTGTAGAGCTGGTCCAGTGTTCCATGGGCAGGATGAAATTTGGAACTTTTGGCCCCTTTTTACGAATTAAGACCAAGTCTACTTCAGCTTTTTGACAAACCATGTCTGTCCCTTTATGACCCCAGTGTACCCATGTTTTGATAGCTACTTCCCATAACAAAATACACTATTTCACAAAGTTCAAATCACTTCAAGCTAGTTTCTTGAACATAATAAAGAGATCGCTGTCCTCAAGTAGGTGACAAATCGGCACCAATTTCAAGATCCCATCATGGTAATTTCAGCAACTTTCTCTGTGGACTTCTCTCTGTGAAAAGATAGTTAAAATCTGATTCCATAACATTACCTACACAATTAACTGTATTGACGGGATTAGGTTAATAGACTTGCTTTCCTGCTTATGCTGTAAATCTGCATATTCACACTCAAGCACAGTATTAATTGGTCAAATATATGTTTACATGTCACCATAACCACTACTCTAACTTAATAGGGAGCTTTCAGCAACTTAAAAAATTGAATATGAGTGTATATTTAATGTCAGAAAATATGCAACTCTTGACTGTCTTTTTTTCAGTTGTTTATCATACATGATGCTTGTGCTGATGGTGATTGTCAGAACCGTAAGTTTATTGTCAACTAACTTTTAGTATTGAAGTATTTCCAGAGTTTAGACCAGTTTAGCCTTTGAGAACTTTGAAAGACTTGACATTTTTTTGAAGAAGATATTTTCTAGCACGATGCCCAACAATGACCCACCAACGACTGGGCTGATGAACGTTTCATGGATATCAATGGATGCGCTATAAGCAGTTTTTAAGTTGTGAAAAAAGCAAAGGTTGGGATTTAAAAAAAACTTTATTTTATAAACATAATGACATGTTTGTGTATACTGGTTGCCAGGTCAACGGATAGTCAGTGTGTTGTTCACCAAATTAATCTTAATATCTGAACATCTATATTTGTTCCCTACTAAGAAATTGTTAAAATAGAAAATATTAAAATAAAATAAAATCATTAAGATGATTAAAATTAAAGATAAAATGTCACTTGAATTATCCAGTCATAGCAGAAAAGTATGGTTTGCAGTGAGGTCCTTTTTTCCCCTGTGGCTACATCATCAGCACCGTGTCAGTCCTCTCAGACCCACCACTCCTTATGTGTTTCTGTGGGGGAAAAAGTCCCCCTGGACTATTCAAGGAGATGAAGGGAAGATTGTTGAGTTTTGTTATCATCCTTTTGTTCCTCTCCTCTGTCAAAATTGTGTTGATTGCGCTGAATCCCCTCTCGATTGCCGCTGTCGAGACTTGGAACGTGTAAACTGCCGCCATCAATTTTTGAAGCTGTTTGCCTATGCTGTCTCGGTCCTTGTATTGTCTAAAGTCCTTTAGCAGAAGTTCAGGGGTTATGGAATTCATGTGAAGGGAAAATTACTTTGTTGGACCAAAGGGAGAAACAAAAAAAAGTATATACCCCCCGAGATAAGGAATTAATGACCGGGAGTGGACCTCAAAAGCAGAGGGGGTAAATCCTCCCCATCACCCCCACCAAATCTTAACCTGGCTATAAGTACCTAAAGACTGCAGCCAGTTGAAACTCCCACACATATCATAGCTTGAAGGGAAAGAGATGTGGCTTTTCTTCAAAATTAAAAGAAAAATGGAAATAAAACATTTTTAAAAATAATTATAAAAAAGGAAATTGAAAATTTTGATGCGGACAGTTTATTGTAGTCAATTTCTTTGATTATATTGAGTAGTTGCAGCAGCCCTGAACTTCTTATCTTGAATAGGTTATTGCTAATTTGCTCATTCTAAAACCTTGGTGAATAAATTTATTTGATCTGAGCAGCCATTACCACTCAATTTCGAGTTTATTTGTACAACTACGATTTTTTTTGTTGCATCAGCACATTGTAAGGAAATATTGTGTGTCTCTTAAAGCTACATTTGTCCTCTCTGTGTTGTTCCTCATCAATCTAGTAAACCATCTCGAAATATGTTTCTTTTCTAATTGAGTCAATGCAATGCTTTGCTTTGGATTTTTGTTTGTCATGCTTTCTTCCCTTTTATGAAACACATGTATTTTGGATATTCTCACGACAGACCACTGTTCATTCTGAACTCAACTTCTTATTGTATCTGCTGCTATTTTGTAATGAGGTGTATTAAAAGGTGTTTGGGGATCTCATGGGACACTTTAGTTTATTATCAGTTTAAAACAAATTACAATGGTTAATTTAATACCCAAGGGAAGTTAAGTCATATCATCTAGAGATATTCAAAGTGTAGGTATGGGAATGGGAATGCTGGGGGGTAGGAAGGAGGAAGAGCGCTCCGACTGAAGACTGTTGCTGTATTACAGCCCCATAACTGTCATGATATAACAGCTGAACATCTGGGCAGCAGAGCGGAGTTTCTTGAGCATGTATTTATTTAACATGTCCAGAATGACACCATTAGTTGTTATAAAGCAATACTAATCCATCTCATTTGCTTTTTCGACTCTTTAAATTTCTGTCCAGCTGTAGGGTTAGAAAGATGGACAAAGAGACAGTGGCATCTGGGATGGGATTGTTGCCCTTTAAGGTTGATAGAGTATTTGGTTTGAACTTCCTTCTTCTCCTCTCTTTGCAACTTGGTCCTGCCCTGCATCCATGAAGCCTACTCCCCTGTAATTTGGAGTCGTGGTTCATACATTATTTGAGGTTTTGAGATGCAAATTGGCTGCTGTCAGTTATAAATAACAACCCCTTGTTGTCACAGATATGGATCATATCTCCTTTGTTAAATATGGAGAAAGTATTTATCAGTTGGAGTATCCTTCCAAGGGTAAATTTGAGGAAAAATAATAAAGGTTGTGACTTAAACAATATTTAATTGGAGCAAATATATTTTGTTTTTCAGCATACTTTAATTGTTTCGTATGTCCTGGTAGAAATGTTTTATTTATTTCAATGTCCCCAAACGGTGTACTTTTGTAATTACCTTTTATTTGACTTTTACTTAATAACGAAATATGATTTATTTCTTTATTTGAACCACTGTGAGCTGTTAGGAATTTACATTTCAAAAAGACACGTTCACTGAGATGAAAGCAGGGGTCTATCACTGTCTTTTGCCTTTGATTTGGGTGAGCGTACCCTTTAAAAGTTGCTGTCAGACTCTTATGAATATTGTCTATGTTTTCCCAGCAAACAAAGCCAACTTAAATACAGACCTGTCGGCGCAAGCAGGAGGTGAACATTTGAAGCTGTGCAGACAGGCTGACATGTAATGCTTGATGTGAAAGGCACTCTGAAGAAAGTAATAAAAAAAAGTGGATCACGCATTAGAGTTAGAATATGCGGGTCAGATCTTTGACACTGTTTTGGTGTACTACCAGCATGTAGTCTTCAAAAGTGGATGAATCAGGATCCTCCTAGAGAAGAAGAACAGGGCAGATTCATATCACTGATGCTTTTTCTTTAAATTCTATTGCCATGTGCATTTACTAAACCAAAGCGTTGAGGAGTATGGCAGTGAATGACAATAATAAGCCTGGGTGTTCCTATGTCCTACTGTGCAACCATGTACAAAAGCATTCACAGAGTTTGATAATAAAAAAAAATCATATTACAAGAAACATTAATGTTTCAATCCTTTAATTGGATTTTATGTGATAGGGTAACACAAAGGCTCCTGAAATGGTTAGAAAAACCAAAAAAACCAAAAACTAAATGTGCACATTTTTATTCAAAGCCACTGTATGTCTTTAGGCAACACTGTAGGCTTGTTTGATCTTCTGCCCTAAACCTGGAGCTGCAACGTAATTAATAGTCTTACCTCATGACATAAAACTTTAAATACTCAATTATTTATTATTTGTTCCCAAAGCCCCACTGTTCTGTTGGCTAATAGTCTGACTACAAATCTGTACTCACACTTATTGTTTGACTACCTCGGAGTCTGATATTCCCCTGTTGAAGTGTCCCCTTCTAGATGGCAACAGCTGCGCCAGACATGCTACCGGTGCGCTACTGTTGCAGAGAGATGAGTGATAGCTATGATAATACTGGTGTTGCTCATGTGTTGAGAATTAGCCCAGATGACAGACTGATTGAGTTACACGTCTGATGGATGTAATACAAGTGCCTTATAAACCCTGTCACTGTATGAGGAACGCTATTTCTGTGTCCATTGCTCCAAAAGACACAGAGGCTCCTAGCAACAGTCAAAGAGAGACAGCTTGCTCTTTTTCAGATGTAGGTAAAGGCATTTCAGCTTCCGTGGATTGCAACTGGAAATAGATGCAGAACTGTTGTACCCTTCCCTGATAGGATTTTTTTTTAAATTAGGACTGTTCTAGCCTTGCAATACTCTTCTGTTATGTAACCAATTTCTAAATAAACATCTCCTCCTGTGATCGCCAGCCAAATATGTGATGTATTTCCTTTCAATCATATTTTACAGCAGCATATACTGAATGCTTTTGTATAACAATGTTCCCAGAGAAATGAAGAACCCTTCACATTTATTGAAAGTTCTGGTAAAAATGCGTTAAAGCCACAAAAATAAATCTCAAATTGAAGATTTTAGAAGAATCAGGCTTCCAGCTTTGTCTTAACTGTCTCGATTTGGAACACTAGCCTGTTAAAAGACCTGATGCTGAATCATAGCACCAGATTTTTACCTGAAATGTGTTTTTTTTAAAGAGCTTGAAAGAAAGATGTGCCGTCTTACAAAGTTGCCATTCCTGGTAACAGTCCTATAAATTACAGATTCTCTACAGTGCTTAACTTTGGGCATGTAGGGTTTTTTACGTACCCATCTGCTGATTTTAAGCCAAACTGACCTGTTGTTTCGTTTATTATCAATTTTTTTTTAGCATTTTTAGATGGTGTCTAATTGTTGCTATGGAGACTTGCGGACTGTGCTATTCTTGCAGTTCTTTTTTGGGTGTTTTAAAAAAAAATCTTGTTTATATCTTCATCTAGCCTTGTTTGCTGCAGGTTTAGTTTTCATCTTTAATTTAAATGAGATGCATTTAAAAAAAAATGTTAGTTACTTTTCATTCCTTCGGAGTCTGTGTTATTCCTTCAGAGTCTGTGATTTTGATGAAACATATTGTTAACGATTTTATTTCTCAATTAACAAAAATGCTTTAATTAAAATGGAGATTACTATGTTCATTACTGACTGTATTACACTGAGCAAGCATTAGGAATGATGTCAGTTATTTTATTTAAAAATGAATCATCTTCCAGGAAGAATGAATTGAAAACAAAAATCTTCAGAACCATAACCAGACACATAAAAAAACAAAAACATTTTCTTTTGTGACTGTAAGAAGAGACTTAATGCTAACAGTGATGGTTTTTGCATACACATTATACACTAAGCCAGCTCTTTCATCTGCCTTCACCCCACTACATATGGCTGCAAAGTATCATAATATTACACGATAAACAGCTGTCACCTTACTTTGAATACTCTAATTTTATATTGTGATATGGATAGAAAATCTCATTTATTTTAGGTTACATTGTTTTTGGATTAATTGTACAGTTAGATAATATACCTATTGTGTTGGTAGGACTTACTCTTCTTGCAATCTGGACTAATTTAGACAAGGAAGCACATCTGTTTAATGCTGTTACGAGTATTATGGGAGGTTTATGTTTTTAAAAGACCTATTTGCTGTTTGCTACCTGATATGGTCTCTTGTGCAGATTGCTGGTTGATTACACTATCCACTCGATGCTAAACTGGTACAATTAATACATGCAAATTAGTGTTTGTGATTATAATCCCTCTTCTTCTATTCATGATCCTCTTCTTGATCAATCATGTATGTGAGCGCTGTGAGATGTGAAAGATGAAATCACGTCATGAAGTAATCAACTGCTTTTACAATCTGTCCTGTTTAATTATTTCCTGTCATCCTACACTGCCGCACAAATGAGACCAGGGTACTACTGCGTTGCTTGATATTCCTGTTTTATTAGTAGTATTTATTTATTTATTTTATTACAACACCTGTTCAACAGAGATGTCCAGAGATGTTCCAGTTTAATGACATGAATACTGCTTCAGAGGCCTCACTTCATCATATCAGTGATACAGCTGAGATTATAGATTTTATGACACGATTTATTTGGTTACATTCACAGAAAGACTGCATGGTTCGACCTCAGATGTAACACTGTAGTAACCTTTCTTCTCCCTGTTTTATTGGTGAATCAGCAAGAGAGCGTGCCTGAAACTAAAATGCATGTTTCCAAATAATCTGCCACAAATTACAGGTTGAGCCTCTGGAACCAAAGCTGGCTTTTAATTTCTCTGTATCCGCAGCCTGTGGTGCTTATTCAGCTTTTGGATTTTTGTTTGTCTGACATGCACCATAAAGGATGACTCCATCAGATTATCTCAGGCAATGATGTAAGTGGACCACCAAGCGTGGAGCCAGCAGTGCAATGCAACTATGCCTTTGTGATTAATGGTGCAGATTTAGAGCTGGAAGTAACAAGATGAAACAATAATAAATATGAAAGATATTTTAGATTTATTAGGAAACAATCATCTTAATCTTGACATATGAATTGAGATTTGATTCCTGTTTAGAGAGGTTTTGTTACGGTGTTTAAAACCTATTAGAGTTCAGAGTACTGTAAGATTTTATATTGTGTTTTTTTGTGAATAGGCACCCAAGCTTTCTAATTTTGAAGTGGCTGGATGTCACACAGCTCAAATGGACGAAAGTTGCTGCTTTTAAAATTCTAACCCAGCTGCTTGCACATTTGCGTCGGCGCTTCACGTCAGTATGTCAGTGAGCGGGCCGGGGTTTCTTCCAGGAAACTAGTAGTGTATATTTAGTTACCATAGTTGCCCTAAACAGGTTTGTTCTAGCGTTAGCTAACATAACAAGAACATTAAAAGAACATATTTAACTGCTTACCTGGCACTCCGATATTTTCCACCAAATAAGGTCCGATCTTTTCCTGAGACTCTGACTCCCCAGCCTTCCAGCTCGGCTTGTCCTCCATCCTCCCCTCTCTCCGAGTGGCTCCAGTTGGCGGCCCGGCTCGTCTTCCCCGCTCCCCAAGTTTCTCCAGCCCGTGACTCAGCTTGTCCTCCGTCTTCCTGCTGTTAATGGCAACATCCTGATCGGTTGCTGCCCCGCGTCTACTGCCCTAAAGTTAAATTATCCCAACTTAATGCAGCAGCTGCATGGCCGCCTTGAAGGACCACCCAAGCAGCAGCTGCATTGACACGCTGATGCCATCTGCGCCGATGCACGCGACTAGCTGCATGGCTGCTTGATGCCGACATGCTGCATAGGTACCATAGACTTTGCATGTAATCTAGCTGCCCTGCTGCCTGGCAGCAAAGGGTAGTCTGAACGAGCCATTATACTAGCGTCACTCTGCGAGCGTTTAACAACCATGGACAGATTTGACACAGTTTTAGCAACTGGTAATGTATTCAAATTTAAGCTAGTCTGTGAAAAATAAGATAATCATAATTTTCATGTTCCTGATTCAGTTTCCAACGTGGAGTAGCAGACTGATGGGTAACTGTCCGAAGTGGAGAAAGTGACGGGAGCAGGAGAGCGACGTGCAACACATCAAACACAGCACACTCGTTACCACACTGTATACCACGCAGCTGCCAATGGTGTTTTGTTATGTTTGATGTACATCCTCCTTTGGCACTAAACCTCAATAAAATACGCTAAGGTTTGTACTTGACAACATATTGAAAACATAAAGAGGTAAAAATAGTTTTGCAAGGTACAGCAAGTTCCTAACATTTAAAAATATTGCCAGATTTCAGATATTTACATGAAAGGATTAAATAATTTTGAAATTAATTTGAATTGTAATTGTAACATTTTAGTTTCCTTGATCATGAAAATCCCTGTTTGTCAGCTGGATTCACATTTATATCATTGTTATTTCAGTTTGGTTTAGTTATTTGTACAACTTCCATCACAAATGCCCCCTCCCCAGTTTTCTACGACAGCCCAGCTTTAACTTTGAAACGACAGTAACTCATTATCATATTTTTTTTTCTTTTTGCAGACTTCTTTTTGTCTCACTTTTCTTCAACCCAACTGTAAGACGTCACCCTTAATATGTAATTGCTCTAGAATAGATACTTACCAAATACAGTAATTGTCTTTGTTTTTTGTTTTGTTTTTTGGTATGCACAATGGTCTATTTTCTATTCCATAGTTGGATTTTAGTCAGCAGCTGTAAATACACACATTCTTGCCAAAGGTTTTGGCGGTGTCCCTGTGTCATGAACATAATAATAGGTTGAAAAGATTTTCCTTTTTTCTCAACAAGGTCAAGGAGAAATGTTTTGGCTGTAGACTGTGTACAGTAGTCTGGGCATATTAGGAGTCATTTAATTAAGATGGCAGACAGAGATGTGTAAGTCTACCTTTTTACTAAAGAATAAAGCGTTGTTTTGTGTAGGTGCACCCTTAAAAGTGTTCTCTTTCACTACAACACGAATAAAAATAGGGGAGGAAAAAACCATTAAAATCGGATGCTAGGGCTGCTGCTAGGTCTGCTGTTAGCATATATATATATATATATATATATATATCACCAACAATAAATAAACAAATACAGTATATAGTAACTGACTATCTACTTGAATTAATTGCAGAAACAAACCACAGGTAATAATACTGGAAAAATAACTTATGTTCATTGCAACAACATTAGTTTAATGAAAAGTTTATGTTTCATTACAAAGGCTGTTTGTATAATTAAACCTTGTATAGTAGCAATAATAAGAATAAGAATAGTAATTGGTTATGTTTCAAAAAACATGGAAATGGAACATGGAAATGACACATTAGGCTTTTCACAACTTATGTGCTTTGATTTTTATACCTTTCATTTTGTGTTGTTCAAGTGAATTGATGTTGACATCAGTGGACAGAAATCTGATTAAATTGACGTTGAGGGTATATATTTGAGGAATCTAAAATATAACATATTTTCAGTTATTTCACTCTTTTTGTTTAAGTATACAATAATTCTATACATCATGTGTTCATTCATGGTTTTGAGGCCCTTAATTGAGAATGTACTATTTAGTCATGAAAATAAAGAAAACGCATTGAATGAGAAGGTGTGTCCAAACTTTTGGTCATCAGATTAAGTTTTTACAACTTGGTCTAGTTGTTAAAGTACAAATTAAAATGACCTATACAAGATTTATCACAAGTAGATGTTTTCAAACTAATGTCAGAATTTATATTCTTAAAATAGCTGCAGCTGATCCAGAACACAGTTGTTCACATCCTGTCTAAAAGTAGAAAAATAAAATAAGCATCACCCAAATTCCTTACATTAGATCTGTGTACTTTAGAGAATAGACTTTAAAATACTTTTGCTGGTTTATAAGTCACTGAATGGCTTAGCACCAGGATCAAGACTAAACACCTTGTTTAGAGTTGCTTTGATTAATGATAAATAGAACATCATTAGTTTTAGTTTGGATTGCAATTTTTCATTAATTTTCCATTTAGCCAATGCAATTAAATGTTGTTTTGCTCTTTTTTTTGAGGGGGGTGTAAACAATTTTACAATGCCTGTTCATTCTAAACCTTTCCATACAGTTCAAGTCATTCTTTATGGCACAATGACACATACATTGGTCACATTATTAACACTGCTGTCTGTTGTGAAGCAGTGATTGTGTGTGTAGTCTGTGGCCTCTGGTTCCAAAATGTGATTCGATACTGTACACAGCCTGTGTGCAGATGGAGCAACGGTTATCAATATCGTTACATAAATAGTCCACTACGCTATGTGGAGGTCAGTGCTACTGAATAATTTTATGAAGGGATTTGGTGAACAATTGAACAACTAAAGTATTTGAAATATGTCGAGATGACGTAAAAAAAACAACATATGATTAGCCTTTATGTTTTACGGCCTCTAGTTCATTTAAAATATTCAATAGCGACAGAAAATGCAAGTACCTTGTTATTCTATGGAATTGTAGAACAGGGTGTTGACCAAGATAAAGACCAATGACTTTCCTCAGCTCCCAAAAAAGCAATTTAATGAAACTTATTCACAAACATTTTGACATTTTGTCACAATGCAAGCCCACATAGCATTTTGAATTTAGTTACGTTTTGCCTGAAATGGCCAAGAACACTTTCTTCAACGTTTGGGTTCTCACTTAAATATTGTCACAAACTGCAGAGAGTCTCACAAAACAGATCCTTCCACCTAATTTCATGGTTGGCCATGTTTTTATTGAACAGAATTCTAAGAGATATTTAAATCTTAGGACATTGTTTTATAATCTAATGTAGGATATTGTTTTATAATCTAACCCCCCTTTACATTTAACCACAACCTTTCCTATAACTTATCTGCTGATCCCTTTTCTTTATGTAGCGTCTTTCACAGACAAGGGTCACAAAGCACAGCACAACATCAAACCAAAGCAGAAACATCAGCAACAATCAAGTTTAAAGGCATATATATATATATATATATATATATATAATATATATATATATATATAAATATAATATATATATATATATATATATATATATATATATATATATAAAGAAACGGATAAAGACAGAAATTCATGACATAAATTCTTGGGTAAAAAGGACAGTCTTAAAATGCTTTTTACTGTGTGACCGTCTGGGAGATCCCATCCAGTTGATAATGTTCTCTGGTTGATTTCAAAAAGCATATTGCTGGTAACCAGTCTGCAGTGGTTCAAATCCTGCTCAGTTTGAACTTTGCCACACATCTATTTTTTGGGGTGTCTGCAGGAAAGTAGGCTATAAACATAAGCGTTATTTAAACCGGGGACATTTCCCCGGCATTATTTATAAAACATATCTTTGCCCCCAACACATAAAAACCAGATGTGGAATTTTTTAGCAGTGAAGTCTAACATCCACTTATGCTCCCAATGCTAGTTTTATATAATCAGTAAACAAACTGATATTCCACTATCTTAAGCAGTTTCTTTATATGCAAATGCTCTAGCATTCTTTGCGGAGATTCATGTTACGTGCTACAGGCTGCATTGGTGGCTATATTTATAAATATAATACCTACGTTTATAGCCTTCTTTCTTGCCGGGACCAAAAACAATATACTTAATTTCCCTCAGTGATCAATAAAATCTTTTCAAATATAGCACATTCTGAGAACAGAATAAAATCCACTTACTACCAGGTGCCAAGCGAGGGCGTTAACAACTCTCCAAAGGAGCAATATACTGAATATGTCAGTTAGCCAGGGCCCATTATCAATTGGACAGGATCCCCCACACTGTCACACGTGATTTATGAATCCGTGCCCACAGTTTAATAAACCGAGGGAACGGATTATCAAATCCAATCAAACTTTATTTATAAAGCGCTTTTCAAACACAGTTTCTCAAAGTGTTTTACAGATTTAAAATGACCCCCTAACCTCCCAACCCCCCTTCAAAAACCAAAAATCATCATCTCAACCACACCCCCTCCCAACCCATCAGCCATACACGCACACGCACACACACACACACACACACACACACTTAAAAGCTACTAAAAACAGCAGGCTGAGTACAGATGAGCCAGGAAACGCCATTATGGGAGCCATCTGCATCGGCAGCAGCAGATCAGCAGCAGCAGCCAGGCATTGACCCAGGGTGCCCAGAGGAGGGAGGGCTGGTACCTGGGGGGCACTCAGGCAGCCACAGCCGACCACCGCCCCCGATGCAGGGGGCCCCCAGAGAGGAAACACGGGGAGGAAATAAATAAAATATATAAAATAAGTTAAAATATAAAGTGTATAAAATATAAAGTGTATAAAATATAAAGTGTAAAACAATAAGTGTAAAACAATGATAATATGCAATCAAGATAAAAATGCAAAGTAGGTTAATAAATAAACAGTTAAAAGCTAAACTAAAAATTCAATCAAACAAAACATGCAGAGCAATAAAATAGATATTAGTAAATAATATTTAGGTAAAGACTATGCTAAAAAGGTAAGTTTTGAGCCTGCTCTTAAAAACATGAACGTTCTCTAAATACGTGTGCACGGTTTAGTAAACCGAGGGTACGGATTCTTACCCCTCATAAATTATTTCTGCCAGACTCTGTTTTGGGGGCTACAGGCTGGAAACTTCTGTCCCCGCTCGTTTTGAGACAAGTGCAGGTAGTACCGGTAGGTTCTGGGCCTGAGAACGAAGGCTTCGTGCAAAGCAGGTTTCAACTAAGAGCTGGAGCAGGTATAACATAGCCTGACTATGCAGAGCTCTATCGGTCAGAACTACAACCTTGAATCGGATTCGGAAAACCACAGGGAGCCAGTGAAGAGAATATAGTACTGGGGTAAAATTGGCATGTTTATGGGAGTTTGTTAGGAGTGTGGCTGCTGCATTCTGGATTACTTGTAAACGGGAAACTGAGGATTTATCTCAAACTGTAAATAGAGCATTGCAATACTCCAGCTGTGACAATAGTGTGAACAATTTTTTCTTGATCAGAAATAAGTGTCTAATTTAGCAATGTTACACTTATATTATACGTATACGTATATTTACACTTCTACATTTCTCAGATGTTCTGCAAAAATCCAAGTAAATTACATTGAAGTCCATGGTTGTGACATGACAAAAGGAAAACATTTAAGATGTATTTATGTTTTTGTTGCCAATGTGGATCCCATCTGCAGAAAAAAGTTCTCGATAAGCAAGAGAATACCTTTGGATGTCCATTTGGAAGTTTATGCTGCTGCAATAATAAACTAATGATAAATTATTGTACCTCAGTTATATTATTTGTATAACAAAATCAAAACAATGTGTTCATCCGCTCCAGACAGATATACCTTAAAGTATTAAATAAACTGCTTTGCATGCAAATAAATTCCAACATTTGTTGCAATGTTTATTGAATTTTTGCTGATTTTTGCTAATTCTAGTCTGTGGAGGTCTAATGGGAGTTTTGTATATTTATGCAATCAAGAGAAAATAGTAGGTTTGTGGTTGACTTGAATAAGAGAATAGCAGGTTGTTTCTATATCAAACATTTTCATAGATACTCTGCACTGAACAAGTAGAAATTCTTCCTCTGGACAGACAGACAGACAGACAGACAGACAGACTTGATTCTCTTTTCATATCAGAAACTATAGTTCTGTAGCTGAATTAATGGTAAATGTCTATGAGCTAATGGAACTTCTTTAGAAAGTGTTTGAAACTTCAGATTAAACTAGAGGATCATAGTCTGATTAAAAAGAAGTTATCTTATCTATAACATTAACATGTAAAAAAATATATAATTGAAACTCAAAGTAGCAGATGAAAATCAAAAGTACAGAATTGATAGAATTTCTATTTAAATTATTTAAAGTTTATAAAAAATGTTTTAGATTAATAAGAAGGCAATAACCTTTTTGTATGATGAAATATTCATAATATTCCAGATAATTGTTTATTAATAATTCCTAAAGCTTTCAAATTGTGTCCACCTTCACCATTCCTTATTATATTTAGTCTTTCAATTGACCGGTTCCACAGTAATTACAGGATCCACTGTGGTTAATTTCACGGAAGACTGTCAATCTGATACAGAGTTCTGTTTTTCCAGGCAGGCCTGATCCGCACTGATAATGGTGAGTTTTTCATTGAACCTCTTGAGAAAGGCCAACAGGATGTGGAAGTAAAGGGACGAGTGCACGTGGTATACCGCAGATCGGCCATCAAGCGGGAGACAGTCCAGCGGAAAGAAGATTTAGAAAATGAAGGTGGGTGGAGAGAAGGAGCCTTACATCGGTGGAAACAAAATGCACTGTGTGGGTTTAGGTTATCTGTGGCTGCAAGATGAACAGACTTATAAGTCCTACAAGAAGGAAACACTGTACAGCAGTGGTTCCCAAACTTTCAAGCTTCAGACCCAGAAAATAAAATTAAAGAGGCCCTGTGACCTCAACCCTTGGTGACGCATACAGGCATTTTTGCTGAGTTAGTGAAAAAGTGGAGCAATTGCAACACAATCGATACCAAAAGCCAAAATATTGACCAATGTGTTGCTTTTATCAGTTTGAGTTCCATTTTTTCTCTTTTACCCTGTTAAAAAAATCACACATTATCATTGTTATTTCTGGAGTTTTTGTCATTTTCTCAATAGACCCTAAATTTACATGTTTGTAACACCAAGTGGGCTTTGGGAAATACTGCTGTACAGAAAAAATCAGGTATTTGTTTATAATGTATAAAACAACAAAACTTCTTTTTTTCCCTCATCATAACACATTAAATTGACTTCTCCTTTATTAGGTCAGTTTGTGTTAATTTTGTATAGTAAATATCAGAAAAATGAAACATTATATTGCTTACTTAAAAATCCGAAATGTACATACATTTCTTAAGTTTTTGGCAAAGTAACCGTTTACACAGCTTAACGTGAGATAAATATTTTGGGTATCCTGCAAGCTTCTCAAAAAAGTTTTGTTCCATTCCTTCTAACAGAACTGGTGCAGCTCAGCTATGTTTGTTGGCCATCTTGCCTTCCGACAGCATTTAAGTACTTCCCTCTACTTCTTTATAGGACTGGGATCTGGACTGTATGACATCCTCTCCAAAACATTAGCTTTTTTGTACTTGACTCACTTAGTAACTACTTTGGTGGCATTGTCCATTTGGAAGACACATTTTCAGATGTTACTTCAATGTTTTTCTGCATATTGTTCATTTATCATTATGCCATCTGTTTTACAAAATGCATCAATCTCTCCTACAGTTAATCGCTCAAGCAACATGATGCTACCATCTATGTACTTTACAATTACTCTATTGTTCTCAGGCTTAAAAGCTTCACCCTTTTCCTTTTAAAAGGGAACAATGTCAAAAATGACCAAAAATGAATGTCTTTGTCTACAAAATGTGATCTGGACTTTTTATGTTGCTTTTGGAGTAATGGCTTGTTCCTCGCTGAGTGGGCTTTCAGCCTCTGTCAGTATAGTTTTAATTTCACTGTGGATAATGGTAGTACCTCCAGCATTGTCCGTTGTTTTTGTTCATTTCTTGGACACAGCTCCTATATCCTTCCAAGAGGCGGGTAGCAGCTAGTTAATTACTCAGTTATATTTATGCAACTAACTTTGTGAAAAAATAAGAATTTAAATGAATAATTTAACAACATCATATCTTATAATTTATTTTTGAGTAATATTAAATATGAAGTGTCGCTATTCCTAGTTGATACAAATTTCTTGATATGTCTAACACAAGTAACTTCAGTGATGAAGAATAGACATATTTTAATCAAAAATGCATGAGGCACAGACTCAATCCTATAGTTTATGTTAAAGTCAGATCTTGTGTTTGTACCAAGCTTTGTTCTGATACTTAACTAATATTATTTTCCATCTGCTGAGCCTATTATGCTATTTGGAGGTAGTGAATATATGGTAAAAACATACATCATCAATAGAAGTACTTTACCCTTTTCAAACATATAGTATATAAACACTGTACAGTACATTACCTACTTTTATTACTGTATTAGTTACATTCGGCATGAAATTTATGTTTTTGCAAAGGTTTGTTGGTTTGTATGTCCATATATTAGTTCGAAACATAGCTCAAAAAGTTTGAGTTAAATCTTGATGAAATTTTCATGAAATGTCCGCAGTGGGATGGGGAGTAAGTGATTAGAATTTGGGGGTGATCCAAATTACCGTCTTTTGGGGGGATGACCTAGCTGCCTTGACAAAGGTCTATAATTTTGTCAGTCTGATGACATCATGTTTAAAGATAACATCAAACGTTGCTGTTAAAGAGTTATTCAGTACTTAAAGTGACAGTGTGCAGTCTTTGCAGTACATCTTTGAAAATAGCCATTTAAATATTATGTAATAATAATTACGTAAAGCACATTAATTGCAAAATATTGGCGATATTGTAAAATATGACTTTAAAAATCCGTTTTAAAATACAGGCGCGGGTCCTCTTTTCAGGGTAAAGCCATATTAGATGACGTCTTTACTTCTACAAGAGCCCGGACGGACAAAGCACATGGAACAAGCCCGCTATTAAGACATTGTTTTATACTCAAAGTGCAAAAACGTATCACCATAAATACATTTTTACCTCTTCGCTAGTTCCAAGCGATGAAAGAGAGACTGATGTGCTCGTCATGTTGCTGCAAATAGATAATTCTCAGGGAAATGAGCGTTTGAAAACAGCACTAGTTGGACGTCCATTGTTGAGTTTCTTACTCAAAGACGCAGATAATGCATGCTTGTGATAATTTAGGTATGCACTGCCCCCTACTGGCCGAAAATTACACACTGTGCCTTTAAGTAGACTCTTAATGAAATACATTTTTCACTTATTCATTATTCATTCATTAATTTCTTCCATAGCTACTTTTACTTGAGAAGAAATATGTTGAAGTAATACTATATTTACTTGCGTAGCATACCATTTTTGGTTCCTCTACCAAGCCCTGCTCTGCTCCCTGAACAGTATGGTACCCGTAAATTCCTGCTTTTTATACTTGTTAGGGTTTAACACGTTAATTAAGATTAATTAATTACACAAAAAGAATGTGTTACATTTTTTTTATGCATTTTAATCGCGCCTATTTATGCACAGCAGCCTTCCAGCCACAGTGCGCAGAGAAAAGCGCAGATCCCGTTTCATGTCCGCTAAGCCGTGTGCTGTCGTTCCTCCAGCAGCTGATAGACAGAAATTTAGCTTTCACTACAGTCAAAAACTTGTGCTGCAGCTATTTCTTCCTGTCATCAAGGTTTTGGTGACAGAACGGTCTATTGTACTCTGTCCCGTGCGTGCGCTCTCGTGGTACGTGGAGCACACAGCTGCACCAAGCTCCTTCCAGCGTCTGTTTGTGCATTACAGAGGAAACTTTTATTTCCTCTGAGTTGGATCCTCCAGAGAATCTCAGAACTCATTCCACGAGAGGGATTTCATCCTCCACAGCTCTGCAAGGAGGAATGACGGTGGTGCGCTGCAGCTTCCTGGTCATCACCGTTTTCATTTATCTATTTCTATCTGAGATACATTTCTGCTTTCTCCATGATTCATTCTTTTATCGGTGTTCTGACATAATGATTTTTTTTTGTGGATAATTTAGACTTATGTATTCAGTCATTATTCATACTAAAAATCCATCTGAAGAAAATTCTCACTTTCTCAGGTCAAATATTTATGCGCAATTAAAATACGATTAATTTCGATTAATTAATCACAAAGCCTATAATTAATTAGATTAAACATTTTAATCGAGTCCCGGCCCTAATACTTACATTTGACTTTTTAAACGGTTGAATGCAGCACTTGGAAAATGTTCTCAAAGATGAGCTGTGGATGTCCACATTTTTCATGCTGATATTTTACTAAATTTGTTTTGATTTTTTCAAAATCTCAAACAAAGAAGCAGTATTTTGTGGTGTTGTTTAGCAACGTGTTCACAGGTGTGCCTCAAGTTAAGGTATACATAGAAAATCACAAGCTCTCAAGTCAATGGGACCATCATCTGGAATTTCACAAATTGTTTAAACTCTTACTAGTGTTATTGTACTTCTCAGCTTCTGAAGAATGCAAGATGTAAGGTTTTTTGTAACGCAATTAAAGGTTAATTTCTGGTATTCTTCAGTTTTGCTCAGTAAAGTTCCTAGTATATTGGGGTTTGTCTCCACCAGCTTTGAATACATTTTTTTAAGTATATATATATTTGACAGCACCATTTTTACTAAACTGGATTTCGGGCTGGACTTTTTCTGGGTTGATCTAACACATGAATAGGCTTTGTCATTACATGTATAGTTCTGGCTATATTTTTGCATTGTTGTCTTGATGGAAGGTGAAGCTCATCTTACCATGTTATCTGTTACTACTGGAAAAAAAAGCCTTCAGCATCATGCTGTATTTTATAATGTTTCACCAATGGAATGTTGTTTTCAGGTGAGAGTTACATGTTAGCTGAGACCCCTTTATTGTTTGTGGCAAACTGCAAACAGTATTATAGTTTTCCTTCAAAAATAGTTTTCTTTATTACAAGTTTTCAATCAGAGACAGATTATGCCTTAACTGAAAAGCTTGTCATATTTGTTACATTAAAGATTTTAAGTATAATTAAACAGAATGTGAAAAAGATTGAGGGCTGTGAATACTTTTGCATAGTACGATACGTGGAATTTATTTGTTCTTAAAAAGAGAAGAGATGTGGTATCTTTATGAATAAACTTTTCCACTTGTCTTTGTACTACTTTGATCTCAGTATGTGGTAGTCTTTACTCGTAAATCTCCTACTTTCACCTGGGAAATTATAAGTGTTCTCCCAAAAATATAGCCCAGACATTCCAAAACAGGCACACTAGACGATCATGCTGAGTTAGACGTCAACACAGGGGTCAGAGCAAAGCAAAAACTGAGTTTTTTACTAGAGACATCTTTTACAAAAACATTCAATACATGACCACATTTCAAAACCAATTCCAAAAGGACAGAAGAATCCTCTTCAGTCAGATGTGAGTTAATCTCCAGCACCAAGCTGGATATTCCAAGAAAAAGCCAATGTAGTAAAAGTCTAAGATTTAAAAAAAAGCTGGCAAGGTGTCCTATATAATGGAAAGAAATTGAGCGCTCAAAAGAACAAAACAGTAATTATGGTGTGATACATTTAGACTCTCTTGTTACCGGTGAACTCCTTTGCTGATTTAAAAGAGGTCACCAAATTAAATGTCCTGTGGCAGACTGTAAACGTTGAATGCACAGTGACCTTAAACCAAGCAGTTTCAGCCGTCTGAATAGTTTGCCAATAGGTTTCAGTAAAAAATTGTGTTTCACCTTAGACAGCTTCCTAAATATTTTGTACTTTCTTTGACTTGATTAAAAAAAACCTCAAAGCTAAAAATTCCTGACTTCCTTCAGTACCAACCTACACACTACAGAGTGTTGCGGCAGTAGTGTTTAGGTTATGGCGCTTTCAAAAATCAGAAAAATATATGGTTTTAATGTTTCTGAATAAACCATAAACATGTATACAGTATATATGTATTGGTGTGTTGTAGAAAACAACTTACTTTTAAATAGCTTTTTACATTTGTATGCCTCCTTTTAAACACCTCACTGATGCATAAAATGGATAACTTTGAGGACCTCTTCCCTCAGTAACAACAGCTACAGTGAAGAGTATTATCATGAAATTGCCAATGTAAGGTACATTTAATGATTGATAAAAATAAAAAAATCAATGTTTTTAGCTTCTGACTGGATACCAGATAGGGTCAGTCAAGATGAAATATCATCTAATTTCTTCTTTCATCTTTAAGAGTTGGTAATGTAGTATTACCATGGTATTTCATGGCAAACCAAAATTTTATTCTTTCTTGAAATATGTTTAAAAACGTGCTACCCCCCCTCTGAAAACCATGTTATGCTCTGCTTTCCCAGCACCAAACATACAGAAAACACACACTCCTGAATATCATATATTATAAAGGTAAAGGAGCTGCAGCTTGCAAATGAAATCCCATGTTAAAAATTTTAAAGATAAATCAAACTCTGCAGCTTTAAGCTTACTCTCTAGGTATTTATTAGGATCAGTAGTGGAAGCACTGTTCACAAAACCAGCTGCTAAGATGAGGAATGCTGTGCTCTAAGGCTACAATGGAAGATTGAGGATTGGAGTGGCGCCAAGAAAAGGGGAAGAACTTTCATTCATTCACTGTCTATCCATTTTCTTTCCTTAAACAATGGATCCAGCATCTGCTGGAAAATTCCCTATTTTTACCACATATTTTCTATTGCTGGAGCTATGATTGTTTTACCATCCAATAATACAGCTGAGTGGCTATGATTTATTTTCTAACTGAAAACACTCATTAGACTTGGCAGTAAGTAAATTGGTTACAGGTAATCTCTAAAGACTGTATTTTGTCTGTCTAAACAATCTATATTTAATTTTATATTGAAAAAATTCTTTTGGGAGGGCCCTAATGTAAACATGTTTTACTATTACATGGTGTGAATCAGCTAAGTTAATCAGTTACTCAGTCTTGGACTTTTTTGTAAGAGACTGAGCAATTTAAACTACATAGTCAATACAGCTAAATGTTTTATGTATCATTCTACTCAACTTGTCACTTCAAAGCGGCTGAAATAACAGAGGGCACATAGACATTTTCAAGGTCCACTCAGCTTTTATTTTATTTCCTCCTCTTGTCTTTGCAGTGGCAGATGTTGGCATCGCAGACCTCCCTCTAGCTCTGGATCTGGTCGAACATAAATTGTCTGAGTCTGAGCGCAAGAGGAGGCACGCAAAGACAGACGACTACAACATTGAGGTTCTGCTGGCTGTGGATGACTCAGTGATACGTTTCCATGGCAAGGAGCATGTGCAGAATTACGTTCTCACTCTAATGAACATTGTAAGTCCACTTTACTACCTGCTGATCAGTTATGCATTGGTAGTGTCACATAAATTATAACCAAAGTAATGAAAACTGTTTTTTTTTAAGTTAAAGGAAGTATTTTTGGTGGGGTTGTATGTGACAGACCAAGTAAAAGTAGTGCATAGTATTAAGGTTTAAGGATAAACAGACGGCCACCAAAATGTTTTACCCAAAAAGTTCTAAATAAGGATGAGTCACTTTAGTAACTTTATCAATAATTACAGACTATTGTTGCGTAATTTACCCAAAGTATACTGTGTATACAAGTGTGCTATGAAATCCTTTTAGATTTGTCAGAAAAACTAACTGAATCATGAAGACCCAGAAAGAAAGACATTTAAAGCAGAGTTGGGCTTTTAAACAATATCTGAAGCTTTGCCCATCTGAAGGAGCACTGTTCAATCCATCATCGAAAGATGAAAAGAGTGGGGAATAACTGTAAACCTATCCTGACAGCGATTTACCTAAACAGGTAAATCGCATAAACAGGCAACTCATTCAAGGTTTCTTGGCTTGGTCACTCTGCTGCAGCATTCCATCTTGTCACAGGGAATCCCCAGGGAATCCCCAAGGCTTAGTACTCGGACCTCATATCTTTGCCATGTACACCACCTCACAGAAGCAAATCATTTGATCTCCTTATTTCTCATACCACTGCGATGCTGATGATACCCAGCTTTTACCTAAAATTTATGTTAGGATCATGCTGTAGGTATGCTCAGAGGGGAATGGAGGATGAATTGAGCTAAATATAGGAAAAGTCTAAATATAGGGAAACTCTAGGGGGAAAAATATTGTAAATATTGAAACTAGTGATGCAACAATACTACTTTTTTCAAAAAGATACGATATCGATACTTGGATCTAAGTACTTGCCGATACCAAGTACCAATGCTGATACTTCTAAAATACAAAAAAATGCAATGACTTGGACAGGTTTTATTTTCTTCTCTGCTTGTTTCAGCAAATGATGGTGAATTGACCACAAACTAAAATTTCGAGTTAAAACTAAAAGTTTTCTCCGAAATTATTGCATAGTTTTTTAACATTTTAAGTATTGGTACATGGTATCGTTTAACTAACCAATACTGATACGAGTACATTAGAACAGTATCGGACGTGATACCAGTATCGGAATCAGTGCATCCCTACTTGAAACTATTGTGGACGTTAATCTCCAAGCAAGACAGTGACAATAAACATACACATATGGACAGAGTACTTGGAATTCGTTTAGATCAAAGCATTTTCATGTGTTAGAATAGCAAAGTCAATGCCCAGATTAAGATCTAATTGAGAATCTTTTGCAAGGCCTAAAAAGTGCAGTTAACAGATGCTGTCCATCTAATCTGATAGAGTTTGAGGTGGTTTTGCTAAGGAGAATGGACAACATTTATTTCCATATGCATGCAAAGAAATTAGGAAGTTCAAGAATGTTAATGGAAATCTTTGGGGTGGCACAGTATTCAGATTGGATGCCACGTTTATGGAGGCCTTAGTCCTCGACACTGCTGTCCCAAGTTCATATCTTAGCTCCGCAGACATTTGTCGCATGTATTCCTCCGTTTCTGAGATGCCACTGTTGAATAAAGGCCACTATGGCCATAAAAATAATAAAAATATAAATTAAAAATAATGGATAACTTTTCATGGATGAGACATACATATTTTTGCTCAATTTGATCAGCGGATAAAGAGGATAATTATTATTGTCTTTAATATTGATCATGTATTAATCCAAACAATGGCTAGGTTGTCAAAGATAATGCAAGGTGAAAGTACATCCTTATTTGTTTCATTCAGCCCTAAACCTATGTGTCTCTGCCATAAAATACTGCTGAATGTGTTTATATTAACATAAAGCCACATTTTCCTTCACAGCTGAAAGATTATAGATGAGAGACCCTACAAAAATGAGAAACTCTCTGAGAAACTCTTAGAGAAACTCTTAGAGAAACTCTCAGCTTGTTCATTATAGGTTCCACCAGCTCCTACCACCCTAATCTGCTTACTGAGCCTAAATCCCCCCCAAGTCAGATTTTCACAGGGAGCTGGTTTCACTCTGTAACAGTTACCATTTGGACCATGCATGGCAGTCTGATTAGCTGCATTAGAGCACTTAGAAAGTTGAGTGAGAGCCGTACGGAGCAGCCATGGAAAGTGGTGCCAGACGTTTGTTTGAACTGCCAAGCTCTTCTTACATAGAATGATGTGTTTATTTAATTAGAAATTTATACTCAAAATCTGGTGCCAAATATCTTTAACAGAGCAAAATGTCTGACTTTTACTGAGGTTGGTTGTGCCGAATAGTAGCTCTGACTCATACAACTTTGTGTCTGTCAGTCATTGGTGTCTAATGCACTCTGATAACTTTATAACATTGAAAGAGAGTGTCTGGAGGAGTACATTTGAAGTAATCTGGTTGTATGAATATATTTCCTGTCATATTGGCCTTTTTTTTAACAAAATGTCCAGTTTAAACAAACAGGGGTCAAAACCTTTCAGCTCTGCTTGTAAGCCATGGGCTTGCTGTGTCTGAAAGAGCGCTGCCCGCTCAAATCCCTCCGAATCCCTGCCCCAAGGCTGCAGAATGTGTAGTACCACCTGGAGAAACACTCCCTGAGGGATTGATTACTGAACGTCCTGTCTGCACAATGCCAAGGTGACTAGTGAGGTCTCTGCTGCACAATGGTCATGTTGTTTGAACACGTCAGACCACGTTTTGTTCATGTCGGTGTGAAACCGTGCGCAAGCCAGGGACACCTAGCGCCTGTAGAGTACAGCTGCTAGTCTCATTTTCGCCCACAACGGCTCCATTTCAGTCCTCCTTGTGTGTGGGTGTGTTTTTAAGTGTTCCTCCTGGATTTGTAATTATGTCAGTGTGCATGCAGTTGGCCCGTCCCTCAGCAGAACTCACTGAAAGGTTAGGAGTGCAATGACCTGAATCTTTCATAAAAAAAAAAAAAAGCGTTACCAATCCTGTGATAAAATGTTTTATTTTTTATTCAAGCTATCCTCCTTTTTTCCTCTGGCTTCTGTGCTACAGAGGGAATTTAAACTAACAAATCTGGGCAAGTGTTAACTGAAGATCCCTTTTGCAAGTTGGTTTTTGATGAAGTTTTGGGTGCATCCTTCATCCCAAAGCAAATTTGTATTTAGGCCAACATAAAGTTTTTTTCAGTGGGATTAGCTTTTATTTGGATCAATTATGTATAACTTGTGTAAAAGGCTAATTGTGTATACAAATGTAGAACTTGTGGTCTTTGCTTACAATTTCAATTGATCTGTGCTTATTAATGTTGATAACAAAATAATACCAATGATTTACAGCATATAAATATTTACATTTTAATATGGAAATGGCTCATGCATTGGTAGGCATATTTATGAATGGTGTAGGCTACATAACAAATATGCATACTTCTATAACTTCCTACTTTAAAAATACATGGTAAAATTGTAGCTTATTCTGCATCATTTGAATTATGGAAATTTGCTGCCTGTCTATTACACTAACACAATGATTTCGTTTTATGATTTTTTTGTTGTTTGCTTGAAAGTTTAACATTTGTAGCTTATACATTTGAATTAAGTATTTGATTCATATTGAGAATCAACTCAGAGATGACCCAACACTTCAGCAGATACTGTAGAAAGATTGCCAGTCTGTCTAAAAGTACTAGGAAAGTACAATATTAAAATTATTTATCAGCCAAAGCCAAAGATCTTTGCATCGCAAGGAAGCTGGATCATTGTTCTTAAATAATTTTAAAGTTCAGACTGATTTTCAGATTTTAAGTCCTTTACAAGATGCACTTCAGAGGAAGACTTCGTTATGGTAGGACTATTAACCAAACAGAAGCAGAGTTGGGGTAACTGTAGGGCTATGATACATCAGACAGTCATTGAAAATTAAATCCGCTATTTTCAATAAAACATGTATTTTAATATGAGAGAGACTATCACCACCTATTGATTATCTCAAGACAGAAATGATCAGAATGACAATAACAACCAAGGTCATATTAAAACGCTTGTGTTTTTAAAATCTTGGGAAATTGGTTTTGACTAGGGGTCTTTTGGGTCTGAAAATTGCACGAGTTCCTTTCTATGCAGTTTGGGATTTATACACAACTTTAAGCACATTAAGGACCTTGCTTATGCACATTTTGAACACAGAGGACAACTGGCAGCACAGCCGGTGAGATGACAAAATTGTGAATGTAAGCCACATTTTCTGACTTGTAGTTTCGTAAACATACACAAAAAGACAGCCAAGAGACAGTCTCCACCATCGTTTCTGATTTGGAAAAAAAAAGAGAATCTGAATAAAAATATGTTGAATGTAAGAATTATATCATAGTATGTTCATGTATGTATTCAGATTATATAGCAATTGCACTTTTTGGTGCAATAATTGTAATCAGTGGAAATATAAATTATGCAGTGACACTCCTGCATCATTGAAGACTGTTCCACTGGAAGCATCTGGATAGGAGGAGTTTTTAGATATTTCCTTGCTTATGATGATGTGTGGCTGATCAGACGATTTTTATTCCTTAAAGCAGTCCTATTAGATCTATTTGGTTAACTGGTTCTGGTGTTAGATGCACTGACTCCCCAGAACCATGCATCCCGGCCCCCTCTCAGCACATTCTGGCTGTGGCATGCCATCTTCCTCTTTGCCTGTACCTTCTTTTTGTTGCCATTTGCAGCTCTTCCATTTATTTGTGACCTCCAAACAATATTTTTCACAATTAATACTTTTTAAAAGTAGACCTACCCTTTCTGTCAGGCTTTAAATACCTAGGAGCACTGACACTTTCTACGTTCTGCTTTAATTTTGTTTTTATTGGTTTTAATTTGCTTTTTATTGTTGTTACAAAAAGTAGTCATATAATTCAAACTTTATATTTACTCTTATTTCTTTTGCTTTTATTTTCTATTTGTCTTTTTAGTTTAATTTTGTTTTTACAAATTTTCTTTTCGCTAACATAAATGTTGCCTTTTATTCTGAAACACTTTGTTTGCCTTTTTCGTAATAAAGCTCTAAATAGATAAAAAATGGATTGACTGAAATAAAAAAGTTTTTCTCATGCCCCCACGTCATCCATAAACACATCGATTTGTGTCTCAGTGGAATTCAGCTTTCAACACCTTTCAGTTGCCATGGTAACCCGGGAAACACCCAGGTTTATAAGGCTTAAGTTTATGCAGAATATTCACTAGACTCTTTGATTTGACCATTTACGGCAGGAAGCGGGTGCATAGGAGACAGGATATGATCCAAAATCACCTGAATGCATTTGTTTTAAGAGTTTAATTCATAAAGAGTAAATTGCATGGAGTTGTGCATTCTCAGGGCTGCACGATGGAACAGTGGTTAGCACTTTTGCCTTGCAGCAAGAAGGTTGAGGGTTCGTATCCCGGCCCGGGGTCGTTCTGCATGGAGTTTGCATGTTCGTGCATGCGTGGGTTCCCTCTGGGTGCTCCGGCTTCCTCCCACAGTCCAAGAACATGACTGTCAGGTTCATTGATCACTCTAAATTGTCCTTAGGTGTGAGTGTGTGCATGCATGGTTGTTTGTCCTGTTTGTCTCTATGTGGCCCTGTGATGGACTGGCGACCTGTCCAGGGTGTACCCCGCCTCTCGCCCTTTGACAGTTGGAGATAGGCACCAACCCCCTGCGACCCCTTGAGGATTAAGCGGTTCAGAAAATGGATGGATGGATGTGCATACTCAAAGTTTTATAGATCTGAAAATTACATCTCATATGTACTTTTTTTTTGCTGAGCTTAAGTAGGCTAGAGTTTTAGTAAGGATACCATGCAAAGTTTTATAAATGAGACACCAGATAGGCCATTTGAAGTCACCTGGAACAGCAGGACTCTGTTAGATATAAGGTAAAAGCAAAGGAGTTTGTGTGCACAACACATCATTTTTATTTATTAAAGGAGCAGGGGGCTGGATTTCTAAAATAAATTATATTCATTTTCAGTTTTGAAATTGTATTGGGTAATGAAGCGTTTTAAACTAAGTAAAATGAGCCCACCCATGTCTAATGCCATTATCTTGTACAGTCTGTTTGCTGCAAAATAGTCTGCAATTATGTGGACAAATTTCCCGCGCTTACACGCGGATGTAACGTCACTCTACAATTCCTGCACCGTCTCGATTTAACAGGAAGAGAGAAAGAACCTGGACTTCAGACGCGGTCGATTAAACACTATTACTTACTCGTCGCAAGACATATTGCTTGTTGTTGTACAGCTGGCGATGTGCGCAATGTGCGGTGACTTGAAACTCGCTATGTCACTGATTTATTTACTTTTTGGGCACGCTCCCGCAGTGGCTGCAGTTACTCGCCGCGGCAGTCGCGAGTTTAATATCTTCAATCCGGCCCCCTTCTCCTTCAATAGAAAAGTAAAACAAAATGACATCTATTTCATTTACTTTTTTGCAAAAATAAAACATTCTGGGTTGGCAATTTTTTCCCCCCGTGATATCTCCTAAAGCAATAAACCTAAGATGGAAATGTCACATTACAATAAGGTGGAAAATAAAGAAAGCTGCGTAATAACCTGGTTTTACATTAGCAGGTTGCTTATACAACAGTTAATTTGCTGAAGCGTAAATTAAATTGTTAGACTACACCTCAGGGTCCAATTACGATAATTAACCATACAACCTTTTGCAGCCAAATATTCTGTAATATTAAAGGACATAGCCTAGCAACAGCTTAGGGGTCGTGGTGAGATAAATGATTTCGCTCTGCAATGCAATATAAATTAAACAGCTTTGAACAAAAGCACTTCATAATGCAAAAAAATGAAAGAAACATTGGAATTATTTCCTAAAGAACATGGTTGATTTAGACCTATACACAACTTAGTATATAGGTCTACTAGACCATACTAGATGAAAGCAGTGCTTCAAAATGTCTTTACCAGCAATAGTGCATCTGATAAAGATAACTCTGTATGCCTGGAGCCTCATTTATGGATTTCATGTCAAAATATATAAAATTCTTCTCTAATGTGTGCATGCGCTTTTACGTGTAGGATGAGGGTTTAATATATCCTATTTTTGACAAAAGATATCAATAAAGGAAAAACTAGTCGTATGTGGGTTCCGTACAAAATAACAGACTGCGACAGACTTTGGCCACATTAGTATAAAGCATTTTTATACATTCTTTAACTTCAAACAAGTCCCTTGTTTTCTTTTAAGTTTTCTGAAAGAAAATTAAATATCAATGTTTATTCAGCAGATGTTCAACATCAACCTTTCATTCTCAAAACGCAAGACGATGCTAGGGGATGGCTAACCTGTTTGTGGTGCATTTTTTAAATAAGCTGTTCATATTTCGCATTCTCGTTCACTTACAAAGGCTGGGTCAAGATTGTAGCAATATGTTGCTTTGGTTGAACAAATCCATCACCAGTGCCTTGCAAAACCATTCAGACTGCTTATTGAACATTAGATTAGTTACAGGGTGCAGCTGGGGGAAAGCAAAACAGGGAGACTGTGGGAAAAAGACTAATAAACACAAGGGAAGCTGAAGAAAATCTCAAATTATCTATCTAGAAGACAAAAGGGAAAATGCCAGACAACAGTCTAATAGAAATATATATAAATATGCAAGAAACAGATAATGTATAGACTAATAAATGATTCATAAAGAAGTTAATAAATACAGAATCACCTACGAGATACTAATATAAACAGGAATAAACAGCATAAAGCAATTAGTAATAATGAACCTGAAAAATTATTAGAAAGGAAACACAAAAGAGAAACAAAACTCAAACACTAGTAGAACATGAGAAGCTTAGAAAGGAACATTGTTTGGTTTGCAGGCTGGAAAATCAACTGATTGACATCAGCATTACAAAGTAAAAGTAGTGAGTAGTTCTAGTGAGTGAGTAGTTTTTTTTCTATCCATAAATTAAATCATCTCGTCAAGCCTTCACACAGCCATGAAAATCTTACTAGTTTATTGATAGTTTGTATGAATGCGTTTATTTTTTTGGGGGCAACTATTCATAAAAATATTTTAAAAGGAAAAAATAGCATAATTTACAGATGATAATTGACTATTTATATATATCATATTGTCAGCTCATGAAGGATAAAATATACTTTGAAGAACATGCAGCCGAAGTATTTTGCTGATTTAACTGCTTTTCTCATCAGAGCCTGCTGTGATAGCTTCACGCTTTGAAATTCCACTGGACAGAAATAAAAAATGAAATATATATTTAAATCTCTCATGCTGGAGTCTTTTATCTCACCAAGTCAGAATTATTATGTTTTATTCTGTCTGGTATAATTTTTAAATGACAGCAAGAACTCTAACCAGATAAGAAGTTAAATCAACTTTTTTTTTACAGCTTATACAGCTTACAACAGTTCCTGGAGCCATTGGAACGCTGACCATATTTATCTCTTAGGTAAATCCAAACCCAACTTGACCCATTGATTTAAAACCAGTGATGCAAGCTGGGACACGCACACTGACGAATACAGTGACTACATCTTTGAAAAAGTTCTATCCTCAGCAGCGCTTGCTCTTTTCAGTTTTTCGTTGTATAACATTTTCGACTGACTCACTGTCATTAGCCTATCTATTTTTATCTGTCTAAAAATAAAATATATACATTCAATAATATTACATTTTAACTCATTGTAATCATACTATAAACCCAGATTTTGTTTCTAGTTAAACTTTTGAGTGATCATTACTTAAATTGTTATTTTGTAAAAACCGGCATTACTAAACAACATTTGTTGATTGCACTATTTAGCTAAAAGATTCATTGCACCAATCGTGTTTAGTCGAGATAACTTGGTATGTTTAGTTTTATATCAAAGGGGAGGGGCCTAGTTCAAGAACTTCCCTTTGTCACGTAGCAACACCCAATCAGGACAGGGGGAAAGGGCCCAGCAATCAATGACCACACCCCCAATTTAATTTTGAGAATCCCAGCAACACAGCTAACCCAACACCATGACATTTTCCACTAGATTTAAGTATGTGCAATGCTTTTATTGGTTATTAATGAAATATGTTTCTCAATAGAAGAACTGCATTTATTTAATCCCCTATCAGTTGTAATACATATTTAGATTTTTAAGAACTACTAAAGTTAAGTTTGGTCAGTTGGAATATACAATGTATCCGATTTAGTAATGGAGTAATGCTAACTTAAGGCAAGGCAAGGCAATTTTATTTCTATAGCACATTTTCAACACAAGGAAATTCAAGGTGCTTTACATGAGTTTTAATTCACCAATTGATCTTGCTGAAAAGCTTACAGTTCTTCCTTCCACAAACCGATCTTGCTGAAAAAGCTCACAGTTTTTAATTCACTAACTGATCTCACGGAAAAGCTCACAGTTCTTCCTTCCACTAACTGATCTTGCTGAAAAAGCTCAGAGTTTTTATTCCATAACTGATCTCGCTAAAAAGCTCACAATTCACAAGATGAGTTAACTAAATGACTGGTCAATCATAGTTTAAACTTAGTATTTTAAGTTACTGCAACTTTTTTTTTGTACATTCAACGTCTTCAATTCAAATCCATTAGGGGCTCAAGTACATTGAACATACTCTACTGCCCTTATTCAACTAATGTTTCTTTACTCAAAAAATTAAAAAAAGTTACCTTGATTTTTTTAAAATAGATTCAATTTATCCGGGTTTACAGTGCAATATTTAATTTTAACATGCTTTTTTAACACACAAAAATTTGGATTTGATCAAAAATAGGAATTGAGCAGAGACCTGCAGTGTGAGAATGAAGTCTGAGTAATACACTTGGTTGAGCCGTGATGCTTCCCCTTTCTTCTCTTTCAGGTTGATGAGATCTACCACGATGAATCTTTGGGAACCAACATCAACATTGTGCTCGTCCGCATGATAATGGTGGGATACAGGCAGGTGAGTTCAATTTTACACTATTGTAAAATCTATGTACTGCATTTTAATATGCAGATGTGCAACAATCCTTGTAAAGGAATGAAACATTCTCAGTAATGTCTTACTAACTCTGGCTTAGAGAATGACTCTACGGAACAAAAATGGTCTCATAATGAGCATAATAAAGATATTAATAAGAAGTAGAATCCCTTGGTTTTACAATGCAGTATGTTATTCTAAGATGAAATTATTTGTTTCTACATTTTCTATAGAGTACTGAAGGCCTCACCATGCTTGCTGCTCATGGATAAAACTTTATAAACTCTTTTTTTATCCAAAGTTTTTGACATGTTTTGCCATATAGAGTTGAACAAGGTCTGTTTTTCTTCTTTATTGTATGCAGTTTACTTTTAAGTGTTTCCATCCCTCAATCATCTAAAACCCGTAACAAAAACTCGCAATGGTCACTGTACAGCTCTGGGCTAGATCTCTCTTGTTCTTTAGATCTGCCTTTATAATTGAACAGTTTGTTGGAAACAAACAATTTTGGCAAGTTTTGGTCCATGATAACATGTTTTGGTCCATGATAGCATGCTGCAGGTGTAGTGGATTTGTGAGCTGCAAGAAAATACTCCACAAACCATTACATCACCATCATTAGCCTTAACTATTGATTAAAAATGTTCACCCTACCTTCGGAACAGCAGGCACAATTTTCTCAATTGTCATGAACTGTTGAACTTTGACAATAATTAGTTTCTTGTTCTTAGCGAACATGAGAGGTATCTAGTTTGATCTTCTGCCTTATGTCAAGGTTTAACCTGTACTGTATGTGAAAATACAAGTGGTACAACAGTTTCTGAAATACTCAGACCAGATCTTCAAGCAGCAGCTACCATGAGATTTTCAAGGATACGTCAATTTACTTCCTTTTAAAAAAACATTTGTTGTTACATTTATCTATCAGTTAATCAACATGTGTGCCCCTCCCACTTCAAAGAACACACATGAAACATTCCTTCCCAATATGAGAGGTTCATGTGAGAAGCAAAACTTACTGTTCTTTAAATGTACCATTGCTGCTTATGTTTGCTTGCCTGCTGCCTACATCTTTTTGCTAATACATCTTTAATGTAACATTACAACTTATTTTGTGTCACAGCATGAATTTTTTTTAAATATTCTTTTAAGGTAGCCTAACCACATAAATGCTATAAATGAGAAAAAGTTATTAATCTGATCTACCCTCCTGCTTCAGGATAGTTTTGTAAACATTACTGTTGTTGCATTCATGTTAATTTATGATGAGCTAAGTTTAATTGGACTGGAAAAAAGACTGGCTGAATGGGCAGACATCAAATTTGAAAAGAGGAAATGATGGACTGGTAATTCCAGACACTTCATCATATTCAAGTAAAGGATGTGGGAGCACTGAATGAGGTATTAAGAAAGGTTTCGTATAATCTGCAACTGAATGAAATACAACTCCACCCCTCCATCCAAAAAAGTATCAGTCAGTGTCGAGTTTGTACATAATAAACATGACTTCAAGCAAAATGTAACATATTTTATCACTAAAATCATACATTTAGTTTGTTCTCGCTTCTAGTCTTTCTGTATAATGAAGCTTAGCCCTAACAAGAGGGTTAGGCTTTAGTTAATCATAAAACTCACTTAACTAGGACCACTTAAGAGAATAGCTCAAGCTTACAAAAGTACTAATACTCCTTGACCTTTACCTCTTTTTGTTGCATAACAACTGCAAACCTCTGTGTCCATCCTTCTTCAAGAATAGCTCTGTCCCCCAGTCATTTCTTCCCCATCCCCAGACGCTTCTGTCCACCTGCTCCATCACGGTACCCCCAATGTAGGGTCTGGGACGTGGGCACGTCACTGGGGTGGGGGGAGGGATTTCCATCTTCACAGTCCGGTGAAGTCTTAATGTGCAAGTTAGACAGTCCCACTTAGAAAATCTTCAGGAGACACGCACATGTAGGGGCATTGCAGTGGGCACACTTTTCAGCTCCAGAAGGGGGGCCCCTCAATGAGCCTCATCTCTGGTGCCAGTGCCCACTGCTTAACAGCATGTAGACACTGAGGGCCCTGGGTGGGTAGTGAGGGTGTTTGTAAGCAGTCTCATGTCCCACCACTGTTTTAACTGCACAATAGAATAAAATGCAACAACACCACATTCGAGCAGAAGGAGAGAGGCTAGGGGTCATTACATGCCCCTGTTTGCTGCCGTCCATTGGGGGTTGTGTTCCGGGAGTTAGGACAGGCTGTCTGTTCCGGGGCCGGGGCTGTTTGGCTGCTCTGGCCACTGTGGAGCTTTGGCGGTCTGCGTGTCTCCACCCTAGAGGGTAGGGGGTACGTCTACCGGGTACAGGGGCGGGTTGCTCTGCTTCGGCGTCGGTGCGTGGACCTGGAAGTATAGAGTGTATATGGGGTGTATGAGTGATTGTAGAGCGTCCTCTTTTTGTTGTCTTAGTGTGCTAGTCTCAATATGGTGCTAGTGACTGATCACTCTGCCCGCTGGTGCATTAGTGACTCTTGCTGTCTGGGGCGGGGGTCTGAGGGCCCTGGTGCATGCCTGGCTGGGCCGGGGTGGGCCGGTGTGTGTCAGGCCATGGTCCTCCATTATTTGTTTAGGGCACCTCCTTGTTTGGGGGTACCGGTTTTGAATTGCGGGGGTTTGTTGTTCGGTTGCTCGGCAGGGGTCGGACCTGGTGCTCAAATCCATGCCTGTTCTGTGGGTTATGAACCTGGTCGGTTTATTGTTGGGTTTGTCTGGCCTTGATTGGGTGCCTGTTCTCTCTGTGCCCGCTGTTGTTTCGATGGTGCCCCGAAGTGGGTGGGGGGTCAGTGGTAGGGGTTGGCCTGCGGCAGTGGTGGTGTGTGTTGTCGGTTGGCCAGCTACACTCCCCCCGGTCTTGGGGTGGCGGGGAGCCCTGTCGGTTGATCCCTTGCCAGGGCCATGCTGGGGGGCGAGGCGCCTCTGGTCCCCAGGGTCCCTGGGTCCTGGACCAGGCCCGCCCTGGTGTAGCCGGTTACCGGCAGAACCCATGGGCTCGCCCCTGCGGCCTTCCATGGACATTGTTGTTGTATTCACATACTCATTTTTATATGGAGTAGTAGTTCTTAGTTAATTTCATTTGTTCATTTTCATTTGTTTTGATTATGTTGCACCACTTACTGGTGGTTTATTCTTTATGTACTTTGTGTCTTCTCTCTTTTTTTCTCATAGACCAATTCTGAGTAGAAAAAAAGAATCAAAAATAGCTCAAACTCTATTTAAAAGGCTTATTTTAGGACATCAATACAAAATGAACAACTGAAATAGAACATTTAATTGATTTATCATTGATAAATTGCAAAATCACATTTCTTATGATGATCAAACTGATCAAACAACTTTCTCTTGTGACTATAACTTCTAGATTCAGAAAGAAAAGCATTAAAGCAGGGTTTACATGAGGCAAAATGCAAAAGTATAATCTCATTGATTGTATTGAAGTCTTACTCTGCTGTTAATTTTAGATGCTTTTTTCTGTTATTCATTTTAATGGCTGACCTTTGAAAGCCTAATCAATAACTAATCTAGAAATTAGCCTTTGACTCTACTACCTATTTATAGAACAACTTTTTTTTATCTAACACATTTTTATGTCTCACCGTTGCTAATGAGAACATCTCTGGTTATTTTGACAAGATACAAGTGAGTCACTCTGCGTCAGCATTTCCATTTGTAATCAAAAGCCCTTTATTTGGACATAATTGGCTGGGATTTAACACAGACTTAGTTTTTTTAGTATTTGCTGCATATACAACCCCAATAGGGTGAGCACAAATATGTTGGATGTGTCATCAGCCCTGCTTTCAACAGGAATTTAGAAGAAATTAAAGCATGACTTAATTTCCTAGCCTTATGTGTTCTGTTTTGGAACTGAGCTCAGCAGGTTGGAGGAAGAAGCTTGGCTTCTTGCTCAAATTGAAGCTCAGATATTTTCACCTGGACATTATTGACTTGTGTGTTGATAGTAAAAAAAAAAAAAATACTCAGGTATGATATGCTCAAAGGTCCACACATAAAAATGGCAGGTTATTTCCAGCTCAGGAATCCATCCATCTGTCCATTCGTTCACAAAATTGTTTTGTAAATGTGGAACAAAAAAGTTAAAGATGTTTTTTTTAAATGTGTTACAAATAGGATAGCTTAAGAGATTTTTTTATTCAAATGCTCCACAATTATGTAAATGTTATAACTTTTTATATCATAATTCTCACATTTTTTTTAATAGATTTAAGTTTGGACTTTGCTGAACCAAATAATTATGTTTTGGGTATAAAGTATTCCACTGTAACTCTGTCTGTATAGCTTTATATTTAAATATAGTCTGTAAAGTCCCAGTCCTGCTGTAAGGGGAAGCTCCATCCTAGTCTTAAGTTACTTAGAGTCTTTCAAGTTTTCTCTGACCTTTCTGCTATGTTTTTATTTATCTTCATTATGCTTTTGGTTCAGTAATGTTCTCCAACAAACATCTGATCTCTTCACAGAACAGCTGTATTTCTACTGAGAAATACTCTATTTAATAAATGAGTGACTTCGGAAGAAAATTTATGACACTGATTTTATTTGGGATATTGAGGTAAAAGGGGACTGAATGCAAAGGCATATTATAGACTTCATGTTTGTATTTGTGGAAAAAAAGAGAAAAAACTATTTGTGTTTACCTCCCATTCACAATTAGGCTCTACTATTTGGTTGTGTATAACACTAAACCAAATAGAGATACATTCAAGTCTTTGGTAATGTTACGAAGGGAAAAGCATATGGGTTTAGTATGTGACTCACATCCCACCATCATTTTCAAAACACTCTAATACAGATCCTTTTTCTGCCCACTGCTTCAGACATGTTTCAAAGAAAACCATCAAATCAAAAAAGTTAAAACATGAACAAAGATTTTTTTTTCTGTGAGATATACGTGAAATCATCAAAGTTCAGGAATGGCTTCGCATATAGATTCATATGACAGACATTTGATGGAAGAGAAATGTCAGCTCTACTTTTTGATTGTGCAGACGTTCCTTCTCTGTAATGTTCTGCAAGTTAACAATGAAATGTCATTGAGTCTTACTTAAGCAGCCAAGCAGAGGAGCCCCTGCTGTGGGGATTGACAAGAAAGAGTAATAAAATTTCTATTCACACCTCTGTGTTCTCTTTGCTCTTCTACAGTCTATAAGCTTGATTGAGCGTGGCAACCCATCCCGCAGCCTAGAGCAGGTGTGCCGATGGGCCAACAGTCAGCAGCGCCATGACCCCGAGCATGCGGAGTACCATGATCACGCCATCTTCCTCACAAGGCAAGATTTTGGTCCCGCAGGTATGCAAGGTACTGTATTTTTTCTCGATCGAGGACTGTGCAGACAGATTGCTGATATCTGCTTAAACTCATTAAAAATGGGGTTGGCTTCAAGTCTTGGCCAGGTAAGGTGGATGGAAACTTTCATGTGGGTTTATCTGCTGAGGGAAATCTGCTTATGGTGACCTCACAGGCTAAAAAAATACTGTTTTCCTAAACCTTGCTGACATGATATGGCCACCCATTAAAAAAATAAGAAAGATTGTTAATGCTTAAGAAGGATTTTGGCATGTAGATAAAAACAGAAAAAATAGTTGCTATATTTTTTCTTATTTTGCCTATAGTCTCATTAGTCTTGAAGTAAGCTCACATGTATGTAGTAGTTGGCATTTTTGTGCTATACATGTTGTTATCATCCTGTGTTTCTCTTTTTCAGCCCTTCTAACACATTTTGAAGTGAGCAGCCAAATCTGCACAAAAACTGTCTTTAGAATGGGAGAACTTTCACTGAGCTAAAGCTTGGTATCTTGCATTGACCTGTGCAGAGTCTAAGCTTCTGATGTACATGTGTCAAGTTTAGAGAAAAGCCTCAGGCTAACAGCTTTGCTTGTCACACCCAGGGATGTTACCATAGATGCAATTGTGTTGTGCTCATAACAAGCCCTGTTTCTATAGTGTGTTACACCATGTTGCCCCGGAGCCTGCACTGTCTCTCAGAGTCACGAGAAGACATCACACTCTGTTGCCAGTGTTTAGCCATGGGATGGTAGATTCTATACCCAAATATACATTTTGAGTGAGTGGGAAAGATTTATGGAAGGTAAATGAAGATACCAGAACTGTTTGAAATATAATCATAAAGCACTCTTTATACAATTAACTCAAGTTTCAAATTAAATACAAAGGATACAGTGGCTTGCAACAGCCTTTATAACCCTTGAATGTTCTCATATGTTTGCATGTTACAACTACAAACTTCAATCTGTTATGTTAATCAGTTTGATGTGGCAGACCAACACAAACAGTGCATTTTCCTAAATGGAATGAATATGAGGGTTTTCAGTTTTCTTTCACCAATAAAAGAAAGTGGGACATGCATTTCAAGTCAAGTTATGTTACTCTGATAGAGAGTATGAAATACAGTGAGATGAGTTGTCTTAAGAAATCTCTAAAATATCAAACTGATTATGAGTTTAATCTCAGTATAAATACAGCATTTCTGTGAATGCCTTCATGGATAACATTAATGAACAATCAACATCTTGAAGACCAAAGAACATATCAGACAGATTCGAGATAAAGTTCCAAAGGAGTTTAAACCTATGATAACCCCGGAGGAGCTGCAGATATCCCCAGCTTAGGTTGGAGAATCAGGACTCATCAACCATGTGGAAGGAAGTACTTTGGTTAGATGAGATGAATATTTAACCCTTTGTTCTACAAACGAACGTTCATCTTCAAGAAACTAAACACACAGCCAGAACTATAATGGAAAATCAGTCCTCATGGCCGGATCTCCTGCATGTTATAGATGTTTACCCGGTTAAATCCCAATAAAATGAATAAGTCATTAGCAGTCTTCTGCAGAACCTGGTAACATGCTGAGGAAAGGTCGATTTGAATTTGTTTTGTTGAAACAGGGATGCAACAAAATCATGCACCACAGGTTTAGATTACAGCATATTTCCATGTACAAATTACATATTTAAAGACCAAAACTAGGTCCAATCAAAAATCTCTGGTTAGATTTGAAAGTAAATGCCAATAATATCTTATCAAAACAGATGGAAGTTTGTGGTTTTAATTTGAACAAATATAGAAACATACGTTCATTATGAGTAAATTTTCAAGGCATTATATGCAATATCTGTGTACAGGAACATAAGTAACTGTATTCTGTTTTTGTCATTAGAAGAAGAAGAAAACAACTAGCTTCTACTGCTGCATGTTTGCGCTTCAGGGTGCAAATATTCAGAGCTGACCTCTTTGTGGGAATGATTTCAGCATTCTCCTTATTTTCCTTTATCTCCCTTTGAGATAAAGAATGGTGCTCCATAGCAGCTTTCGCGTCTTACTTTCACCTGCAGCAATAATAAGCTATTTATATTGTCAGTTAATACAAACATAATCAGCAACATGGATTGGAAATACAGCGGTCATATTATGTATATTAAAAAGTCATTATGCTATGACTGAATTAACTTGCTGTGAACATTTCTTTTTCCAACATCAGCCAAATAACACAAGAGCCTTTATCACCAGCTGTTTGCTTCTGCATTTTCTGCTTTTCACCTGCATGCCAAAAACGGTCTTCTGGTGGTCAGAAAGCATGAACAATTCTCTGAAAGCCACCAAAATTTGGGCTGAAACCAGCGTGCTTCTGAAGCATGCCAAATGCTCAAGCTGAATCGCTGCACACCTCTTGATCGAGTCATGTTTATTGTTTGTGCTTTGCTTAAAAGTTTGTTGCCTTGGTGCTCTGAAAATATGTTATATGATAGCTGGGTGTAGCTTTATGCATATTGGAGAAATGCTGTGCCACTGTATCGTTGGGCTTGTTTTTGCTCTTCATTACCATGAAATAAGCTGCTCATGCTGTGTTTTCATTTAAATATAAGACCATTAGTTTCAAAGTTGTGCATGCTATTTGTCAGTCAGAGGCTCAAGAGATGTCCTGCCGAGTAGGGATGAAATCAGAGTGACATGCATTGCTCACACCTAATTACAAAAGCAAGATCCTAAGCAACTGTTACCCTTCAGAGCTTCATTAGAGGTGGTTCACCTTGAGTGTATCAGAATGCTATGAATACAAACTGCTCTATAGGAATCATATCATTAGTAATTTATGTTACTGATTTTTAGAAGTCTGGGCAATCATTTGTGTGTTTTCTGAACCTTATTACACAGCAGAGTTGGTCTGAATGCCATCTGTCCACAGTGAATGCATAATTTATCATTGTTTACAACTCAATGTAAGGTTCTACTTGTGGAATACTTCTCTAACTGGTGTTTCATGTTGATACTGAGAGGAAAATAAGTATTGAACATGTAAGTGTTATTTGAGTAAATAGAGTTCCAGCATCCATGAGAAATCCACAATGCATGTTGTTGACAAGCCAAGTAATCATCACATTTAACTATAATAAACCAAAATAGATATGTTTAGTGTAATAAAGTGAAAACACAAAGGGTGCACTATTAAAGGCATGGTTAAAGGGGCTGTCAACAAGCATTCAAAGCCAAGAAACAAACTATGAGTCATTTATTTATCAAAGCAGTCAGCGTAAACTTATATCAACTATTTGAAATCTAACTAATAGCCTGTAAAATGTTTCTCGTTACCAAGATCTTGCACAAGAATCAAGTGATCCCAAAAACACAGCCAAGGAATCTATATATTGGTGAATCAATTAATTTCATTCGAAATCTAGAGAAATAATTGAAGTTTAGAGAGCATTGTAGAGGCCCCTTGATCATTTATGATGTGTAGGTTAAAATCACACCTGCGCAATGCAGGGGACATGTTCAAGCTGTCATTACAAACAAATGTTTTCCTGCAAATTACTGAATTCAATGCAGGATATTCAATACTTCCCCACTGTCATTCAACTTTACTACACATAACATAATTAGGATTTCTTTGAATGTGTATTACTTTGATTCCTAATGCCATTTGTGTGGATTTTATGTCAACAAGAGCATTTGGGCCTTATTTGCTGGGAAAGATGTAAAATAGGGTATGACTTCCATTCTTCATTTTTGTTTTTGATTGTTGGGGCTGTATGATCTCTTCTGTTGCCTAGGTTATGCCCCAGTTACTGGCATGTGTCACCCACTAAGGAGCTGCACCTTGAATCATGAAGACGGCTTCTCTTCCGCCTTCGTGGTTGCTCACGAAACTGGCCATGTGTAAGTAACAGTCTTTGATTGAAATAAATCCTTTATTACATTCTTTATTTGGATGGACACTGCAATTTATTTCAGTATTCATTCTACAAATAGATGCAACAATACAACACAAAATGCCTATACATAAGGACAACTTGGAAGCACAACTTTCAAACTAAAACTTAAAAATATATATGCTCAAAGTTGGATTTGTATTTATTGAAATTAAATTATTAAAAACAAACTGTTGTTTAAATTTTCGATGTTAGGGCAAAAAAAGGCTTTCAAAAAACCAGTTGATACGATTTTGACTAGTAGTTGCTATATAGGCTTGGTCAACTCAAGATTCTACTAGAGATGCACCAATACCGATATCAGGTATCGGCCCTGATACCGTCTAATGTACTTGTATTGGTATTGGCTAGAATTAACCGATACTGAAAATGTGGAAACTCTGCAATAATTTCACAGAAAATGTTAATTTTGAACTTTTATTTTTATTTTTTTCGTCATTTTAATAAATTTTTATTTTCTATCTAATTCACCATTTGTTGTAGAAAACAGAGAAGAAAATAAAACCTGTCTTCATATTCATTGCAGATTTTTGTGTGGTAGAAGTATCAGAGGAAGCAGAGTCAGGAATGCTTACTTTAGTTTATATAAACCCCTGAAGTGCCTCTAATAGTGGCAGAGATGATTTTATGAGAGACAGAACTAGATTTTTGTTCCCATAGGATGGAATGAACTAAATTTAAAGGGTTGGTTTCACGTACTTTTATAAGTGTGATATTATGCAACTTTCATTAAAGATTAATTATATTAATTCCTTTTTGGGCTTTTTACAAGTTTTTTACCAATAGGGCCATGGGGGGTTGTGTATCGACTGGATGTTACCCAAAGTCGCTTGCAGATGTATTAGACCTTTTAAGAAGATACCCACAAATTCTGTCATTAAATTCTTCCTCTTGTGAAGCTGAGCTTAAAGGTTTGTACTGCAGCATATTGGCTGAGGCGTGAGTAGCTTTTTCAAAATATAATGAAGCGCTGTAGCATTTGCGAACCTAGCCTCCCACTGTGGCATGAGAATCCAAAGCGAGCCAAACAGACTTGATTGCCTGTCACGTAGCATAAAGGAAGAAAAAGACAAGGTCACCAATGTTTTCCTCCATCAGGAGTGGACAGAAGCAGACGTCATGCTGTGCCCATTGGCACTTGAATATCTCTCACCTCAAGATCAACAACCACCCAAAGGTTTCTACCCTAGCCCCCACTTGAAAAAATATTAATGGATTTTGCTATCTTTAGACGATAATTTTTTTGAGGAAAAATATGCAGTTACATCCTAAGGATTTAGAACATCAGCAAAAAAATAATTTGTTGCAAAAATTAAATTAGAAAAATGAAACAAAAATACAATAGTTAAACAGTTGTTTTTTTCAATTCTAACAAGTCATTGTGTATTTTATTAATAAATGTTTTGTTGGTGTTGAAGCTTTTTAAAATCCGATGGTATTTCAATTGTTGAAACGCATCGCTGATGCACATACCCCGGTCTCTGAGGTGTTTTTCGGTGACTTTAGTCACCAGACTTTTCTTTCTTTTTCTGTCTGAAGTTAATGCAGCCCTGTTTAGCAGAAGTTAGCTCTGACTTCTCTATGACTGCTCTCTGCCAATGTGGCAAATGTAAGCAGGCAGACACAGAGCTGCCTGTGAGCAAAGCTCAATCTTTACAGGGTTGTGCGATGCGCATGCACATTGATTGACAGCCGACAAGGCGGAAACGCAAATTCTATTTGCTAAAAACATTCATCGGTTAATGTGAATTACATTGCGGTCTATGGGAGGAAGGACGACTTCAGAAGAATAAAAAATATTGTGAAGCACCAACAATATATCATAGTGTAGAGCCAAAGTATAATTTGAACAATTTAGAAAACTTTGATACATAAATTATCCAGACTGCTGCTTTAAGTGGACAGTTTTTTATTTCATGGAAACCATTTTTGCTATTCAGCAAACAGCGAAAGATGAGCAAACAAAATATAGATTTTTTTGGGTAGTGTATTAGGCTAATTTAAAACTGCATGAATAGGCAAATACTTTCAGCTAAATATGCCACATTAAGCTATCAAAGTCACCATTAACGTTTTTCTCTTTTCTTCCTCTTTTTCTCCTTTCTTTTTTCACTTCCAGAGAATTGAAATAGGTTTCATGTTGGAGCTTAGCTAGTGCTCATGTCTATGTTCTTTAAGCCGCATAGCGGCACTGTAGCATCTAGCATATATTGATAGAGTCTCAGTGACGACATAGCTTTCTAAAGAGATTAATTGAAGCCAATTGGGCAGTTCCCACCACTGCCATCATGGCTTTATCACGCATCTCATCTCATCTCATCACGCCCAGAAAATACCAAAAATCTGCAAAGACGTGGAGCTGGGAGTTGGGCTGTGAGATTGGGGGGCGGATGATTAACACTGAGCCAATTTAGCTACAAGCTAACTGAGCTAAACCAGAACTAATTGAAGTTAACAGAGGATGAGCCAGAAAACCTTGGTTCAGTAATTATGCTACCCCTGCATGAAGCCTTGTTAGTCCATTACTTTCACTAAAATTACGTGAATTTTAAATAAAACAAGTTTTAATGTGCAATATTTTAAAGTACACTGCACTTATTATTTATAATCTCATGCTTAAATTACATCTAAATGGATCAGTTATACAGAAATCACCCCCATCAGAGTTGTCATGATACATCTGACCCCTGAACCCTTTTTTTTTTTATAACCAGGCTGTAAACATGTTTATTTCTGCTGTGAAGTGGGCATTTTTAACATAGGAGTCAATGGGAACTTGCTTCATTCTGGAGGTAGCCCCTATCAGATGAGTGGGGAACTACAATTTTTGTAATTTCTGGGTTGACTATACATTTGGTTAGCTGAGTCTGTTTCTTGGTTGGCACAGACAATGAGAGAGACAAGGGAAGTAAGAGGAGCCCACTCAGGGGCTGTGAGACAACACGCAGTGTCAGTGCAGACTATTCACGCTCTCAACACCGTTGGGGTTCTTAATAAGTGTGAAGTTTATCAGATCTCTGGGGGCACCTGGTGGTGTGTGGGACCCAATCAATTGTCTGCTTTGCCTATTGTCATGCAATGCTTCTGGTGCTGACACTATCATTCTAATAATTACTTCAGCTCTGTTTTCTATTCACCTGGAGAAAGTTATTGCATATCCATTAGATCATATGGTTTCCCAAAGTACAATCTATGCCTCGTGAATCTTTAAACAATTCAATGGGCTTTGCTAGACCATACCCCCATGGCTCCTCTTGTTCTCCTTTCCAATCAACTTACCTTATAAGTGCTTTGATATGGAATATGTTGAACAGCCATTATCTTCAGAAATAACCTTTTAATTACTGTATTTAATAATCATGTTCCTTCTAAATGCTTCTAAAACCCAAGGAAAAGCTTGTTATTACTTTGAATAATAGATTTTCTTGTTGTTTTGTGGAATGTAAGTGCTTGCTTTGGTTTGTATTTTCTTTACACCTTTTAATGCTTAGTTTATTATCAAATAATTGTAGTCATCCCTTATGAGTCTGATTTCTCACAGCTTAAAAATGGAAAAGGGTAAAGATTGTGGAACAATTCACATCAGCACTCTGTTTGCTGTAATTGCGGGCACTGTTGTTTATTCCGTCACATTGTCACAGAAAACCACCTGTGTAATCTGAAACTTGTTATGGTGGATTGCTTCTACAGTCAAGTCACATAATTTATTGCAGCTCTCTGAATGAGTTTGTTCAGTTTTCAGTTGGATTATTATTTTAAGTCATGATTTCCGCTACATTGAAATAATTATTTTGCAAATCTAAGATTTTTACAATTGACCAGCCAAATCAGAATGGTTGGATTTTAATATAAATTAACTCATCTTACTAACTAATATTTTTTTATAGGTTTGATCCACCTTATGGACGTATCACTGATCTTCTGCTAAAACCAAATTTGACCAGCTGGATGAGGGCTGTTAACATTGTAACTCTTTGAAATTGTCAGTCTGAACACGTTCCGTTTGGTTGAATGAAAAAGCTGATGTTCCTGCAGAGTCTGAGCCTGTTTCGTGCATAAAATAAAAATAAAAGAAGTGCCGCCTGTTTACCACATTGTCTTCCTCTTGCTTACAGGGATAAATCTTTATGAACAAGATCATAGAGAAGTGAGTGGGGTGAATGAATATGTTATAGTTATTATTCCTACATGGATTCGGTGTTTTAATGAGCACAAGCTTCGTGCCCACAGTCATATTGTCATTCAGTACGAAACTTTCCTACTTATTGAAAAACTGTGAATTGGTTGGTGATATAATAAACACTTAAGGGATGCAGATGATCTCATACTTTTTTTTATCCTTTTAACAGTGACTTTTAACAATTATTCAGACTCTGCTCAATGCTATTGTCCTAAAAGTGTGTGATGAGCTTAACCACAGTACATATATATATATATATATATATATATATATATATATATATATATATATATATATATATATATATATCAAACACTTGTTTTCACTCAGAAATATCTATATTTTTTATATCTTAATATTTTTAATATATTCATTAACTCTATAGAGTGAATGCGATTCCATGGCAATGGAAGGCATCATTGTGCACACCAGCATATAGCCTGCTGAAAATAATTTTTGAATTATAATGTAACAAGTATGTTTTGCTTCGGTATTGGAGGCCTAAAATGCTCGGGTTATCCCTAGTAATATTGCAATATGCAAGTATATGCAAGCTAATGTGCTGATTTGTAAAATGTGTTTGGGTTCTGTTCCAGTGAAGAAGCTTGCACTGTTTAGAGCACCTTTAGAGCTCACGTGAGTCTCAGAGCATAGGGCCAACGCTGGCAGGAAGGAACGTAATCAAAATGAACGTCACCCGCTGGTATTTTACTCCTTCGGAGTTCACTTCCCATTTTAAAACCGAAGATATTTTATATACTGGGAAATGAAAAATATTAAATACCTGGGATACTTTTTAAAACATTAGAAGCCGTTGAAGCGGACCTTTTACCAGACCTGAGATACCCTGATATACAATTTCCTGATCAATTTTCCCTCGTTATACTCCGGAGCATCACTTAATGCATAGAAAAGCCTGGAGGGATTTAAATGGACGCATCGGGATTTGTTATCAAGAGCCAGATCTGGAATCTTCCTGCAAAGGATTGCATGACAGGAGGGTACACTTGTAAGGAAACTTGTCCTCATTCTAGCTACCATGTGTCAATATCGGACTATTAATCAATCACTGCTTGAAAAAAATTACAGCATTGTCTGTTCATCGTAATGATCACAAGTGATGTAAACAGCAGCATGCAGACATCACAAAGATTATGATTCTGCAAAGTTTTACGTGATGTTTAATTGTTCTATGCGAGCGACAAGACAGAAAAAGACACAGCAAGATAACTGTAGGAAGTCTGCTAAGAAGCACAAACACATAAGCAGAAACCTTTGCTCATGGGGGTCACACAGCTTCATTTGAGCTCATTGCTAGCAAGTTTATTGCAATCTAACTTTTATCCATTCTGGATCGTTGGGAATCTTGTTGAATGCTCTTCCCTTATCTCATCCATGTCTTGTTATGGCATCCTGGGGCACAACAGGAATCCACCACATTTACTGTTTCTAAGTTTGGGTTAGCCACATATAACTATAACTATAGTATAACTGTGGGAGACTGCCTGCCCCTATGGCACTGACTCGACATTAACTCTTAAATGCTAGGAGAAGTGACGTCAAGTCTGGGACCTCTGTATGTGCACTGCTAAGATACAGAGCAGGTTTCAAATCTTTCACAAATAAAAACACACAAAAAAACTTATTGAGCCATTGTTTATGATGGGGATGGTGTGTGGTCTTGCTGATAAGCAAGTTTTGCTTTTACATAAAAAGTGCAATTTCGGTCCCATCTGGCAAGAACAAATGACTTGAAGCAAAACACCAATAGGACTTTTTATAACAAAATCATCTATGAAGTGCAGAGTTGTAGTATGCACAGACACTAATTATCCTGTCTATAAATTCTGCCAATTGATATGTAGTTCTCTGCAGCTCCAGAGGACATACCCTGGCCCTGTTAATGCTGAAAACAGGATTTATTCTTCTCATACCTAACTTTATCTCATGTTATGTCTCCTTCAAGCTAACTGAAGTAAATTGTGGATCACATTTGTACACGGAACAACTTTTATCTGCCGACTTTACACTAAGACAGTGGCAAATTTATTTGAACTACTGTTTAGATTTAAACATCAACAACTGCTGAGAAACTGGCAACCACAAATACTTTGCTAAAATTAAACCACAGAATATCTAAAACAACCCATTCAATTACTAAACGGTTAAACTAGATGCTAATTGGCTTGTAACATGCAATCCTTACTTCTTAGATTAAACTTCTTCAAGCATTGAGACTTGAAAAGTTTCAACATGTTGTTTTCCTCTGCATGGCATCCAACAAGACATAATTACAGTTGCCTGTCGTAGTTTTCAGTGGTGAAATTCAAACAATTTACCGAAATATACAAAACTGTTATTTTGTTGCTTTCTGTTAGTTTCAGTGAGGCTATGCCAGTTGTTTGATTGGATTATTCATTTAAAAAGTCCCCCCTGGTGTGGTTTTACTTTGTAGCTTTGGTACCCTAGTAGAGGGTTTGTTGAGCTGTCAGCGTGAAAAGCTTTTCTTGGGGTAAATTGTTTGCAATCAGATTCAGACAATATACTGTGATTAATGTTCATGTGTGAAACAGTTAGGAAATTAGCAATACTTCATAGGAATACTGCTTACAAAATAACAGGGTGATATATGAATTAGTCCATGTTTATCTCCAGCTATTGTCATGCTGTTTTCAAATGCATAAGCAGACTTTTGGATTGATGACTTGCTTTTTATAGAATCAGTTTGTGTTCATAACTTAAACAGAGATCCATGACAATGTATAAATGGTTACATTTCCAACATATGAAGAGAAGATTTATTTTAATTATAACATAAAATACTGGATCTATAGAGGCCAGTTTTGCTAGGGTTAGATCTAATGTGTCTAGAGTCAAAAACTAGACAAAAACTAAGATACTGGATTTAAGTCTTTGAAAAATGTATTTCATAGAGAAAAATGATATGAAAAAACATTAAGAATACCATATAGTGCCCTTGAAAAAGTATTTGCCCCCTTACAGATTTCCTCTATTTTTTCTCTGTTGCTACAGTCAGTCTTTAATGTAACTACCCCGGTCATCTCAAAGAGGGACAGCACGTAATGAAGCTACAAGAGGGACACACAAGGGCTATGTTTACTCTGGACATCAGCATAGCATATGTTGGTCACAAATATTCATATATTGCACAGCAACAAAGCAAAAATAATATTACCGTGTTCGCCAAGTAGACCAGTGATAGACTTAAAAGGCAGAAAATATTATTTAAACGCTGTGCTCTTAACTTTCGACTTTTTCCTCTGGTGGTTTTACACTCACTAACGTCCAGCTTTAACGTCACATCCTGTAACAATTTCTAAATTAATTTCCTTTGTGTACAAAAATAAAATATAACATTTCTCTTAAACATAAAGCTGTGGTACTTATTGCTGTGGAAATTTTTTGTAGTTTTTTATAAAATTATAGAACAAAACAATTGCAGCACAGCCTGACCGACAGGTGCCGTACCAAACTCAAACGGACAATCTAACGTCAGCTACATTTAAGTTCATAACAAAATAGTCACAATGATGGGTTTTTGGAGGTTTTGTTATGTTTGGACTCTAGATTTTTCTGTTCTTACTTTGGATGTTCTCTTGCTACTTTTGTTTGATATTTCTTTATTTAGGTCTTGTTATTTGTAGTGTTAGTTTCTGCTTGTCATTGGGCATTTTGAATGATTATTTCTTATTCGAGTTTATTTCTGTTTAGTGTGTTTACCTGTCCTTCCTCTGTTCCCTCTGTTCATTTTCCTCCTCCCACTCTACCTCTAAGCTGCAACTCATTTCTCCCCATTGGCTCTCCCTCCCTCTGTTTGTCTTTGATTATCTCCCCTGGTTTCTGTGCCATTTTCCACTCTTCTCCAGTATATTTAAACTCCCTGATCCCTACAATTCTCTGCTGGATTCTCCATATTTTCCTTCCACATTACCTTAAGTATTCCTGCTGAGTTTATTTTGTAAGTCTGCATTCATCTCATCATCCCAGTTAGGGCTTAGGTCCTCTTTTCCCTTACATCCTGACAATTTCTTAATTCACTTGTCATTAACTGTTCGTTGCTTTTGTAATTTGTGGTTAAGAGCTTCCATTGTACTTTGTGTGAGTCTGAAAGTCTTATAAAGGGATTTGAAAACCTTTTGAGAATGATAGCTTTTGATGACCTTGCTTCTCAAAAAATAGGCGCTAGGATTTGTTCCTTTTTAAGATCTTGTTGCTGAGTGGGTCTCAAGGCTGGTCCTCAGGATTCACTGTCTGGGCTTATGTGTTTTCCTGCTGCTTTTTATTTATGGCACGCTGAAACGGTCCTACAGGGATCTTAAACAGGTATGCTGAAGTCGAGACGCTTCTCAAATGCAAAGAATGGTGGGCCCTGAAGACCACAATTGAGCACCATTGTCTTGGCGTACTTTGCATTATCAGACATAATATAGGTGCGTTTCCACTATCAGAACTTCAGGGTAATTTTACCAGAACTTCATGGTATGTGTCTGTCTAAACTATAACCGGATGTCGGGCCCAATCATGTGGTTTCAGACTCGGAATCGGATGTTACCTCCTGATCAGGACTCATATATATACTCAGGACTAATATATATATATGTATACAATTTTGTAATTCTGAAGCTACTGCCTGTCTCTAGTTCCACCAGTTAAAACTGTTAAATAGTATTTATCTTTGATTCACTTGAAATAACATTCAATTCAAACAAGCTGAACAGATAACTACTTATTATTATTAAAATTGAAATTGTATTGAAATGAATGAAACAGTTGCACTTAGAATACACCTGCTGTGGTTCCTGCTCCACATGGAATCATAATGCACGTCCATTTGTGTGTAATCAAATAGTGGGATTGCTGCACAGGTTATTGTCACCAGGTTCAGTATTTATCCAAGCCCTGCCGCACTGGAGACTGGAATTAAGCACTGCTTCGGTCAAAGTTTTTAAAATGAGGACACATTTCTCCAATTAAACCAATCAGAAGTCTAAAAAGACTCTGAATAAACTGAATAAACCTGAGCCGTAAACTATGCTTCAGTGGCAGAAAAGTCCGCGGGAGGAAAGCAGCAGCAGGCACCTGTGTTTGGCATGGATGTTTAGCACACATCATAAGCCGTCTAACCAGCTGCAGAGGCAGTCGCACTCCGAAGTCTCAGAAACTTTTCAAAGAGCAGTCAGCCTTCATCAAAATGTCCAGGAATCTTTTCTTTAATTGATTTATTTACCTGGAATCTGTGCAAAAAGATGAAAGTATCTCCGCACTTGAAACAGGTATGCAGTGTGAATACTTATCTGACAGTCTTCATATTTTTCTTTCATCATTCTAATAAACAGCTCAAATACGGAAAATCTTCAGTTTACGCCACCTGGAAATGTATATACATTTTCACTATTACGTTTATTTAAGTCAAGGTGCTATTTGTTTTTTTATTACTTTTTTATATTTACTGTTGCGCCAAGGTCCAAAAGTGAATTATTTATGTTATTTATTACTTGAATGTTCAAGCTACCTCCCTGATATGTTCTGTTAGTTAACAGAATTGGTCAATGTTAAATTAACGCGAATAAAAAAACGAAAATTCTGGACCCGTTTCCTAGCTCTTCTTTATGAATTACCTATGGAAGAATCCAATTGGGACTCGGTATCGGTAGATCATGAAAAAACCTGATTGGGATATACTTAGTTTTGGGGGCAATTTCAAGAACTAATGAGGACAGTATGGGGGAAAAGTACTTGGAAATGGCCCAGTAGAGTTACTGGGCAGGACCTGTGGTTAAGTCACTCTGATTGGCTGTAATTCAGAAGCAAATAAGAAGACGTCACCAAATAATCGGCTTAATAAACTAAATGTATTGTAATTACTGTAATTAATGTAATTACCTGGTCCAGTTGCGTTCGATTGACATTTCCTTGAGATAACCATGACCTGGATGAATGAGAATATTCACAGGCTTAATAAACTAAGAACAGTTGCTTATGACGTAGTTTATAACAACAGAGGAGACAGAAACAGGGCAACCACCCCTGCTTCTTCCTAGTTGATCTGCAATTTTTCGGTGATGCTGTGGGAGCCTTTTGGAACTGATCAGTGAAGTTACTCACTGCCGAAATGTTGTTACATGTGGACGTCCTACCTAAGTCGTGCCAATTTTGTATGGAGACACAATGGCTAAGAGGAAAGGACCAATAGATTTAACCTGATAGATGAAAGTCCAGTAAAATTCCGTAGTAGAGTTCCGATAGTGGAAATGTGTCTTATATTTCCACATAGCATAAGGCATGTTAGGATTATTACTTCCTCTCCACATTTTGCAGAGGGCAGGAATATCTGAATGTCTTTGATGTTCTGATACATTCTAGCGTGACTTAAAAAGGGAGGTAAAATAAATATGTAAGGGAAAAAAATAAAGCAGTATATTTGTATCAAGTAAAAGGATAAATCAATTGTAAAAAATAAAGACAACTGAATCAACAACATGATGTACACCAATTATTGTATACAACTAATTACGTTTTGCCCATAGGTTGGGTATGGAGCATGATGGCCAGGGGAATCGCTGTGCTGATGAAACCAGTATGGGCAGCATCATGGCCCCACTTGTCCAAGCAGCTTTCCATCGTTATCACTGGTCACGTTGCAGCAAACAGGAGCTCAACAGATATATTCAGTAGGTCCTGCTTTTGCCGTATTATCTAATATCAAGTTCTTCATGCTCCAGAAGAATTTAAAGCTCTCTTTTCTCAAGATTCGTCATGATATGTGGTATTTAGGCCTAACTTGTTTTAATCTTTCTCATAGCTCCTATGATTGCCTAATGGATGATCCCTTTGAACACAAATGGCCCAAACTTCCTGAGCTTCCTGGAATAAATTACTCAATGGATGAGCAGTGCCGATTTGATTTTGGTGTTGGTTACAAAATGTGCACAGCTGTAAGTCCTGCATACCTGGATAAATTTATTGTATTGACCATTGCAAATCATTCTTTATCTTCTGTGGTTAAGTTGAAATGCAGGAGTCGGATAACATGTAAGATGACAGGAGAGAACTGCATGAGAACACAATGAAATACATAATTTCTGAGATGCAAAAACAGAAAAAAAGATATTTATTTTAATTCTTTAAAAATATGTCCTTGTCATTTAGTTTCGAACATATGACCCTTGCAAGCAGCTGTGGTGCAGCCATCCTGACAACCAGTATTTCTGTAAAACCAAAAAAGGCCCTCCAGTAGATGGGACAGAGTGTGCACCAGGAAAGGTGGGACATGACACTGAAAGAGCTTGTATAAAACTGATTATTTTGTTTTTTGTAAAATAAAAAAAAATTGGATTCGTAAAAAGTGGAATTCTCTAGGGATACTGAATGTCTAATAGCCTGTAATGTTTTCAGAGAACACAATAATAATGTTTCAAGATGTTTTGACCTGTCTTCTATCCCTTCTTAAGAACCATCTTTCATCTCATTTAATATTTTAGTGGTGCTTCAAGGGTCACTGCATCTGGAGATCCAGCCAAGAGCCACAGGGGCATGATGGAAACTGGGGATCCTGGTCAAAGTTTGGGTCATGTTCCAGGACGTGTGGAGGTGGAGTTCGGTCCCGCAGCAGACAGTGCAACGATCCCCTGTGAGTGCTGAAAGAGTGATGAGACTGATCCTAAACAGATTCATAGCCTCTTTGATGAACACATAATTTGTGTTCATCAAAGAGATGTGACATCATTTTAAACGTCAAGGCAAAACTGAGCAGAAGTTATTCTGATTATACAGTGCAGTTAAATAGTCTTCAATAATATTACTGAACGTTGAACTTCTTCAAATTTTGTCAATTTAAACTTTTGTATATTTTATTTGTATTTTATCTGATAGACTAAAGCAAGGTAGCAAATGATTGTCAAGTCTTTCATCTGAAAAAGACAGAGTATGGTGCGAGTACAAACCTACAAAGACATGGCAGCTCAATTGAACTGACAGACCAGACAAGGAGATATTTAATTGGAGAAGTAGCCAAGGGACCAATGGTAACACTAGAAGATCTGCAGATATGCATAGCTTATAAAAGAGATTTTCTTGGCAGAATTATTGATTTTGCATGTCACAAATCTAGCCTTTATAAAGTAGTGTTAAAAGAATGGGACATTTTTAGATCCTAATTTAAAGTGGGCTGCCATCAGCTGAGTTGGCTATAATTTGACTCTCCAGGTAATTCAAGGTACGATTTAAGCATTTAGGTCTTGATATTACAAAAGTCCTCACTTTTTATGCATTCTCTATTAAATTATACAGTTAGTAAAGGCACACTGAGGAAATTAACAATTCAGTCCTGTACCAGGAAAGAGTGTAGAAAGTCAGACCTGTGGCAGCTGGTCAAACAGAAGCTTTTTGACATGAGAAGATAAATGATTTTATCATCCTGAACATGGAGTACAATTGGCATGCAAATGCAGCTATTAACATAGAAGAAAACGGAAAACAAACAGTTCAATCAGAGTATGACCAAAAACATAAACATTGAAAGGGTTTTTAAAGCATAATAACTGGTCAAAAAATATTACCCAAAATGGTTTAACTAAATAAAAAATGGTTTACTTAATTAAATATAATGTTTTGAATATTAATTAATAAATTCCATTGAGCAAAGCTCAGAAGTGGAAACCCGAGAACAGTAGCTTCTGCATCATTGTGAGTAGAATAACATCACTGCTGTTTCTTTCATGTGCCAGACCAGCCTATGGTGGGCGAGAATGCCCAGGCTCTGCCTTTGACTACCAGATGTGTAACACAGAGGAGTGTGCTGGCCCTTATGAGGACTTCCGTGCTCAGCAATGCATCCAACGGAGCAACAAATACCACAACAACATCAAGCACACCTGGCTGCCGTATGAGCACCCAGATGGTAAGTCTGAAAAGGTATTCTTAAAGGCTCTCGCTGTTGAGAGATAAAACCCTTGCACAAACAGTTGAATTTGTATCATGTTTTATCTGTGGATTGTTTTTTCAGATCTGAAAGATATTTTGAAAAACCAAAATCTGTATAATTTTTTTTGGTTTCTTTCCAGAGGACCGTAAATGTGAGTTAAGCTGTAAATCGAAGGAAACTGGGGAGGTGGTGTTTATGAACCAGGTGATGCATGATGGGACAAGGTGCACCTACACAGACCCCTACAGTATCTGTGCCCGAGGAGAGTGTTTGGTGGGTGTTAAGTGAAACTTTAAAGTAAACTAAACTCATTTTTTTACAATGATAGACTGTTGCAAACCCCAAATGACTGCAGAGAACACTCATATCTGTCTTATTCAATTTAATTCAATTCAGTTTATTTATATAGCGCCGTTTCACAACAGATGTCATCTCAAGGCACTTTACAAGAAGAGTTATTACAATACAATGTTTAATGTAGAAATTAGCGAACCACAGAAGATTGCGTCGTGTAATTCTCAGCAATTCCTCACACTGAGCAAGCATGAAGCGACAGTGGAAAGGAAAAATTCCCTTTTAACAGGAAGAAACCTCCGGCAGAACCAGGCTCAGCACAAGCGGTCATCTGCCGAGACCGTCTGTGGTTTGGAGAATACAGAACAGAGATACAGAACAGAGACACAGAAAGAACAATAGAACTGATGCAGAAGTTTGTTGCAGGACGTGGAGAACTTTCCGTCACTGCAATGCCATCTTAGTCAGGGTCGTCAAGCAGGGCAGGTCAGGAGCACCTACTGTAGGAAGAGACTAAGAGAAAGCAGGTTAGCGCTTGAACTGACAGCACATCATGTAGTTGGGGAGAAGTAGGAGAGAAAGTAGGAACAGACCCTAATAGTGTCCTCCAACAGCCTAGCTTAAAGCAGCAAAGCTACTAACATTAGGTATTTTTGTCCATGTCCCACTCCATCCTACCATCATATGTGAACAATATCTGTTCTCAATAACTGATGCAAAATCATTAAAAGCATACTCTTAATACAGTTTTTAAAGAACATCACTTGTTAGGTGATTTTTAAATGAAAATTATATTTGAAACACAAGGTGTGTTTTTTATGTTTTCACTCAGTTTTTAGAGGCAAAGTAAAAAAAAACACTTTAAGCCTGTAATCCCAAAAGGTTTCCTGGAATTAAACTTTTCCCATAAATCATTAGCAGCAAAAAATCAAACACTAGTAGCATAAGCATTTTTAAGAAAAATAGTGTTACTCATTAAGATAGATGTTTTACTATGGAATATATACAGGTGTATTTCTCTGAATTAGACTATCAATAAAAAGTGAAGGTATTTCAGTAGATAATTCAAAAGGTAAATATACTACGCATTATGGACACACAGAGAAACTGTTTTTTACTGTGGATTTTGATAATGATGGTATACAGGATATGAAAATATTCAGCAATATTCAGCTTCTCATGGATGTATACATAAAATGTATATTTCCATAAAAATATAGAAAATAATGTGATGTGATGTTATGTTTTGCTCATCCAAGGATATTAATAAAAAGTTGAGTGGAATAGTTGCTTTAATACCCATATGGCCCAGGGGTTTATTGGCCAGTAAACTCACATAAGGTAAACCAAATACTGTAGATGGAGTACTGTCAAGAGGGAAATGAGTGTGAATACAGATGTATACAGTAATACAGATGAATTAAGGGTCAATATTGAATCTACTTGGGATCCTGGACACCTCAGCAGAGCCACATGCTGATCGCCTCCATTCAGAGACACATTGATTCAGTAACTCATGTTAAAAAAAATTAAACAAATTAACCAAGGATTGTGTTTTTTTTACTGGTACACAATGTTTTTGTATTGAAACATAAAGATTTTGTGAAAAACTGAATTCTGAAATCTTAATTAGCTCCAAGTCATCTATGAAATTTAGAAAAAGAAGCACTACGAAATACATGGGTTTGATTTTGAGCTAAATTTCTAAAATAAATGAACTTTTTCAATATATTATGTTTATTGAAATACACCTGAATTATAAAAATACTGTAATTTTGATTTAGAGTTATCATATTTTTATTCACAAACTAATTTTGGTACTGTTTCTGACTGAACATCATTATTTTTTTGTAGTAGATTTCTCAACAATATGTGCAATAAGGAATGTGTATGTAAGAACTTATATTTTAACAAATCGCCTTTATCTGTATTGGTGTGCCTTTCATGAAGTTGTTACCTCAGAGCATCATCAGATATTTTTATGCAAACTTTGATTAGTCTGGTCGGAACTGCTGCCCTCATCCACACTTCTATTAAGTGTACACAGTTTTGGTTTTATTCTGTTATTAACCTTGAACATAAACTTTAAGACTCTAATCGTTTTGAATGAAAAGGCTCAATGTTTTGTTTTGGCTACATAAATTGTGTTATGTCTGCATCTTTTCTAGAATATAATCATGTTTAAAAAAGTTAAACTGAAAGCTAAATACGAGCCGGGTCCACACATGGCATAATTGTGTCTGAAAAGTAATCTCTGTTTATAAAAGTTGCTCTGATTTAATTGTCTGGACTCTTTCTTTGCAGCACGTAGGCTGCGACAAGGAGGTCGGCTCTTACAAAGAAGAGGATAAATGTGGAGTTTGTGAGGGGGATAACTCCCACTGTCGGACTGTGAAGCTAACACTCACGAAGACCCCCAAAATGAATGGTAAACTCATTATCAGTGCAGAAATAAGTTGCAGCTTTAAGGCCCAAGTGGTCACTGTTTGCTGGTTAATCTTACATTTACTGTTTTTATTTTAAGGAATGCTTAAAATGTTTGACATCCCAATGGGAGCTCGACACATAATCATTGAAGAAAACAATACCTCCCCCCATATAATTGGTGAGTACATGTAACATACTTCTACTTTTTGAAAGTGTTTTATTACGTATGTTTGGATTCTACTGACTAAAATTGTAAAAAATTAAGAAAAAAAATACTCCTCAGTTTTACATATTTTAGTTCGGTGCTCCTATTAATTAGTAAAGATATAAGGTTACATTAACAAACTTTATTGTTTGATTGGAATTTTTATGATTCATGGTTTTCAATATAAAAAAAAAATCTGATACTGCAGGGTGGCGCAATTGGCAGCCCTTTTGCCCTGCAGCAAGAAGTTCCTGGGGTCTTTCTGCATGGAGTTTACATGTTCTCCCTGTGCATGTGTGGGTTTTCTCTGGGTACTATGGCTTCCTCTCATATTCACAACAATCATAGATATAGATCATAGATATAGATATCATAGACAATCATAGACATAGATATGATACTGCTTTTGAGTTAAAGGCAGTCAAACTGTTTTTAAAGAGGGAAATAGAGCGGCTTTGCGTACAGTTGGCAGGACTGAATAAACAGTGAGTCGTTGCAGACGCCAACGTGAAGAACTGTCTAAATGCAATGAGAGCAAAAAAACCAAAAACATTCAGAGGTAATAAAAGCATAAAGCTGATGGCCCAAACTCGAAGTCTTTCTTAAAAATTGGTTGAACACTCAGAAAGAGGACAGCTGAGGTGTGTCCACCGTGTTGAAATGTTAATAAAATCGAAGCTTCCCCAAACATCAATCACCTTTCCGACAATCCCCTCTGCACAAACCATTACATATGGTAATTGGTAAATGGTGCTCTGGTAATTAATGTTTTGTTGACAGAATCCCCCACTTGAGCTGCAGATCTCTGCAGGTATTTTCTGGATTTACTATAGGCTTCTGCATTTTGTGGAGAGCCATGTCTTAACTGGTTTGATGTGGTGCTATACTCTTTTTATTTTCAGATCATGTGTTTAACAGAGCTCTATGAAAATGTTAAACCTTACATTATTGTTTTTTAACCTAATGCTGGCTTAAATGTCTCCATAACGTTATCTATGACCCGGCCAATTTGATCTTTGGTCTGTATTAGGATTTTTATTATCTTATAAATGTATGAGGCTTACACAGAACACAACAGCTGCATTTGCACAGAAGCTAAATTTCACTATTTTAAAATTGGATGACTTTTAGAAGCATTTGGTTGAGATTGAGTTTTAATGGATGAATAATTAAAATGGGATGAAAAAAAATGCATTCCATATTTTTCTGTTTGTCCACCCCAAAACTGAAAAGTATATATATATATATATATATATATATTATTCTATTTCATAAATATGTACTACTTTGAGTCTATGGGCGTATCAGCATTTACACATTGAAAACTGAATAATGAAATCACAGCCACCACCTCATTCCAAAGATTTGGATGATGACCTAAATAAGTGGCTTCTGATTACTGTGCTGTTTATTTACTGTTTACTTTGAATGAGAAATACAAGTGAAAAACTTTTTATTTTGATATTGGGTTTTCTGTGCTTTTATATTAATTTGCTTAGTAATACTGCGTCTGAATATTTCCAAAACATAATTGTGAGCTGTAGGTTGACAAAGGGTTGGAAATACCTAGATGCCAAACACTGATATGTTTGCACCAATCGAAAAATCCATTACATGTTTCTTCTAAAACTTGACTTCATACCTTATCTACTCTCAGCAGCGCTGTTGGTCCTTTTCAGAAGAGGGCATGTCTTCTCCAGGGGTCAGTTGTAGGTTAGCCATGACAAAGTAACAATTTTTCCTCTGTGAGCTTTTTTTTAGCTTTTGAGCTTTTGGTTATAGAGTAAAACAAGCTAACGTACATTTTCAGTGCTTCTTTCAACATCAGATACACATTTGCTTTGGCTCCTCATCTACTTATGAAAATTATTTTCTAGTCACAGAAATAAATGATACATAGACTGTACTCGTATAGCTTTTTTTTGTTAAGCGATACCGACCACTTAAAGCCCTTTAAAACAAAGGCAATATTCACACATACATTCCTACACTAAAATGCAGATCAATAGGTAACTTTGGAATAAATGCCCCACACAATGGCCCATCGACATGTGGAATCTTGAATCATACCCACAACTTTTTTCTAGTAAGGCAACTTCTCTTCCCACTGATTTACAGCCACTCTGTATGAATATTCAACACATAACTGATTATGGGTGCAACAGTGAACACCACAGCAAGGAGTTGTTTTTGTACATGCTTGAACATCTTATGAATATGAAATATTACCAGCTTTGCTGAGAGGAGATCAGGCGTGATTTTAGGTTTTGGATATGAGTAACACTGTGACATTTCATAACTGGTAACAGTTCAGAAATGGCTGACATCCACACCTTTCCACCCCTTAATAACTTTTCAGCATGCGATGGAAAATTATTACTTATAAGAGTCAAATTCACAACTACTGTGTTGATCACCTCCTTTTTGTCAAACTAATTGCTGAAAGCCAATAACGGAAACTTTGAGTTCTGTCTAATATTCTGCCTGCTGATACAATCCTTATATTATCATATTTTTATTAGTTTATATATTTCTTTATTTGTAAAAGCTTAAGTAATAACACCCATTAGTGCAGCAAATTTTTTATGCCAACAGAATAAAGTCAGACGCTTAGTGGCATTCATCAGAATCTTCTTTTTTTCCTTCTGGCTGTTAATGACTAGTCTGAAGAGCAGATGGTACTTAACTGGAAGGAATTAGTGTCAGATCAACATAATACTTGAAATGTCAGAAGAAATGCACTAAGTCTTCCAATTTTGAGAAAATAAAAGCATTCTAAAAAGAAATTCCAATGGCAAGCATAATTTCTTCTCTTTATGTCTTAATGAAATGATTGTTTCTTCAATACTCAGCTGTGAAGAATAAAGTTACTGGACACTTTATATTAAATGAAAAAAGTGAAGATGCCAAATCAAAGACCTTCATCGAAAATGGTTTACAGTGGGAGTACACTATCGATGGAGAGCGGGAGACATTAAAAACAACTGGTCCTCTACATGAAGGCATTGTAGTTCTGGTGAGTGAGGCTTACTTTAAAACCAGCTTTATAGAATTTTCTAATAACCTATTTTTTAACTTGTTTCAGGTCATTCCACTGGAAGAGGATGTCAAAATTAGCTTGACGTATAAGTACATAATACATGAGGACCTGTTGCCACTTATTACCAACAACAATGTGCTTCTTGCTGAGCTGGACACATACGAGTGGGCGCTAAAAAGCTGGTCTCAGTGTTCCAAACCTTGTGGCGGAGGTCAGTGTGTGTATGTAACAGAAATGACCTAATTTAATTTACAAACAAAAATCATAATTAATTTTAGCAATATGTAAAATGCATTTTCAAGTGGACTTGTCTGCTAATATAAACAATGACTCAGCCAATTAACAAAATGAATTAAGGCATCTAAAAGGGGATGAACACAACCAAGTATCAGATCGGGGAATAAAGTGAGTATGACAGACCTTGAACATGACATTCATTGTTTTTTGCCAGATGGGCTTATCTAAATGTTTCAGAAACTATGAATATGCTTGGATACGCAGACATAGCTGTTCTTATTTTAATAATCACTGATTAAAACCAAAGAAGCTGGGCTATAGGAATATAAAACCACAAAATGTACCTGCATTGCTGATGACACAAAACATTGAGCTATCGTTTGCAAGTGCACAAAGTCTCCAAAATTGGACAATACCAGATTAGAAAAAAACTTTACCTATAAATCCATCCTGTTTAGAGAGGCTAAGTGGAATATAATTGTGTTTTTGAAAAGTTCAAGAGCATAAAAACCAGTATTTAGAAGCATAAATTACACAGTAGGCTTTTGTGTAAATTTTGTGTGCATTCATCAAGTTTAATCGGAATTTAATTTCAAACTTTAATAGGCAAGGATAAAAAGTAACACTGATAAATAAGGATAAATAATCAATGAATCAATAAATTGCTATCAAATAATTATTGGGCCATATGTACAAAGTCTGCAAATTAAATTCACTTGACATTAACATGAATAAATATTTAAAGTTAATACACAATTAAAAGGTTTTGAAGAGACAGAAATATTTTGTTGCACATGATATTAAACTTTTGTATTTTTTATTCCACCCCTTTCATTTTCTTGTCTGTTTTATGTACTCCTCTAAATGAAAGGATGTGTGTGGATCAAATCAAGGGATTCTAACAGTGATGGAAAGATAAAATCACCTGAATTTACTTTCAGAAAATGATTCATTTTTGTGTAATCTACATTTCCATCGAATTACATTTTTATCCAATGACGCAAAATGTGGAGATAAAGCCAGGAAGCACAGCAGACTTATACATGTTATTTCAATTTGTTTTCTCCTCTGTAGCAGCAATATCCAAGGTTATTTTTATTTGTATTTTTTCTCTCATACTCACTGTGTTAGATAGACTTCCACAAGCACAGTCTGAGACACAGATGAGTTTGCATCACTAACTTTCTAACACTTTGAATATGCAAAAATCTTAATTAAGTTAAAAATTTTCTTTTAGCACTTGTAGCCAAAGTGAATGCAACTGTCTCTGTCATAGCGAATTTCTTTTGTTGTGGAATGAGATGTTTACATGAAATGAAGCAACTGTGTGATGATATGTCATCAGACTCTCTCAGGAAGGTACCAGACACCTTCTGGAATATCTTGTTCTCAAATTGATTGTTTCCATTATTCAAGTCCTTAAAAAAATTGTTCTCAGATTTTCTGACCCTTCTATCTGTCTTAGGTATACAGTACACGAAATATGGATGCAGGAGGAAGAGTGATGGCCGTTTAGTCCATCGAAACTTTTGTGAAACCAGCAAAAAGCCTAAACCCATCCGCAAACGCTGTAATGTGCAAGAGTGCAGCCAGCCCGCGTAAGCAAACTTTAGTTCAAGAGGTTTTGCACTGCCCTTCTCACCAATCTTAATGTAGATTGGTGAGAAGATTGGCATAATCATACATAACTAAAATTATATTAAATTGTTTCTGAAAATGTGGAAGGAAACTATTTCTATAGCATTTGCTGTGCTGATAGGTGGGTGGTCGAAGAGTGGAGTCCCTGCAGTAAGACTTGTGGGAAGCTCGGCTACCAGACTAGGGTGGTGCAGTGCATGCAGTCGCTCCACAATGGCACCAGTAGGGCTGTCCATACCAAACACTGCACGGGTGATCGCCCAGAGATGAGAAGAGTGTGTAACTACACTACATGCCCTGCTCAGTGGAGGACAGGGGCATGGTCTCAGGTAAGAAAACATTAAAATCAAATGTATATTTGCAATGAGTTAAGTTTTAGTAAATTACGTTATTATTACCTGATCAACATATAGCAGAAGACTTTGGTTTTAAAATAAAAAAAGAGATAGCTACAGGCAACAACAAATATCAGAACAAAGTGGTGATTTTGTTACAAAACAAAAATACTTAGTATATTTACTTGATTAATAAATGCACTGTTAAAAAGTTTGGATATATATTTTCTTTTTAGTTTGTGGTTGTGCTACTGAAATAGAAAACCTGTTTAAAAGTGCTTTACATATATTTCCAGAGCTGCCATTGCGAGTGAAGTAAAACTGGGTGGATTTCCTTTAAGCCTTATTTACTAAGTCACCATTATTATTTAGCAATATTGATTTTAAAATTTGCATTCATTTCCATTGTGTGAAAACCATGAAGAATCCTGAAGCAAAGTTTTAGGCTTCATTGAGTTAAATGAATGTCAGAATCAACCAACCTGTGTTTTTGTATTTTGACTACTGTGTGGCAGTGCTCAGTGACCTGCGGTGAAGGGATTCAGCAAAGGCAGGTGGCTTGCAAGGCTAGTGACAGCACCGTCACAGAATGTGAAGGCGAGAAGCCAGAAACTGTACTTATCTGCAAACTAACTCCATGTCTAGGTGAGATTTGCTCAAATGTCATCAGAAGGTGGGCTGTTTCCAGTCTAAAAAAATATTCAATCAAACAATACAAGGGAGAAGGGATATTTAGTATAAATTTCATTACAAAGCGAGCACATCAAATACTGAACATTATTTATTGAACATTGTTTAATATGTTTTCGGTGCCATGCATTCAATGTACTATTTTCATTTGTATATACTGTAAGGTCAGTTAGATGTATTGCTGCAATTTATGATAGTTTGGGAATTTGACATTATGAAAGAGAAGATTACTTGTAATCCATATTGACATCACGATAGTGAACTATCGGAATTTTATGTTTTATTCATATCTTTTAGCCCTTTTAAGAATTTCATCAGGGGTGATTTTACTTCTGCTTCATGGTGTAACCGCTGTCAAACAGTTCAACAGTACAGATGTTATGGCCATACAGCAACACACTGCACTGACATCCCTTTAAGGTTTAGTACATCACACCTTTCCAGGGAGTTTGGAGTTACTTAAAATGTGATGCGTAATCACTGTGACAGAATAAATTGTTTTGTTGTGGATCCTTTATTCAGTTTTATTGCTGAAAATTAAAACTATTTGTTTCTGCAACTGACATTCTTCTTTTTCACACATTCTATGGCTGAACAACGCATTCCTGATGGTCACATAATATTTAACTTCAGTTTCACTTAGATGATAACACACAGTTTGGATTGACTTGATTTAACTTTTCACAGTAACCATCCCTCACTCCCTTCCTCCATCCATCCATCCATCCACTGCTTGCATTTCAGTGATTTTAAGTTCCAGTCTGGACTCAGTCAAGAAGTTTCAATGAAAATTTGGTAAATAATAAAAAAATGTTCTGCTTAAAACTAGAAGGTAACAGGTGAACAGATTTATAAGGTTTGTGCTTTGCCCTCCAGGTTTATTACATTTTAAATGCAGTGATGACACATGATTTGTATATCACAAAGCCTCTTTCAGACAGGCCAAGAAAAACAGTAATCTGTTTCACTTTTAAATCTGAAAGCACCCTTCCGGACTTTTTCCGAATGACTTTTACCTGTATTTTTCCAACTGAAGGCCTAGTAACAAGAGCAGACTTTTCGCGGCAGGGTGTTTGGTTTCAGATTATTAGGTAATGTTCCAGAGAACCTGGAGGGCAGTGGGGTAGGGGGCGGGGGTAGGAAAAGCGGTGAGGGCACACACTGATGATATGTATACATATCCCTCGTCCCTCATTTATTGCAGGGTTAGAAATAATCCTAAAGAAGATACACATCACATCAAAAAAAAAAAAAAAAAAGAAAATACATTATTGCGGGGAAACGTTCTAAAAATAACCCATGACAGGCGAAATCTGCGTATAGTCATCTTTTACAATTATGTGTTTCAAGGCTGTACGACCCTTGGCACTTACTTTAAACACTTTTCTCAGGCATACATTAACATTTACTCACTTTTTTCACTAGTTGAAATTCTCTCAAAGCTCAAACCTTCCTAGATTTTAAAACATAAAAGTATTAATATGACGTGGTTTCTTTGTCCACGCCCGCTCATGTGCTCAAGCTCGGTGCAGGAGTCTGTTTCCGAGTGAGGAACAAAATTATTGTTAGTTGTCTGTGTTGTTTTTTTCACCTAGACAAAAAGATTCTTATGATATGACATGATACATTTGGCAAGTTCAGGAGACACGGCATGGGTGAGAATGACAATTGGCTCCAATCAATCAAGATGCAGAACACAATTGAGTAGTCTACTCTACAGTTGTCCCTTGCGTTATGGAACTTACATGCCGAATGCGTTAGACGCGATCTGGAGTCCGGTTTACACGTAAAGTCGATCGAAGAACGCGATTAAGCTCGACTTGGCGTCCTGCGACACGTCAGAAGCAGAATTGCGTCACGAAAAAACTTTTCTCCTTGATTTACGCAACCAAGTAGTGCGGCTGATGCGTTTCAGGCGCAACCCAAAATACGCGCTGCATTTTATGTCTGCCGCAGAAGTCAGAGAAATCTCAACTACAGCTCCAAGTTGTGCCATAACAACCAGTCAGCTGAGGGGGGGTCAGTGATGCTGGGACTGATTGAATGGACTCAGCATCAGCAGGACATGTAAACTGATAAACACCATGGCTAATCACCCCAAGCTACACGACAGCAGCTGTTTTCTATACAGAGACAGGAATAATAATAATAAAAAAAACATTATTAATAGGTTCAAATATATAGACAGGAATGCTCTTAAGAGGTTTGTGTGGCCGCAAAACAGCTTCCTCACCCGAATACCTAGACCTGGTAATGTCTCCACCAAAGCACGTCCCGCTCACATATATACGTTTACTAACAGCAGACAGATGGACAGCTGCTCAGCTTGGTAGTTGTTGTGGCGGCAAAGCTTGGACCTTTGTGGCGCAAACTGGGCGTGGAGCTGGGGTGTTTTCTGATCCTTCCACAGCTGCTCGACTGGGTCTACCCCCGCAGCAGCGGTCCCGACATTTGACGTGGTCAGCTCATAGACCAGGCTTCTTCATACTCCTTTCATTTTGCTTCTATTTCCTGTTCAACTTCGTCTTTGCGCACAAAAATGAGCCATGTCAGGAGTTCTGCTGTTTTGTCAGCCCTCTCGTAAAAATTACTTTGTGGGGTGCAATGACATGTATGCCCGCCACACTGTTTACGTCGTATCCCTCCCACTCCCCCCCACCCAGAGGATTCATCAGAATCCTCCGGTACATTTCTTCCGGTCTGAAAGCAGCCGAAAGGCAATGTTCCGGTAAAAAGTGGTGTATTTGAAAAGAGAACTCGAGTTAGAGATCAGATGTCCAATTGTCCACAAATTTTCCGTAACGTATATCTGAAAAGGGCTATAGGGTGCTTATTAACCTTTCTCATTGAAAATGTTTAAAACCTTTTTTCCACTCTTAAAGACCATACCACATCCATAATAAAAGCTAATGTCATTGTAGTATTGGCTTTGCTGCCCTTCCTCACATTTATGTCTTATAAGCATGGATACCTTCATCTAAAATGTCTATCCAAATCTTAAAAAATATATCTATTAATATATGCATGAATCATTTGTATCGTTTCTCCTTTCTCATTGAAAAAAAATGTTAAGCCATCAGAAGGGTAGAATAAGAAATTTTAAGAGTTTTGAAATCCTACCTTTTTAAAGCCATCGTAGGCGTTCATCTTTTTATCTGGAAAATACCTGTATGCTATAACAATGTCTTTCATTTGTGGACGTGATTCGTAAAACGGTGTGCTGTAAATATAATTTTGGCATGTTAATGTTGCATGTAAATGAGTGAAACTAAGATGAGAAAACAAAAAAAGAAGTAGGGAGTAGGCATTAAAAAAGCAAACATAGTAGTGTTTATGGTTTTGTATGCCGAGTTAAATTCAAGGAATTCAATCAGCACTCTTTTTTTTCCTACGGAAATCTGACTTCCTTCTCTTGAGAGGCTTCTACTTATAGCCAGCTTTGTTGTGCTTGATTATGATTTTCTATTTGTGTGATGACTCACTCCAGGAGTTCAAACACTCTTGGGTCAAAATATATTCTGTCTTTCCAAAAGCATTGTAAGAGAACTGAGGTAGTTTATCAAAGTGTTTCTTCCGTCATGACCCACTTCATCTTTTGTTTTACTGCTCTGTCCTCAAATAGTTTGCAGCAAACACGTATTCTGGTATTTTGATTATTATTATTATTATTATTATTATTATTATTATTATTATTATTATTATTTCTCTCTTGTCTTTGTTGTTTTGTCCTGGTATAACAATTTCTTTCTCATTGTTCAAACTATAGACAATTCTACAATTAAGGATGAAGCAGCATTCGATGGAGTCTCTGAAAATCCCTTCCATAAAATTTCCTCTAGTAAGTTGATTTGAAATGTGTTGCAAATACTAATCACATTCATGAACCTGAAAGCATCTGGAGATGCTCTGATCAACAGTGGATGGCTGATTTCCATTCTTCTGTTCTTGTGAATGTGCTGATCTAAGATTTCTCTTTACATCAGCAGCAGAGGTCACACCATGTGTATTTATCCTCAACCAGCTGTGCTGCAGAGTGAATTTGTATTGTTCTTCAACTGTAATCAAGAGATTATATTGGACAATAGAAAAACTTTATGTTGTCCATATTGGAAACCTACAACAATTGAGAGTAAAATGCTTGCAGTCACTTGTTTGAAAGTCAGCCACCAGAAGTATCAGATATCACAGAAAATTTTGCAAGTTTAACAAAACTTTTTTTTTATGATAAAAGTTGTGATAAAGGGGTCAGGATACTCTACACGTGGAAACAAAGTTACTAAATTAGCAATGCAGTTTTTTTTTAAACTTCATACTCAGTACCTCATTAGCAGCTAACATTGGCAAATAGTATAGTTAGCATCACTAAAACAGAAGTGTCTGACTATATTTTCTGGGTAACTTAGACTTTTATCTTGATTAAATTCTATATCGAACATGTTTTCTTGACAGACAGACACGTTCAAAACACAAAAGGAACAACGGCTGTTATCTACTAAAGATATTCTCTGTTTAGATCTCACCTCATCCTCAATGAATGAAAACATACCTCCTTCAAAATTTGTTGCCTAAGGCGTTTTTTTACACATCTTTTGTGCTTTCTGACTTCTTTTAACATCACAGATTCTGAAAATAACTAAACTTGACAATTCACCCCTGAGTAAAAATGTCCACACTGATGTGTGTTCTTGTTGTTGTGAACCAATAGTTTCCTATAGTGATGCATTCACTGATTGTGTTTTGGAGTGTCTGATCATGCTGAATATCAGTCTGTAGCTAGACAAATTCTTGGTGGATCTCGTTTATATTACATTTTTTTGCTTAGTAATGTTATGTTGTCTTTTGTTACTAGATGAGCCATGTCTGGGGGATAAGTCAATTTTCTGCCAAATGGAAGTTCTGGCTCGATACTGTTCTATCCCTGGATACTATAAGCTTTGCTGTGAGTCATGCAACAAAAAGGAAAGCCACGCAACACATTTCCCAGGCTCCAGCTCCAAGACTGAGCCTGAGACTTCCACACCCTCCCATTCTGCCTCAGCCAAGGCTTCGTGGCTGGCAACCACCACTCAGAGCCTGCCACAAACCACTAAAGCCATGAGACGATGGTTGTTCTCAACCACCTCTGCGCCAACAACGGCTGCCGCTGCTAAGGTTCTTCCATCAACATATGCTGCTCTGTCCACAAATCCCACCATCGACTCCTTCTTAAATGGAGAGAAGAGAGATTCCCATGCGGATACGCGTCTACCTCCAGGGCCAACATGGCCCAAGCAAGACTCGAGTGGAGGAATGTCGAAAGAGCACAGTCCGAAGAGCACTTTACGCCCTGTTGCCGCCAGGTTAAGAAGGGACAACTTAGGATCAGAGAGGGACTCAAGTCACAGAACCCTGTCAGCTCAGCAATGAACATTGAGCAAGCTGTGAGCATTAGTGGGACTGATATGAAAAATCAGCTCACCTCTTGTCTTCCTCTGTTTGTTTTTTTAAAGATGTTTTCTCTATGCCAGTAAACCCTGACAAGCCCAGTGATGGTTACCTCATCAAAACCTCAGAGCAAAATGTGTGAAGCATTTGCACGTGCTCTGCACTCTGTGCTTAAAATATGAAGCGGAAGAAGAAAAAAAAAAGTCAAAACACAGGTGCTGTAAACTATTCAGATTAAAGGACATGTTCAAAATGTGATGACTGCATAGCTACGTTCATGTTTTTATCTGTGTACAGTTGTGTTAGTCTTTTTTCAAGTGCATTAGAACTACTATTGAACTTGCATTGTGAACATGTTGGTGCATGTGCCCACCATAGCTTCATTAGTGTGACACCAGATTAATATTGGCCTTTTCCACTTAAAATGAGAATTGTATTACTTCATGAGGAAAATAACTAGTTTTACCTCTTTCTGACCAATAATCATTATGCTGATAATTATGGTTTATCTGGTTCAATTTCCTAAATTAATTATAAATTCACACATCAGAGGTTTTTTGGCAACCCATACTAATTTTAAGCAATTCCAATTTGATTACAAAATGTTTTTGAATTTTTTTAATAGAAGTCTAATATTTAATGGGTGGACAAATTGGTATTACAGAGTAATTCAAATCAGTCTTTTTGTTTTTAAAAATACTAATTTAGACCAAAAAAACTGAACAGTAAAGTGACAGCTTAAAAATAAAAATAAATGTACTAATAATTAAACAAAAACATAATAAAAATAATAAGAACAAGAAGAAGAATAAATCTACCATCCTTCTCTTCCTAATGTTGTTCAACACTGCTGTCTTCTCCATGTTTTGTTATATATTAAGATATAAAATGAACAGTAACAGGGTTTTATGTTCCGGTCTACAAAAACAGTCATATTTTCAAGGCTTTGGGGAAACTTAACTACATTTTCTTTCACAAGCTTACAAATCTGTGTTGTTTAAATGATACACTGATCTGATAGCTATCATTTAGTATTATGATGCAAGTCAAGACATTCGCTGTCCAACTGAAGCGAAATGTTAGCCCTATTAAAGATGGATAACAAATATATCCATACTTGACCTTCAAGCAGATGATGCAAACCCCGTAAGTGCAGCAGTTATCAGTATTTTGTTTGCTTAGTAAATAACAACAGCAATGGTTAAGTCTGCAATTTTTTTTCTGGTGACACTCTGAAGATTTTATGGTCTGCACACCTGGCAGAGGGCCTCAATACTTCCCTGCCTCTGGTGCTCTTTTTTTATTACTGAGATTTTCCAAGTCTAATGTAATGATGATATATTTTCACTGATGCAAAATTATGAATTTTGCAAGCCAACCCCACTGTACTGTAGCATACCTTCCGTGTACCTTTGTGGGACTTAATGCTAAGCATTAAAAAAAAGTCAAAATATGTTGTGATATTTTTGTAACTCCTGCAATTTTCAGATCGTGTGCATTTTGTAAATTAGAAGTTAAAAACATTTGAAATTGGAAACAATAGGCAGAGGTACACATCTAGGGAGTGCAGCTGGAAATAGTTCTACACGGTTCCTGCTCTTGTTAACACCTTCTCTATTTTTATTGTATAGCTCTTGTATATACGTACATGAATGAAAGCTTTAAGTGTTGATATTTATTGAATTTTTAAGTGGTAAAGTGAACAAAGTAAAATTAATTTCAAAGAAAAAAACATTGATTTTTGTTATTTCACTTTGCTATTTTGTTTTTAGTTTGTATTATTTCTTATATACCAATACAGTGCCTTGCAAAAGTAACAACCATTTCTTTTTTTCCCCCTACATTTTGTCACGTTAGAGCCTCGAGTGTCATTGTGTTTTATTAGACTTTTGGAAACTAGTGCATAATTGTGACATGGAAGGAAACTTCTTCCTGGTTTCCAAAGGATTTTTCAAATAAATACATAAAAATAGCTGTCTTTATGTGCATTCAGTTCCCTTCACTCTGATACATGAACTAAAATCAAGTATCAACATTGTCCATTAAAAAATAATCTAACTGGTAAAAAGAATCCACCCTTGTTTAATATGATCTTAGTATAATACAGTTTTTCTGTAAAGGCCTCAGCGGTTTGTTAGAGAACAAACCGCTTCATAATGATCAGACATGACACAGTTAAAGTTTTGGAGAAGTTTAAAATAGGTTAATCTTGAAAGCAATATTGCAAGCTCTAAATGTCTTTATAGGCAATGTTCAATCCAGCTAATGAAAATGGGAAGAGTATGACACTCCTATTAACATATTGAAACTTTGACATCCAGCTAAACTGGAGAGCATCCATCAGAGAAGCACTCAAAAAGTATTGGGTAACTCTTGAGGAGCTTCACAGATCCACAGCTCAGGTGGGAGAATCTGTTGGCAGATCATTCGTTCCATGAATCTTCACAGAAGACTAAGGAGAAGAAAACCAGTGTATTAAAGCAAACCATAAAGTATTGTTTTAAGTTTAACACCAACTTTGAAGGGGAAACAGCTAATGCATGGGAAAGGGGCTATGGTCAGATGAGATGTTTTTGCACTAGATGTACAATCTAATCTAAATCTAACAGAAAAATTCAGTCATAAAAATCAGAGAGTGAAATATATTCTGGGAAAATTGTGGCGTATGATAGCTCCTGTAACCAGTCTCTGATTGTTTCTTCTTTTGCACAGACATGAGTACTTCTATTACTGCCTCCTTTCTCTGATCCTGCTTTCCCTCGTTTCATCATCCGACTAATATTAAGCAAATGTTCTTTACTATCCATTTATTGATTGATTTATGTCTTCGTCACACCTATTGGACATGACTCGACTGCAGCAAGATACTATTCTGTCTATTGTCTTCCATTGTACAGCGTAATTAGAAATTTGTGTCAAGACTGGAAAACTGGTGTTCAGATATACTCAAGATCCAATATGTCTGAGTTTCAGCATCTGCGTGTGTAACGCTGATAGCGAGATCCCCCCAAACGACTTTCAGTTGTAATTCCATCAAAACATGCTTCTACAAAGCCTTAACACACTAAGTATTATACTTATTCACTTTGTGATACTACTGTCTTACAAAAAACTTTTTTTTAAAATACATTGAAGACTATGGCTATGCTGTGAAATCCAATGCAATGCACTGCAACTAAATAGAGAACAGCAACTTTAAATAGGATTTCATGAACCAAAACCTTTAACTCCTATCTAATTTCTTTATAAATCAAATTATGTTAACCTACAGGACATTCTATGTGATAAGACATGTGCTGCAAAGTTTACCTTGTGTTCAGTCTTTTTTTGTAGGTGCAAAGTAAAAGCAAGTCTGACATGCACATTGAAGACCTTTATTCATTCCGTCCAGTCTTTTGCAGGGTGTCATGTATCAAGAGACAAGTTGTGACTCTTAAACAGGAAATCTCTGAGAGGTTTAAGTGGCACAATTTTACATTTATTCCTATTAAAATACAACTTCCATCCACCAGGCTGGTTCTCCCGTTTGCTAGCTCTTCTTAAAGCTGGTCATCTCCTCCAGGCAGCATTTCTGTTCAACTGGGTAGCGTTTTGTCACGCAGCCAGTCTATCACAATGAAGACTCAATTATCTATGCCTGAGATGTTTTCGAAGGTGTCTTGTGAAATCCAGCTGAGCTCGAGGCAAACCCTGATTAACAATAGACTTAGGCAGCCAGCCCTGGGAAAAGCAAGATACGAAAAGTCACCATCTGAATTTTTGTCACAACCAGCTAAGGAAATATAGCTTTACTTCAACAATGGGCTGTTCATGTGTAAATATACTCCAATTTTGAAGGAATGGATGATGTAAAATAATAATATTATTAAATGTTCTACTATGCACTCATTGACTTTAATGTTTTTATTTAGATTTGATGAAATGGACAAAGAAGTATATAACTATGAAGGAGAAGGAAAGAGATGTAGGGTTATTGAAAAGTTTTGTCAAATTAAACAAAAACTGAAAAATTGAAATGTATTCAGAGCTTTAAGTCAATACTTTGTAGAACCACTTTCTTCGGCTATAGCTGCAAGTCTTTTGGTGTATGGCACTACCAGCTTTACACATCTAGATCATTTTGCCAGTTCTTTCTTGCAAAATTGATATAATTCAGGCAATTTAAATAGAGAGGGTCTCTGACCAGAGATTTTTAACTATCTCGCATAGTGTTCCACCAAATCCCCATGCTCCGATGTAAACAACTCCATAAAGTAGCTGTGGCTACATGGTGGAGGCTCAGTCTCCAGTGGGAAGTTCAACTTTCGCCTTAGTCCCAAGCATTTTGCAGCCTTTAATTTTTTTCAGGATTGCCCTCTATCAAAGCTTGTAATATTGACAGCTCATAACTACTCAACACAACCCTAATTTTACAAAAAAACATTATAAATTAATACATCTTTGTACCCTGCTCCAAACAGACAGAAAACAGGCACACAAAAACTGAATATATAAAGTCTCCATGGATGAATAAAAAACTAAAATGCCAATCACCTTAACATCCATGTTGAGGAGCCATGTAAAGCTACTTTTTGTTCCGTCTTCATTCAGAGCTTTAATAATGATGCAGGTTGGCCCATCCTCAGCTCTGCGTTAAATTAAAAAAAGACATCCATGAAAATCACAGTTGAATAATTATAGCACAATTATAATGTGTGCAATGCCTCTCTGCACCACATTCTTCAAACTTTTCTATGTACACAGGCAAAAGGCGAATAAAGTCGTTTTGATTGCTCTTCCTCACACATTGTATCAGCAGGACAGCATTTAAATTGGCTTTAGGTCCATACCAATTTGCCTCTAGTAACATTCTTGTTAACCTAAGCCACATTTTATATTAAGTTCAAACAAAATCAGGAGTGTCTATCAACATAAAATGAAAACAAGAAACTCGATCATACAAAGCGACTATCACTGTACTAGAATGAGTAATATGGATACTATATTTTTATGGTTATCTTAGCTACCGATGAGCTGCACTTCTCCCCAGAGAAACAGCTCACTTTTCTGTAGCTTAGAAAATGAAAAAGTCTTGACTTGAATTATTATTACATTTGTTTGATGTGCTGTTTCCATTCTCCATACTTAACTAATCCACTAAATTTTACTAAAACAAATTTCTTAAACAATGACATGTCGAAACCATAAACACTGAATGTATTTATTAGGGACTGTACCTGATCAACCAGAAAACTCAAGTATATTAAAAAAGAACTAATCCAACCAGATGTTTTTATGTTGTAATCTCATCATATCCACCACTGAGAGTGACAATACTGACTTTACATGCAAAGATATGAAAGGTTCAATGGAGCAATTTAGATTTTCGTTTTGGAATTTGGCTGGATTACAACATACCTCACAAAGCCAGCCTGAGGTGGGAATGACTCCAGCCGAATTGCTGCTCCTCCGAGATAAAGGCAGGATTTTTGTTTGCAGCTGTGTCTGACACTCAGGAAATCCCTTTGCCCAATCAGATTCCCCGTTGTCGCTGCAGAAATCTCGTGAGTCACAACTGTTTCAGATCCAGCTCGTTTTAGAACCTTTATACCACAAAACACAAGTTAGAGCAACTTATTGCTTTTCATAACATAAAATATAACCTACAAAAATGACTAAAATGAGACGGAAACATCCTAACAAGTACACTTAATAAATCAGAATACAATTTGCAACAATATTACTTCCAGTAATTCATTTTAATATGTTAAATATTATGTCATTTTAAAAGAAGATGATTATTCACAGAGGGCTGTGCCTAAGCATATTCATAAAAAGTTGAGTGGAAAGAAAAACTGTAGTAGAAAAATGTGCACAAACAAACCACAACACTGAGCGAAATGTAAAACAAAGTCCATTCAAGATTTTGGGAGGATTCACATGGCATGGACAGCAGCTGGAGTCATTGGTTCAGATTTTAGTTTTAACTGTCACTTTCCCTCCCATGACAGAAAGAGGAAAGTCTACCCAAGTAAGTGTCTGCAATGAGATTTATTCAAATCTCAACTCTCAAACTAATAATTTATTTTCAACTGCAGACTCTTATTTAAGAAGTTATTTAATTATTTTAAGCACACCTTGATTTGTTGTACACTTGGGTTCCACTGGTGCATGTCCTCAACTCTGACAAACAGCAGATCATAAAGGTCATCCAAGCTGGCTTCCAAGACCGCTTCTAGCCTGAAGACCTTTCCAGCCCCTGGGATCATTTTGCTACAGATCACATCACCATGGTTCTGAACAGAAAAAACAACAACAAAGCATTTTATAGAAGTTTTACTTCCATGTAGGAGTGACTAAAGTGCAGCTGACTTGACAGTGAGGGTAAATTTCAAGACACAAAAGAGACTTGCAATGTAGATTTTACCTCTTGGATCTCGAGCTTCCATCCTTCTCTGTCCTCCAACATGCTGATAGCCTTCCTTAGTGCTTCTTTGCCATGTTGTATGTAAAACAGCTGATCTTCACTCACCATCACTTCTGTTTTGGGCTCTGCAAACAACTTGTGAGTATAAGTTAACAGTAAAACATTTTACAACAGAAACAGCAGTGTTTTTATACCATCATGCTGTCCCGTGTGAGGTTTGATTTGTGCCCAATGCTTCATTTGTGTGATCTCCTTGCTTATTACTGCCACAGCTGTGCGTTGAAGCCCTGCATTTTAGCATGGGAAGAAAAACGATTACATCCAAAACAGCATTTGAATTGAGCAAAGAGAAGCTTTTTCTCTCTGATCTCTGATCTTTGTTCTACCTGACATGCTTCTGAGGTGTGGGTAGGAGATTCCACAGCAGAGCTTCACAACTGCGGGCAGCATGTTGTCTGTCTTCGCCAGAGACAGCAAAGTATTGAAGGAGTTGCTAACATCTTTATATGGCTTGTGAAGGACACGCCAAAGAGATAAAGGCCAGAGAAAAAGAAAAAAAGATAGGGCTTGTTCTGGATCAGTCCTGAAGGCCGTGCTTGACAAGAGCTTTTTTTTTTAAACAGATGAGTGAACTCAAGGTGGAAAAGAAAAGCTGCACAAAAGACACAATAGCAAGATATTGCTTTGAGCATGAAACGCGGATAATGAATTTAAACTAAGTGTTCCCGAAGGTTGTAGCAGTGAAATAAAATGTAATTAGATTTAAAACTACTTCTTATAGCACAACTGTGACTATAATTATAAGTATAAGAGGCTGGTTTTCTTTCAAACTGCACATCGTCCATTTGAATCTCTTTTTATATAGGAATCCAATCCTTATAATTAACATTTTCTTGAGTTTCTTTTGCAAAGTTTCTGCATTCTGTGCATGCATGTGTGTATAATCTGCTGTATCTAAAATATTTGCCCCAGTGCCGCCCTGTCTTCTCAATGCTGCCAAGAATAGTTGCTGCTCAGAGAGCACCAGAAACCAGCTTCCTCTTATCACCAAAGCCAACAGGTGTCCTTGTTAGAAGGATTCCTGACGTAAATGATAAACTTCACCTGCTGACAGGGCAATGCGGTTATTTAAATTTTTTTTCTGATGTACAAGGTTCATAACACATTAGGAATAAACTAAGAGAAAATCAAAGAGGAACAGTGAGCATGTAAAAGAACAACAATAAAGCCAGTACGGTTACTCAGAACTATTATACTTTAGCAAAAGAATAATGGACGCCTTTAGTTCTCACAAAAAGAAATTTGACTTCATTTGTCCCCCTTCAAATGAATTCATGTCCAAACCTTTTCAGCTCAAAACTGGGCCCTCCCGCTATCAAATTACGGCCTAAGATATATTTAAAAATTAGACCTGTTTGTGAAGAAAAATATATTCCTGATTTTGAAGTTACATAAAACATTATTTTATTTGCTTGCAGTAGGGGTTTCAGATCTTCTAAAAATTGAATTCATATAAAATTCGTAGCTTATTAGTATGAAATATTTTACATTTTTTGACAATTCAATACAACATTTTTTCCTAGTAGGTATTATTTTTAGCCATTTCAATTTGATTCTACTATTTTTTTGTTTAAAACATCTTTTTAATGAAGTTAGCTTTTATTTTCATTGTAGTGTTTTTCCCATTTACTTATTTATTTAAAAGTATGTTTTTGAATTGAATGAGTAAATCTGCCTGTGTGGGTCAGAGGGTGGGCCCTAATATAACTTTTTTTTGTCAATTTCACAATGTCACATTACTTATTTGTTTATTAGTTTTTCATGTAGACACAATTTAAAAGGTTTTATTTATTTCTGTATTTTCTATGGATTTATTTAAATGTATTTATTGAATTTTGAGCACTTTGCTGTTCCATAATGGAAAGCAAGACGTACCACAGTTCGATAAATCAAAATGTCCCAGAACATATATTTATACATCTGAAAACATTAATAAAACGTACCAAATAAATATGCATTATTATCATATATAAATTACTTGAAGTTCAATTACTATTTTACCGTATTGCTGTGTGCTGACAATATCATAAATGTCTTATATCTGTTGACAATATCATAAATGTCTTATATCTGTTGACTTAAAAAAAATGTCTAAAAGTAGCTAACACTGCTATAGAAAAGTAGAGTTAGTCCCTCTGAGCTGTTTTGATCTTTAAAGCAGTGTTTTTCAACCCTGGTCCTCAAGGCACTGTCAAACACTATCCTGAGTGTTTTAGAAGTTTCCCTGCTCAAACACATCTGAATCAGATGACTGCAGCTCAACAAAAGCCTGTAAATCAGCCACCAACTAAAATCAGCTGTGCTGAAGCAGGGAAAAACCTAAAACATGTAGGATAGTGTGCCTCAAGGACCTGGGGTTGGAAACATGCTTAAAAGGATATTCCTCTCCTAAATAAAAAAAATGCATGCTAGTAGTTCCCATTAACTTACATTGTTATTTGCTAAACTAAAGTAAACGGACTGCTGTCAGATCAGTGGAATTACTGGACTGGTTACAAAATGCTTTTTTATCCCCTATCTAACTCTGAGAAATATGGAATCAAACAAATTTTTACTTAGGGGTAGCCTGGAAAAATCCAGACTCTAATGTATTAATATTAAGGGTCTGGCAACGAGTAATGATAAGGTCATAACTCGAGGGGTGGAACCAATCATGCATGTGAAGCTCTCACTGCACGCAGTTGGATGACGCCACAACTAATCACAACAATACACCGTGTGATGTATCCAGAGCAGTAGCGTAGCTACCAGCGGAGCTAACTGGTAGATTAGACTCTTGCCGTATCCAGTATCCAAAACAGCGGAAACATCCTTTTTGCAAAGGAATGATATGAACACAGTTTCCTGTTCATCTTTTAGATGAAAAGCCAAGTCTAACTTGTTCATTGTAGCGGCCAAAGCCATTTCAAACAACTCTTGTTCATCTGTAGCCACTGTTTACTAAATGATTCCGGATGTTGCAGCGCTGTCGTCATCATCTTAGCTCGCTTCTGGCCTGCTTACATCACATACACCAATTTGATTGGTTCCCCGAACTGCTTACATAATGCAGTAAGAGTATCATTGCTCAATGCCAGAGTGTCTTGCAGAGACAATTCAAATTGTGCTCTCGCGAGACCTCTTGATTTCCAGGGTAATGTACTGTAGGGGTGGAATATCTCTTTAAAACTGCACCTGCATGTGTTCTTATTTAAACTTTGAACACCTGTCACTCTAAAGGTCTCTGCACATCCCTGCTGTGCAGACTGCTAACCCCTAGACTAAAGCCTGAAATGAAACTATGCATGTAAACAGGACAAGTACATATAGTCCCTTCTGTGGGGAAAAAAACAACAACATTGCTTGCTTTGATGTTGTAGCCACTCATGTACATAACAGTGTAGATAATGTTCTGGAGCTTGCAAGCTTCTCCCTTTTTCCTCCAAATGCATCATCAATGTAAACTATTTCTCTCAGTACATCTGCAAACTATTATGTATCTTTTCATGGTACCTTTGGAATAATGTTTTTGCCATTTTGGCATTATCCTCACTAAGTGGTCTTTATCTTATCTTGGTAAATAGTTTTATCATCTATATTGAAACTGTATCATAGGCTTCATACAGTATTTTAATAAAGTCTTTTGCCTTTGATCTGATGTTCCCTCTCTGGGATAGAGAATTAGCCTCCTATAGGAACCGTTTAAAATTAGGACATGTCTATAATGTTTGAAGTTCACTACTATAATTGTGTAAACAGAAGTATGTGGCACCTTGATGCATCTGGAAATTGCACCCATTTGAACTAGACGTATAAAGATCCAACACTTTCTTCCTGATATTTGGTTACAGAAACACAAAATGCATTCTGAAATGTAACTCCACTTAATTCAAACATTGTGAATTATTCTATCAGAAGCTAGCTTTAAATTCCAGACAGTGGGAAAATGTGTTTTGACAATATGGTTCATTTGCACATATGAATAACTGAACTGAAGTACAGTAATGATAAGGAGTCTCAGTTATAAAGCTTGCTTACACACAAAACGGGGTCTGAAAACTATGTAAGTAACTTTCTATACCAAGTTCAAGATTTACAACAAAAAACGTGGCGGAAAAATGCGTGTAACTTTTAGCACACTAAGAACCTTGCTTAAGCCTTTTTTGGACACAGAAGACAGCGCAATAGGAGATAAACCAAAATTGTGAATTCAAGCCACATTTTCAGACTTGTAGAGCATTGCGCACACAGATGAAAACACAACCAAAAACCCTCATCCCGTCTATGAACTGGGGATAAAAAGGAGAGTAAATGAAAATAAGTTTAATTTAAGAATGATGTTCATATGTTCAGATTGCATAAAAACTGCATGTGCTGGTGCGTGCATGAAATATAATTAATGAATACTGCAGCAACGCTGCTGAATAATGCAGCACAATGGGCCCAGATCAGCCACTGGAAACATCTGGATGGGAGGAGCCGATGTATATTTCTTAAGCAGTCATATTAGATTTATGTGCTGAACTGGACCCGGTGATAAATCTACCGACACGTTGGAACCTTGCATCCCGTCCCACACACTTCTTTTGTTTTATGTCAGGCAAACTGCTGCATCAACGCCATGTCACTTGCAGTGCTTCTGTTTATTTGTGACCCCTAATCAATATTTTGCACAGATGATAGTTTTCAAAAGTAGACTTTAAACTCACCTTTTTTGTCAGGCTTTAAATATCCAGGAATGCTGAAACTTATGTTGTGGCCTAATTTAGTTTCATTTGTTTTAATTTGCTTTTAATTCCGTCTTTTTGTTTCTTAAAGAATTATATAAGTGAAACTTCATATTTAGTGCTCTTATTTGTTTTATCGCTTGTGCTGCCATTTTTACTTAATCGTTTCTCATGTATTGTTACATTTTCTTTTTACAATTATAGTTTTTTCTTTTGACCTGAAGCACTTTGGTTACCTTTGGTTGAGTAAAGTGCTTTATAGATAAACATTGATTGATTGATATAAAACAGTTTTCTGTGCCTCCACATGCCTGCAGCCTTCTCTGTGGAATTGCTTTCTCTGCCTCTATGGATCCATGGTTACCAGTGGAACGCCCGTATTAGCTGGCGTAAGTCGATGCAGAATATTCACTAGGCACTTTGCATTGACCATTTATGGCAGAAATGTGGGTGTGCAGGAGGCGGGATATGATCCACCAACAGCTGACCACATTTATAGGGAGAGTCTGATTTATAAAGCAGAGTTTGCGTGCAGCTGTGCGCACTCCAAGTTTGATAGATCAGAAACTTACTAGGCATACATAAAAAAAGGCCACAGGCAATAATTAGGCATAGGTGAATAGGATGAGAGTCTTTACTGAAAGCAGAATTGGGAACAGGCAGGTCTCAAGTTGCAACATTAAAAATGCATTGTAAATTGAAGTTTCTAACCAATTAACTTATTTTTAGTCAGGTATTTGACAAAAATGCATCAAACAATACCAACATCCAGATTTAACCCATAAAGACCCAGACCCATTTTTACCGCAAGTGAAATTAAGGGGAGCATAAGACAGGTTAAATAGGGCACATAGAACACATTTCTAAAAAATAAAAAAATTATTACAATAGTAGGTGGCAAACATCTCAAAAGTGACATAGATGTAACTTCAGGCGTTAAATACCTAAATTATGTGTTAAACCTAGCTACCTACTTGGTGCCCAACAGGTCTTACTGCAACCAATGATTGAAATTACATAACTGATATTGGTTCAATTAAGCTATTATATACAGTATATGACTAAACTTAATTGAATCAGCCAAGTATACTGATCAGATCATGATTAGTTTTCTTATTTTGACATATATGTCACTACATTTTTTTAAAACTATTTTTAGACTGAATACCAGATAAGACATATGCGTCACACCAATATTTACTTGATGGTTTTATGCAAAGTTCTTAGAGAAATTCGCAAACAATAGTTTAGTTTTGACAAACAGCATGATGTGTAAACATTGCAACCGTTGAATTGAATCAATCTAGTTTTTAGCCTCAGAAAGAGCTTGCTCCAAATTAGCTGGCTAGCGGAATTTTCCACATGTACCTTTCGGTCAAGTTCGGTTGGTTGTATCGAAACACATGATCACCCCAGTTGTCAAATGACTTATTATAAATGAGCTATAGGTGTGATTTTGGGACTTCAGGAGAGAAAATCAAGAATCTAGGTTAACATGGAACCCTCCAGAACGTTAATGGGGCACGAGACACCCGTGTCACTGTGGGTCCTTATGGGTTAAGGTTGTCTTCATACTTCATACTGATTCTGTTGGCTTTTTCTTAACTGCTGCAATTTGCTGCTAATACTTATAAAAACTGTTTCCACAGTTTAAAATGAGTCAAAGCCACTAACACATAAAGATAAAATAATCAATAAACCTTTGAGTTCATTCATGTGTTACTAATGAGGGCAAAGAAAACAGAAATAGAAATCTTGAGACTAACAAGTTAAGTTTGTTTTTAATTAAATGTTCATTTTCTAGCGATTTAATAATCATTATCAACTTACTCATGTCTCTTTATTGTTGCATAAGTAAATGTGATCAATTTAGAAAAATTCTAAAGTTGCAAAGGCAAATTGTACATATATCAGCAAAAGGCTGCAGAACCCCTTGTTCTCTGTGATGTCAAATTATACAGTAACTGTTTTGTGTTTCTCTTTGTTATATCTGTTGGATTTGCTTGTTGTTATTCATCCAACAGATGCTTCTCTTTTTTATTTTGGGTATGAGCTGGAACATATTTCCCTGCTTCTGCTCCACTGTCCTGTTAATATAGTGGGAATGTTTATTTGGTCTAAAACTATATGTAGGTGGAAGGTAAGTGTGGAAAAGGCTGCTAAATGTTCACTCTTCCAGCTGAACAGTAATGAAATTATCAGTACAGTGTCTTGCAAACATATTCCCACTCTTGTCGAATTAAAAAAAGAAACTTTAACACCATTAACTTCTATGTGACTGATCAATGCAAAGAGGTGCATACTTCTAAAATGGGAAAAAGGTAACCAATTTCTTCCCAAGATATTTTACTAATAAAAATATAAAAAGCAGGGCATATATTATAATTTCAATACAAAGAAGTACTTCTAAATGAAATCACCTAATTAGTAAACAAAATCCATTCAGAGTGGAATTTAATTTCAGTACAATAAGTATTGCTTCTCTGTGATACACAGCATTTGAAATCTTGCACGGTATGAAAAATAGAGTTTAATTAAGAACGAGTTAGAGAATCAGGCAACAGGCATTCAACTCCAAAGATGGACCCCAATGAATCAGATTTTTGCAAGATTTTCTTCCTGATATTCTGGTTGCAGAAACAGAAAATACATATTCCCAAATGTACCGCCACTTAACTCAGGCATTTTGAATTATTCTATTAGAAGCCAGCTTCAAATGTCAGTGTCATGTTTAGGCTCAAGGAGGACCCAGATGCGGAGCGGCGTTTGTGGCTCTTACGGCCCATGTTTATTAATTGTCCAAAAAGACGAGAAGCACAGAGAACTAGGGGAGGTAACGACGACAACGACCCGACGAGGACAGACAGACACAGAAGGGTATATATACTGTGGGGAGGGTAATTAGGAAACGTGGAACACCTGGGAGCAGAGGCAGAAAACACAGGGAGGACTAATAAGACAACAGGTGAAACAAACTAGGACTAAGTAACTAAAACAGACTGGGAGGAAACAAGGAGGAATAAACAACACAGACAGGGACGGATCATGACAGTCAGGCAGTGGAAAAATGTGTTCTAAAAACTTGATTCATTTGTACATATAAATAACTGAAGTACTGTAATGACCAGAGCAGAAAACCCAATAATTCAACCAGGCTGTCTTTAAGAGGGTTTATTTGACCATATATTTAGAACAGGAAAAGTCTCAGCAGGGTATAGGAGCCTTCTGTCACGAGTAACTCCCTCATTCTTGATCAGTTTTTAAAGTTAGAAAATTGGGTGATACTCTGTCAGGGAAAATCCAAATGGGCTCTATCCAAGTTAGAAAAAATATAATCAAGAAGTTGTAGAGGCATTTAATCATTGTTCTTTACAATTGGCTTACTGCAATGTGTTGCTCATATTTATAAAAATGTTTCCACAGTTTAAAATGAGTCAGCCACCCCAAAATAAAAAGTAACATAAAAAGTAATTTAAAATCTTTTAACACATGAATGATCATTCATGTGTTACAGATGAAGGCAAAGAAAACAGAAATATAAATCTTATGAGACTAACAAGTTAAATAGGATTTAAAATGTTCTAGTGATTTCATAAGGATTTGGTAGTTACTCTTGCCTCTTTTTGTAGTTGCGTAAGCAACAATTCAATTCGGTTCAGTTTATTTAAATAGCGCCATTTCACAACAAATGTCATCTCAAGGCACTTTACAAGAAATGTTATTACAATACAATGTTTAATCTAGGAATTAAGAGAACCACAGAAGATTGCGTTGGGACTTCTCAGCAATCCCTCACACTGAGCAAGCATGAAGCGACAGTGGAGAGGAAAAACTCCCTTTTAACAGGAAGAAACCTCCAGCAGAACCGGGCTCAGCATAAGCGGTCATCTGCCGAGACCGCCTGGGGTTTGGAGAAGGCAGCAGAGACACAGAAAGAGCAACAGAACTGAAGCAGAAGTTGGTAACAGGACATGGAGAACGTTCCTCCACTGGAATGCCATCTTAGTCAGGGTCGTCAAGCAGGAGTACCTACTGTAGGAAGAGACTAAGAGAAAACAGGTTTGTGCTTGAATTGACAGCTCATCATGCAGTTGGGGAGAAGTAGGAGAGAAAGTAGGAACTGACTCTAATATTGTCCTCCAACAGCCTAGCCTAAAGCAGCATAGCTACTAACACTCTACCTGGCTTACCTATCTCTATCTAGCTACTCTACCTCTTCCTATATCTTCCTAGCTTTTGATGCTCTACCTGACTACTAACATTAACCTGTCTCTTCCTAGCTACCTGTCTAACCTGTCTCTTACTACCTATTAACATATCTCTAACTGTAAGCTTTGTCAGAGAGGAAAGTTTTAATCCTAGTTTTAAAGATAGACAAGTTTGCTTCTTCACGAACGAACCCTGGGAGCTGGTTCCATTGGAGGGGAGCCTGGTAACTGAAAGATCTGCCAACCATTCTACTTTTAGAAATCCTAGAAACTACCAGTAAACCTGCAGTCTGAGTGCGAAGGGCTCTGTTAGGAACATATGGAACAATCGGGTCTCTTATGTATGATGGAGCTTGATTATTTTGAGCTTTATATGTCAGAAGGAGGATCTTGAATTCTATTCTAGATTTTACTGAGAGTCAGTGAAGAGAAGCTAAAACAGGGGAAATGTGATCTCTTCTTCTTTTATTCATTAGAACCCTAGCAGCAGCATTTTGGACTAACTGAAGACTTTTAATTGAATTCTGTGGACTACCTGATAAAGAGTTACAGTAATCCAGCCTTGAAGTAACAAAGGCATGGACTAGTTTTTTAGCATCACTCCTGGACAGGGTGCTTCAAATTTGTTGCAATATTCCTAAGGTGAAAAAAGGAAATCCTAGAGACTTCTTTAATGTGAGATAACACCGAGGTTCTTTGCTTTATTACTGGAGGCTAATTTAATGCCGTCCAGGTGAAAGGGTTGATTAAGTAGTTTCTTTTTCAGAGCTTCTGGTCTGAAGACGACAACTTCTGTTTTATCAGAATTCAGAAGCAAGACGTTTGGAGTCATCCAAGTTTTTATATCTTCCAGGCATGCCTGTAGTCTACCTAACTGATTGGATTCATCAGGATTTATTGATAAATATAGCTGTTTTTAAACAGGAGATATATACATATATTTCTATTAATTAAATAGGAATTGGAGCCAATAAGGCTAATTAAATACAAAAATGTGATCAATTTAGAAAAATTCAAAAGCTGCAAAGGCAAACTGTACACCAATCAGGAAAAGGCTGCTGTACATCCATCTCTCTGTGATGTCAAGTGATAACTGCTTTGTGTTTCTGTATGTTATATGTGTTGGATTTGCTTGGTGTGATCTACCCCACAGCTGCCTTTCTCTTGTATTTTGTTTATGGTCTGGAGCATATTTTTCTCCCCTTTAGCACCACTGTTCTGACTGTTAACATAGTGGGGATGATTAATTAGTCTAAATATATATTTAGGACAGAGGTATGTGTGGAATAAAAAGACTGCTAAATGTTCGTTCTTCCAGCTGAACAGTAATGAAATTATCAGTATGGTGAAGTGCCTTGCAAACGTATTCCTACTGTCAAATTAAAACCACAAACTTTAATGCCATTAACCTCTCGGACTGATCAATGCAAAGACTAACTGTGAAATGAGGAAAAAGCAACATATTGCTTCCAAAAGTGTGTAACTAATAGAAATCCAAAAAGCATGGTATACATTTGAATTTCAACCCTGTTTAGTTTGATAATATTGAATAGAATGCAGTACTTCCAAATAAAGTCACATATTTAGTAAAGAAAGTCCATTCAGAGTGGCATTTAAATTCAATACAAGTACAGTTGATCTGTGATACCTATCTTTGGATATTTTACAGGGAAACACTCAATGAAAAATAGAATATGGCAGAATTACTTTATTTGCATAGGGACAGTGTGTATTAATGAACACATATTTTTGCATATATGTACAAGACTAGTGTGGCTAATTTCCATCTCTAGTCCCTTCGTTGGAAGTATCAGCAACAATTTAAATAAGAACTAACTCCCTAAGAATGAAAGCAGATGAGCATGCTAATTAAAAACCGGTTAGCTAAAAAGCCTAAGGGCATTTGTTAACTCAAGAGAAGCTGTAAAGTTTCAAATCAGAACACACAGAAAAATTACAACATAGAATTTGTGATAATTTAAACAAATTTAGTCATTTTCTAAAGAACACACTGTCTTTCATGTTTCATGTTTTCCAAATTCAGAAGGCAAGGCAAGGGAATTTTATTTATATAGCCCAGTTTCAAAACAAGGCAATTCAAGGTGCAACTGTATACATGATTTAGTGGCAACAAACCAAATACACAACAAAAATATGAAAATCAAAACAGATCATCACCAAAAGAAATGTGTTTAATAACTGAAGCATAAAATAAAATTTATGTGAGAGTATGAAAATTCAAAACAAATAAAACACAAGAATCCAACTCAGTTTATTTTGACTGTTTGAAGTCAGAAAAGGGCTTGGCCGTTACAAAATGTGATTCAAAATGGATGAGTAATGGATGAAGGAGGAATATGTGATTAGTGAGTAAACGGGCTGTTTCTGCAGAAGAGGGAAGTTTAGAGAGAGCAACTAGATAACATGCTTTTGAAAATCGGTCACTGATAGATAATATGACTGTTTTACCTTTAGATGGAGGAAGGCCGGTGATGAAGTCCAAGGCGATATGGGACCAAGGACATCTGGGTATAGAAAAAGGTTGGAGGTGACCAGTTGGAGGTTGGTAATATGACTTGTTCTGGTTACAGGTTCGACAGGCGGAAACATACTGGGCAATGTCTTTATTTAGGTATGGCTATCAGAAGTAGCCTATCTATGGAGAAGAGTGATGGTACGACTGATTCCGGGATGACATGAAAACTTGGATGAGTGGCCCCAGTGGATGGTCTATGCTCGAATGGAAGATGGTACATACAGTCGAGTTGGGGGTCCCCCACCTGGCCCAGGCTCAGCTTGCTCAGCATGTTTGATGGATCTCAATGTCCCAGGTGAGAGACCCAATGAAACAGGACGGCGAGAGAATGGTGGTTTCTTAAGCAGGAGTGTTGTTGATCTGATGAATTCTGGAGAGGGTGTCAGGTAAGACATGTGTAAATAAAATTGGGGAAAACAGAGGGACCAGCGAAACAGTAGTGGGTTGAGTCTCTTGGCTGCTTGTAGATATGATAGGTTTTTGTGAATAGTCCAGATGAGAATTGAGTTCTGTGCCCTCCAACCAGTGTCTCCATTCTTCAAGGGCGAGTTTGATGGTGAGTAGTTCTCGGTCACCAATGTCATAGTTTCTTTCAGTAGGATTCGGTAGAGCGCCGCCATTACTGAATTCTGATTCTGACATGTGAGTTGCTCTGTTGTTTCTCTCTATAGAAACTCCACATGGTCTGGTATCCTGCTCACCTGCAACGCCCTGCTGGATGGGGAGCATCGATTGAGATGATGCTCCCAGTGACCGAATATCCTCTATGGCCTGTTGTCAACTTCCAGCTTTCTTTAATATAGAAAGCACTCTTACATCAGTTCTTTTGTTCTTTTTGTGTCTCTTCTCTGTCTTCTCAAACCCCCAGACAGTCGTGGCAGATGACCACTTGTACTGAGTCAGATTCTACCAGAGGTTTCTTCCTGTTAAAGGGGAGTATTTCCTCTCCACTGTCGTTACATGCTTTCTCAGTATGTGGTTGGAGTCTACATGATCCAGGCACCACTTCACGTCAATGATTTAACGTAATCTACTGGGATTCCTTACATAGAAAACATTGAACTGATTGGACTATTTGTATAATTGTATTGAAATTATTTTTCTGGGTAAAGTGCCTTGAGATAACATCTGTTGTGAATTGGCGCTACATAAATAAACTGAATTTAATTATTGACTAAACAACAGACAACACTACCAGTGGCCAGTGGATTAAATAAAGGTTTTATTTTGCCATTCCTGCAACCCTCCCCACCGGTGTATTTGTCTGTACTAAACATTTTAAGAAAGGGAGCTGGGGCTATAGAATAGAATAGAATTATCCTCCAATTGTCCCACGAGGGGAAATTTGGTCATAACACCAGCCAAAAAAACAGATGTACAAACAGAACATGAAACATAATGGAAACACGCATAATTTTTACAGAAGAGAACGAAAAAATATAGGGGGGCAGTGGGCAGTTGGGATATTTTCCAAAATGTATAGGTTGATAAACAGGGAAAGCTGAAGTAGGGAACATGAGCATTGAATTCCATAGGAAGAGGCCAGGTAATGTTCAGTCATAACTTGAGCCATGTTGGTATTTTGTAGTGAGATGCTGAAGTGCAGCTGACAGTGTGAACCGTCCTCCTTCCTGTCGCAAATCAATGCACCCCTCATTTGCGTTATTATAATGACCATCCAGTACAGCCAAAATATTGCACGTAATCTCTTGAGACAATACTAAGTTTAGAAAAAAGAGATGCAATGTTTATTTTTTGTTTCACTCAAACTTTTTTGAATGGCCTGAAAGACTATAATAGAGCATGCTTATTAATAGGTTATGACTCCCTAATAATTACACAATTGCCGAAGCCCATAGCATTAATCATGCAATATAAACAAAACTAAAATAAAAAGATTAAAGGTTGGATATTGAACATGAACATGATAGCGACATCTAGTTTATCTAGGTTGTAGTTTCAACAATAAAAACATAATTTCAGCTGTTGGGTTACCTGGTTTGCTGCAGATACGCCCAGTGACCAAATTGAACTGTATCCAGTGAAGAATGTATTTTAGAGGAGTTTAACTGACAGTTAACATTTGCAAAGTTAGCAACTGCGTTAGCTTACCGATCCAGGAGGAAAATCGCAGTTTCTGTGTGTGTTTGATGTTGTGGAAATGTTTTATGTGGATCCATCTGGTCTAGGCTTCAACTAAAACTACTGTAGTTTCTGTTCTTCTGTGGTCACTCCTTAACCTGAGACGATAACAAAATCTCCACGGCTCTGAAGCAGCTTCTTGACTTGCTGACTCCACCATTTTTTCCAGTGCAAGCCAAGCTGCACCGACCATATAGTTGGATCATAGAGAAAGAATCTGTCACCCTGTAGCCGCGCATGCTACTGGCTGGTAGTTGTAAACATAACATAATTGTTGTGACCGCTATAAATGTACCTTTGATTATATTTTAATTTAGAATTTTTAAGGAAATGTAGTACTTTGATTCTGCACCCCTCTAAAGGCTCCCTGGATTTACAGTATTTCTTTAAATGTAGCTTTTTATGAAAATGTTCCATGTTCCAAGTTTAAGCGATGACTCTCAAAAAGTGTATTGCTTAAAGCAGCCACTGGACCAAAAAACAAAAATAAAACTGTTTTCTTACCATTTTTTGCATGTAACAAGCCAAGTTTTCATTTGTACTGTACAAATGATCCTTTAAAAACGCCAAAGTAAAATCAGCTGTGTTTTTCAAGTTCCGACATCTGTGGAGCACAGTGACTGAAAACTTTCTCGGTACAGTGGGTTTATTCAGCATAGACTAACAGATGCATCTCTTTGCTGAGTCACCTACCGTTATTTGCCCAATAAGTAATAATGATTCAGCCACTCATTTTAGGTTATGCACTTAAAAGCAATACCACTGACAGAAATAGCACAAATTGTACCATTAAAAATAAAGTAAATTAAGTCAATTTAACATTTCATCCATCAACTTAAGCTTTTAGGATTAAGAAAAAGGCCAGTATAATCACAAGGCTTGCTATATTTCCCCCTTGGGTTATATTTCATTTCACCAGCTAGGACCACACTACAGATTCAGAATTAACAATTCACTAGCAAGAACAAGGCTACAGATTCAGAATTTGTAACAGTTTATGGAAGGCATGGAGGATCATATGGTCTGGGGAGAGGTGTCGTTGGAGACCTGGAGGAAGACTCAGTGTGGGGGCGGAGTCTTCAGAAAAATTATCTATCCGAGCCTACTCAGGACCCCCAAAAAGGTCTTGATAAAGTGAGTAACTGAGAAGCGAATGCACATGGCATAGATCAGATTATTTTGGATGTAGGATCGATATGCTGAAGAGGACTAGCAGCCTAAGATCTGGATTATGTTGTCAAGATCCACGACCGGCCGGCTGCACATATGCGGATGGAATGAATGGAGAAGAATTCGGGGGAGATGCCAGAACGGCAGAGTATCTTATTAAAGTGATTAGAGAACCAGAATCTGGTAGCTGAGCTACCGATTCGGTGATGAACAGCGAGTCAAATGGCGAGGCGTTAGCGGATAACCAGGCTGAAAATAACGGGTGATGGGCTCATAGGGACTGAGGTCAGAATACTCAAAAAGTTCTTGATGGCGAGATTAACAGTAGCAAATGGGCATGGCATAGATCGTGTAGATTATTGCGGATGTAGGTTCGATATGTGGAAGAGGACTGCTGGACAAAAATTTTGGATGATGTCTGAGATCCCTGATTAGGTGGCTGAGGTACCGATGCGGATTGAATTAACAGAAAAGAATTCGAGGAGATACCGGACCAGCGGAGAATCTGGCGGAAATGATTAGTGAATCAGAACCTGGTAGCGGGGCTATTCAATTTACTTTTATTTTTATATAGCGCCAATTCAAGAGAAAGTTGTTTATGTAAGGAATCCCAGCAGATTGCATGAAATAGTTGCCATGGGGTAGGTCCCATTGATACAGACCTGCAACCACAGCAATCCATTCAGCAATCCCTCATACTGAGCAAGCATGAAGCGACAGTGGAAAGGAAAAACTCCCCTTTAACAAGAAGAAACCTCGGGCAGAACCTGGCTCAGTACAAGCGGTCATCTGCCGCGACCGGCTGGGGGTCTGAGAATACAGAAGAGACAGCACAGAGGATGCTCGGTCACTTTGAGCATCATCTGGGCCGATGCTACCAACAAGTGGTGGCACATCGGTAGAAGTTTCTATGGAGAGAAAAACACAGAAACAAGGCCAGCAATCACAATAACAGCTCTGTTAGGATCAATCGGATTAGATGTACAATAGAGCTTGATTATTAAGGGCTTTGTACTTACCTCATTCTTCATACTTATCTTATTCTGTAATGATGAGGTGTTAGCAGATAATCAGGTCTGAACGTAGCAGGGATTGGTTTGTAGGGGGCTGAGGTTAGAACTAAGGTGGAATAGGTGGATTCGGACCGAAGTGCAAAGCTGGTCTGTTTTATTTCTACATAGGTGCAAATGAGGGTGTCCTGACTAAAATTGAGATGTCTCAAAGACTGGGATGAATGAAAAGGTCGTGTATGTTTGAAGAGGGGGCAAACTCGGAACAACGCAGGAAAACGAAACAGGCAAGCAGAAGCGTGAACTGAATAGCTAGGTCGACGAAGGGGTATAGATAGCAGGGGCCTCATTTATCAAGCGTACTTATGCACAGATCCGTGCGTATGTCGTGCGTAGGAAGAATTCTACGCATTGTGTGGTATTTATCGGTTTGTACTTGTCCGTAGAAATGTTCCTAAATATAAGTACAGTTCTGATTGTTCTTACGCACAGCATCTACTGTTAGAACAGAGGAACTGCAACTCTGAAATAGGTTTAGTTTGACAGAATATTTCTCTCAGCAGTTTATCGCCTCCACCAAGGAGCTTATGTTTACGTCTGTCTGTGTTATAACAGAATAACATAAAAGTTATGCACGGATTAGCAATGACTTTCAGGAAATGTTTGAAATTGGCCAAGAAATAAGTAATTTAATGTTGCAGGTGATCATGCATGGCAATCCTGTCACTCGCAATCTGCGCTCTGCGCCGCAGACCCCCTCTCCCGTTTATTTGTTTATTTATTACACCAAGCGGTTCAGCTTAATGAGATTTTGTCACACATTTAATTAAAAGGTTTGCAAACTGCACCGTGACACTAAATCTTCCTGCTTATCAGTGAAGCAGATTGTCCTTTTTTCCTTGCGTACTGATGGCAGCACAAGCCGTGTCTCCAATTACGCACGGCCACAAAAGAGTCAAACACAATGATCTTAACATTTTCTATGTTAGATCTGCTCCAGCTGTGTACTGAGAGATGTTTTACTGTATTTCGTTTAATACAGAACCATTTTTTCCCTAATTTCCAACAGGAACATCTGCACTATCCCGTCCGAATTTACTGCCCGTTATCTTTGTTCCAGGCGGAGTTATCTTTTATTATTAGTTCCCCCTATGCTGATAGAATCAAACAGTAATGTTCATTATTAAATTATTTAATATGTTCAAAGACGTTAACAATTTCCGCAAAAGTTAATATTAGCAAATTAAATTATTCACAACATTTTTTACGTCTGCTCTGCAGCAGAAATATAACGGCTGCATGCGGGTTGGAATGAAGCAGAGAAACCACTGATTACAGAAAGTATTGTTGGTGAAATGAATTTCTATTAAATTACATTTTTTTAGGTCTGGTATTCATGAATACTTTATTGTTGCCCTACCCATGTTTCACCTCGGTCTCTGTGTCACTGAAGTTCCTTTTTTTGCACTCTTGGAAATTATTTTAAGGAAGAACGTGAAGACTCAATGCTTGTGACAGATGATGTGGTGTTACCAAATATGGTTAAGTCAGGGAATTTCTGTATGCAAATGACTGTGAACGGGCACGAGCACCTGAGTACGCACAAGTGGGATTTATCAACAGCTGATTGCGGAGGAGCGTGCCTACGAGAGGCCACCGCATGTTTCATAAATCACACTTTGACGTGTTCTTAAGCACATCCTAAATTTACTTCGAATCATAGGAACATGATAGGAACATTTCTACAAACGTTTGATAAATGAGGGCCCAGGAGCGAAGCGTGAGAATGCAATGGGTGAGAAGGTTGAAGGTGAGCAGTAAGCGTTGAGTAGCTTTGGGTGGTACTACCTTTTAAGACCTTTCAATAACAGATATGTGGCTATGATCGAGGGCTGGACAGGGACTACCTGTCACCAGCTTGATGAAGAGGCTGATCCATGACATAAGATTTGATGGTAGTTACGCAAATTTATATGATTTTTTTTATTATTGAATTGGAGTGACATGAACTGGCAGGTTGACAGGGGAATGAGAGTGAAAAGAAAGACCATATGTTAATTGAAAGGCCTTGAAGGTGTTCTAGCGGGACAGGTAAACAGAGAGGGTACCAGGTGGGAGACTGTCGAAGATGAACTTCTGAGATGCGGCGATGAGGTCTAGCTGATTATCTGAATTTCTGAAAAGAGAGAATCAGCAATGCAGTTTAGGTGACCGGGGACATGAGCTGCATGGAGTATGAATTGATATTGGGCTGGTAGAAAGAGAGAGAGACTGCGGATGCGCTGCATGATAGTGGGTGAACGAGATCCACCTTTATTAATAATTTCTACGATGGCTGCATTGCAAGTGGATGAGGATCGAGTTCTGAGACCATTTATGTCCCCAAAGAAGGGCTGTGATTTCAAGGGGTTAAAGCCCATGGAGCGCGGAGGGAGAGCAGACTGGGAGAAAAACTCCGGGGCCAGCCTGAAGCAAACCACCTGCCTTGGTAGTAACTACCTAAAAACCAATGGGAGGAGCAGCATTGATATAGAGCTGAGAATCGACGAGAAGGCAGATGAAATGGCTATAAAACAACGAAATACCGATCCAAGAGGGAGAGGAAATTGCGCCAGAGCACGATCCCCATACGACAGGGCTCGACAAGGGCGAACCGATCGTGGAGGCATGACACGCTGGCGGTAGAGAACAGAATGGGACATGAAAAACCAAGCCGAGGGAATGATGCTGACAGCGGAGTTAAGATAACCTGAGAGCAAAGCCCAGGGACTCCAGAGAAGTATTCCCTTAAATCCTAAAAAGAGGGAGCCCGTGTTCTGACAAATTGGCACACCCTTTCAGAATGCACACCGTAAGACAAGTTACCCAACCTATCTTGACCCACAAGTTCTATGCCCTGACCCCAAGGTCACAGAAGGATGAATATACTTGCCCAATATAAATTCCTAAACCTGGACGTAAAATATACATAATTTAAGTTGATTTGAACAGATTTTTAAAACACCCTTTTTTTTCTTTTCTGTTCTTTTTACTGCGGCGCATGCACATTAACCGTAATGTCACTAGCTATGTTTACGTTTGCAAAACATCCTTAATACGATCATAGATTGGATTAGAATTTCACATCGGATTAAAATGGGGGTTTACATGCGCTACATCTCTGAACAGCATAAATCTTGCTGACATGCGCAGAAAAATCTAAAACACAGAAAACGGCCATAGAAGAAATAGAGCTTTTTCGCAAACAAACATGGCTGCGCCCATCCTAAACGGAGGGCCACGATGTTCTTCAGAGCATGCTTTTTTTTCTGTCATGGTTTTACATCCTCAAGCCTTCATTCTTATGCACACAATAGAATTACAAACCAAATCCTTTCATTTAATTGAGACGACATATTAGACGTCTACGCATGACTTAACAGACATTCGCTGGAATGACCCACATTCGGAACAGGAGTCCACATGCGCCACGATTGAACCAACTATCGAAATAAACCATCCCCCGGATTGGAAAGAAATTTTGATCTGAATGAGTTTGATTGGGTCAGAAAAATCCGAATGACATGTTTCCGTGAAGCATTTTATTCCCATCAGGCTTTTAATCCGATTACTTGTGTCCAAGTAAACGTAGCTACTGATGGGTTTACCGTCCCACTAGAGGGGCGCCATGGGTGCCAGGCTGAAGCAACAGAGAAGGGAACCGTTTCAACGGATGACCCCTCCGATGAGGAAGATTGAACGGCAGAAGTGGGAAGCTCTTGACAGAACGGGGTATGCTTGGGGCAGAGTAGATGGAGAAAAGAGGACTCTGGTAGCAGAGCGACTGAAGGGGATACCCTTGTGCCGTAGCGCACGCTGAAGCCGCGCCACGATCCAGCCGAACATGTCAGTGGCCCAAAGAGGCTACCGAGGCAGCCCCAGGGAAGCCCAAAGCAGGGACCGGGGAGCCCAAAGCAGCGGCCGGGGGAGCCTGGTCGGCCCAAGCAGTGGCATGGAGGCGCCGACTCAAGTCGGAGGGACAAGATCCAAGGTGAGGCAAGTGAAGCACAGTGGGAGAATGGGGAGTTTGAAGCAAGCGCCGTGGGATACGGAACTTGCTGGGAGATCTGGGGAGAACTGGCCAAAGCCTGGGTGAGACGAGCCGGAATCCCGCATAGCGCGAAGCAAGGCGGACCATGGGCTCGGGGCTAGCCCCGACGTATACATGGGTGACGATGCCGAGCGTGACGAGATCACTGCTAAGTATGATGAAAGCAGAGACGTGAAGCGAGGTAAGTACAAACTGAACGTGAAAAAGAACGAGACAGACGAGGAATGAGAGGACGGCAGGGTTTATATGTGAACCGCAGCATGATTACATATGTAAAGGAGGCCCGAGGTGCCAGGTGAGACAGGTTTAAGACTGATTAGGACGTACGAAGCAGGTTTGAGGCGTGGTCCTGCTCCTGAACCTAAGTCAACATTGTTAACTCCATTTCAGCTCATATTTTGCCTGTATAATTATTCATAGGTTTACCACTCATAGCCACCCCAGTTTAGATAGCTGCCTGCAATGGCATGTTTAGTCACTGTTCCAGCGAAGTTAAAATAAAGATAGCTGAGATATCTTTGAGTTCTTCAGTTCCCTGCAGTTTATGTCTTAAAAAATCAAAGAGACATAAATTAGGAAAGCATTGTCTGGCCAATATCTGGTCAAAAATCAGGCTAACAACTGTTTTATACAGAATGGTCAACTCACCCCCACATCCACCCCCACATCCACCCCCTCCACCGTATACATACGTATATACATCTGTCCACAGGATATTTAGCGACGCAGCTACGTCATCCACCAATTCGGTAATGCCGCAGGGATCCGGGAGTCTGTTGCCATTTTTTAAAGTGAGTTTGCTAATGTAGTTTTCCGGATTTGTTGCCGTTAAGCCTTTAGCGTAGCTTGTCAAAGCCTGAAACAATGCCATAATTCTGTGCCACAATGCACGCGGATCCTGTCTTGTTTACAAAGAGTAAAAGGGTTTATAAGAACAGGCCGTAGACCTAGAATAAGAAAGACTAAGCTCTATTTAGGTTGGTCAAACCTGGGAGAACAAATTAAGTTCTTGGGAGCTCTTTTTATATAATTGATCCTTTTGTTCCTTGCAACTGACCCCCTCACATAGAATCTTTACATGTGTGTAAAAGCAGGTTTTTCACAATGAGCAAAGTAATGGACACCAACAATGCTGAAGCACAGAAAATTTTTTAATTACTGCACTGTTTGATTGTGTTACACTCGTTACTGCTGCTCTGTCTGTTGTTGCGGTGCCCGCTTCTGCGGTCTCATTACTTCCTGGATATTGTATGGGCTGGGACCCAGTAAACTAGATGAAAATGTTTCAGTTCTTTGCGGGGGAGAGGCTGTTCTATTGCTTTTTTTCCCCACATAAAATGAAGGTTATTTTCAGAGGGGATGATGGGGAGCCTGGAATCCAAGTGTTATTTTAAAAGGTGCATATGAATGAATGAATTAATCAATCAATGAGTCCTTTATTGTCCACAAGGGGTATCCTGTAGCAGCTGAGGTGTGTTAACATTTTTCACGAATGACAGACAGATTAAATTAAACCAAATTATTTAAGTATTCCCTCGAAATTCTAGAGAAAATAGTTGCTAATCAAGTATGTGAGTATCTAAACAGCAACAACGTGTTTGAGGAATTTCAGTCAGGTTTTAGAGCTCATCATAGCACTGAAACAGCACTGGTAAAAGTTACAAATTATATTCTAATGGCCTCAGATAATGGATTTGTGACTGTTCTGGTCTTGCTAGATCTCAGTGCTGCTTTTGACACAGTCGATCATAATATTCTCCTAGAAAGGCTCGAACATGTAGGGATAAAGGGAACAGCACTAGGTTGGTTTAAATCATATCTGTCCAACAGATTCCAGTTTGTTCATGTGAATGATAAAGCTTCTTTACACTTAAGGGTTACTTGTGGAGTACCACAGGGTTATGTGCTTGGACTGATTCTCTTTACTATATACAGTATATGCTTCCAATTGGTAAAATAGTAAGACAACATCGTTTGAAATTTCACGGTTATGCTGATGATACACAATTATATTTATCCACAAAACCTGATGAAACCAATCAGTTAGGTAGATTACAAGCATGTCTGGAAGACAAAAAACTTGGATGACTGAATTTTCTGCTCCTAAATTCAGACAAGACAGAGGTTGTTGTCTTTGGACCAGAACCTTTAAAAAGGAAACTGCTAGGTCAATCACTTCATCTGGATGGCATTAATTTGGCCTCTGGTAATAATGTAAAGAACCTTGGTGTAATGTTTGACCAAGACATGACATTTAAATCTCATATTAAACAGATTTCTAAGATTTCTTTCTTTCACCTTCGGAATATTGCTAAAATTAGAAACATCCTTTCCAGGAGTGATGCAGAGAAACTAGTCCATTCATTTGTGACTTCGAGGCTGGACTACTGTAATTCCTTATTATCAGGAAGTCCACAAATTGCAATCAAAAGCCTTCAGTTGATCCAAAATGCTGCAGCAAGAGTTCTGATGAATATTAAAAAGAGAGATGACATTTCTCCTGTTTTGGCTTCTCTCCATTGGCTCCCTGATAAATCCAGAATAGAGTTTAAGATCCTCCTCCTTACATATAAATCCCTTAATAATCAAGCTCCATCATAAATCAGAGTATTGTATCTGATTGTTCCATATGTTCCTAAGAGAGCACTTCGATCTCAGAATGCAGGTCTACTGGTAGTTCCCAAGATTTCAAAAAGTAGAGTAGGAGGCAGATCTTTTAGTTATCAGGCTCCTCTCCTGTGGAACCAGCTCCCATTTTTAGTTCGTGAGGCAGATACTCTGTCTGTTTTTAAGACTAGGTTTAAAACCTTCCTTTTTAATAAAGGTTATAGTTACTTATATAGACACTAGACCTTATAATCCCTCTCCGATTTCTAACAGTAATGTATTAATTTACCAGAATAAAACGATTAGAGAATTGAACAAAGGTTGAATCATGAATCAGGACAGAAAAAGATTTACACCAGGTTTTAAGGCTAGAAAGTGATGGATAAATATAATGTCAGAGTCTTCGGAAGAGCGGGCCTTTGTCTACTCCAGTTATATCACTTACCAATAATATTATCTCTCTAATACATAGATTCTGGAGAGGGCGCAGTCCTATGAGCAAGGAGACATGCATAAGCACTACAATACCTACCCACTTACCTCCTTCTTTCCTCCTGGATTTCCAGGCAGGGAGTAGAGGGAGATGGAGTGTTCAGCCCGATCCAGCGAGGGGAGGATGCAGCCCTGTCCGGCAGCCCTCCTCAACTCCATCTCCCTCACACCGTACAGTACTAATAGACTAGAGAATTAGGGGAAAAAAATATCCTTCTTCAGACTCAACTGACCCTAACACACCTTCTACTTTTCTTTTCTACTACTCTCCAGATATATTTTTCCTAATGTAAATGCAATTGTTAACCCAGTTTTCTCTCAGTGTTTTTCTCCCCATAGAAGCTCTACCCGGTCTGGTACCCTGCTCAGCTATAATGCCCCCCTGCTGGATGGGAACGTTGGTCCAGATGATGCTCAAAATCACAGAGCATCCTCCATGCTGTCTCTTCTCTGTCTTCTCAGAACATCAAACGGTCGTGGCAGATGACCGCTTGTACTGAGCCAGGGTTCTGCCAAAGGTTTCTTCCTGTTAAAGGGGAGTTTTTCCTCTCCACTGTCGCTACATGCTTGCTCAGTATGAGGGTTTGCTGAGGAATTGCTGTGGTTGGAGTCTGCATGATCCGGGCACAACCTCACATCGATGACTCAACGCAATCTGCTGGGATTCCTTACATACAAAACTTAACTGATTGGAATGTTTGTATAATTGTATTGAGATGAATTTTGTTGTAAAGTGCCTTGAGATGACATTTGTTGTGGACTGGCGCTATATAAATAAAAGTGAATTGAAAAAAAACATTTAAAAGATTATCCAACTGAGAGGATTAATTATTTTATTCCATTGGTCTCAAACTCAAAGACATCGACCCTTGAGGACTGGAGTTTGAGATCCCTGCTCTAACAGAAGTATAGGTGGGATCATCTATTTTTTTTTTGCTGTCACTCCCTGAATCATGCAGGGTATCTTACATCCACTTGATTGACATGTTCTCTTGTATTTGCCTCAGGAAAGGCTTTGCAATACACCACCTTAAGTCCCAGTGTAATTCTGCAGAGGAAGCCAAGTTATAAGACTTGAGGTCTTGTGCTGTACAAAACACCCCTGCAATTTCATCATTGCCGGTTTCAAAATTTTAATGGGGAATTTGAGTTTTCTTCAAATGGCTGACAAAGCTGTTATACTACAGTTAATTTATGAAGGGAGGTTAATCTTATTCTATTCTTTCCTGAAAATGCATTTTCAATGGAAAAGAAAAAGTATGTGTAAAGAAGGGAAAAATTGTTTCCTTTTGAAAAACAGCAAAAAAAATCATGGGGCTTTCTTTCCCATGATTCTCTTTCACTCAGTGAAAAATTTGAGTGGTCTGACATTTAAGCTGCCTGAGAACTCACTTACTCATGACCCACGTCGGTCTCTAACTTCTAGTGCTGACGTGGTTTCAACTAAAACTCAGTTTCAGGCTTTGTGGAACTGCATGACTCACAGAGCCAATTAGACTTTCCAATTTTACGCAAAGAAGATCAGATAAACTTTCAGTTCCACAGGCAATAATTTATGCTTTGGTCCACATAAAGCATTTCAAATATCGTAGGGTTTCAGGAGTCTGCACAAATAATTTAAGTTTCCATGTGCTTGTTTAACACATCGGTTAGTGAGGTGCATCTACGTAAATCAAAAATACTTGAAAAGTTAACGTATTTCATTAATTCAATTCAAAAAGTTAAACTCAGATATAAAATGAATGATATTTGGTGTGCTCGTGTTTAGATAGCCCAGTTGTATGGAAAGCCGTTTGAGCATTTATTACATATCTTTGATGTCAAACTTTAGGTCCATGACCTAGTACACAGTTTGTCCTCACTAGTAAGAACATTTGGCACACTAGTATAACGACTAGGGTGCAATAGTATAACGACTGTGTCTTACTTGTAAAAATTTTTCCACTACTAGTGCCACTTTTGGCCTACTAGTATGCAATCAAACCTTACTAGTAAACTGCTGTGCCACACTAGTGACACTACTAGACCTAACTAGTAGGCACGTGTCACGCACTAGTAGCCTCTCGGACCCTACTAGTATCGCTAAAATGCCCACTAGTAGCACTAGTAAGGCATTTTTGCCCTCACTAGTGCTACTTATAAGATACATATGTTCACTAGTAGTACTAGTGGTGTGTGTTTCCTTTACTAGTACTACTAGTAGCAGTGAGAATGGACACTAGTAGTACTAGTGAAAGCAAAATGAACACAAGTAGTACTAATGAGGATGTTTTTACTTGACTAGTGCAACTTGTAACAGTCAAACACTCTACTAATAGCACTACTGAGACTTTTATCATATTAATAGTACTACAAAAAAAAGGCCAACATGTCAACTAGTGAGGCATGTTTTATTTTACTAGTACTACTAGTAAGGGTCAAATGTGCACTAGTAGCACCAGTAAGTAGCAAAATATCCACTCGTAGTACAAGTAGGGGACTTTTACACCTTACTAGTAGTACTACTAATGTCAAAAATGCTCATTAGTGTTACTAGTAGTATGGTTTTGTTTTTTACTAGCGTAACTAGTTGAAGAAAGTTTGTCTCACTAGTGAGCATCTGAACGTCACATGTAAAGGCTTTGGCTGTACTAGTGCACAAATACACATCTCTAGTTTGCAAATAGCATGCCACTAGTATGTAATTGCACTCTACCAGTGCGTGACTACAAAACACTAGTAGGACATTTCTGTAACATGTAAGGCATTTCTGCACACTAGTAGGACAACTTTGGCATACTAGTAAGACAGTTACATCTTACAAGTGAGGCAGAAGTGTGCACTAGTTGATAATTTTGTACCACTAGTAATACTAGTGACATCACAAATTTCTACTAGTTAACATCTACTGTTTCATTAGTAACACTAGTAGCACACAGATGTCAACTAGTGCACACTACTGCCTCACTAGTACGAGGTAGCTGTCCTACTAGTATGCCAAAGTTGTCCTACTAGTGTGCAGAAATGCTTAACATGTTACAGAAATTCCCTTCTAGTTATGTGTAGTCAAACACTGATGGTGTGTAATTGCATGCTAGAAGTGTGCTAGTTGCGAACTAGTGATGCACAGATGCGCACTAGTGCAGCCATAGCCTTTAAGATCAAAGATCAAAAAAGTCTCACTAGTGCTACTAGAGGCCTGAAAGTGCCCACTAGTGCTACTAGTGGCCTGAAAGTGTCCACTAGTGCTAATAGTGCTCTCAAAATGCTGACTACTACTACTAGTGGCCTCAAAGTGCCCACTAGTACTACTAGTGGCCTCAAAGTGCCCACTAGTGCTAATAGTGGCCTCAACATGCCCACTAGTGTTACTAGTGGCCACTATGTGCCCACTAGTGCTACTGGTGGCCTCTAAGCTTAGTGCCATAAGTGCTACTAGTGGTCTGAAAGTGCCCACTAGTGCTACTAGTGGTCTGAAAGTGCCCACTAGTGCTACTAGTGGCCTTTATATGCCCACTAGTGCTACTAGTGGCTACTATGTGCCCACTAGTGCTACTAGTGGCCTGGAAGTACCCACTAGTGCTACCAATGTTCTAAAATTGCTGACCAGTACTACTAGTGCCCTCAAAGTGCCCACTAGTGTTACTGGCTGCCACTATGTGCCCACTAGTGCTACTAGTGGCCTCTAAGCTTAGTGCCACTAGTGCTACTAGTGGACTCTACACTTAGTGCTACTAGTGGCTTCAAAGTGGCCACTAGTACTACTAGTTGCCTTTATATGCCCATTAGTGCTACTAGTGGCTACTATGTGCCCACTAGTGCTATTAGTGGCCTGAAAGTACCCACTAGTGCTACCAATGCTCTAAAATTGCTGACTAGTACTACTAGTGTCCTCAAAGTGCCCACTAGTGTTACTGGCTGCCACTATGTGCCCACTAGTGCTACTAGTGGCCTTGAAATGCCTACTATTTCTACTAGTGGACTCTACGCTTAGTGATTCTAGTGGCTTCAAAGTGCCCACTACTGCTACTAGTGCTCTCAAAGTGCCCACTAGTGCTACTAGTAGTCCCATAGTGCCCACTAGTGTTACTAGTGGCTACTATATGCCCACTAGTGCTACTAGGGGGCGACTGTGGCTCAGTGGTAGAGTAGTTGGCTTGCAATCGGAGGGTCGTAGGTTCAATTCCAGCTTCCTCCAGTCACATGTCAATGTGCCCCTGGACAATTCTACATTGTCCTACCAAGCCATGTTGGGTGTCGGTGTATGAATGCGAGTGTGATTGGGTGAATGCGGCTTCAATGTAAAGCGCTTTGAGTGGTCAGTAAGACTAGAAAAGCGCTATATAAGTCCAGTCCATTTACTAGTGGCCTCAAAGTGTCCACTAGTGTTACTAGTGGCCATTATATGCCCACCACCACTATTAGTGGCTACTATGTGCCAACTAGTGCTACTAGTGGCCTCTAAGCTTAGTGCCACTAGTGCTACTAGTGGCCTTAAAGTGCCCACGAGTGCTACTAGCAAGCATTTAGAGGCCATTAGTGGGCACCAAAATCAAATGACATAATGTTACATAAGGATTTTTTTAAGTCTTCAGGACAGTGAATAATTATGACACATAGGCATACAATTGCGCCTGAATGTCAAATTCATTATATAATCACCAAACAACCATTTTAAGTTATGTGTAAAGGTAAGACTGCCAGTTCTAACCACCTTTTTCTCTTTCCAAGACCGCACTAGCTGTTATTTGATGTAGCAACTTAAACTTCCACATGATGAGAAAGACATGCCTGTAACATAAACATTAATTAAATACCTCTCTGAGATATATTAGATTGACTTAATTAATCATGTTTATAGTATATAGATATTTTTTATTATATTATTAATAATCAATATTGTTATTGCTAACAACAACAGTGAAAGTTTATCAGGCTTTATAGCGTTAAATCTTGTCTGGGTGTCAATTCTTTCTGAAGAGCCAATAGGAAGAAGCGTCAGTGCATGTTGTCCACACCCACTCATTTTGTCAAATTAAATCCACTAGTGCTACTAGTGGACACTTTTGCCCTCACTAGTAGCGCTCGTAAGATCCTAACTACCCTACTAGTGCTACTAGTGGTTTCTCTTGCCCTTACAAGTAGTACCAGTGGTATCAAAAAAGTACACCTCTAGTACTAGTGGGTTGTGTTTAAATCAAACTTTATTTATAAAGCGCTTTTCAAACATAGTTTCTCAAAGTGCTTTACAGATTTAAAATGACTCCACAAACCCCCAACCCCCCGTTCAAAAACCAAAAATAAAATCATCATCACAACTACACCCCCCTCCCAATCCAACCCATCAGCCATAGACACACACAAACTTAAAAGCTTAAAAAATAAATAAATAAATAAAATAAAAAACAGTGGGCTGAGTACAAATGAGCCAGGAAACGCCATCATGGGAGCCATCTGAATCGGCAGCAGATCAGCAGCAGCAGCCAAAGCACCAACCCAGGGCGCCCAGAGGAGTGAGTGATGATACCCCCACCTCCACCCAGGCACTACCTGGGGGGTACCCAGGCACCCACAGCGGACCATCGCCCCCGATGCAGAGGGCTCCCATAGAGGAAACACTGGGACGAAAGATTAAAATAAGTTAAAATATAAAGTTTATAAAATATAAAGTATATAAAGTGTAAAACAATGAGTATAAAAGAATAAGATATAATCAAGATAAAATGCTAAGCAGATTAATGAATAAACAATTAAAAGCTAAACTAAAAAATAGAATGGGTAAAACATCTAATTTAAACAGATATTAATAAATAATAGCTAATTAAAAGCTTGGTTAAAAAGGTGAGTCTTAAGCCTGCTTTTAAAAACATGAACATTGTCTGCGGGCCTGAGGTCCTCCGGCAGTCTGTTCCAGAGGTGAGGGCCATAATAATGAAAAGACGCCTTACCATGAGTTTGTGTCCTGACTTTGAGGATGATAAGGAGACCGCTGCCAGAGGAGCGCAGAGATCGCGAGGGTTCATATGGTAAAAGCATTTCTGAAAGATAAGAAAAACCATTAAAAGAACCTTAAAATTGATCCTAAAACATATGGGGAGCCAATGCAGTGATTTTAAGACCGGTGTAATGTGCTCCCGCTTCCTGGTCTTCATCAGGACACGAGCTGTAAACTTGAAGTTGTCTTTTTGGGAAGACCAGAAAGCAGGGCATTACAATAATCAATTCTACTAGTGATAAAAGCATGCATTAGCATCTCCGTATTAGCCCGAGAGAAAATGGGGCGGACTCTGGCAATGTTCTTTAGGTGATATAAACCTATTTTAGTGATATTTTTAATGTGTGGAATAAAAGTCAGCTCAGAGTCAAAAATCATGCCCAGATTCTTCACTTGTAAAGAAGGATTAAAAGACAATGATTGTAGTTTTGGTAAAACTTTCTCTGTCTGAGCCTCAGGACCAATACCTAAAACCTCAGTTTTGTCCTGATTGAGCTGGAGAAAGTTTTCTTCCATCCGGGATTTAATGTCTAAAATGCAGTTAAAAAGTGCATCCATTGGCCGTGTGTCATTAGGAGACATGGAGATGTACAACTGTGTATCATCAGCATAACTGTGAAAGTTAACTCCATGTCTTCTGATGACACTGCCAAGAGGGAGCATATAAAGGTTAAAAAGCACTGGGCCAAAAACTGAACCCTGGGGCACCCCACAAGTGATCTTAGGGACCTTAGAGGAACAGGTACCTAAACTTACCATAAAAGTCCTTACTGTGAGATATGAAGTGAACCATTAGTTGAACAGCACCAGAGAGGCCGATCTGTTTTAAAAGAGTTAAAAGAATAGTGTGGTCTACTGTATCAAAGGCAGCGCTTAGATCCAGGAGAACCAACTCTGTCACCTTTTTAGCATCATAGCTTAATCTAAAATCATTTAAAATCTTTAAAAGCGCTGTCTCTGTGCTGTAGTTCATCCTAAAACCAGACTGAAATTTCTCTAGGACATTATGAGCATTAATAAAATCATTAAGTTGAATGAAAACAAGTTTTTCTATAACTTTACTTAAAAATGGTAAGTTAGATACTGGTCGGTAGTTGTTTAAATCATTAAAATCTAAATTGCTCTTCTTCAGCAGGGGCGTCACTACCGCCGCTTTAAGGGCAGCAGGAAAAAAACCCGCCTGAAGGGAGCAAATCATAAAGTTTAAGATATCATCTTTAAAAGAACCATAAAATTGTTTAAAAAACTGTGTGGGAATTGGGTCCAAAGCGCTTGTGGTGGGCCTCACTGAGGAGAAAACTTTATCAAGGGTCCCAGCTTCTACCAGGACAAAACTGTCCAGTGTTTCCTCTGGTGAAGGCAGACACTCAGATTTGTCTAAAACCATGTTAATTTGAGAGGATAAAATATTACATCTGATGGAGTCTACCTTCCCTCTGAAGTGGTCTGCCAACTCCTCACAGAGTGTTTGAGGAGGTTTTCTGAAAAATATTTGAATTATGATTGAAGAATGTTGTCAATGGTGGAAAACAGAATTTTTGATTTTATTTTTATGTTCTGAGATGATTCTGGAAAAGTATTTATTTCTGGAATTTCTTAAAGCGTTATTGTATAATATGAGATGTTCTATGTATATCTGATGATTTATTGTAATTTTATTTTTCCTCCATTTTCTCTCTGCCACCCTGCAGTTCCTCTTTAATTTTTTAATACCCTAATTTCTCTGCATTTTCAATGTATCTTTACAATTTTAAGTGGAGCCACCATGTCTAGAGCAGATTGAAGCCTACTGTTAAAATCACTTACTATAAAATCACAGGGGGCAGGTAAAGGTATAGGAGGACATTTTTTTAAAACTTCAAGAAAACCTGCAGCCACTTCAGGGGTTAGATGACGCTTCCTAACAGTTCTCACAGAGGTCTCTAATTGGATAAAACTGGTGATTTTAAAGAACACACAGTAGTGTTCAGAGACAGCCAAGTCAAAAACAGAGGAGACACTGGTGGACAGGCCATACGTGATGACCAGGTCCAGGGTGTGTCCTCTGTTGTGAGTTGGCTGCATGACATGTTGGCTAAAATCCATACAATATAAAATATTTAAAAAAATCTGTTGATAAAGGATCTAAAAGGTTATCTATATGTAGATTAAAATCACCAGCTATAATTATCCTTTCATAAGAAATGTGTAAAATTGATAAAAACTCTGAAAATTCTGGAATAAAAAGTGCAGTCTTTTTCGGTGGCCTATAAACTGTGACACATAAAATCTGAGGATTGCTAAAACAGAGGCAGTGTATTCAAAAGTGGTAAAATTATCAAATAAAACAGGTTTGGCGGAAAGAGTTGATGAACTTATAAAAGCAGTTCCGCCTCCTCTCTGGCTACTCCTCATTGAATAAGAAAAGCTAAAATAAGGTGGAGAGGCCTCTGTAAGAACAGCAGGGGCATCTGCACTCAGCCATGTCTCCGTTAAAAATAAACACTGAAGATTTTTGTCTAAAATTAAATCATTTATTATAAAAGTTTTATTCAGCAGAGAGCGAAAATGTTTATAAGAGCCATATTAATAGTGGTTGGTGATGGATTGACTGTATGATTTACTGTAGGTGGGATTTTTATTAACTGTTTAAGATTATTTGGGTTGTATTTTTTCAGTTTATGGTTATTTCTTCGCTCTCTGCTGACAATAACAGGTATGAATGAAGTAGGGTAAGGTCCAAGTCCGATATGTAAGTTACTGTTAAAATCAGGATTGAGTTCATAGGAACAGGGAACAGCTGCACATCAGGATGTGATAGATGGGGCAGAGAGGGCAGGAGCAGCTGGAGCCGGTGCCGGCAAAAGGGGTGGGCGAGGGTATGCCGGGCTTAATGCCAGCATGCGTGTACCTTGTCTGTTAAGATGGAGTCCATCTGCTCTAAACAATTGACTCCTGCCCCAGAAAAATTTTAAAATTGTCTATAAAACCAATATTGTGCATCACGGTAGCAGAGGAAAGCCAAGTGTTAAGAGAAAGTAACCTGCTGAAGTGATTTATTCTTCTACTGATGGTTGGAGTGGGGCCAGAAATAAAAACAGATAGGGGTTTGTCTTTAAAAAGATTAAAAGGATGAATAAAATTCTGTTTTAAAAGCTCAGACTGCTGTTTACGGATGTCATTGGTGCCAGTATGAATTATAACTTTATTCACAATTGGATGACGTTGGATGGAGTCCAGAATCTGTACAGAAATATCCTTTAGTGTAGCTCCAGGGAAACACAGGGTGACAGCTTCTCTCATCCTAATGTGCCGGACAATAGAATCCCCTATGATGAGAGTGCTGGGTGGATGGTGTGCAGGCTGCTGGGCAGAAGACCTCTCGTTATCCAGGACCTGCTGGATGTTGGGCAGCTTGGCTTCCACAGGACTGCAGCGGTGTTTAGAGGGCGTTGAGGGCTCGTTCCGTGGATTCGGGGTGTAGTGAAGCACTCCTCGGCGGGTCCCGGCTGTAGTCCTGGGTATGGCTCGCCGTGGGTGGCTACCGGAGTCCGACTGCTGCTCTGGCTGCTGGGAGGGGATGGGCGGCGGTCCTGCGGAGCTGCTGGTTTTCGGCACGGTCGGAGGGACGGTCAGAGGAGGGAAGTCGTCCCCCAGGGCACCGAAGCGATTCGACAGCGGAAGGCCGGGTGGAGGAGAACAGTGGCAGCCGCTCCGAGTTCCCCCACCCCGACCAGGCCCAACCGTCGACCACGCACCTTGGGGCACCGGAGTGGAGCTGAGGGGGGCTTTTGGCTTTGCCCACTGCTGGAACCAGCGCTCCTCCTCTGCCGTAGATGTTGTACATCCGCCGGCGTTTGTCTGTCTGAATCCGCCTGGAGACCCAGCGATGGAATCCCCCCTCCGCAGCTTCACTTGGCTGGCAGGGGATTGTGTCAGCCAGCTGGGCGCTGGTGGCAGCAGCAAAAGTTCGGCCAAAGATGATGTCCACGTCGCGCTTGTCGTCCTGGATCATGTGTAAATTGGAGATCCTCTGCTCCAGTTTATTGATTTTCTTGGTTAGCCTGACACAACCATCACACCCGGAGCTACAGGTGAGTGCAGGCATGATAAAAGTAACAGTGGTCCGTGCTCTGATTAAAAACGCGTCCGATAAAAGATAAGTCGCTAAAAGTTGAAAATGGTTAAAACTAGTCAAAAGGAAATACTAAAAAACACGTAAAAAGAATATAAAAGCCAGTTAAAACCGTGTTGAAGAGCTGAAGTTGGCAAGAGGCATCAGGACGCCGACGCAAGCGCACAAGCTTACAAGTACTAGTAGTAAGGCCCAAAAATTCTACTAGTACTACTTGTGTTCATTTTGGCTTTCACTAGTACTACTAGTGTGCATTCTCAATGTTACTAGTAGTACTTGTAAGGTAAAAATACCTCACTAGTACTACTAGTGGACATTTTATATCTTATAAGTAGTACTAGTGAGGTCAAAAATGCCTTACTAGTGCTACTAGTGGCAATACTAGTAGGGTCTGGGAGGCTACTAGTTTGTGACACGTGCCTATTAGTTAGGTCTAGTAGTGTCACTAGTGCGGCACAGCAGTTTACTAGTAAGGTTTAATTGCATACTAGTAGGCCAAAAGTGGCACTAGTAGTGGAAAAAATTTTACAAGTAAGACACAGTCGTTATATTAGTGCACCCTAGTCGTTATACTAGTGTGCCAAATTTTCTTACTAGTGAGGACAAACTGTGTACTAGTAAGTGGACCTACAGTTGCTCAAACGCTAAATGCTCAAACGGCTTTAAATACAGGTGCATTTAGTCTGGTATGTCTCATCTCCTCAACAACACTCCAAGGTTGCATCCAAAACCACTAAATATGTAAGAGGACTTACGCCAAACCGGATGTGCGTCAGCGTCCGCCATGATAAGATGCATCCGAATTGGGCTTCCAGTTAGGAAGGAGTTAGGGAAAGTGGCCTGTATGCTAACTATCATAGCCACTTTAGCATAGGGACCTCTGAAGCTAACTAACTGGCGATTAGGAGCTATGTGCCATCCCACAATCCCTTCCGCCACAAGACGGCATTAATACAAGTCGCCCGGCCCACCTCACGTAAAATAACGAAAATGACCGAAAGGATGTGAGTACAACAACCTCTTCCGAAGGTTTATTTTCACATGCGTCATTCATGTGCGTTTACGTCGCGTAATGACGTCGGGTAGAAAGGCTGTTCGAAATGGGCACATTTGTGAACGGCTCCCTAGATTACTAGCCATAGAGTTCTCACTGTTGACCCCATGAAAGGTTAAGGATTAGTTGCTAGTGTTAGTGCTTATAGGCTAAAGTTCAGTGGTTTCCGATGCAGCCCAAAGATTCTCTATTGACCCTTTTCACAAGTGCCTACTCAAGCCCAGCTCGACTGCCCAGTTCCAAGTGAGCGCAGATAAAGTCAAATCAGTTTGCATTTCAAGGTTCTAAAGTGGCTTAGCTGGTCTCTAGACCTCATTCCAAAAGAGAATCTGTGGAAAGAGTTGAAAATCTGTGTTGCCCAGTGACCACCCCAAAATATTTGGTTCTAGAGAAGATCTGAATGGAAGAATGGGCAAAATATCAACTACACTGAAAAAAAGGTTCTTTCAAAATACTTGATTGCATTTTGTACTGTACAATAAGAATAAAAAAAATCTGACATAATTTACCCTCTCTCTCCTAAATAAGAATTATTATTGATTCAGTTTTATTTACATGAGATAGCTTAAAAAAAGATCATGTTGTATTAGCATAATATTTATTGGTTGCCATAACATGAATTTATTACATAATGTTGTCATATTTTTTTAAGTCATTAAAACAATATTTTCTATTTTAACACCATCTCACTTATGATTAAATGATGCTGTGTAATGTGACTACAGACCTAAAATCCCCAGGCCATGTATTTTAATTAGTTATTTTTAAGTTAATAATGCAGCAAAACCTTTGACTTTAATCTTTCTAAAAAAATGTTTTCAAATCAAATTTTTTAAGGTTTACAGAAATTTCTAATGTTGGAATACCTGCGCTGCACTCGCGACCTGTCCAGTTCCCCGTCTCTCGCGCGTTGACAGCTTGAGATAGGGACCATCCCCTCTGCGACCCCTTGAGGATAAGCGTTTTAAAAACGGATGGATGGATGGATGAATTTTGGAAATACTTCATAATATCTTCACTGTGTGGCTAGAAGAAAAAGTAAAAATGGGAATAACTTAAAATTATTTTATTTCTTCAAGGTTTTGTGGCCTCAATAGCCTTTATTGGACAATGGATTGTACATGGAGGCACACAAAAATACAGCAGGGAAATGGGACTCAAACCCAGGAAAAGACTTGGGCCTCCGTACACTGAGCACCTGCCCTAACCACTTTGCTACACAATTACTGAGACATTTGGTATTTGAATAACAAATATAACTTCATTTTAACTAAACATGATTGTAATGGTTTCAGTAAAACAATCCTTTCACTTTCCACCAATTGTGATTTTCTATTAGACAAAATGAGATGTGCATTATTTCTACATGACACTGTACGGTGAAACTTAAAAGTTAATCAGCTCCCTTTGGTTGGTTGAAGACATATGAACTTGGTAAGGATTTTCTCTATTCAATACAGGGTCAATTTTATACATACAGCTTCACTCACATATTTGAATACATGTCTCTAAGCAATATATCTAAACATCAAAACTAACTGTAACAACACCAAGTACCACATAATAGTGATCTTGTGTACAACACAAATCCAAGCAGAAAAACTAAACGGCAGCTTGGAAATCTAATTTTTTCTTTACTTTTAACTTTTGGAGGTATTCTAGTAACTTAACATCACTCTGTGTACCCATTTCAAAACCAGTATTCCTGTACTTAGAATCACAGTCAAGGTGTAACAACCACTGAGATCCTGGCCTAAACCATTGCTCTTGATATGAGGTAAAGTTCAAGGATTTGTAGGTAGTCTTCCTGGATTTTTTCATTCACTTCCAAAGTAGGTGAAAAAATCATTGTTTTTTTCTGGGTTGTTTAATAAAATCCTGCCTAACTTACCATATACTATAATTATACTAAATATTATTGCTATTATTAATGGTAAATGGCCTGCATTTGTATAGCGTTTTACTCAGTCCCTATGGACCCCGAAGTGCTTTACACTACATTCAGTCATTAACCTACTCACACAACCATTCACACACTGATGATGGCAAGCTACAATGTACCGACAGCTGCCCTGGGGTGCACTGACAGAGGCGAGGCTGCCGGACACTGGTGCCACTGGGCCCTCTGACCACCGGTAAAGCCCAAAATACATTAAAGCTTAATATGTAACTGAAGAGGTCTGTGTTGTACATCAAACCATGCTACTATTCATTTCCACACAAACATTTCCTTTTAAAAGCACAGAAATTACTGCCTTTCATAATGTATGACTGCCTCTACAACACAAATAGGTTCCATCTTTTTTGACACGAATATCAATAGCACAGACTAAAAGTACGCTTTTATTGCAGGGTTAACAGCACATCAGTAAAATAAAATAAAAAGTTAATATCAAGGGAAACCTTAGAATATATATATCTAATCTAATTTTCAAATTAATAAAACGTTGATGGAGGTATTGCGATTGTCTGGTTCTTCAATGGCGCTTCAGCACCTGGACCAGGAATTCAGCTCTTTTCCAAAAAAATACTGATGGAAAATGTCTGGATATCATTTTATGACCTTCAGCATGTGCTCTATAAATAAACTTGCTTGCTACATTTATAGCACAAAGATAGCAATGATTATTTTCACTGATTTTCCCTGGTTGGTTTGGTTGTGAAGGAAATATATCAAATCATGTTAACATGTGAGCCTTAAAAATGCTGATAACATGCAAGACATAAGCCTAACCTGGATCTGCAGTTTTCCTTCATAGCTGGTGGCCTGATGAAGTGTATATTTTTGAGAAGATGAGCTAATATCAAAAACCAAGAGTAACTTAAAACTTCTCCAATAAAACCCTGGATGACAAAACAAAACACTTCCAAGAAACCCTGAACTCACAGCACTAGAGATTCATGAAAAAGCATTGGTGAAATTAAGAGATTTTGTGGCAATTTTGTGGTACAGTACAGATATAAATCGATCCGTAAGTTCAATAAATGATATATACTACCTATTTGAAATATTGCACACACAGCATGACCAAACTTGATGCCTTTAAATTAGCTGCATGTCTCTTTATGAGCCTCAGACATTCCCCCTTTGACACACTGTCTTCAACGTCATCACAACATTCACAACATTCATGGGCACATAGCATTACAGTACTGTAGCATCTTCAGTGCACTGAACTTTTGGATGACCAACATACCATTTGGTGAACATTGGCCAAGCATGATATTGTACAAGCATATGAATTTGAACCTGCTTCTGAACCAGATATTGGACGAACTGGAGCGAATTCAGAGGCTCGTTCAACACGTCTAGTCCACAAAATATGTAGAGGTGGTTCTATTACAAATATGCCTTACTCCATATTTCAAAGCTTGGGATGTAATCGTTATTGGAATAATAAACACAAACTACAGTGCATAGATTTAAATCTGAATTGGCCTAAGCTATATTGTCCTTACAAGCTGAATCAGAGGATTTCCACTTACTGGTGTTGGCTCTTAAGAAGTACTCTTCACCTTGGGGATTGCATCGTTCTTCAATGTCAATTTGTTTACTAATCCACTGTCAAATAAACATTTGTTTTGGAAGCAATTGTCAGTGCAATGGCCGGCACAAACGAAACACATCTTCTTGGGAGGAGGGTCATTCCCAAAAATTAAGTCCAACCATTTTTGAACAGCCTCGTTTTTAGGAAGGCTAAAAAATTGGCAGTCATTCTGGCATCCAAAGAAACATTTCTTCCAAGAAGGCATTGTGCAATTGAGAATAGTAATTGGCTATATAGTACTAATATCCACAAGTGATAGCTGATTGCTGTTGATGATGTGCTGCTTTTGTGCTCAGGGATTGGGGGAGGGCGGGTTGTGGAGAGACGTGGGCGGTAATTAAAATGTAGGAGGGTTGCTGGGAAATAAGGGGAGGAATCTGGCATTCAGCGCTTAAATGGCAACTGCGAGAGTTTCCAAAGATTACTCAAACGAGCATAAATTATGGAAGAAACACTTTAGGCATGTTTTTAAGGAGGAAATTACATAAGAATGTGACGAAAAGCTTAAAAAAGTCGATTTTACACACCACCCCCCTTTAACCATTAATAGTCCCTGGGGCATTTTTTCTTGCAGGTAGGTGTGTGTTTTTTTAAGAATAAAAAAACACACACCTATCCAGGACCTGCTGGATGTTGGGCAGCTTGGCTTCCACAGGACTGCAGCGGTGTTTAGAGGGCGTTGAGGGCTCGTTCCGTGGATTCGGGGTGTAGTGAAGCACTCCTCGGCGGGTCCCGGCTGTAGTCCTGGGTATGTGTTGCATTAGCACAGCAACACACACTGTTGCTGTGCTAATGCAATTCTTTAAATTTTTTCCAGAGATGTGTATTTTTGTAGAAGTTTAACAAAAATATACATTTTCTCTCTTACTAAATTTCAAACATTGCATTATCAAAAAAGTAATATAGAGGTCCCTCTGTCATTTTTTTGTGCCACTGACTCTCATATAAATGATATTTTTCTAACAGGCCTAAATATCACAATAAATATGTTATTTCTTCAGTCTTTCTGTGTTTCTGCAGCCATCAGACAATGAAATTGTAGTTTTTACTGTTTTCCATCAGACCAAGTGATTTCTCATTAAATATTGGGGCATTGATTAAAGATTAACTTAAATTATGTACAATTTTGGGATCTTGTGGCCCCTGGATTGAAAATGCAAAACTTATTTTGAACAAATATGGTTTGGGTGTTTTTTAGAGTTGCCATACATTAGTGTGAAAATGGAGTGTACTTACCCATTGTAGAACAACCAAAGTAAATAAATAATGTTCAAAAAAAGTACAAGTAGGCAAGTGTTGTTTTTGTTTGACATCTTCTCTCTATATATGCAGTTATCGCATGAACTCATGTGAAACCCTGAGATTTAGTGCTCTTGCTGAAGCAAACGTCTGGAAGCGTTCAACACACAAACCACAGTCATTGTGAATGGCAGTCCATGCGACAGCTGTATGGAAACCGAACTACTCACGTACTGCGCCTGGTATGAATAAGGTGTAGGCATAAAACTGTAAATGCTTGAAGCTGCATTCCTTTGGCCAAATTAGGGTAACAAACCCAAAAAGTGATATTTTAGGTTTGAGTTTGTAAAAGTGATACACTTAGGGGTGAGATGCTGCATTTTTTTTCTGCAAAAAGAAGCTAAAGATTGTGGTGAAAATTTCAGCTTAAAGAGCACTCCCCCCAAACTGACTGCCATTTAATTACACCACAAAATAATCTCATTGTTCATATTTGGCTTGGTTTTTGAGTTCAAAATTCTCTGAACAGTTAATGAAACTCATGCCTACATGCAAAGCCCCAGTTCCAACTTTTTCTGCATGCATTTTTCTCACTAGTGATAGTACTAATGAAAAAGTTTTCAATTGTGCTTATCACGCCAGTTTTATCTTTCCATCACCTGTCAGATTGAATAAGGGAAGGCTCTGCTGATGTAGTATTATAGGTGAGTAGGTGAGTAGGATGATATTTTCATAGGCTAAATGTATTCTATTTGATGTTACTTTAGATTCATAAGCTATGAAAGTGGTCATATTTGAAGTGTACCACACCAGTAAACCAGTAAATTCATCCTCACTACAAACACAATGCTAACACTATACATACCCCTTTGTTGTTCTTTTGGGTTTGAGAAGACAGACAAACTATTGCAGCAATGTCTCAGTTCATCCCTCCAGGCCTCTGGGAACAGCACTGTGAAATACAGAAAACATGAGAGTGAAGCATTAGAAAAGTAATCAGAATATACATTTACATGCACATTACAAACATATCAAATTTGTTTTGGCTTCCACTGCCTCTATAAAGATTTGAAGCAAATGGGCAAGTAGTTGATGACTTGGCTCTTTAGCAGTGGATGAGGAAATAATGATGAGGTGATGAATCATTCATCTCTGACCATGCAAACAGACCTATCATTGAGTCCTGTAGGGAAACAAACAGAATCATTATTTCACTAATACCCTAGAAGGGTATTAATAACATAACAGCAACTTGAGCATTTCCAAAGATTTGAAGGTTTTCTGATCGTTTTCGACTTAGATTTAGACTGCCTTGACCTGAAATAATGTGTCACAAGATACAAGTTCAGTCCTCACAATAGAGGATGAAAACAAGTTTAAACTATGAATATCAGTATTTTAATCAGCCATTTAATCAGCTATTTTAGAAGATATTTATTCCTTAGTAGTTTTTTTCAAATAGTTTGCCATTTTTTCTGGTTTTGTTTTATGTAAGCCAAAGGATCTGAATACTTTTGCATCTACCATTCATGTATCTGTGGGCATTGTTAACTCACAAACATGCTGAGCTAATATTAGCTTCCCAGAGAAAAGAGATTCACACCATAACTGTATTAATATAATCCGATGTGTGATTATTCTATGAAAAATCCTTGAGTTATTGATGTTTAGTTATATACAACCGCCATATGTTCTGCTTCCATGCTCACCCTGTGTGGATGAGGGTTGTGATGGGAGGAGAATAAGTGCTGGCTCAGTGAACCAAAGTGAGGAGTGCTTTTCGTCAGCATCTTCGTAAATTCAGAAGCGAATGGCACGTGATTAATTCAACAGCTCCTGTTTTCTCCTGTAGTTCCCCTGGAGTTGAGACTGAGGTCTCAAAATCTTTGACTTAAAAATGGATGACTGGCCTGACTTGGGTCAAATGCCCTATTCGTATAAAATTTCTTAACCCCAATGCAGAACACCACAGACAAGACCAGTTGCAAGTTTTAAAATATTTATTGAAAAGTTGAATAAACTGAGATGGTGACCCTAAAGCAGGAAGACTGGGAACTCCATCAGGGAATGGTGAAATAAACTGCAGAGAGAGGGAGGTGAAACTGGGTTCTTAGAATGTTAATAGGATGAACCGAGGTGAGGCTGACTTGGTGGATGATGGTTGTTTATGCCAGGGGGAACGCCAAGAGTCCTGGATGTCTGCAAGATCTTCCGGTAGAGTTTCTGGAGAGGCTGGATGGAAAGAATCTGGGAGCGAGGTAGTGATTCAGAGGGCAGGCAGGCAGAACTTGGTAGCGACGCACAGGAAAAATCAGACCACAGGAGGCGGACAGGCATTAAACGAGCATCAGAAGGCTTGAGAGTCAGCAACGGTTGAGAGAGGTCTGGATGAAGGAAAACCTGGAGGAGCACAGAAGGGAGAGGTGAGTGCTGGGGAAAACTTCCACAAAGGCACAGAGAGCAACACGGAGGAATGGCGGTTTATCATATTTGCTGAAAACACTCAGGCATCGAGGTTATGGCTGCCAGCCTAGATATACACTGTGGTAATGAGCTTGATGAGCTGCACCTGGTGGAGCAGCAGAAAGGTGGGCTGCACCCTCTGCTCGACTGGGACATCTGGTGGTGAAACTCCAACATGATGGAAAAAAAACTGGAAATTGACAGAAAGACAAACATCCCTGACTCCTAACAAAAAATGCTTAAGTAACAAAAATACCAAAAACATATACCAACCTTTGATTACAAATTGCTCCCTGCACATTATACAAAATCTTTAAAAAATCCAAACACAAACTCGCACTCATACTTTGTGCTATCAATGACTTTTCATTAAATAAGTTCAGATTCAAATAAAAAAAGTCTTTGAAGCAGCTCTTTACCTCATAAAGCAGCCTCCAGTAGTATCCAGACGTATTGAACACTTTGTGTTGCTTTTGTTGCTTAGAAACCTAAAGTGAACAAAACAATGGCATCATGTTTGCTGTTACACCCTATCAGTTCTTTTTTATTATTATTAATTCAGTGTCCAAGTAGCTACAATTCACTTTATTTCAAACAAATTGTCCAATTCATAGAAAGTTTAAATAAAGGTGTGTGCATCTTTCAACAGAAGTCAGTTTAAAAAGCTTCATTTCCTTTTTTTTGGCTAAACTTTCTCCTTTAATGAACATACCTTTTTTAATCATTACAAAGTTTGGATTTATATTTTTCTGGTAATGGAGGTCATCAACAGAGAGATTGCAAAGTTTCATGTGATAACCAATGTTAAATGAAGATATCAGAGACAATGGCTGCATTTACATATGGCCATTAACCCATTCAAAAACCGGATATTTGTAATAACCCGGTCACGCATGGCCTTGTAAATACCGGCAAATAGCCAAATATGCTCATATTTAGGTTTTAAAAAATCTGAATATTACCCCTGGGGTACTTCTTTTCTAACTTGAATATCTGGTCATGTAAACGCGTATCGGCATATCCCCATCAAAAGGAACATTGATTTGTGTTCTGCACATGTTCTATTTGTAAGGAATCTTGCTGTATTGAGTAGAGGAACTTCTAGTATGAGCCGTCTGGCATACAAATCTCATGTATACGTGAGTAACTCTCTGCTCTCTCTCTCTCTTTACTTATCTCTGCTCACGCATGTAAATGGGTTATTCTGGATGTTTTAGGAACCCGAATAGTGACCTTAACTCGATCATGACCCAAATACTGGCGGCATGTAAACGTAGCCAATGTTCAGTAGCCTGAAAAATTTTGTGCATAAATCATGAAATTCTTTGAGAATTTAACAAGATGATAAGAAACTTGAGGGAAAACTTAAGAAAGAAGGTGTAGAAACGTTGAAAGGACTCCAAGATTGAAATAAGACAAAATCATAAACAAACAAAAGATCTGAGACTGAAAAAAAGAAGTAGTTACCTGAACAAGCTGGGCAAAAAACCCACCATGTTTTGGATAAGTAACTTCAACAATGATTTTTCTCAAAGGAATGTATATCTGAAAGATGCAGAGCAAATAAAACCATAAAAGTATTTATGAATGTATCCAATGAAAACTAAATAGGTACAAAAGCTGACTGGCACCTAAATTTGATACATTTACTCACTTACAGCATTATGTGTCCACACCACTGAATGTAGACTTTTTTTTAAACTAAACCGAATTCAGGGATAACTTGGGACATATAGTGATTTATATATATATATATATATATATATATATATATATATATTTTATATATATTTATAATATATATATATATATATATATCAGCTCTAATCACCAGAGTGATTAGAGCCTGACCACATCAGACAAGGCCCAAGGTGTAGGCTGTGCAAAGAGTCATCTGAGACAATCCAGCACATAACAGCAGGGTGTAAAATGCTAGCAGGGAAAGCATACATGGAATGTCATAACCAAGTGGCTGGCATAGTATACAGAAACATCTGTGCGGAGTATGGGCTGGAAACCCCAAGGTCAAAGTGGGAAACACCTCCAAAGGTGGTGGAGCATGACCGAGCAAAGATCCTGTGGGACTTCCAGATCCAGACAGATAGGATGGTAATGGCGAACCAACCGGACATTGTGGTGGTTGATAAAGAGCAGAGGAAAGCCGTTGTGGTGGTTGTGGTAATACCAAGTGATGGTAACATCAAGAAGAAGGAACACGAGAAACTTGAGAAATACCAAGGGCTCAGAGAGGAGCTAGAGAAGGCTTGGAAGATGAAGGACACAGTAGAATCCGTGGTAATCAGAGTACTTGGGGCAGTGACCCCCAAACTGGAGGAATGGCTCCAACAGATCCCTGGAAAGCCTCAGACAAGAAAAGTGTAGTACTTGGAACAGCAAAGATACTGTGCAGGACCCTCAAGTTCCTAGGTACAAGACCTGAGCTTGGAATGGGAAAAACTGCTTCTTCTTCTTTCTCTTTTGGCTTTTCCTTTCAGGGGTCGCTACAGCGAAACTTATATTTTCATGCTATTGGGTCATTTTACTCACAGACTGAGACATAAATTCCCTCCTGTGCAACTGGTTATTGGACTTTCTGACCAGCTAGCCACAACATGTCAGGCTGGACAACCGCTGCTCATCCACCGTCACGTACCACAAGGCTACGTGATGAGTCCTTTCCTCTACATCCTCCTCACCCATGACTGCAGACCTGTTGATAGTTCCAACACCATCATTAAGTTTGCAGTTGACACCTTGGTATAGGCCTCATCAAAGGCAGCAATGAGACCGCCTACAGGGAGGAGGTAGATCGTCTGACTCAGTGGTGCTACACCAACAACCTGCTGCTCAACACCGAGAAGACCAAGGAGCTCATTGTGGACTTCAGGAGGAATTCTGACCCACATCCACCGATCCACATCAAAATGACGGCTGACCCTCCTGCCCTCTGGGAGGTGGTACAGGAGCCTCTGGATCACCGGGTGCCTGAACAGCTTATTTCCTACAGCTGTCAGATTATTGAACTCTGCCGCCTGACATCTCACCCACATTAAATCATGGAATGAACATACACACAATCACAACCATCCATAACTGAAGGTGCACACAATGGACAAAAAAACAAAAACATAATTGCCGACCGTACCCTCATAAACACAACAATTACATGGAATGAACCACCACATATAACCACTGGGACTTGATATAACTACTGTATAATTTATCCACATATATATTACTGATATCAACTGCACTATTGTGAATACTGTATAGACAACCATACTGTACAATACCATAATAATCATTCTTTAATTTATACTCACAGTTGTATATGTATAATCTGTTATAGCTTTATATTTATAACCATTTATAACCATACTCATAACCTGTTCATAGCCTCTACATAGCTTGTACATTCACTACAGTTATAGCCTGTATATACTTACATTTATAGTGTATGCATAACATTTGTATCATATCTATAATATACCTTTATTCTGTAATATATCTATGTTATTGGTAAAGCACTTCTGGATGGACGCAAACTTTTTGTTGCCCTGTACGTGTGACACGAGCAATGACAAAAAAGTTGATTTCTATTATTTATTCTATTAATGATTTTTTTCACACTACAGAAGAACTGTGTTCACTTCAGACAACATTAGAGTTTGATGTACTTACTAGCTAGCTCAAATAAACGCCAGCAAGGTTAGGCATCTATGACCATAGATCAAACATTACTGGTCTAGGAGTCCAGATTATGAGTTATTCTTTTCAACCCACTCTTTGGTAGGCTTCAGATCCCAACACAGTAAATGCTGTGTCAAGCCTCCGAATCTGCCTAGTTTTAATTCAATAAACCAGTACTGGATTTGACCAAATTTGACAAAATCCTGATTTTCCGTCTTTGTTCTGTGCTCTGCTTTCTGGTTTTGTATGAAAAACGGTAAGGCTATCTCAACAATTATAATTTTGCTGACCTTACTGTGTTTATTTTGCACACTCAGTCTATTATTATTATTTTGCTTCCATGGAGACCAACACAAGTTAATCTACCAGTACTAAAGAGACCAGCTCACCAACAGTCATCACAGAGAAACATTATTTCCATTATCAGCTGTAGCTAGTGTGTCTTGCATGAAGGCAACTGTAAAATGTGAAACATTTAAGAAAATGTTCCCTTGCCTTTTGACTTTTTTTCAGATTGTTTTCTGGTAATGCAGTGAATGTGCTTTGTCTCATAGCTTTTTTTTAAAATCCTACACTCTTGTCCGCTTGATCATTATATGTACAAAACTTAGAGAAAGAATGTGCATAAAAAGCCTCCATTATCTTCACCTGAGTGTGCAGACTTTATTTTGTAACATAACCCACAAACAGAGAAAGAGCTACTCTTTCAATTGCTTTAATTTAAAGGAGCTTCAGCCACTGTCTGCATGGTTAGCATTTTTTCAGTAAAAGTGTGACATTCAGCCTAAAAACAAAGTTGTTAACAGACATTGGCATTGTAGTCAGTGCAGACTGTTGCTTGTGGAATACAGAGGAATACACTTTGAAAAACATGGCGGATTGCACTTTTTTGGATAATAGTCTAAATGCAAGATGTGGTCAAGCTTATAGCAAGGTCAGAGATTTTAATAAGATTATTTATGATTATGTAATACATTTTCCATTGGCACTCTATTGAAAACTACACGAGATGAAGAAAAAAAACATAATATAAAGCATACACCAACAGTGTTCCAAGAATCCTTGAACTCATTGCTTAGAATCTTCTCAGTAATACGGAAAAATTATGTGCCTATCTTTTTGTTTTTGGCATCTTTTCAAACGTAAATGCTTCAGATCATCAAGATTGGATGTTCAAATCAAATCAAATCAAATCAAATTTATTTATAAGGCACTTTTCATACATAAACAGTAACACAAAGTGCCTTACACAGGCTAAAAACAAAAGCAACAACAACATTAAGAACAAGGGAAAGAAAAGACCCACCCCTCCCGCACATATCCACACCCCAAGACAAGCCCACATTCACACCAACACACACTCACACCAACATACACTCACACCAACACGCCGGAACATCAGTACTCACACACACACACATGCTAAACCCCACTTATACTAGCTGACACTAGAGAGACATGGCTGGGCACCGACATATTGGTGAGAGAAGGCCTCGTTTGGGGGCCGACCACACCCAGGGAGACCCTGACCACCGGGAGCATCGCCGCTGAGGGCCAATCCGGCCACAGCAGACCAAAGGCCCCACACCAAGGGGCAGGGGCCCACCAGTCACCCAGGCCAGAGCCCTCCGTGATACAGCTCCCCCGCCGGCCAGCCAGACATCGCACCCGGTGTGGCCGTCCCCCAAGAGGAGAAACTGGAGCTATCGCTGGGTGAAAATCATAAAACAAAATCATAAAACAAAACTTAAAATACAACAAAACTTTGGTAAAATAAGATAAGAAGTAAACCGAATCACTAAAATAAATAAGTAATAAATAAATAGTAAATAATAAAAAGATAAATAAAATAAAAGAGAATAATTACAAACTTGCTAAAATAGACTAAAATAGAAGCAACTAAAATAGCAGATCATCAGTTAAAAGCTAGACTAAAAAGGTGAGTCTTGAGCCGCTTTTTAAAAACATCAACATTCTCTGCGGCCCTGAGATCCTGCGGCAGGCTGTTCCACAGGCGGGGACCATAGTAACTAAAAGCCGTTTCCCCGTGTGTTCTAGATCTAATCCGTGGAATGGTTAAAAGGCCGGCGCCGGACGACCTCAGGGTCCGTGAGGGTTGATAGAATAAAAGCAGGTCAGATAGATAAGAAGGCCCAAGACCGTTAAGACATTTAAAAACTAGTAAAATAATCTTAAAATCGATCCTGAAATGGACGGGGAGCCAATGCAGCGAACATAAAACTGGTGTAATATGTTCCTGCCCTCTGGTCCTCGTCAGCACTCGTGCTGCTGAGTTTTGTAATAACTGTAGATTGTATATACTCTTTTTGGGAAGACCAGAGAGCAGGGCATTGCAATAATCTAACCGGCTGGAAATAAAAGCATGCATCAGCACCTCCGTGCTGGCCTGAGAGAGAAACGGGCGGACTCTGGCGATGTTCTTCAGGTGGTAAAAACCTACCTTTGCTATGTTTTTAATATGAGGATTAAAACTGAGCTCAGAGTCAAAAATCACGCCCAGATTTCTCATAGATTGTGATGGTTTGAGATTTCTCAATTTAGGTAAAAGTTTCTCTCTCTGGCCTTCAGGACCAATAACTAAAACCTCTGTTTTATCCTGATTGAGCTGCAGGAAATCTTCTGCCATCCATGTTTGTATATTTAAAAGACAGTTAAAAAGGGCATCAATTGGCCCTGTGTCATCAGGAGACACGGCGATATACAGTTGCGTATCATCAGCATAGCTGTGGAAGCTGATGCCATGCCTCCTGATGACATCACCCAGGGGAAGCATATACAGATTAAAAAGAGTTGGGCCTAAAATTGACCCCTGGGGCACCCCACACGTTGTCTCATGTGTTTTTGAGAAACAGGTATCCATACTTACAAAGAAGCTTCGGTCTGTGAGGTAGGAGGAGAACCAGTTTAAAACGGTGCCAGAGAGTCCGACCAGGTTCCTCAGTCTGTTAATTAAAATGTGATGGTCTACTGTGTCAAAAGCTAAGATCCAGTAGAACCAAGACTGTGAGTTTATGATTATCTAAATTGAACCTGGTATCATTTAAAATCTTTAAAAGGGCAGTCTCTGTGCTATGGTTCGTACTAAAACCAGACTGATACTTATCCAACGTACTTTTTGAACTTAAAAAAATAATTTAATTGGGTTAAAACCAGTTTTTCTAAAAATTTTACTTAAAAATGGTAAGTTGGATACAGGCCGATAATTATTCAAAATGGTGGGGTCTAGGTTGCTCTTCTTCAGAAGGGGCTTCACCACCGGCCGTGTTGTGTCAGCCTGTGCGCAGGTCTGTCACTGCTCTAGATGGGTATTTCACCACGGTTTTGGGCCGGTGTGTGCACCGGGTTCCTTCCTGTGTCCGGGCTCCTTTTAATACAAGGGTAGCGCTTGAGCCCTCCTATAGTTTTCGGGAGGTTATTGCTATCTAATTGCTGTTCACTCTGCTACACCTCCGGTACAGGTGCCAAGTGTTCAACCAACAATGCACCAGCAGGTAGAGGCATCGGTGACTGGCAGAAAGTGTGGTGAAGAGGAAATAGGTCCCCCGAAATGGTGCAAAACAGACTGCTTATGAAAGTCACGCGCTATCTGCTACCACCCTGTTTACATTAGATGCATATTTCTCTGCGTCGGAAGACCAGAGCAGAGACCACAGCAAAGGGGCAGGGACTTGTATACACATGAGGTAATCAGGGAAACTGGAGGACAACTGTGGAGACAAGGAACAAGACACGGGTAAGATTGAAGACCAGGAAGCAGGCACGCCCACCGACACAGGAAGAAGAGAAAAGGGAACACAGAGATGATGACATGGCTTAAGAACATTGATTATTGAGTATTGATTTCCTCTTACTTCAGAATTATGCACCGTGTTGGTTGATAACATTAAATCCAAATAAAACATGTATATATTTACAGTCATACTAAACAAATTAAAATATGCATTCCTGTAAGGCTGCATGTTGTAAAAATAACAACCTTGAAGTTGGCTGTGAACATACTCTCCATTAGGCTTGCATGTTTGTTCAAAGATTTTTCTTTACTAGTCGGATGTAAAATTCTGCTCTTTAAAGATTTTAAAAGTTGAGGGTTTTAAGGTTGGAATCTACGATAATAAACGAAATTAAGGGCTTACAAACCTGTCTGTGTGTAAAATTAGTGAATTCATTTACAGATGAATTAACCTTTTAAAAATTAAATTAACTTAAAAAAAACAATAAACAGTTTAACCTAATAAAAACACATAGCCTACACCTTTTTCACACTGTCTGAAGTTAAATCAGATCAAACTTCTCTTATTTTAGGTAAATTAGGATTACTAAAATTAATTCTATTTGCTGAACATCCCAATAATGAAAAAGAATATGTCAGACATTTATTAATTAATTATTTCAAAATCAGAAGTTTACCGGATAATACATGTATCATTGAACAGTCAGGGAAGGGCTTGCTGATGATGCCATGGTTTTGGAAACGTTTTAGTTTCCATGTCATTAAAAGTAACTTTTTTAAGTTTACCTTGATATTCTTCATTGGACTTCTTACTTTAATTTGTATGCATCCTGTGTTTTCTGCATAGTCCTGCGTACTAGTTTGCACTAAAAGGAAACATGGTCTGGAATTGAAAAAATGTAATAAAGTAAGAAAAAGTGTTTATAGAGTTTATAGAAGCGATTAGGTTCTAAATAAAAATCAAAAAGCACATCACATCACTCTTGTTTCACTGATAGGTATTCTGCATGCTTGCTACCAGAAAGAGTGTGAGATGCATGTCTATGATTTTATCTGCTGCAGTGAGTGGAGGCAGGTGGTGCATTACAAGGATGTGACCCTCTCTGAAGGTAAAACTATTAATCTTTGCAGTCCTCCACTCACTTTTCAAACACTTTCTTACAGTAATCTGTCCCTGAGGGTAAGAGAGAAATCACAAAATCCATCCTAAACTGTTGCACTTTGTGCAGCAAACATAAATCCCAAATTACAATGGAAACATATTTTATTCTCATTTAAACCAAATACTAAGTTAATGAAGGATAGCAATATTTTGTTTTTTTGTTTTGTCCTAATGCATTATGAATCGGTTAGTTCATCGTTAAGTAGCTGTAAAAAAAAAAAAAAATGGAGAAACATATCCAGATCCTTTATTGACATCCTGCAAACAATTGTCAAAATATTTCAGTATTTTGGTATGCATTAAACCCAATTACTTTGATTTCTAAAAACAAAACAAAAACAACATAAAGAATGAAGCAGTTGCTTACACCCAAACATTTTTATGAATTGGAACCATCTGCAACTGTTTTGAGTGTTTGAATGTTTTGAGTTGACTCTGCATTGAGTAGTCCATGTGTTGGGAAAGCGTTGTACCTGATCCAGCAACTAATGGCTAATGGTGAACAGTCTACGATGAAAAACCCCGATAGCATTACTCCAAGAAAGGACAACGTCAAAGTATGAAATTGGGGTAAAAACTGGACAAGGATCAAAACGCCAATGTCATGATGAATCATAGAGAACCCAAAATGCACTGATTTCAAGGTAAAAGTAAAGATGTTTTAATGAGCCAAAAAAATGAACTTAAATAACACAGGGAATTAAACATTGAGAATATTGATGGAGAATCCAGATATAACTGAAAAAAACCCACTGTTGTGTCCCAATTCAAGGGCTGCATCTTTCGAAGGACAGTTATGTCACAACACCATGACAAAGGCTTTCCAAATTCGAAGACTCCTTCAAATGCCTTCTACGAACCTGGCCTTCTTTTCCCAGATTTTAAGGATTGATCCGGTGTATCCTTCACAGCTCACCACATTCCAAGATGCATTGTCATTCAGTAGCGGAAATTATCCATGAAATAGCAGAAGTTATGTAATCCTGCAGATCAAATAAAATCACTTCACCTGGAAATGATTACCTCTCATTTGGAGATATGAAACATGGCATTTATGGTAATACTGCTGTATCTCCTCTAGAAAACTTGAAGATTTCAAGCTCCTTTTTTAGCAGTTTGTGTTCAGCGTTGTCACACTTGATGGGTGATAGGACATTTTCCAAGTAGGGTTGGGAATAAATCTGAAGACCATCCAAATTCATATCTACTAACATCCAGCCTACCCAGTCAAAAAAGGACCCGGCTTATGTCGACCAAGACGAAGGTGTCCTTTAAACTATGCAGCCCTTAACATCTTGATATCTTGTCTACCCGGTCAATGAAGGACCCAGCCTCCAACAACCGGGTGGGATGGGTCCTTTGAAGGATGCAGCCCCTGCATTTTGACACAGCCCATTTATATACTGAAGAGAAATTGAGAAGTGAAAGGAAAAGCCACAGAGAGAGATTAATCGGAAGGTAAGTGAAAACACCTGGGAGAGAAAGAAGGTGGGGAGCAATTAGGATTGCAGAGAGAGCTGGGAAGAAGAGCTAACTTGCACACCAAGGTCCTATTTTCATGGAGAGAAAACAGGTCTAGATTTAAAAACAGTCCGTAAAAACATCAACACAATAAAAAATAAATAGATAAATAAATTGTCCACATGAACTGCTGAAAATGCTGTAGTACCTATGCCAGGCCCATAAACAGGGTTTGAGAACAGGGAGGAATGCAAACAAAGTGGAAGAAGAACACACAGGGAAGAAAAGACAGACAGGGGCATGACAACTAAACTAAGTATACTAAAATATATATTTACAATCACAAAGTAGAAGAACATTCATAACTGGTAACAAATAACATATGTAAAATAAAATACTGTATTAATTAAATTTTACAAGTTCAATACTTTTACGCTAAGTCCTTAAGCGGTTGCCGTGGGGGGGGGGGGGGGGGGGGGCGGGGCTGTGCCTATCTCCAGCTGTCAATGGGCGAGGGGGAGGGTGACCCCTGGACATGTCGCCAGACTTTTTTAGTGGTTAAATACTTTTACATCCTTACTTAAATCATGTTCTAACACATTTAACCCATCGTCTATTTTGTGTTGTGTTATATTCTGTTTTTAATGGTTCTCAACAGACTTCAGATTACCTTTCCTACCAACTGGGATTATATGATTTATTAATATGAATTTAGAAGATTGCGGCGGAAGAACTTCTCAGCGCTCACAGCGTCACATTCAGTCATGTCATTACAGACAAAAAATCTGAGCTGTCACAGATGGCTTGCCAGGTCTTTTTTGTTTTTGTTTTGTTTTTTTGCCTTTTCCTGTGTTAAGGTACAACATTCAACATCTAAAATTCTTTAGTTTCAAATGTGTCAGACATTGAGTGTTATGTTGTGCTGCCCTCGTATTTTCCAAGTAAGTGTTTTCATATACATTTTATTAAACTTAAATATTGTGTTACATGATTTTTGAACTATATCCAATGAGTTCCATAAAAGAATCCCAATTACAAGAAACCCTTTTTGTTTTTGTTAGGTGCGTGAATATGGTACACATAAATGACCTTTTCTTCTATTGTTACTGTATGTGATTAGTATAGCTTTAATGAAGCTTCATCCTATGTGTGCTTAACATATAGATCACTAAATTTTTTATAAATTATCTTTGATATAATTGATATGGGGCTTCCAAGTTTGCTGTCAGAATAACCCCCAAAAATTTGATTTCTAAAACACATTCAATATGTACATACTCTATAACTAACTTTCTAAATTCATTTTTTTCTTTATTTCCAAACATCATATAATTTGTCTTATCCCAGTTTAAAAATTTTTTTATTATTATCTAACCATTTTTTTAATTTAGTAATTCTCTTTTAATATTGGCCATTAATTATTTTTTTTATGTGTCCTGTCTATCAGTTTGCTACCTAGAATTGATGTCTGAGTACCAAGTACAAGACCAACATATTTACTTTCCCAAGCAGAGCATTACAGCTTTGCTATAATACTCCACTTGATATATATGTATGAAAAATCTTTATCTTTATCTTCTAAAATCTTTATTAGTGATTACTGTGGGTTTAATTTCTTGAAGTTATGGACACAAAATTGAGATAAGAAGGAAGAAAGTAAGAAGATGAGTAAGAGAAATAGGACCGGTAGAAGTGTGAACTGACGATAAAAGATAGGGAGGTAAACAAAGAACACAAGAAAACATCCCAGTCCTCCACCTCTGTTGGACGGCAGAGAAGTGGTAAAACAGAACAAACAACAAAAACCACCAATAGAACAGAACAACATTAACAAAACGGATCTAGTAATATATACTAAGAATTACACATTCACTACACACGGATTAATGAACACAACACTAATGTTTCCGGTAAGCTCCTGGTACCAACTAACTAATGATGATAACCTCAGCTCAAGATATGTCCGTACTCACCAAATTCCCCACACCTATCTGTGTGTGTGAGCATGCAGGTGTGAATAAGGTTTCCACATGCAAGTGATTGATAGCTGGTGTAAGGAACCGTCAATCTGTCCTACAGGAATCAACACAGACATGAAGGAGGTGGGATCGCAAGGACGAGTCCCCGGGCTCCGCCGGAAACCGGCTACGCCAGGGCGGGCCCGGAACAGGACCCGAAAGCCATGGGGACCAGCATGGCCCCGATCAGGGATCAGCCCACAGGGGTCCACCGCCGCCGCCACAAGGCAGGAGGACCCGCAGCCGGCCAACGGACGACACATGCCACCGCCACCCTGGACCAATCCCCACCGCCAACAACCCAGCCCCCCCACACACACATTCCAGGGAGCCACAGTGGATGCACACCCTCCGCAGGCTGTGCCCAGCCAGCACCTGAACATCCAGATCTACCAGCCCCCGGGTCCAGATCCCGCCCCACACAGAGCGCCGAGACCAGGGGCCCAGCCAATGCTGGACAGCCCCCTCAAATGAACCGACCAGGCAGTGGAACCCCACACGAATGGAACCAACCTACCTTGCAACCCCGGCACCCCCATAAGTGGTGCCCCAGTCAGTCCGACGACGGCGTCGGCCGGAAACAGCAGCCTCCCAATACACCGGCCCACCCAGGACCAGCCAGGCATGTACCAGGACCGAGGCGGGCCGCATCCGGGCCCCCAGCCCCAGTCATCGAGAACCACCATCGACCAGCGGGCAAATCATGAGTTGCTGTTTGGCCTTGTGGATTCATTAAATCAACATTAAAGTCACCAATAACCTATTATTGTTACACTTTAATATTACAATATTATCACATTATTACACAATGCAGCGTCACATTAGCAGGGATTGAATTCACCTGATTTTCGTTCATGGTACCAAATAAGCCTGGCATTAACTGTTACTCTAATTCAAGTGAGGGTATTTTAAATTAGACAAATTGCCCTTATAAAATCTGGGGTTAAGATGTGTTATGGGATTTATTGATTTAAAAGAAGAATAGACGATGAACCATTAGCCTCACAGATTTAAAATAGAATACAAATCTTGACCTTGGCCTTCAGATGTTATGTAACACCTAATTTCTGATTAATTTATCTGAAAATATAATGAGGATACAATGTTTAATGTAGGCCTACATGGTAAGATGCTATTTCACATTTTGAGTGTTGCCTTTAATTCGTCAAATGAAAATAACAAATTGATATCTAACACAATCAGGTTACTACCCTTATCTCTGTCTGTGACATTCCAAACTAAATGAGTGTTCCATTTTTGTCCTTTTTCTGATTCAAAGGTTATTGAAGGGTTTACGAGGAATCATTGTGTCTGCAGAGTTTCAGAAGAGTAATTGTGACCTTGATGGAACTTTCTCTCACTTCTGTATGTTGCTGGCCTGTATGTCTTTCATTGTGTGTTTGTTTCATCTGATCCATTTGTAGGAACTTATTTATCTTTTGAGGAAACACATACAGGAAGAAAAGCAGAAAAAAAATCATAAGACAAACAAAAACTTGGAATAGGAATGCTGGGTTTGTTGTGTTAAAATGTTTTTGAAATTAACTTAAATAAAATTTCTTACATGAAGAATGGGACGCTAGGTGCCATGGCCCTCACCTTGAGAGATGGGACTTTACCAATGGGCTTGCCCCTTCAGCCTCCCGGGCCGCAGCATTGTAGCTGCTGGATGTTCCCCTGGGGCTTCCTTCTGTTCCACTCTTGGGGGAGTGCAATCAGCCCTGCGTTAGTCCGCCTGGGGCTCCTAGGCTCCCCGGCCTCCTTCATGTCTGCGTCAATTCCTGCAGGACGGATTGACAGCTCCTCATACCAACTATCAAACACTTTGTGTTTGTGTTGCACACCCACATCTTCCTTTCCCCATGAAAATTCTGTAGATTGAGCCTCTAAACTCATCTTACCTTCATGTATTCTCCACATGATGATAACTTCACAAACAAAAAGTAAAAGACATGCCTCAGAAATTACATAATCAGTTTGCAGTGAGTTCTGTGAAGTGACAGTGCTGCTGCTACCATCGATAGTGTCAAACTTGACGTTCCTAATATGAATGCCCCAGAAAAAATGATATAAAACTGAAAACATGTGTGTAGTTAACTTTAGCTTTAATGAGTTTACAGAATTTATATTTTAATATTTTATATCAAGAAAACTAAATAGGGCAATAAAATAATATGTTTTGCGTGTGTTTGTGTGTATGTACGTGTGTGTGCGTGTACGTCGACTTATACAGATGCAGAGTCAGCTTTAATGTTTGTCCCTAGTTCTCGTACTAATGACCCGTTGGGCCATTATAAATTCTGTTGAACATAACTGTTAGACCAGGATAACAAACATTTCATGTCTGGTTCAGTACTTGTTTTGTCCTGGATTGGTTGAGGCCTGGCATTACTCCTGGTGTGTCTTGATTTTGAGCCCTTTTGGCCTAGCTAGTTTTAGTCCTGGACTGTTTTAGTAATGGGTTAGTTCTAGCTGATGTTTCCTGATTGAGTAGTTTGACCAAGCTAAAGCTTGTTCACGTAACGTATATGTCAGTATATGTGCATTATGTTCTATTGTGCTTGCAATTGCCATTGTGATAATGAATGTTCTCCCTTTTCTGTAAACAAGTACATATTTCTGTAGTTTTTTCTTGTTTTGTAGGCTTTGTACTCATCTTTAGACATTTTAACCATGCTATGTGATAAGTATATTTTTTAAGTATACACAGCATGTTTAATGGGTTAAAACGTATCTGTAAAAATTCTAGGGGGCCCAGAAATTTTGGTTTCCATAGGGCCCAGCATTTCTGGTGGCAGCCTTGTCTACATATATATTCTTAGGATGAGATTTGTCATGGTTTGGTTTCTTTGCTATTATTCACTCCTGCAGTAATGTCTCTTCTCCTTCCCTTCCTCCAGGCGGAGCAGTGGGCCTGGGGCGTGTCAGCACACCTGGACTCTATCATCATCAGCCATTTCAGTATTTAAGGACCAAACTTTCATTCATTCAGTGCCAGACGGTTGTCAACACCACATCTCTGACTACCCAGGACCACTGCCTGCCTTGGTTATTCAATGCCCCTTGGATTTTTGTGAGGACTTTGATTTTGTTTTTGCTCCAATTTATTATTTGTAATAAAACCTTTTGATTTTTCTGCACAGCACTTGTTCCCTGTTTTTTTGGGACAGCATCTTGGGTCTCGTTCAACCTCATGACAAGATTACCATCAACAGACAATTGGTGCCAAGATCTTTTCAGTGGCATTGTTGTTGTATACCCATTGTTTTGTGTTGTGAATGTGTTATTCTTAGTTCATATTATTTGTTTTGTTACTGTTGCTCCTTTTTATTGTTTTTTTCCCCCACCTCTCTGCCGTCCTGCTCATGTGAAGGACTGGGATGTTTTCTTGTGTTCTCTTTGTTCCCCTTCGTCACTTGTATCGTCAGTTCACACTCCTATCTCTTCTGCCTCTCTTCTTCATGTTCATGTTCTATTAATATGATGCACCATCATGTCTTAATTATCAAGGTTTGTGACAGTGTAAAATGTTATCACTGTATTATGTGACATCCTGCAGTCCAATTTCAACATAAACTGCATTTATTTTCTCAACAAATATGAACCACAGCGGAGCAGTCAGTTACCTGTTCTTCTGACAAGGAGATTTTAGCCTCTGCTTTACAACACATCTAGGCCTTTACCAAATTCCAGGAAGAGCGATAACATTCACTGGAGTCGTTGCGCATCGATTTATCTCATAACATTTACAGAACCCATCCCTCCTGTTTGCAACATAAAAGACTGTCATCCTTCTCCAATATCATCTAAAGGAATTAAGTGATGTTTTCCCTCTTTTGTCTGATTCCTCCACCTGTAGCTTTTATCTGAATAAATTATTTGATAGGTTATTTTTTTCGATTACACAACCAATTATGTTTGGTGATTGCTTTGTCTTTTTCTAATCATAGCTTCTGTTTTTTCATGATTCTATCGTTGGCTATGGAATAAGTGTTTTTCCTTTTAGCAACAAATAACAGCTTAAACGTATAAGTTGCACCCTTCGGAGGAGGATCAAAAACAATATCCAATTTCATTAAGCAACTGGATTCTGTATGACATTTACAGACCTAAGTATGCAGTCTTTTTTTTCTTCACTTTCGTAATCTTTGACCCTGCTTTGATCTCAATAATCTTCTTGCAGGCCTGTCAAACTCCGGTCCCTGCGGGCCAGTGTCCTGTAGCGATCCATCGCTGGTCCAACATACCTAAATCAAATGGCTGAATCACATCCTCAGCACATATCCACTTCATTTTGCTTAATAACTGTAGAATATGATTCAGATGTGTCATAGAAGTAGAAAGACATCTTAAAGCTGCGGGACACCAGCCCAATAGGACTGAAGCTTGACATCTGTGCCTGACTGGTATCTAAAATAAGTCACATTCTGTCTTTTGATCTTCCAGTAACTGCCTGTGTTCATTTTCAGTAATAAATCCTGAATCTCCTTAGTTTTTAGGAGTAAGTTATTATTATTTTTTTTTCACAAACTATTTTCCCAATTTTTGGATTTCTTCTTTCAGGTATTACTTCCCCGTAATCCCCAGCTTTTCTTCAGCTGTTCCATGTCCATTGGCTAGTTTGGCAGGTTTACAAGCAACAATCACCCACCACAGTCCTTAAAGCTATTTCACGTCATTCACTCCATACACTTGATCTTCCAGTCTTTTTGTATTCAATTTTAGATTCCACTACCCATTCTCTTCATTGCTTGTGTTTGTGTTTGGTTTGTTCCTTTCAGGGTCATTCATTTCACTTTGCCTGCCTCCCTGCCACATGTTCCATTTGGGTTCTCAATACAATCATCACAATTTTACATTCTTTCTAATACAGACAGTTTATTTCACACAGCAACAATAACTGCAACTGCTTCTAAATCAATAAACCATATTGAGAAGTTATATTACTGTTAAAATGTATTTCAATACACTGACTGAATTAAAAACACTCCATAAAATAAGTATAATATATGGCTTGTGCTGTTTTGGGAGTTTAACAACCTGATACAGAATTGGCTAAATTGATTTTTTTAGGATAATGATTCTTGAAATGAACATTGATATGGTGCGTTTCCTTTGTCAGGATTTCCGGTGGACAAGGAGCGGCGATCAGGTAAAGCTTGGCACTCCTTGGCACGGATGTGAATCACCCCGGGTTCATGGCGGCTGAGTTGCTCAGGAGGCTGTGGCTGGGGGTTGTAGGCGGACCGTGGAGCAGGCTGATAAACAGACGATAGAAGTCTAGGCTGGTCGTGTTGAATGATTTAATTGGAACTACTAGACTGGCTGGAGGAATCCTTCTAGTTTGGCTGATACGCATGGATGGATCAGGAGCTCTGGCCATGGGATTACCGATGACTGAGCGAAGTGAAGGTGAGTGGAAGGATCTTTTATACTGAAGAGAGAGTGGAGTGACTGTCAGGGAACTCATCAGACATGTCTGGTCTGAGTTGGATCTGATGACTTCCTGACACCCTTTGGTTTCCACACCATGATTGGATTAGTTTTTCACAACTTGAGCTAGTAATTTTTCTTTCTTGGAAATGAGGGAAAGTTTTACCACAAAAAGTCAATAAAAACAGGTGAAGACGAATCAATGTGGTCCACTCTGCTGCAGTGATTGCAAAATTCAACTTTCAAGTTTATGGAGAATTTTAGTAGTTTAGAAGTCAGCCTTTGGTAGAATGTGAATAGCTGCCAACTTCAATTTAGGATCATCTCTGAAAATCCACCAAAGTGTGAATAACAACTAATTGTTAAGGCTAATACAATTTACTACATATACTTAACTTTGAAGCTCCTGTGTTACTTGTAAGGTTTCGAAAAAATCTGATTTAATCTGTCAGTTAAATCACTCCCAATGGCAGTATTTAGGTTGATTGAAGGGCCAGGCTTTCTCTGGAAACCAGAAAAGGATTGGCCGGAAGAAATCATGGAGACCAGCATTCCAGTGGATGATGCAGAAGTTAAGAAAGACTTTACCGAAAAACATATTTAACTGCTTAACTGCATATTTTATTGCTTACCTATTACTCCGATATCTTCAACCAAATAAGGTCTGATCTTTTCTCCAGTCTCCGACTCCCCAGCCTTCCAGCTCGATCTCCTCTCTAATCAAAGCGGAGACCCTGCTTGTTGAGTATCTCCAGGCATTGCTCATCCTCCATCCTCCCCTCTCCCAGGGTGGCTCCCGCCCGCGTCTCGGCTCGTCTTTCCCGCTCCTCAAGTATCTCCAGTCCACGGCTCATCCTCCATCCTCCCATCTCCCCAAGTAGCTCCAACCGGTGGCTCAGTTCGTCCTCTGTCTTCCCCACCCTTAATGCTGACATCCTGTCACTGATTGGTTGCTGCCCAGCGTCTGCTGCCCCAAAGTTACATTTTCACAACTTCATGCAGTGGCTGCGTGGCCTCCTTGAAAGACAGAAGCTGCATTGACGTGCTGATGCCAGCTGCGCCGAAGCACACGACTAGTTGCATGGCAGCTTGACGTCCACATGCTGCATAGGTACCATAGACTTTGCATGTAATCTAGCTGCCCTGCTGCATGGCAGAAAAAGGCGGTCTGAATGTGCCATTATAGTGAGAGTGTGAGTGTGAGTGTGTTTATGGAGTGATTTTTACTTTGTTGCCAAGTAGAGCATTTTATCTGGAGGTAACAAACTCACTGGATGAATGCTGTGTGGAGATTCATAAGTAGAAGAGGACAAGTATCTCACCTGCTGTGTGATAATGGCACCAATTTTACTGTAGAAAATAGGGAATTGAAGGAGGCTCTTGTTCCACTTCATCACAACTGTATCGAAAGAGCACTCATACCAGCTGGAGTAGATCAGAAATTTAATCCACCTGGAGCATCTCATTTTGGTACAGATTGGGAGCATGATTAGAACAATAAGAAGTATTCTCAAATCTGTGCTGCATCAGCAACGTTTGGACGAAGATGGGTTTCACACAGTTCTTCGTGAAGTTGAGACCTTATTAAATGACCGACCTATTTCCCAGCTGTCAGAGGATCCCATCAATCTCGAGCCCCTTATGCCAAATCATAGTCTCCTCCTGAACAGCAACCCTGCATTACCACCTGGACTATTTGGAAAACGAGAACTGTATATAAAACGAAGATGGAGACAGGTTCAGTACATCCCAGATCTGTTTTGGAAACAGCGGGTCAGAGAGGGTCCTTTGCTACAGGAAAGGCAAAAATGGAATAGAGAAAAAATACATGTCCCCTTCATACATGGGGACATCGTAAAAGTCATGAACTCAACTGCCTCTCAAGGCTCTTGGTCACTCAGATGAGTGTTTGAAACCTTCCTGACAAACATGGATTTGTGTGGTCTGACAAATTTTTGGGCGTATTTGACCCCGGAAGGGCATACAGTTCTTGACCGCTATGGCAGCCGTTGGAATGTGTTTGTCAACTGAAAGTGGCGGGAAATTAGTAACTAAAAATAAATTGACTATTTCAACAGAGACAAGTGCAGCCTCTTCATTGATTAGCAGTACAAGCGGATAGTACCAGCATTGCATCATCCAGGTCAGTCCCAGGAGTTAAAACCTCACTGTGGCACAGTTTTAGATCAAGTCCCTGTAGCATTAATTGGCTGTAGGCTTGCTATGGTATCAATTATTGAATTATTGTCCCAGTACTTGTCCCTTGTACTGAAGTATAGACTGAATGTCTGATTGTAATAATCTTTTCAGTAAAAAAGCTGGCAAATTCATTGCAGGCCCTGTTGGAGGGTTAGGGTTAATCTATCTCAGATTCAGGTCGGTTCGAGGGCAACTTTTGAGGCCCGATTACAGCTCCACGCACACGTTTCCAGCGGCAGACAGGCAGCGCAAGGCAGATAATTACCGTTTCACCTGTTTTGTGAAGCAAAGATCGCCGCAAAACTTGCGCTATGCGCACTATGAGTCAAGGCTGTGCGGATATTGGTGCCTACCTTTTGTTCTCCAGCTGTTTTTGGCTGAAAGGGGGAATGAGAGCGTCAAAGGAGATCAACTGTTTAACTGTCAGCTGACTGAGTGGAGTATGCTCGGTTGGAAGAAATTATTATAAGCCTGTTACCTGGAAGGAGAACGACCTGCAGGGCGACAGCCTGGGGGGAAAAACTGTTCTTGTGTCGGGTGGTTTTGGCGTACAATGCTCTGTAACCCCCGCCTTGATCGGAGGAGCCTAAACAGATTGTGGCCAGGGTGTGAGGGGTCAGTGGTGATTTTTCTGGCCCGCTTCCTGACCCTGGACTGGTACAGTTCCTGAATGGAGGGAAGATCAGTACCTATGATCCTCTCTGAGGACCTGACTGTTCTCTGCAGTCTGACCTTGTCTTGCCTGGTGGCGGATCCGAACCAGACAGAGATGGATAATGCCTATTTTTCAGTTCAAAGCTTTGAAAAGGTCCAGCATGATGCCGAAATCGCACATAAAGGCATGAGTATGGATTCCAAATCACAAAATGCTTGTATGAGTGTAGTAAAATAATAATTTTTAGGCCGGTTTGAAGAGATAAGTGAAAAAAAAAGAAAAGACGTCGTCCCCCTCCAGCGATGTCATCGTCCATCACGATGTTTTACTGTATACATCGTTAGCTCTCAATTTGGGGGACATCGCCCAACCCTAGATCAAATACTCCTCTCGTTATCACAAATGCCTGATGTAGGTTGGTGATGCCAATGCTGTCAACCAGTTATTAAAGGGGAATTCTGTTTTTTCCTACCTGGACCTTATTTTTAGCTAACTTTATGTTTTCTTACTCACCCTGAGAATTTTGGAGCCAGTCCGAGCCATTCAGCAGTATTTATAGTCACTTCCTCCATCAGTGGATATCCTAAGAATGGGAGTGCTCGGGGCAGGACAAATTCCGCTTATAATAAGGTTTAATCTGTCAAATTTGCAGTAATTTTACCATGTTTATATTCCCCTTCGACTTGCGAATGCCTCGGAAGTGCTTCTTGATTCACTTCCGGGCCAATTCGGATGTAATACACATTTACACCACAACAGTACTGTTAAAGTAAAATTCCGTAGTTTTTTTTTTTTTTCAACAGCTCTGCTAAAGCAGCCCCTGCTGTCCTGATGGGGAATTGCTTTGCAACACTAGCACCAAGCATAAAAGAAAAAACATCTCTATAAATAGGTGTACATGTGGTTGCAAACTTAAGTTTAAGTGGGGAGACAATTAGTCAAAATGACAAAATTGGTGGCCAGGTGATGAACACAACTCTGGCTTAAAAGCAATGAAAAACATACATGCACAGAAGCTGGATGAAAGGTGAGGAGAGGATGAATTTGCATTCAACCCATCCAAGAAACTGAATGTAAGTGCACATTTGTCATCAAGGTGACTGCCCTTTTGGAAAGGTAATTGCAGCCCCTGTGGGATTTAAACTTTACCTGGATTTAATTGTACATTCCACCAAGATGTGTGGGACGGGTTATGCATCAAACACAGTAATTCATGGTGTTCCAGCGCATTTTGAAGCTACTGACTAAAACATCAAGTATAAAATCTGAGACAAGTGAACCATAATAAAACTGCTGCTGGTGATTATAAGATACTTCAAGCATCCTGTAGTTCATAAATCATGTTACAAACATTTTCATCAGCTAATCTGCAGGACTGCTGCCAGCATCTATTCCTGTGGTGGACTGCTAAATCACTGTTATTCCTTGGAGGATTGTTTGGCATGACATTCAGTGATTTATTTTGAGATTATATCATTTCTCAAGGGTTTAACATTGCTCAACTTTAATCTTTTTTTTACTGAAATATTGGAAATCCCATATATTGATTTTTAATTAAATTCAAAGACATATGTAAATCCCCCCCCCAAAAAAAAAACTTGGAAATATTTCTTAAGGATTTTTCTGAGTAATCATATTTTTTTGTATGTGCAGTCCTGAAATACTCTTAAAATAAGACCTTGTCCACACCTAGCAGGGTATCGCACAAAACACTTTTTTTCCCTTTGATTTGGCCTGTCATTCACATGAACTTGTAGATTTGTATCAAAAACATTTCCTTTCAAAAACCTCCGGCCAAAGTGAAGATTTTCAACAACAACATCACTGACCATGTGACCAAAATGCCTTAAATACCATATGTGCAACCTGTGTTTACACTCAGAAACAGCATGTATGCCATTAGAGCTATACTGGCATGATCAATTGCCTAAGTGCAATTCCTGCTGTATGTAGAAATTAGAAAGTAGAAAGCTAGTCTGATTGGATTGGATTTGGGGAATTATTGCCGCCTACAGGTTTGGCATGTCTATGAATGTGCTTAGCAATGCACTTTTATGGTTAGGTCTGGACAGATTTCTATTTTGTAAAAATAAGGTAGTGAAGATGTTAAAAACAAAAACAAAACCCTGCAACATGTGTACATGGCCTATGTCAGAAAACAACAAAAACAAACAAACACTGGTGTGTGTTGGGATAGACCAAGATGTTTACAGACAAGTGGAAGTCTCAAAATGATAATCATAATTATAATGGAAGATAAGCAAAGAACATACAAAAACCTCTCGAAGGGTCAAAAACAGGAACATTATGGAAAAGGAGTACCAGAGAGATATGATAGAAAGAAGACTCCTTAAACACTGGGGAGGAAGTGAAGAGTGACAGAGAGAACAATACGGGGCGGGGGGGTTAGTACACACCATGCAGAGCAGTTAGGGGATGAAAAACAGCTAGGATGAGACACGGCGAAGAAAGAAAGAAACTTAACCAAAAAATATAAGTCTAAACATAAACACACTCAAAAAAAAAACTTGTTGGGTGAACATAATACAATTACGTAAATCATTTCCACCCAACTATTTTTGGGTTGATTTAGCAATCATGAATTTTGTTGAGTGAACTAAATGTAAAATAGGTTGAGTCAACCTAATACATTTAGGTTGTTATAAGGCACAAAATTATACAACATGGGACTCAAACTCAGAAAAGTCCTCTGTTTTCTAAGCACCTGCACTAACTAAACTCGTATATAATAACAAATATGACTTTTTTTCCAGTGTTAACTTAACATATGGAGGACCAAAACTGTCATAATTAAAAATAAAAGCAGAAATATTTATATTGTTTTACCTTTCCTTATACATGCATTTCCATTGCAACAAATAATACCTCTGTTATTATTTTTCCTTTTACATTCATTTCTGTTAAAATATATATAAACATACATTGTTTTTAATTTTCCTTATGTGCTAATTCATTAGCGGAAGAAGCTTTGTAAACACAGCTACTTCACAATAAGAGCATTAATTCCTAATGTTTACAGTGATGTCCAGAGACTTGTATCTCCTGAGTATTTACTTATCAGAAAATGGTAAATTGTTACATTTGATTGCTGAGTCTAGATTGCCTTTAATAGCTGGTAGCATTGTTGCCTTCGTGCCAGGAAGCCCTGGGTTTGAATCCCAACCTGAGGTCTTTTTGGATTAGGGTTGCCAACCATTCCTTAAAATACGGAATCGTCCCGTATTTTACTATTAAATGTGGCGTCCCGTTTTGAACTAATAAGGGACGCTATTTGTTCCTTATTTTCATAAATGTCTTTTAATGTCTATCGGACAAAGCGTCAATAACCTAATTCTAACTACATAGCCTATATAAAAATAAAATACAAATCACGCAACTACAGTCAGCAAAACTATTCTGGCTGCGGGATCTAAAGGGACCGCAAATTGTTTTTTTTTGCTGCTCGTAAATGATGCAAGCTCAGGATTGATCAGGTAGACACACACAACACACTGGCGCTTCACACGCAGCACCTTTAAAAATGTCCCGAAATCCCAAAGTAAAAACGCTTATAGAGATACAGATGTGAGTGGACAGAGGCCCATCCTTGGCTGGAAAAGATTCAGTAAAGACAAAAATGAGGTAAATAGTAAAATATGTCAGCGAGTGTTCTCAGTGTGCGACTGAGAAAACTCGCACAGCACAACAGGCACACAGATAACACACACGTCTGTGAGGCTTATACTGCATGTAGGCTAGAATATTCAAAAAGGAGTACATTTATTGTGCATTTTACAAGTTGTCTCGTGCCTGTGCAATTTTATTTTTGTTTTCTTAATTGTGGAGAATTTTTTAAAGCCAGTATGTTTAGGCATAGCCTATTATCCAATGAATATTAATGACAACTTAAAGAACAAATCATACTAACCGATTAACTGTTTTCGTAATAAATAGAATAGAATTTAATTTATGAAAGTTGACAACCCTATTTTGGATGGAGTTTGCATGATTGTTAGTGGGTTCCCTCTGGGTACTTCAGCTTTTTCCCCCAGTCCAAAAACAGGACTGTTAGGTTAATTGGTCTCTCTAATTTGTCCTGTGTGAGTGTACATATGCATGGTTGTTTGCCCTGCCAGTCGGTCTTTATGTTGCCCTGCAATGGACTGGCGACCGGTCCAGGGTGTACACCGCCTCTTGCCTGATGACCAGTGGAGATAGGCACCAACCACCCCCCACACCCCTTCAAGGATAATTGACATAGTTAGCTGATGGATGAATACAATTAATTGTCTGTTCAGTGTCCCTAATGTTTGCAATGTCTGCTTATCTTCCTCGTCAGTTTGTTTTGCTCTCATCAATTAAGAGATTTGTTTAAAAACAACTATTCCTTGTCATACTGACTGAAAAAAAAAAATTCAAAACCTAATTTTCCCATTAACATGCTTGACAGTCTGGAACGTGTAAGGAATGAGAAAACTGTCAAACTCTTTTACTTAACTTTCATGACTTGGTTTGTCTCTCATATCATCACAAAACTATGAAAAATAAGCTTTTACTAATTTTTTTTATCTTACAGCAAAGCTTCATGGAGTAATGAATGAATTTAAAAGGAAACCGATCACCGTTTGTTTTTACGCATTTGTCATATTGTTATCCTATTTAAATGGTCTTTGTGGGCTTTTTCGAGCCCTGGAAATCCTTTGGAAAAAGAATGCCAAGTAAGAGAAGAAAGGGATCCATGAGGAGCTTTGTACTAACATGTTTGAAGCATATACAACTGAAACAATATTTACAAAAAACAGATGCAACCATAAAAGATTAACACAGTCACTGCAATGCCACCACCTGGTTCAGTAACACTCAATGTAAAGATACCTTTGACCTTTTTCTATTAGCTGCCCTCTAATTTTTATCAGTAGAAAAAAATCACCTACATTATATCTGTTCTTGTTTCTGAAATTGTTTTTACAATTTTAATTAAATAATCAGTCTCTCTCCACTCTCAAGATTTCAATATGTGCTGACACAACAGAGGCTCATCACGTGAGTTTAGAAGCCTTCTTATAATGAATTATTCATAGGTCAGAGACCATCCATCCAGTAGGGCTTTGCAAAGCAGCCGGTATTTGTATCTGTATTTGTATTTGTTGAGGGGGGAAAAGTATTTGTATTTTTGTTCAAGTAAAATACAAAATAGCCGTAAAAATATTTTTTTTTCACATTACACTTCTAATTTATGTTAACTTAAAATGTACCAAATAACTCCTACATTTTCGCACATTTGTACACAACTAAAAACAGCCATGTTTTAGCCTTTTTAACCGAACGTTACAGTTTTAAGTATTGTCTGAATTAGCTGCATTTACAACAGAGCAAACATATGAGCACCCAACAGCAGCCGTTAATACTAATGCAGAGTCATAAAATAATCTCCCGATCAAAATCAGATTTCCAAAAGTTACAAACTCCCTCTGGAACCGACTCAAGGTACAAAAACATTTTCAACAAAAATAGTGATGCAGTTTATTCTTTATTTTCCGCTGAGCTTCCTTCGCTGCTGTGTAGAGCAGCTGCGTCAGTCACCTTTTTTTACCTCCTCGTTCTCTCCCCCCGACTCCTGAACGTCATCACACACTAACTCACATGCACTGCCGTCTCTTTAGGGAACACAGCTTTTTTTTTCTTGTTCCTGAATATAAATTAAAGTATATAGTATTTGTTTGAAGGGAGCACGATGGCGCAACTGGTAGCAAATTTCACAGCTAGAAGGTCCTGGGTTCAATTCCCACCAGGGACGCTGTGGGTGCTGAGGGTGTGTTTGTTCCTCCATATCATCACCCACACCCTGGGTGGGGTTGGCCAAAGGGCCTTTCTGTGTGCAGTTTGCATGTTCTCCCTGTGTTCCCTTGAGTAGCTATTGTGAGCTTCTCTCACAAAAACATGCACCAGTTCTGGGCTGTACACTGCCCTCTCCTGGCTGACTAGGGCACCTGAGGGATCTGGCTAGAATAACATGATCCTTCCACGCGCTATGTCCAGCTGGGGAATCCCCACCCCTGCTCACTCCTCAAAGCATGAAGGAGGTTTGAGCCCAGTGTAGGGTCCTCCTAGGGGACACTGGGTAATAAATAACGGAAAACCGTGGGTAAAAAAATAATAATAATAATTTAAAAAATTTTTATAAGAATAAATCTTCATTAAAAACACATTATTTTTGCCGTATTCGGGGTCGGCTCCACCCCTACCATACATCCATCCATTTTCTTCTGCTCCTCCTCTTTATTCCGAGCACTCTCCACATCACTCTATTGGATTTTCATGTATTTCCCCTACCATAGAGGATTAATACTTCCTCCAGCATATCCTTTCTCTGTCCCGAGAACTACTCTGATTGGGACATTACTGTAAAACCACCTAGGTGAGAAAACTGGTAACCACGCCACAAGACTGCTACTTGTTGGCCAACCAATGTAAGTTTACAAAGTATTTCTTCAAACCCATATGGCTAATAACCAGACATCATATGTCAGGATCTGCGTCTGTGAGTCTCTTGAACAGGTTAGGGAGCTGGGCGTGTTCAGGCCTCCAAATTCCACACACATGTGGAGGATTTCCTCATCATGCTGAGAGGCTTAAAAGAAGCTGCAGAAGCAGCACATCTTCTCTCTGTTTGATGGTCAAACATAGTTGGTAAAGTTTAGCCAAGAAATTTTGTGTAAAATTCTGATCAAACTTTCCTAGAGTTGCTCTTTAAGCTAGTGGTGCTCAGCAATCATTAACTAAACTCCATTTGCAAGGCGGGAGTGGAGTCCATGACAGATCTACAGGCAGGGTAGTGGGGCAAATATCTGTTAAACGAGAATATACTAGCTACCTATGATTGTCTCTCAGAAAACAAAGGATTGGAATATAACATATGTGTCACAATCCTGGGTTGCTTTGGGGTTTGTGTTATCTTAGGACTCTAGATTATTTTGTTTCAGCCTTGAGTGTTCATTTTGTGCTTTTGTTGTGCTGTATCTATAAACTACAACAGGTCTTTATGGTCCCACAAGGGTAAATTCGGTTGTAACAGCAGCAAAGCAAGAGCTGAACAGAATTTAAGAGTCAAAAAAATAACTACACAATGGACATAGTTACGAAACCAGAGAGCTGTGCAGTTATTAAAGATAAAATTACAGATAAAGTAGCGTAAACTTTTATTATATGCAACAGAGCAGGATACTTTAAAGATTTTTAAATAACTGACATATTTTAAAATATATACAGATTGTGCATATTTAAGTCTTTACATATATAATAATACACATACTAATAATTACGCATTTTGAATTATTTCTGATTCAGGTTTCTTTTTATATAGTATTTTACCTGTCCTTCCTTTTGTTCCCACTATTTTTCTCCTGCCACTCTATCTCATATTCCAGCCAAAACTCATCTCCCTTTGCCGGCTCTCTCTCCCACCTGCAACCATTCTCTGTTTATCTCCCCTGGTTTCTGTGTCACTCTTCTCCAGCATACTTAACCTCTTTAATCATCTCAATTCTCTGCTGGAGTATCCGTCTTTTCACTCCTCCTTACCCTAATCCTTATACCCTTTCATGTAGGGGAGACTGGGGTAAGTTGCAACGTGTCACAGTTGAAACAGGGTTTTTTCCTCCAATCAGGAACAAGCTACAGTAACAAAATGCATACTATACATGCTCAGTGAGGCCCCTCCTCCTTTTGCCACACTTTCAGCCACATGTGTGCAGAGCTTCACATGGAAACCAATTTCAACGTAAAAAAGTAAATTTTTAAACTTCAATATATTTTGTTTTTCAATGTAAATTGTTTGAGAGATGCTGTATTACTTTATATCATTGAAAAATTGAATTTCTCAGCACTCAATACATGTAATTTGTTTTAGTTAATCTCATTTTACAAAGCTAGCATAAAAATATTTTGCTAGTCTGGCAGTATGGGGACAGTTGCAACTGGTTGTTGCAACTGCCTCTTGCACCAATACAATTTTATTTTCTAATACATTTACTCTGTGTTATAATTGATCTAAATTTGAACTATTCTGTTTACAGTATGCCAAGAGTAAGGATCAGGAAAACTGATAGGGGTGTCCCTGCAGATATTTTAAAAAGAGCAGCTTGTGAGGGAAGAAAAGAGGACAGTGAGGTCGGTGGCAAAGTAATATGCCATTTGCCACACAACTTTGCACCGCTTTATAAAAAAGCTTGAGAAAGTTGAGCCAGGGCAGGAGGTAAAGACAAGGTATTGGACTCCAAAAAGGGTCTTCTCTGAAGATCAAGAAAGGACTCTTGCAGAATATCTTAAAAAGGCAGCAGATCTGTATTATGGTCTAAACACAACAGAGGTAAGAGGAGGAAGAGGAAAGTGTCAAAAGATTGCGTTAGAATAAAACAGTGGGAGAACTACTTTGGAAGTGAACGCAACATACTGTAGAACATGCTTATTTTAAAGTGCCTTTTAAACTCCTTTAAAACTTTTTTATTTGGATTCATTAATGTCCACTCTTTTTTCAGGTCCGTCAATTTGCCTTCCAGTTGGCTGTGCAATACAACTGCACGTTTCCTCAGTCATGGTCTGCATCATCAATGGCCAGCTATGACTGGTTCAATGCCTTCATGCTAAGAAAACATAGGACACATTGGCAAATGGCCTTACTTACACACACAGAAATACGCACATGCACACACACACACCCCCTACTTAACACACTTATTCTATGTTGTTCTTGAACACCATTGCTGTTGCTGTGGTTAGATGAAAAAAATATCTTAAAATGTGGCCTGCTTTCACTTATCAGCCTAGTTCGCAAATTATCACTGTTGTTCCTGTGGTCATATGAAAGAATTAAAGCCCACTACAGTATATTAAAAGTAGCCAACTAACAATTTTCTGCTTCTTGTTTGTTCTCAGATAACCATCATTGTTAGACCTTTGGGCAGATAAAAATGACAGCCAATGCAGTTTTCTATTTAAAAAATAAAAAGTAAAAGTCATAAATGTTTCTCTTGTCTGTTTATGGTGTTTTGCTATGTGTTTTATGACAAATAAATGTGTTGCAATTGTCCCCAGACATGGGGTCAGTCGCAACATGTGTCAATGTGAGTTCAAAATCAATTTTTAGAAATATCACCAACTCCACACGTTTCAACAATGCCGATTTGTAGGTGACAAACATGGGTTCACTGTGTTAAATTATTATGTTTGTACCACACGCAGTCTCTGAAAAACTGAAATAAATGCAAAAAGTGTTACAACCGTCCCCGGTCTCCCCTACCTGCCTGAGACATATTTGTAGGTTTGTTTATTAATTAAATTATTTCACTTCAATATCAGTCTGCGTTTAGGTCCTCATTCCAATACACCATGAGAAGATGTATCAAATGAAAAGCTGATGATGCTGAAGTGGCAGAAGAGACTAAAAATATGAGAAATTGTCATTTAACAGGGCTGAAGGACAGAAGAAAACAAAGTGTTGGGTATAAAAAAGATCAAAATGAACTATTTTTATTGTAAGATCCTTGTTTTTGTGTTCCTTGGGTATATTCACAATTTGAGAGCCATTGGTGATTCTGTTTTTTCTTTCTTTTTAGAAATTATAATTGTTAACTCATACCCTTTAACAGGGGAGGCAGGATAGGTATAAGGAGTAAAAAACAAAGACCTGAAATGGGAAAGCAATATGTAGGGAGTGCAAGCTGATGACTCAGACTTTCTTTCTTTTATAACAGGGAACTGCATTAGGAAATTGTAAAAAGAGTGGCCATATAAAATGAACAGCAATGCTTTTATACCATTTCTTATCTTTCGTATAAGAGTGTGGCTATGGTTATAGTTATAAGGCTGTTATAGTTATGCTATAGCTATAGTAATAATTTATTTTCAAAACGTTTTCACATAGAAACCAATTTCTAGTAGCCTATAATTGAACTAAAATATAAACATATATGTTAGATGTTAGATGAAAAAATATGAAAAATGATGTTCCATAAGGGAAAACCCCCTTAACCTTTTAATGCATTTTTTATATTTAATTGCAGCATTTTAGCTTACATGGTAGGAATCTATTCCACATATTAACTACTTACCCACTCTACCCAGCAAACGTTCTCTGAATCTCTTGGACTGTGTGTTCATCCCTTGTTCAGAGCCCTTTTCAGGTAACCCCCACATCTTCTTTTGAGATTTTTTCTGCTGTGACTATATCATTCCAATACTTTAATTATCGCTTTTCTATGGATTTGGATTTATACTTAGTGTCAACACAATGCTTAAAAACAAAATATATTTTCATCTGTTGCTTTCAAGACGGTTTAAGATTTTGGATAAAATTTGACTGCTGGTTGCTTTTATTGCTGGTAATAAGCTTGCTACATACTACCATGACACTTGGTTAAATGTAAAGTCCAATTTGTATGAAAAACTTAACTACCTTGCACAAAGACTCTGACAGAACACATTTGGGCAAATCATGTGAGTCAGGCCCAACACCGGTGTCTGATCTGACAAATGTACTTGGACAACTGGATGATCTGACATTGGATGACTGAAACTGAGGAGTATATATACTGGGAACTGGAATACTTCATGCAACATAGGTAAGTAAATAAGAAATTGGAAACAGGTGTTCAGCAGGAACAGGAAGCAGAGGCACTGAGGGAAAACACTAGCGATCAGGTATACAGAAATAATCAAAAAACATGTTGGAACAAAACAAGCAAATAAATCCAAAAGCTTCTTACAACTATTAAAGCTTTTTGGAACGTGGGTAAAAAGAATTTTATGCTGTTATACCTGCAAATTTCAGATTTGTATTCATTTATTTCCTTTTTTAGTTGAGTTGCATATATTATGAATGTCAAATAATAAGTGGATACATGTTGAAATGATCTATAATGGTCCTATTATTTTACATTACAAACTGAGCTTTTAACAGGGCTGTTAAGTTTTTGAAATTGTCAATATCCTATAAAGCCTATTTTTATAGGCTATAGAAAAACGTCAAAACTGAGGTTATCATAACTCAAGTAAAGGGTAAAAGGTAAGGGTAAAAAATAAAATAAAAAATAATTCAAAATAAAATAAAAATATGTGTTTGGTCCAAATCTCCACTTTAATTGTAGGCTACGCTTAATATTTTAAAAAGGAGAGAGAAAGAGAGAGACAGACTCAAAAAGGGATGGTGTGAGTGAAAAGAGAGTGAGAGGGAAGAAAGCTGCAGCAGCGACAACAACTGGCTCTGCTGGATTAAAGAGTCGCCACATCCACACACACCTGTAGGATAAGGACGCTGCTAGAGCTCTAGTGAGTTAGTGAATTATTCTCTTTTCCAAGTTCGCCCCGAAGTTACAGACCCTTTAAAAAAAATATGGCAGCAGCCTCGACAGACTCGGGACAGGGTTCCTCCAAAATTACCCCAGAAGTGCTGCAGGAGATGCTCCAATTTTACAACCTGAGCCGTCAGGAGTTCATCAACACTTACAACATTCAGCCGCTCGTCTACATCCCAGAACTGCCGTACAGCGCCAAGACCACCTTCGTCATCATGTATGCAGTGATCTTCGTCCTTGCTCTGGCTGGAAACAGTCTGGTCATTTATATAGTTCTGCAGAAGCGGGCTATCCAGACAGCTACGGATATCTTCATCTGCTCCCTGGCGGTCAGCGACCTCCTCATCACTTTCTTTTGCATTCCTTTCACTTTGCTGCAGAACATCTCCTCTGAATGGTTAGGAGGTGAGTTTCAGTTAAAAATAATTTACATTTTGCAGAGTAAAGGAAATGTGTCTTAACGTCAGTTTTTCGTGAAAAGAAAAAAGATACAGTTCAGTTTTATCGTTAAAATAATTATTTATGAAGATATTCACCAAAACGTGTGAATTAGTAAAAAAGAAAAGACCCTCGTTCTGCGTCCTGAAATACAGGTAGTTCAATAAATTGTGTCATCCAAAAGGTATTTTTTGGATTAATACACATATATGTTCACTCATAATGGTTTATTTTAAGCATTTATCTCTTAATTTTTATGATTAAGCCTTACTGCCAATGAAACTCTTAATTCAGCCTTTGAGTAAATTTTAATTAAAAAGGAGACCAATTAAAAAAAATATATATATATATTTATATAGAAATCTTATGGCCTACACAGGGTGATGGCTCAATTGATGGTTGTCCAGAACAACACCAAGCAATGCAACATAATTGCTAAAGCAGCTGGAGGATCCCACAGTTCTGATGGAAATGTGAGTGGAAGTAAAACCTGTTTTAGAAAAAATGTACATACAACTGGAAAAAACACAGTCTGGAATAATTTGGGACGAAAAGCACATTCAAGAATTTGGGGAATATGGTGTATGCGCCTCAGTTGCCACCACAAACAGGCATGTCCTAGACATCAGCTGCAACTGTCACATCACCTGTAAAGCCACTTGTTAGACAGAGATGTCAAACACCTCTCAGCTGCTCTAAGGAGCAGAAGGTCTGCACTACTGGTTAGTGGTCCAACATTTTCAGATAAACTAAATTTTTATTTTTATTTTGGAATCAGAGTTCTGCAGGAAGAATGATTAGTAAATATTACTTTTATTAAATGTATTACATGTATGTATATATATATAATGTCATGGTATATCATCAGTATTCAGGAGCAAGGAATAACATTTTTTTATTTTTAAGAATTTCGCTGAAATTCTGACAAACCACCATAATTTTAGCATTAAAATTGAAAGTAGGACTGGTAGTTGGTGGCTTTTTTACTTCATATTTTCTAGTGGATCAACTAGCGCTAGTAATAAAATTGGATGTGTTGTGAATGAAACAGGTCGGAGTGGTTAGGATGCTATGACAGATTTTCTACAGTTAAATTCAGTTTTGAAAATCGCAATATACTTATATTATTACTAAACATATCATGAAACATCATGATATATTGTAATATTCCCTCTGTATCGGGATAAGTATCGTATCGCCACATTTTTTCTATATATATATATATATATATATATATATATATATATATATATATATATATAAAATATATATATAAATATATAAATATATAAATTATATATATATATATATATATATTAATGAGTGTGTGTGTTATTTTCTAACAGCTGTTCAGCACTTTCTTTAAAGCTGCTCTATCAATAATAATAATAATTGTTATTATCATTATTATTATTGAACAGCAACATTGAAAACAATGAATGTTTCATTTGCCGTATGGTTAGGGACACTAACTTAGATTATGATTCAGAACACACTTCAAAGTAAACTATGTTGCCCAGCATATAAGCATAACAATTGTGCTTCTAGGCATGATTTCCTAAGGAGAACCCTAAGCCACAGCTGTAGCAAATACCCTGAAACGACAAACAAGCCCTTGAGTCTCAGAAAATGATCCAAGAAAGACAGGGCATGCCAGTTTGAATAAGAAGCCAGTGAGAATATGAGAGATGAAGTGTCTCTGGCCCCAACTGGGCAGCTGATTCAAACTTTAACCCCCCAAAAAACTCCACTAACATGGCAAGGAAAGAAAATGATGAAATGTGACGTTTGAAAGAAAAAAAACACAGAAAAGGTTAACAAACTTTTATGAGCTAGGGCTCGATCCTGCTTCATTTTAAAATTGAAAAAAATTAAATCGGCAGAACCATACAAAAAGTTAAGCATCTCGGAAAACTGACACATTCGGCACACCCGATATAAGCAGTTCTACTGTGAAATGTTGTTGCCTCAACACAACAATTATTCCTCATACATTTTTAGATTCTATCGACAGTTTTTATTATATCTTAAACTTAAAGCGGGAGTTTGGATTTTTGCACGCTGGACCTTATTTATAGCATGTAATTCATTCACCTACTCACCCTGACAAGTTTGGAGACACTTGGAGTCTTTCAGAAGAAGTTTACATCCATTCACGATTAGCGTATATCCATTAGGGATGCACCGATCCAACTTTTTCAGTCCCGATACCGATGGCTGGATTTTGTGTATCTGTCGATACCCGATACCGATCCGATACTATTTGTGACAGTGTGGAGCACCTGTCACAATGGCTCTGATAGATCATATGCCCTTGCTGCTTGGACACAGGGATATCCCTTTGGCGGACTGGGTAACGCACATGACCTTCACCTGGGAGTCGTTGTTGCAGATTTTCCCCTATTTGAGTATCGGTTCATGGTATCGCCTAAGTTTAACCGATACCAGTACATTAGGCAGTATCGGGGCCGATACCCAATACCAGTATCGGTATCGGTGCATCCCTAATATCCACATAATATGAGTTGTTGGGGCAGCCAAAGTGCAGCTTCTAAATAAGTCATTATCTGGTACAAAATTCCTTCATTTCACAAATGGTTTGTTATGAATCGCTAGCCCTATTTCCTTGTAAGTTTGGAGTGTCTTTGAGGTGCTCCTTTGTTGACTTCCGGGGTATTTACATACATTTTCCAACCGATTCCAACTTACAACAAAATGCAAACTTGCAACAAAATGTCATTTACATTGCTGCCATCAGCCACGACAGTTGTAGTCTGAGCAGGACTTTCACTCTGTGCTCTACGGGAGCAGTCCATTAGATAGGACTTAATACTGCAAATATCAACATGAATTCACGTTTGCATATTTCCAAATTGCACAAACAAAATTACCAAGTGAACTAAACCCTAGTTGTCATTATCCGTCAAGGGAAGGGTTGTCCATGGCCTACTACACAATGACGAATGGAGTAGAGCTCAATTTGCTTAGTATCCGGCTCCGTCATTGGAGAGTGTATGGTCAGTTCAACAACAGCCAGTAAGTCAGTAGTCAGTGCAGCTTTTGGGCACTAGATGCTTTATATTACAAGGCCAGCTAATCTAATATGGTATTTTGGCCATTTTGAACACCAGAAGGAGTAGAAAATAACAAAACAGGTCACTGTGTTTGTTTACATTGATTTTAGAGTATTCTATGAGCCGCACTTCTAGTAAAAAGCTTTCCAGTTCAATCAAAACAAACTTTCTGTCAGGTATTGCTCCTTGTGTTCACAAGCTGAAAAGCACTTCTGAGATGCTTGGAACACACAAGGGAATAGTGTTAGTGATTAATAAAAAAAATATTTGGGAAATGAAGGAGTTTTTTGGCAGATAACTCTGATTATATTGATATACGCTGATCACGACTGAATATAATCTTCTTCCGAAGGACTTCAAGTGGCTCCAAACTTTTCTAGGTGAGTAAAGGTACATAATAAATGCTAAAAATAAGGTCCAGGTTGAAAAAACAAAAATATGTCCCCCTTTAAGTAGTTTTAGTAAGGGTTCTATGCAAAGTCTTATAAATGAGACCCCGGTTAATTCTACTTAGAATAGATTCAGGGGGGCTGAATACAAATGGAAAGCCCATTTTTCTCAGAGTACAGTAAATGAGGGCACAGATGACATTCATTTTCACATGAAATGACAAAATCTTAATTTGTTACTTAAATCGATTGGTTAAAGTAATTATTTCACCTGTCAGCCAACCTGACTAAGATTTTGCTGCTTTTAACAGTGTAAAAATAGCACATAAAAGTCAGATTGAATTGGTTTGCCTTTACATTAATTAAAATTTGGAAAAAAAACTTGTTAGAATGAAGTGATGTCTCTGTAAGGATGTTGGTCTGGTTTACCATCTCTCGTTGGATTTTTTCTTGGCAAAAAAGTTTTATTTTGATCAATGCTTTTGTGGCAACTGGAGCTGTGGTCATAAAAAATGCAACCATTCACCATGTTAAAAATAAGAAGCAATGTACTACATGATATTAAGAATTTTTCCTTCTCATATAATAACTCAAGAGGCCTTATTGTGTAGATGTATATGTTATTTTCTACTTAAACTTTTCAAAAAGTCCTTTTTTGAAAATAAATTAAGTAAAATAGTTGAGTTCAGTAAAAATGCCACAAGCCTAGAATGTACTACAACAGGACCATACCTTTCCTTCATGGGTTAACCTCAGCCCCAGTTTCAAGTCTTATGCAGCCTCTAACAGGTTTTATTCAAGTGTTGCCCTATATTTAGCTCCATCCAGCACTGACCAGCTTCCCTGTCTGTGCTCAAGGAAACCATTCCTGCATTATAATAGTGCCACCACCATGTTTCACCATGTGGATAATATGTCAAGTGTGCAGACCTTTCAATCACACATAGTTTTTCTCTTGTTGGTAAAAACCTGAATTGTGGTCTCATCTGATTAGAACGCTTTTTTTCTGTGCTTGCCGTGCATGTCTACTTACAATATCCCATATCAGTGGTTCTAAACCCTAGTTCTTAGGGCCCTCTGTTCTTTATGTTTGTGATGTATGAATGTTCCAGCACACAGCAATTATTGTGTTTTATCTCCTCAGCATGCAATGGAGTCCAAGAGAAGCTTGGCAGTCACCCATTTATCTAAGTAAGGTGTGTGCCAGTAGGAAAACACTTACAACATGCAGGACAGTAGTCACTGAGTTCCAGGATTGTGAACCCCTTCCTTTCGTTGGATTACAGTTGATCTCCTGTTTTGGTTGATCCTATCTGTATTAGTTAAAAAGTTTTATATTGAAGAAATAATTATGTGCTAAGCAGTGTGACCAACAAACATTCATGCAGCATTTTGCAGTAAGATCACAGAGAGCAGAAAGCATCTGTGTCTGTTGCCACAAAGAGTTCAGGGCGCACCAGGGCAAAGCCTGTTTCGTTATTTGTGAAATCTGTCCACTTACTATTGTCAAGTGAGAGATGGTTGCCATGTTAAGATGTGGGTAAAGATCACGGGGGTTGCCTTTTGTGTCTGTCACAGACCTAACATCCTCACTGTTCTTCATTATCTTCTGCTGCTTTTCTGGACGTTATCTGTTTCACCCCTTTGCTTTTGCCCACAGGGGTTCTCGTTTGCAAGACAGTTCCTTTTGTACAGACCACAGCCATAGTGACAGGCATCCTCACAATGACCTGCATCGCCATTGAAAGATACCAAGGCATTGTCTTCCCTCTGAAAATGAGGCGGCAGTACTCATCTAAACGAGCTTTCAAGATGCTAGGTATTATGGTTCTCTTAAAAGGATTTTCAAAATGTCGAGCACACAGGCTCATATAATGTTCAGAAGGAGGGCTTTTATCTTTAAGAAAAATGAAAAAAATCAGCCTGAGATGGAAGGTTTTTCAACCAAATAAAAATTCCTCAGCTTTGTTTGATCTACAATGAAGTAGAGATGCACCGATACCTATGGTGGTATCGGAGCTGATACTTTTCTCATGTACTGTATCGGTTAAGGTTAACCGATACCGTGAACCGATAATTAAAATGTGTAAACTCTGCGATAATTTCACAGGAAATTTTTATTTTTCCCTGGAAATCGTAATATTTTATTTTTTATCTAATTCACCATCATTTGTTTTAACAAGCACAGAAGAAAATAAAACCTGTCTTCCAATTCATTGCATTTTTTTCTTTCTGTAGTAGAAGTATTGGTATTGGTACTCGGTATTGGTAAGTAATCAAATCCAAGTATCGGTATCATATCGGTTTGAAAAAAGTGGTATCGTTGCATCCCTACCATGAACACAAACAGGAAAGTCAGTCCGTGGAATCATGCAATGTTTGCTTGTGAGAGGCTTAGTATTGTGTTCTTACATTAAAGATAAAAGATATGTTGAGTAACCTGCTTGGGAGCTTGTGAATTGAGTGAGAAGAGTATTTCACGTTACAGCTGCACCAATGAAAAAAATGTTTTTACAACTTAATCAAAGCTGTGGTACTTTCCTGTATTTGTAGAAGCAATACCTGTTTCCTTAAAACCTAATTTTTTTTCTTCATGACTCCTACAGGGCTTGTATGGATTGTCTCTGTGATAGTGGGTTCACCGATGCTATTTGTGCAACAGCTAGAGGTAAGTGTCCTCCGCAGCACCTTATTAACTAATACCTTTTATAGCTTCTTTCAGAAGTGATTTCACTGGATGATCACAATCGTAATGTCTTTGTCAAGAAACCAGTTTATCTTAAAATAGTACATAACTACTAAAGTCATTTAAAGTGATTATGTTAGATCATGTCCTGTCATGATTATTTTAGAACGGTTATTTGGGCTGGCGTCTCTGTCTGCTGTCTCACAAGCAATCAGAATCCGCACTAACTGTCCCAAGGCCTTTGTTGAAAAAAAATATTTTTTAATGCATTTTCAAAGATTTAGACCTACTATTTACATAGAAATGTAAACTAAATATTCACAGTTGATCCCAAACCTGTTCATACCCCCAGGAGATATAGATTCTTTCAATAGCTTTTATCCAACTGGTTTTCTAATTATCTGATTGTCTAAGATAATAAAAAAGTTTGAGGGATTCATTTTGGTTAAAATAAATAATGTATCTTTTATTTATTAGAAACAGCTTGTTGAAATTTATTTTCACCATCTCAATAAATCAATAAAAAATATGTACTGACATTACAGCCACTGATGACTTCTCCTTAAGGGCCTCCTTGTCATCACCTGATCCTTAGCTCCCTTCACACATTCTCTATCAGATTCAACATTACAATTTCTTCAGAATAACTATTTTACATACACTGAAAATAAGATATGATTGTTTTTCCTCTGTCTCACATTAAGAGTCTAGTCTAGGCAAGGCAAGGCAATTTTATTTGTATAGCACATTTTTAACACAAGGCAATTCAAGGTGCTTTACATGATTAAAATTGGAACACAGCATAAATCAATTTGATGATCAAAATACAAGAAAGTAATTGCAATAAGACATTTATCAAGACAATACAACAATGTAAGGACAAGACGGTAAAAACACAGTTTCTATTCAATAACTGATCTCGGGGAAAAGCTCACAGTTCTTCCTTCCACTAACTGATCTTGTTGAAAAAGCTCAACCTCAATTTACACTGGGCACATCAACAGGGCATCACAGCAGCGGTGCGGTTACCGCAGCAAATACAAAAGCATTCTAATCTATGAGGTAATCCACACCTGGAGATCTGCCTCTCGTTTCAACAGCATCCCAGAAGCGACTTGCCGCAACGCGCTGCCTATGAAAGAATAGAGTTCTATTTTTAATGCGACACGCCTCCAAAACGTGTCAAGCATAAGAAAAAAAAAATTGGGCTAAACAGGAAATCAAGCATCTAAACATCAGTTGAATTTAAAAATAAAAGATACGAACAGATTAGTGCTATCTTAACTGCTTGAACGTTACATATTTTTCTGTTTTGTTTAGTTTTTTTTCCAGCATGGACAACGAAGCACTTATTCTAGCTGTACAAAATTACAAAGTTATTTTTGACACCACAAATCCTTTCTACAAGGACAACACAAAAAAGGAGAAGGCATGGACTGACATTTCCACAACTATGGGAATAGATGGTGAGTATAAAAAACTTGTACTGTTTTTAACAATCGGCTTGACAAACTCATATCAGCTATCGGAAGAGATCCTTGTTGTGATACCTTTTGAAAGAAGTAACTTAAATTTTAATGACACATTCATGCGTCATTAAAATTTAAGTTAGGAGCCTACAGAAAATCGTTTTTTTTTAATCATGCTGCAAAGGGTGTACCTATTGTTGTTGAAATCACACGTATGTGTGTAAACATTTTTTAAAAGATAATTTATCTTTGTACACTTTTTCGGAATCCCTTTCCCATTGTACAAAGATAAATTATCTTTTTAAAATGTTTGGATTTGGATAATGTTTGGACACAGCGACTGCATAAACTTAAATTTATCGGGACAGCAGCATTTGTCCAAATTTGTATCAAAACCATTCTATTTAATCATAAAAAGTCTGAAAAAAGGGCTTTAAGTTTAACATACCGAACTTTTCCTTTAACAATGATAATCTTTATTTGTCCCTGGGTGGGGAAATTTAGGTGAAAAGAAGCAAAGTTACAACCAATCTATGTATATACACTTATGTAAAACAAAAAAATATATGAAAATAGAATTAATATCATACTGTACAGTGGATGACCATCTAAAATCTAAATACTTTGCTTTTGTAACAAACCACAATAGGATTTAAATTACTGTACAACTGAGTCAGATTATTTCATAAATTTACCAAAATGTGCATGTGTGTTTGTACATTAAGCACATAAATAATTCACTATAAAGATAAAAATAAATGAAAAGAGTGCAAACAACTGAGATGTACAATGACAGAAAGAATGTTTTGTTTTTTTTACGAGACACTCATCTTTAAGATGTTAACCATGCCACATACTGCAGCAAAGTATAAAGTATTGTTTATAAATCTGGCAATTAAATTACAACGTTAAGCTAACTGACAATGGTATAGACAACTAAAAAAATCGTTCTTCTTTTTTTTCTCTTTGCTCCTATTTGAAATAATTTGTCATAGTTCAAGAAGCAACTTGCAGCAGCGGCCATCTGCTGTTCCAGCCCAGTCAGCAGCCTCAACCTCCACTGAAGGAGGCTTATCTAGGTCCTGAAGCCCAAGAGAACGGATGTCTAGGCCACGTAGCACCACAGATTCCAGGAGAAACCCTACATAAACACCTGGCCTTGAGGAACGACTCATCTCCATCTTACAAGAGTCACCACCCAAACCACAAATGCCTAAAGATGACCTGGATGAATCTTACCATTTTGCACTTAGTATTGTGCAAATTCTGCACAGGCTGGATAAAAACCAGAGACAACAAGCCAAAATAAGCATTTTAAATTTAGTGCACATATTAGAGACAGGGATAGAATCAACTGGCACATCTTCAAATACACCTGTTTTGCAGCCCACTCACACACCACTAAATTCAGCACTTCATTCAGCAACCCAGGACACTACATTCAGCCCACACCACCAGTATCTTTAAGGCCACTTAGCACCCCACAGCAAACCATTCTAACACCAACAGGGTCATTTACACACAGGTTGTCATCAAGTGAGGGGCAGTTAGAAGACCTAAACACTGGTGGAGGTCATTATGCCAGCTTTTAGTTGTTCATGGGTTGTTCATCAATGTTCATGGTTATTTCTGTAAATTCTTTTTTTGCATACTACATTTAATAATACTTTTTGTTAATCTTTTTAATGTTTTTTACCATTTGTATTTTTCGACTATTTTTTTTTCGACTTTGTTACAAGCTTAATTTGTTTTTATACATTTAGCATTCAAATAAACCAGTTTTAAAGTTTTTGTTGGGGATTTCTTTGTGCTTACCTTAGAGCAACAGCCTATCTTTGTTTGGGTTCTATAGCAGCTCTGTAGTTAGTTGGCTGTCTGCTCAGTTCAGGGCCAACAAGGAAAATAATTTCTTCTATCTGCTCTGCCCTCATTCGAAAATACTGATGGTGGCTCTGGCTGTTCATCCTTAATTCGTCCAGAAGATGGTAGAAGTCCCCTTGTTGCTTCAGACGCTGGTTAAGCGTGTGCACCCAAATCTGAATCCCTCTCCTATTTCCTCTTTTCAATAACGGAAGGAGACATAGCAGAGCTAGTGCTCTCCTTCTACTAACAAAAGCTGTGTGTAAAACACAGAAAACAAGTAATTTTTTATATGGGTGTATTTACATTGACCATATGCCCTAGATCAGATAATGGAAAAGTGCCTTAAACAATCAAAACTAAACAGAAAAACAACCACATACCTCTGTTGTCCATGGACAACCATCCATTTTTGGTTGTCCATGGACAACCATCCATTTTCAGAAATCTCACTTGCTATTCTGATGTGATTTTGTGTTCTCGCGAGCATAGGTAGTGAGCTGTGCTGCTGTCAAGTGTCAGAGACGCTCTCTGTGGACATTAATGTGCCGCGCAGGTGGGAATAAAACCGTGCCGCTGCTCTGATGTCCTCTGCTCTGGTGTAAATTGGGGGTCATAGTTTTTATTCCATAACTGATCTCGCTGAAAGCTCACAGTTCTTTCCACTAACTTATCTTGCTGAAAAAGCTCACAGTCTTTCCTTCCACCAACTGATCTTGCTGAAAAAGCTCACGGTCTTTCCTTCCACTAACTGATCTTGCTGAAAAAGCTCACAGTCTTTCCTTCTACTAACTGATCTTGCTGAACTCGCTGAAAAGCTCACAGTTCTTCCTTCCACTAACTGATCTTGTTGAAAAAGCTCACAGTTCTTAATAAAAAAACAAACATTAAAAATAAAAACAGAAGAAAGCCTTTACAGTAATCAAGACTATAATTCGTATGAAAATAAAAAACAAGCAAGTAAAAACAGTTACTCATTGGCAAGTCTAAATAGGTATGTTTTAATTTTAGACGTAAAAGAGGTCAGAGTCTCTGCATTTTTGCATTCTTCCGGTAGTTTGTTCCAGAAATGAGGAGCATAGAAACTGAAAGCTGCTTCTCCTTGTTTGGTTCTGGTTCTGGGGATGGTCAGTAAACTAGAGCTGGATGACCTGAGTGATCTGGATGGTTTGTACCATGATAGCAGATCTTTAATGTACTCTGGTGCCAACCCATTTAATGATTTATAAACTAATAAAAAATACTTTGAAGTCTATTCTCTGAGCTACAGGGAGCCAGTGTAAGGACTTTAGAACTGGGGTGATACATTCTACTTTTCTGGTTCTAGTGAGAACAGGAGCAGCAGCATTCTGGATCAGCTGCAGTTGTCTGATTGATTTTTTAGGTAGACCTGTGAAGATACTGTTACAGTAATCAAGGCGGCTAGAGATAAATCAGATAATTAGAACCCAAATGAACCATGTTTGACTGTGGGTGTATTGTTTATTTCTGAAATGCTGTTGTTGGGATTCGTTTTTCCTGAAAACAGAATGAACAGACTACATTTCCCCAGTATTCCAATTATGCATGTGGGCGGATAATGACATAACAACCAGTTGAACATGAGGAAACTGATGCCTAGGTCTGAGTTTCCTGATGAGTTGTGAGGGGATGATTGTGTTGAATGCTGAACTAAAGTCTATAAACAGCATTCTTGTGTAGTTGTTTTTATTGTTTAGGTGTGAGAGGACAGAGTGTAGTGCAATGGAGACTGCATCCTCTGTGCTCCTCTTCTGACGGTATTCGAATTGTAGGGGGTCCCGGGGGCCGCAGGATTTGAAGTGTGCTAGGACCAACTGCTCTAAGCACTTTGTGATGATGGGGGTGAGGGCTACCGGGTGGTAGTCATTGAGGATTGATGGGTTGGAATTTTTGGGTATTGGGACAATTGAGGTGGATTTGAAGCAGGCTGGCATCACAGCACGGGGCAAAGACAGGTTGAATATGCCAGCTCCCCAGAACTAGCTCTGAGAACACGCCCGGCGATGCCATCAGGACCTGCAGCCTTGTGGACATTAATGCTGCTCAGCACCGCCCCTACATCCTACTGTGAGAAAACAATATTTGGGAGAACCATCCATAATGGAAGGCATCCCACAGCCACAGAAGACTCACCAATGACCTTCCATGATCAGGGCAGGTATTTACACCACAGCCCATAAGGCTGCAGTACAAAGCCATCCCAATGGCAGTGACCTCCATGGCTAAACTGGCAGAACTCTCAGTGTGAAGTATCCTTATGAATGAAATACTGGAGTTAGTCTACATAAAATACATTGTAAAAACACTTAGGTAACTGAACAATAAATTATAATAATAATCATCATAATAAATAATTTATTTGTTGATTGTAATTATCTTGGACAGGTTGTACTGTAAACTGAATTTCCCCATGGGGATCAATATAGTATCTTTGAATTGAATCTTTGAATAAGATTAATATGAAAACAAACAGAAAATAAAAATTAAAAATGAGAGGAAATAAATACAATAAAGATAGAATAAAATAAAAAAATAAGTTAAATAAAATAACTGAATTAAAAGGCCAGTCCAAAGACAAATGCTAACGTGGTTGAAAGAATCTTTGCCACAGGCCTTAGCTCTGACTTTTGGAGCGATGAAAAGGACAGTGCCGTAGTACTTCAGGGAGCGTGAGGGCTCAAAGTTTGAATAAAAAAGATGGAGCAAGTCGATAAGAGACTTATCTACTGATAATGAAAGCATGCATTAACAATTCTGTGCTGGCAAGAAAGAGAAATGGGCAGGATAAAATCCTGTTGTAGTTGTAAATTGTACTGGGATTAAGAAAGGATGTCTTGATTTCTTAAATGTTTAAAATGTTGGTAAAACAATCTCTATGATCTTTAGAACCAATGATGATGAAAAGTTCTGTTTTGTCCTAGTTAAGCTGTTATTAAGTTTTCTGCCACGCATGACTTATATCTAAAATGCAGTTAAGAAGTACATTTACTAGGTCAACGTCATCAGGAGACACAGCAGCGTAAACTGTGTATCAACAGCAGGGGCGATTCAAGGATCAGATATTTAGGGGTGCTGAGCACCCAGAGAGCTGCCTGGCCAGGCAAAACTCATCTGACTGTTTTGTACATTTTAACACACACAACAGGAGATATAATGTCAATGGGCATCCAGTCACTCAGTCAGTAGCATCTTGGCTTTAATATCGGCACATGCATCTAGCATAACTCTTAGAAAGTCACTGCTCATAAAAATATCACAAACTGACTGAATCAATCATAAATTATTTTAAAATAACTAGAAAAGCACACTTGGAGAGCTTAGCACTCTGCCAAGAAAACTCAGTAGAATTCCGATTCCTCCATAATCCCCAAAATGTAATCAGTCGTTCCTTGGCCCATTCATGACATTTCCTGAATATTGCATCCAAATCCATCAACAACTTTGAGTTATTTTGTTAGCAGTGTTATTTTTATTTATTCATTTTACTACCATACTTTCATATGTTACTACATAGCTTACTGTCTGTTTTCACTTGACTTTTTCTCTTATTCATTTTACGTGTCTGTTGCATGTAAATTCCCCCAATTTCCACAATGTGGGATCAAAAATCTGTCCATTCATTCATTCAATGAGACAAACAAAAAAACATTAACGTCTGCAAAATAATAACCTCTTTGGCAGATTTATTTTAGTGAGAAAAAATATCTGAAACATATGAAAACATTAGAATTTTTTTTTGAAATATTAAGAAATTAGTGCAGTTTGGTGGACTTCTGATGCTTAAACCGAAGAAAATACTTGAAAGAATGCAAAAACTTTTTTTTTTCTGAATTAACAAAACAAAAATATGAATATCAAGCTTTATTTTTCTAATATTTTCTGAATCAAAGCTTTTTTTTTAATCAAAAAGAAGCCATCATTTCTAAAATAAAAAAATAAAAAAAACAATTTTCAAGTTTTTTGAAAAAATATCATTTTTACAAAAAGCATTTCATAACGAGATGTGTGGGGGGTTTTTTATTGGTGATTTACTAATAGAAAATAAATTAATAGATATCAATACAGTGTTTTTAGGAGATTATATGTAGATATAACTAAAGCAACAGCACCCCCAAAAAGTGCCTTGTGGAAATCAATGCCGTGCCTCCTGATTGGCTGCATGCACAGATTAAAAAGTACTAGGCCTAAAATTGATCCTTGGGGAACTCCACATTGAATGTCATTGGTTCCTGTGAAGAGAGTATCCACACTTAAAAAATATTTTTGATCAGTGAGATAGAAATACAGCCATGCTAAAACAGTACCTGAAAGACCCTCCAGATTTTTGACTGTGCAGTAAATGTGGTGGTCCACTGTATCTAAAGCTGTGATTAAATCCAGTAGAACCAAATCTGAAATTCTCTGTGAATCCAAGCTACACCTGAGGTTATTATCAATCTGTCTCGGTACTGCGGTTTGTCCTAAAATCAGATATTTTTTTCTAAAATATTGTGTTCATTTAAAAACTTGGGCTGAATAAACCAACTTTTTCATTTTACTAAAAAGGGGCAAGTTACATGGCTACCAGTCAATAGTTTTTTCTGAAGGGGCTTCACTACAGCTGTGTTACAAGGCAGGAGTGAAAACATCCATCTCAAGAGAGAAATTCATAATGTTTAAAAACTCTGCATCAAAGAAACTATAAAGTGTATTAAAAACTATGTGGTAATGAAATCTAAAAAACTCTACCATTTTTTAATCTTTGAATCAACCAGGACCAAAATCTAGTGTTTCCTCAGGCAAAAATTGTGCTTCAAACATGTTGATATGTTGATATGTTCATAATGTTTAAAAACTCAGCATCAAAGAAGCCATAATATGTATAAAAAATGATGTGGTAATGAAATGTAAAAGGCACGTAGTTAACTTAAGAGAAAACTCTACCATTTTTTAATCTTTGAATCAACCAGGACCAAAATCTAGTGTTTCCTCAGGCAAAAATTGTGCTTCAAACATGTTGATATGTTCATAATGTTTAAAAACTCAGCATCAAAGAAGCCATAATATGTATAAAAAATTATGTGGTAATGAAATGTAAAAGGCACGTAGTTAACTTAAGAGAAAACTCTACCATTTTTTAATCTTTGAATCAACCAGGACCAAAATCTAGTGTTTCCTCAGGTAAAAATTGTGCTTCAAACATGTTGATATGTTGATATGTTCATAATGTTTAAAAACTCAGCATCAAAGAAGCCATAATATGTATAAAAAATGATGTGGTAATGAAATGTAAAAGGCACGTAGTTAACTTAAGAGAAAACTCTACCATTTTTTAATCTTTGAATCAACCAGGACCAAAATCTAGTGTTTCCTCAGGTAAAAAATGTGCTTCAAACATGTTGATATAAATTTTTTTCTAAGATCAAATTGCTGCCTTGACTACCACCATCAGTGCCTTTTTTTTTTCAAAAAAATCCTATTGAATCTTTCCTTGATGTTTTGGGTTCTGGCTTTTGCCCATACCAGTATTAATAATTCTTAAAGTTTGTGCTTATTCTGGTGTGTGTGTGTGTGCAGTTATGCTATCCCACAGTATTGAATACGATTATGTTATTCATTCAGATCGAGGAGGTGTTATATTAGTATTTGCTTAACTTTTTTGAGCAGTGTATATAGCCTCAATAAAGAGCTTATGTAGCTCTATATTAAGGGCACCTCAATGCTTTTCTTCTTTCGCATCCTCAGGTGAAATATGACTTTCTGTACGATCACTATCACGTGTGCTGTCAGGAGAGTTGGAGTTCGCTGACCTACAGGCAGGCGTACACCACCTTCATCATGGTGGCCCTCTTCCTACTCCCTCTGGCAGCCATGCTGTTCCTCTACACACGTATTGCTATTGAGCTGTGGATTCGCAAGAGGGTTGGCGACACCTCTGTCCTGAACACCATGAACCACAGGGAGATTGGTAAGATCTCGAGGTGGGTACCACAGCAGGGGTTACTTAAACTCAAGGTATCAAGGTATTTAAGGTAATTTACAACCTACGAGTACACTTTTTTCAATGTTGGCTTGCTTTTGTATGGTTAGTGGTACATTTTTAATGTGTAAAGAAAAAGACTTGGCATTGAAGGCATGCTTATTTGAATAATTTTAACAGGATAAGTTAGTAAAGTGAAGAGATAGGTAGACGCCATGTTTTTTTATTCATTACAGCAATTATGGTTGTATGGATGTTATTTGTAGGCTAGAAAAATAAGCATATTTTTTCTGTGCTTGTTTACAACTCCCCTTTGTATAAAAAAGGACAGTGTATAGTAGTCAGTACGATTCCTTGGTAAGATTATGTTTTCATAGCCACTTAATGACAGCTTTTCACTGATGCTCATCTTCCAGTCATTGGTTTTTAAAAGCTTTTGAGAATGTGAACAATGTAAAAGTGATAGGAGCATATAGGCGCTGAGACTATGGGTTTTTTTCTTCAGCAAAAGACTCCTAGGAGTATTTCCTGTAAAGCATTGGTGCATTTTTATTGAAAAACAAGTACAGCAAAATGTGCATTTTCTGGACATTTTCTGCTAAATATATATTTTTTTACTAATATGATGTGTCCTTTCACAGGAAAAAGAAAAGAGCTGTTAAAATGATGATCACGATCGTTCTGCTATTCACCATTTGTTGGGCACCTTTCCACACTGTCCACATGCTGTTTGAGTACAGTAAGTATGGCTTAATTCGCTTCTTTATGTGAAAAAAGCATTTGGAATCCAACTGATTTTTTTCTGTTTTTATAATACTTTGACACTTTAATGTTATAAGATTTATAACAAGCAAAGTTAACATTAGAAAATACAAAAAGCATCTTTCAAATGAATATGGTCATCCTTGGAAGCGAGAACTTCAATCAAGTGTTTGATTAAAAGACTGCCAATGAGTTTCTGACTTTGTTGGTTTTTCTAGAATGGACTGTTTGGGTCATGCCAAAGCATCTCAATCAGGTCCAGACTTTGACTAGGTCACTTCAAAAGCCGCTTGGAGGTGGACATAGTGATGTGCATAGAATTTTTGTCTTGCTGTATATCACAAATGATCTTGTGTCACAAATTGATGACTGAGCATTCTTTATATATAGTGCTAGTACAGAGGACCCCAACGTGCTTCACACTGTACTCAGTTATTCATCCATTCACACACTGATGACGATAAGATACATTGTAGCCACAGTGCCCTGGCGCACACCGATAGGAGCCAGGCTGCCAAAAACTGGTGCCTCTGGAACCTCTGACCACCACCAGCAGGCAAGGGAGGTGAAGTTTCTTGGCCAAGGATACAATGGCACATAGCAGGCAAAAGCTGGAATCAAACCCACAATTTCCAGGTCCCAGGCTGACAACTCTACCACTGAGTCATTTTTATTTGAAAAAAATAGTTTATGGTTGGTAATTACGGCAATTCATCCAGGCCCTGAAACACCAAAGTAGCCCCAAACCATCACACCAAAATCATATTTTACTATAAATATAATGATCTCTGAAATACTGTTTACTTCAGGCGAAACAAAGTGAGTCAAAATGTGACCCTTTTTCACCCAGAAGCAGATGTATTGACAGAGACATTTTCGTTTATAGTACTCTGTTTCTTTCTCTCTATTCTCCATAGATTTTTCTGTGTTGCAAAGCAACAAACAAACTTTTCATGGCGGGTCTGCCCACTGTTGGAGCGTACTTTCTGTTTAAATTTTTTTTTCTTCAGTTTGTGAACACATTCCCCCCTCAAGGAGCAATGGAAAACAAACTAAATTTGATTAAGCTGTAATGCTTTTTACTAGAAGTTCAGCCCATGTAAACAAACAGGAGCTTTTTTGTTGTTTCTCCACACCTCATGTGCTCAAACGTGCCAAAAGTCCAGATTAGATAAATTATATAGTACCCAAATGCTGCACTGACTACTGATTACAGCAACTATAGGGCCCTTTTCTGGTGAAACAATTTCTGGCTGTTGCTGAACTGACCAATCATAGGCATACACTCTCCATTAACAGAAATGGATAGATAGAAAATGGGGCTTGACTCCATCCGTCCTTGCGTAGGTAACAAAGAGCCCTTGTGTCAATGGATAATTGCGCTGCGTCAATCTGTCTTCGTCAAAACGGAGCAGAAACTAGGCCTACATTGTCACGGCTGTTAGCAGCTGCTTGATACTTTAAATCTGGTTGTCTTTGCTTTACAAACACAACTCTGACTCAGAACTTATTTGTTTATCCAAACTCAGGTTTTCAGTAAGCTAAGATACTGATTGCTTATTCCTATTCCACATTATCTCAAATGAAAAGCAAATCTACCCTTCAACAACTATATTTAAATTTACCTGCTTGTGTATATGTGATTGTCCAGATGATCTGGAGAAGAAGTACGATGGAGTCACCCTGAACATGATCATCGCTATAGTTCAGGCCATTGGGTTCTTCAACAGCTTCAACAATCCAATTGTTTATGCCTTCATGAATGAAAACTTCAAGAAGAGCTGCGTCTCTACCCTCTCCCACTGCCTCCGTAAACCACATCACCAGGGGGCCACCACAATGGCTCCTAGACTGAACGTGCAGTTCATCAAACCCAAAAGTAGAGAAGCCTTTGTTAACCCAGATGAAGGCAACAGTTCGGAGCAGCACTCAGCAGAGAAGGGTGCATCATGCTCATCGCACAGAGAGAGCTCCCTGGAAATTATTGGAGAGAAAATTTCAACCATCCAAACTGAGCTCCCGCCAAACAGCTCCTCTCAAGTCAAATAAGATGTTCAGGTGCTTTTTCGCTTTGCAAATCCACTGTTTGCCATCATCTGTTGCCACAGTGTAACAGCAGCTTTGAGAGGGTGACAAATACAAAGACTCAAAGCTGCCCAGCTTTTCTGGATCCTTTGCAGTGCCAGGAGCAAGGGCACTTATGTATACAGCAGTCTGGAGGACAGCAGGAAGAATGTTAGATTTATTAAACAAAACGAAGGAATTTTAATGTAAATAAACGCAGCAAACGAAAGTGCTGAGACACGGTTTGATAGAAACACCTTATTTGTCCTTTATGTTAAATCAAAAACTTCAGCCATAGTAACTAACCATTTAATATGTGATGATGATCCCCAACTGCAGTTTTTGTGTTTTTATGCAGTAGCACCAATTATTTTGAAAAATTTAAGAAGACTTTGTAGTGTCATGATTTTAGCACAAGACAGCAAATTCTCTCTGCTTCAGCTATTTATTTATTTTTGTGTGTGAATAAACTCAACTCACTTAATGCTAATTTACAACTTTATTGCTAGCATGAAAACATTGTTTGAAGATATTTAATGTTATGGCTTTTATTAAGTAGCATTTTTATTTGGGCTGAATGTCCCTTTTCCAAGCAACATAAATTGTTACACAGGAGTCAGGACTGCAACTCCACTTTCTTAAGGCATAACATGGTGACAAAAAAACTGGGATTTCCAATTAATTTTTTATTTTTTACTTTTATGAGCAGCAGAAGGAACCTGCACAAGAGAGTTGGTAAACAGCATATGTCCCAAAGGTATCATCTCCCATGTTTTTAGGTGCATTGGACTGCAGGTGCATCTCAATAAGAAATTGTTTTTTAATGTGCACATTGATGGAAATCCAAAGAGAAATCCAAATCACTTAAATCCAGCATCTATCCAGTGACAGTGGCTGTCTGTAGTCCAAATGTGGCAAAACCTGTACAGACTTTTTTTTTATGTATTTAATTGCTTTCTATCCAGATGGGCAGTTAAGATTTTTGAACTGATTTAACATATTAAGGTAATCTTTTTAAATCATGCTTTAACCATCTATAACAATTCATGTGATTTAGGGAAAAAAATGCCAAGAGGCACTAAAGAAATAAGTGTTTCTGCGCTGAAATGTTAAGTGCTGAAGAAGGACCTGGTCAGTTCATAATTATATGATCTACGAGGGTAATAAAAAAAACAGGGAGACAGTCTATAAATAAATTCCAGCTTAAGCAGAACTGGACCCTGCATCAAGTCAATGACCCAAAAAATCCTTTTTTTTACATGTCCTGCCTAGCAATTTGCTTCTCAGAATTGGTGTCTGACTACAAAGTACAAGCCTACAACATACCAATAAATCAACCAAGGAAGTACTAAAGTATAAGAACTGCTAAGGGGGTGACGGGATTCAGGGTTAAAAAACGAGGAGAGGGGCCAACTCTCCTCATACGGATGTCAGAGGGTTTCCTCTAGAAAGAGTAAGAGCAACCTTTACTTTCTGCTTTGTAGCAGTGGCTGACCAAATAATATAACCCAGCAAAAAAACCTAGATATCTGCCACCAGCACACAAACAACTGATCATGAACTGCATCCTAAATAAGCCTATAAGCAAGTTCAAAGTAAATAAAATCAAAAGCTTGCTGGGGGAAAATAAGGCTTTCCAAAGTCTAAATTTCTCCTGGAAGGCTGTTTAACCAGTTAAGCTGGAGAGCTCTCCTAAAGCCAACGGTGCTTCTCTCAATAAACATTAGGGCCTGTAACACAACCCACCAATGAATGATGCATTAACAGAACAGGGGTCTCATTTATAAAACTTTGCATAGAATCCTTACTAAAACCGTATTTAAGTATGTTATGTATCTCCCCCCCCCCTCAAAAAAAAAAGACATGCCAAGCTCATTTGTCAGTGTTTTTCTTCTGTTTCCGTTGTCATCCATTCAATCCCCATGGTTGTTTATACTGAGACTGGTTCTGCTTTAAGTATTTATTACAAATAGGTGTTAAATGCTAAACTGGTTTTAACTGCTTGCTGTTGTAATCTGGAATCTACTGGAATGCATTTTATGGGATTTGTATATGTTTACAGTGGTCTGCAAACATAACTTCTGGATAGTTTTCATATTTTTTGACTGGTGTCCGATATTTGCACAACATGTAATATTGGAAATTATAGGTGTCAGTTCTTTTTTAACGACAGCTTTTATCTCTTATTTTCATACCATGCATATAAATGAAACTCGTCCAACACTTAACTCTTTTTGACATATTGTTTGTTTGGCAAAACCCGCAATACAGTGAGTATGGAAGGTATTCAGTTCCCTGCAACCATTTGCTAAAATACATTTTTTATTTCTCATTAATTTACACTCTGCAACCTATCTTGACAGATAAAAAATGTGAAATTATTTTTTGCAAATGTATTAAAAAAGAAAAACTGAAATATCACATAAGTATTCAGACCTTTTGCAGTTAAACTTATAATTAACGCACATCCTGTCAGTTTTGTTTTTTTCTTATTCTCCTAGGTAGTTATGCTCATTCATTGGAGTCCAACTGTGTTTAATTAAATTGATTGGACTTTATTAGGAAAGGCACTCACCTGTTTATACAAGACCTTACAGCTCACATTGAATGTCAAAGCAAATGAGAATCATGAGGTCGAAGGAACTGCCTGAGAGCTCAGAGACATAATTGTGACAAGACACAGATTTGGCTAAGGTTACAAAAGAATTTCTACGGCTCTCAAGGTTCATAGGAGCTCAGTGGCTTTCATAATCCTCAACTGGAAGAAGTTAAGAACGACCAGAACTCTTCCCAGACCAGGCCGTCCAGCCAAACTGAGCAATCCTGGGAGAAGAGCCTTGGCCTGACCTAAATCCGACAGAGCATCTTTGGAGAGACCTGAAAGCGGCTGTCCACCAACATTACCATGCAACCTGAAAGAACTGGAGAGGATCTGCAAGGACGAAGGGCAGCGGATACCCAAATCCAGGTATGAAAAAACTTGTTTCATAATTCACAACGAGACTCATGACTGGACTAGCTCAAAAGGGTGATTCTACTCAAAACTGAGCAAGAGGTCTGAATACTTATGAACCTGTGATAATTCAGTTTTTTCTTAATAAATTAGCAAAAATTTATACGTCTGTCAGTATGGGGTTCTTAGTGTACATTAATTAGAAATAGAAAAGCACTTTTCTTATCTTAAATAGCTACAATGAAAAAAAGAATGAACAATATAATGAGGTCTTAATACTTTCCATATTCCTCTGTATATCGTGGCTACTGCATTTCTCAGCCGACCATGAACATTTAAGTAGCATTATCAGTTTATAATGGTATCAGAAATTCAGATATAAACTATACAAGTCCGTTAGTAAAAAAATGCAAATATCAAAAAACCCTATTTGTGACTTAAATACAAGGCCTTAGCCTGTTGGAGTTATATGTAACAAGCCAACACAAATTACTGTCCAACTGGGAAATGAAAGGAATAATACACTGTTTACAAACCCTTTAAAAGGAAAACCTCTACAGTGAGTCAACACCCTTTTTCCTTTGCAAAACGGTGTGCATTTTGACTGACCCATGCTCTCTTATAATTTGCTTTTTCCAGTTTACTTTTCCTCAAATACCAGCTTCAATTCAGCTTCTCTTATGAATGGCTATCTCTTGGTAGAGGTTACAGGTGTCTTATATTCCTTTTCATTTAATTAATTAAACTGTGTTCTGTTAGGCATTAAAAGCTTTGCATATTGTTTAACTTCAAGAAATGTTTACCTCTGTCTGGTGTTTCCCTTGGTGATCATGAATGTGTCCGTTTACTAATGTAGCCAACAAACATCTGGTGCCTTCCTGGAACAACTGTATCTCATATTACACTCATGAGGCTATCATTTACTAATTAAGTGACTTCTGAACTTAGCTGTCTGTTAGATTATCAGATTAATTAGGGCAAATTTCAGGTATTCCAGATACAAAATATACACCAACTTTATATATATATATATATATATATATATATACTTTAAACTTAAATTCCTTAAAGTTATTATTTAAACTCAAATGTAAAGTTTGTCGTTTTCACATTAATATTTTAAAGTGAATGTTGATGGTTATTGTGTAATAACATGGATTTATTTGAATAGGGACTCAATTGGATTTTTTTATAACATTCCTTTAAATATCTACACATTTTCACATTAAAGTTTCTTGAAAGGATACTTCTGAGTTAGCCTTATGTATTTAAACGGAATTGACATGAATTAGATTAATCCACTTCTCATTTTTGGGATGATGGATGGAAGAAAACAAGTCTCTGAATATTAATTACTTTCCACCCACAACAAAAATTCTGAGGTTTAATTTTTAAAATGTTATATTTATTACGATTGTTAGATTTTTCTCCATACGAACACAAACACTTTTCAGCAGCTTGAAATGAAATGATAACCTGTCAAACGAAAGCTGCTCCGCAAAGATTGGAGAATTTCAATGGAGCAAGCTGAACTCGAACAGAACACTTTCAGTTTCTTCATGATTAGGGGTTAAATTACAATATGGCTACACCACCTTTCCACAGCAGTTCTGTCATCAATAATTCAGAGGCCTGTCTTACACTCTGAGAACATTAGGTTATATAATAATAATAGGAGAAACATCATATAGCAGAAAAAGGGAAGACATTAATTTTTTTTACTAATTCACAGCTGTTATTTGCAGATCAAAATAAATATCACCATCCATCACTTGCTAACAAACTTGAAAAGGAGCCATCTTACAGTCGTAACATTAGGCAGCAACATGCCTAAAAAAAGAAAAGAAAAAAAAAATTGTATTTTCTGTAAGATCCTTGGACTCACAGCAGGCACTTGTAGTAATTATTCATATTGTTTCAATAAATACACTAGGACTGCCTAAGCTTCAACCTTTCATGCAGTTTCTTTTTGTTGCTACGTGAAAAGAGGTATATGAAAGTCTGCGTTGTCAAAGAGGAGGGACCTGGAGACGGGAGTTGGCTCTCTGTCAGCCTTGTGTAGGAGTTTAAACAGCCCTGTTCCAATGTTCATTGGAATTCCCATAATGATACATTCAGATACGCCTGCAACGAGAGCATGGGAAGCTTTAAAACCTAGGTAAGTCACAGAAAAATATTAGATAAAAATTAATTGTTAAAACACAAAGCTTACCGCAGACGGAGTCTTTTTGACCAAAGTAGGCGGCGTCAAAGAGGTGGTCGGCAGTTTTCTCAAAAGAGGCCAGCATGAGAACACTCTCTTTCATTTTGGCTAATCCAAACCTGGTGATACCCAGGATTTCCCCCTTTACAGAAACGGAAAGATAGTGCAAGTAAAACATTTAGAGCTGCTGTCTGAAGTATTTTTTTAATCCCACTATCAAGACCCTGCCCAAAACACATTACATTCAGTTTAGAGATCTGTATTGGCAAGAATCTGGTGATTTGGTACGTTTAATGATACAAGGGGGATAGTACAATATTTTGCAATACAATGCGTAAGACTATATATTGTGATTTTTTTAAAACTTAGTTTAACTGCAGAGAATCTGTCAAAACACTATAAACACTCCAACCTGTTTCATACATAACACGTTTTTTGTGTGTGTTTTTTTAACTAGATCTAGCTGATCCACTGAAACGAAGGTGAAATTAAATTTTACAACAAAAATTACCGTCATGATTAAAGACTTCCTTCAAATAAAAAATGACACAAAAATCAATATTCCTTTTGAATGTAAAAACAATATCATGCCATAAAATATTGCAATATACCGCAGTATTGATATTTTCTTACATCCCTAAGTCAGTCAGTTACCCATTCAGAGCCACAGGCACCATGTTTTGTAATTACCTTGTAAGACATAAGATCGGCCAGAAGCATGACGTGACGGCGATCAATGCTCATACCGTGGTTCACCATGGTGTACTGAATCTCATTAATGATGGTGGATCTTGCAGCCTCAATACCTAAAGTCTTTTCAACCTAGACAAAAAAACCAACAAACGCATTTTCATTTTATTTTTTTGAAAATCTTATAATCTTTTCTTCGCTATCTTAAAAGAGTCACCAGCACCAACCCACCCAAAAATATCTGGTTCTTTATATGTGAACACTCATCAGAGGTCGCATTTAAATGAAACAAACCAACTGATTCTTTTGAAAACTACAACTAGATAATTTACTTCCAAACTGCATGGACACGGTTTACTACTAAGCACAGCAGCACAGCACAACTCCCTGCGGGCTATTATTGTCGTAAATCAGCGACAGAAAACTCAGGTCATGGAGAGGTCTTTTGTTGTTAGGCAGCAGGCAGTGTAAATAGAAACCCAAGTGGTTTTAGAAAAGGAAGAAATGACAGCAAGCTAGATTTGCTTTCCAACATATGAAAAACCATGTAATATTTACCCATCTTTATAATAAATGGTGTATAATATCACTTTGAGAAACAGGAACTCAAGGAAATATGAAAATGAAAAATATGGCAGAAGCCATTCAAAATCCAACAGTAAGTCAAAACAAGCTACAACCGAATGATTTGGGGCCAATCTCTTTAATGTGAGATGACTTTAAAGATTTTGGACTTTACTTCAACAGCCCATTAAAATCACACTGATGACTTGTAGCTAAATGGACTTGGGGTTTGAATCCCAACCTGGGGTCTTTCTGAATGGAGTTTATTTTTTTCCCCTTGCTGCATGGTTTTTTCCTCCGGGTACTTTGGCTTTCTCCCAGTGTCCAAAGGTATGTCTGGGCTGTCTGAATTGTCCATAGACAGTGTGTGTCCTTGTTTGTTTATCCTGTGTGTCTTGGTGTGTCATATGATGGACATTCTGACAAACAGCTTATGCTAAGACTGCAAGAGTATAGGGGAAAAAAAATATACTGACAAATATTTTTTGTAAGAAGTGAAGCAACATATAGAAGAATTTCTGCCTCATCTGCTCAGCACTGATTGGTTTTGAAAGCTAAAATACAATACTTAATTCACTTCAAAACTTTGAGATTTAAGTAACTGGTTGACAAACGGCTAAAATACTTCAATACTTACATCACATCTTGCTTTTACAAAGGGTTTTGCCCCATTGCGGTGTCTTAGATCAGTAGAGACACTGAAAAAGCGAAGGGAAGCCTTTCCAAAGAAGTTGATGTGAATGTAACATGCCAGGAAAAGTTTCAGTAGGCTGTAATAGTATAAGGTGTACTTTCATAGTGTGAGATCATCAGAAAACACTATCTTATTAAGAACAAGTTTCTTAATTGGGATACCCCTGAAATATTAAGTTTGACTTAATGTTACAAACAGGAGTAGCGGTTGCAAGCCTCTGAATGTTTTTTTTATTAAACCATCTTTGACCAGGAAATACGGAGTCAAACAGTGAGTATATAATTTATTAAGTACAGCTTTCCTCTATGCGAAGTGCAGCTTAACTACAAAAAAGCAAATAAGACTGGTTGAAACCATCATCAATGAACACAGTTTGAAAACTTCCTAATGTGTCAGTGCACATAAATCTGCACTGACACAAAAGAAAAATCTAATTCTCATTTAATCAACTGCAGTTTTAATCAGTGATCCCCTGCTATTTAAGATGCATAACAGATGCAGAATGACTCCTCAAGCAACTTCAACATTAATTCATACGTTCTACACAGCAGTGCATGTTAAGCATCCTGTAACTCGTACCTCATACGTGTTGTTTGAGGTCGTCCGGCTCCCATTGACACCGTGCGTAGCCATGACAGCTCTCATGTTGTCGCCCTCCACCAGGAGTTTGTACTTGTTCTTTCCGCTTTGTTCATCGATGTGAATGACAGCTCTGGCAACTTCAGGTATCCCCTGAACCACCACCTTTAAAAGGAAACACATGAGACTTGAATTTGTTTGCATATCTTGATTTAAATGTTCAGTGAAGATTAGGGCAGCCAAGTCATCAGCTGCTGTCGCTCCATTGTGTTTTATTAAGTCTAAAGTCAAGCCATCTGCCAGGAATTTTTGAACACTTAATGCTTCCATCTGTTGACAAATTTTAATGAGATGCTGATATTATTCATAAGCAAGGCTTGGCACCCGATGCCTGCTTCAATGACCATTGTAACGATGTGCTTTATTGGCCAGCAGACTGGCCTGACCTGACCCCCATAGGGAATTTATGGAATATTGTTAAGTGGGAGATGAAGCACTAAACTGCACAATAAAGATGAGCTGAAGGCTGCTATTAAAGGCACTGGGCTCCCATTACTTCTCAACAGCAACACAGGTTGATCGCCTGCATGGCACATCGCACTGATTCAGTACATTGGAGAAAGAGAGTCCTGACCAAAAATGTATTATTTATACTGTAAAATACATTGATATAGTTTTCAGTAGCCTAACATTTCTGAATGACAAATTCTTTAAATGCCTTATGCAATATTACATTTTTTTGAGAAACTGAATTCTTGGTTTTCCTTAGCTCTAAGCCATAATTAAATCAAGAAAATAAAATGCTAAATTCCTTTGTGTTCTGTGAATCTGTGTACAACCTTTGAACTAAATTACTAAAATAAACTGTTCGATGATACTGTATGATAAGCCCTAAGAGAGTTTACAACTACTGAATTAGACAAGTAGCATATAAAAAATGTTTTAATATATATACACACACACACAGGCAACTTTATTAGCCACACCTGTCTGCTGCAGTTCAAACCAAGCATCAGAATGGGGAAGAAGGGTAATTTAAGTTACTTTCAACATGGGATGGTTGTTTGTGGCTGGGCTGGTCTGAGTATTTCAGAAAATCCTGATCTTCTGGGAGGTTTACGCACAACAATCTCTAGGGTTTACAGATGGTCCAAAGAAGGGAAAATATCCAATGAAAGGCAGTTCTGTGGGCGAAAACGCCTTATTGATGCCAGAGGTCAAAGGACAATGGCCAGATTGGTTCAAGCTGGTAGAAAGGCAACAGTAACTCAAATAACCACTCGGTATGCAGAAGAGCATCTCTGAACACACATCATGTCAAACCTTGAAGTAGATGGACTACAGCAGCAAAAGACCACACTGGGTTGCCACTCCTATCAGCTAAGAACAGGAAACTGAGGACACAAATTGCAGAGGCTCACCAAAATTGGACAATAGAAGACTGGAAAAATGTTGCCTGGTCCAATGAGTCTCGATTATATGCAACAAAGCTCCTTCATTTCAAGGTTTTGTTGTAATCAAAATCTGGTTAGGTCCAGGTTATCCTTTAACATTGTGATTCTAAAGAGTTCCTTAGTTTCATTCCAGCTTTTCAGCTTTTTAACATCATCTTCAGGATGACTGACAGCTGCAGGGTGGCTCTTCTTGTTAGTTAAAAGGCTTTTCAAAATTGTGTAACATACAGAGAAGAGAATGAATATCTATTTCCCTACAGTCCCAGTTTGCTTGTCCAGATAGAGCTAAATGGTGAGTAAATGGCTAAATTAATTTATGGACATTAACTAAGCGGGATATGTGCAGAAAAAAATTATTCTGTGCATTTTATTTTTAACTCCATTATATTTACCTTTGGAAGTTCTTCTTTTAATGACTGCAGCACATAGTACATTGAACTTTTGTTGTTCTCTCGTGGAGACACACACACCACCGCCTCACCGTGCACTGCGACATCTCCGGACTTCACTCGCAGCTTAGACATGCATATCGAGTAACGTACCGTCTCTGCATTCACCTGGTAGAAAAACAGGCAGTCAGCCATGACAGCACCCTGAAATTTGCTCTTAGTGATAAGCGTGAAATATGTTTTAGATAAAGCTGTGAAACAAAGACTTTACACATAAACAACTTAACCGTGAAATCAGTGAATAGTCTGCCTACTTGTAGTCTCTAAAATAAAGATTATTCTGTGTAAATACCTTTGCTTTATTTATTAAAGCGTAACTTTTAAAATTTTCTTGGAATAAGGAGGTCAATTTCACTCTGTGGACAACTCTAAAATCTATGGAAAAAAGTTTTGACTACACAAGAAAGTAATATATGAATATATAAAGTAATATATAACTACAATCCCAGACCTTGATTTCACGTTACATTTGATGTTTTTGGGACTTCAGGATGACCTGAACACATTTTAAGTGCGTTCAACATGTGGGAATCATTATTAATTTGGTCATTAATTCCATTTGTTGTATAGAATGCAGTAGGACCCATCATTGTAAATACTTTTTTTCTAATTACCAAAATATATTTTGTATAAGGACCTGATTAAGAAATTTGACTAAGCCTAACTAATAATCAAACTAGAACAAGAAAGGTTTAACTGACATTAGTATGAGTTTTGATTTTTCTGTTAATATATCACATATGTTCTAACATTTTTTGCAGTACGCAAAGCCTTTTAGTTTAAGCAATCATCATGCTGTTAAACTTTAATTGCATAAATAAATCTTAAAAGATTTCCAAGTCTATTTTCTTCTGAGTTTTTGTTCACAGATTCAAAGTAGAGTGAACATATGATAAGATATATAAAATAAAAAAGGACACCAAAAATCTTGGGTAAAAAGCTGATTTTCTTCTGTTTCTGAGTTTATTTTTACATTTAATGGTTTTAGATTATAGAACACACGATCATTTCAAACAAAACCTGAGTAAATACAACAATCAATTTTCAAATAGTGATTATTAAGCAAAGATATATATATATTTTAATCCACCTGAGACTGTGTGAAATAGTAATTTTCCCCACACCCGTCCTTATAACCGAGTGTGCCATCACTGGAAGCAACAACAATTTCAATAAGCTTTTGTGAAAACAGGCAACGAGGCCTTCCCATCGCTGTTGAGAAATGTGGGTCCACTTTCACAAGGCCACTCCCAACCATTTATTCATGTTATTTGAGCCATTCAGAGGTGAAAGGGTTGGTGTTTGGTCAACCAGTCCAGGGAAGATTCGACAATGTCATATATGTTCTTAATTTGTAGATAAAGGTCTTCAGCCTTAGAAATGGCAATGAAACCCTATCCAAATGTCAATCAATCTTAAATTATATTATTAGCACTCGACATACCCAAAGCGACCAAAGCACTCTTCAGGTCTATAAGATAAAACAAGACAAAAAGGGCTACAATACAACAAGAAAAAGAGACAAAAAACACTTAAGCAAAATAAAAAATAAAAAGATGGATCTTTAAAAAGGGACAAAATGTCACAAGCAGAGAGACTGTTACAGAGTTTGAGAGCAACAACAAAAAGCGTTGTCGCTTCAGGTCACAAGATGAATACAAGGAACATATAGAAACTCTTTGAGTTCTCATCTTAAACTTCTGTGAACATGCATGTATAAAAGGTCTATTAGATAAAGGTGCCTGACTAAGTATTTGAAAAAAATCAGCCATAAAATTAATAATAAAACTGACTAGATGAGCTCAAATATTTAAGCGTGACAAAAAAATTAAGAAGACGACTTTGTTATGGTGCAAATACTCATGCACAACGCTACACATCATAACAGAAGTAGAAAGATGAATTATTGATGACCGCTGAGAAAGAGTGGATTCGTTTCTAAAATGAAGCTGAATGAAAAAAGGAAAACAAAAACGAGCTGTACCTCCAACCGGAGCAGCCTTATTCTCTCCAGAGACAGCTTCACCAGGATGAAGCAGTCATCTGGGAGAAAAACCTCTTCAATGTACTCTGAAATCTGTCATGAGGCAAAAAAGAAAACATCGATTTAATAAAGTTCAGCACTTTAAATTCTTAACATCTAACACACTGACTTTTATGTTCACTGGTGACCATCTGCCACTTTCTACTGCTCTTGTTTAGGACATTAAGAAAGATTACCTCTCCAAGTAGGGTTTTCTCAATTCTGCCTTTTACCAGCCGGCCAAAGTCGGCGTCGTCTTCAACATCCAAGTGAGCCGTGATTATAGGGGTGCTGAGTAGTGAGCAGAGAACTTTCAATTGCTTATTCACACAAATTAGGTGCCTTATTATTACTACGATACAGAATGGCACAGAACAGCTCATTTTAACGAATACTCTAAATCAGGGGCTAAAGCTGTGGAGTATGGCAACTTTTCAACATGTTTAAAAAAGGTGGGGCTTTAAAGGGAACTTCATTGGAAATGTGGTCATAATTGAACTCCTCCTCCATCTGGCAGGCATAAATTACAAATAATTTGCCAATACACATCGCTTTTGAAACACAGCTCTGCTAAAACGACACACAGAAAGGACACTCAAATCTTGCTGTAATTACTTACCTTATATTCTTGGAGGCATTAATAATTTCTTTGATGCGAGGCACCCCCAGAGTGATATTCATCGACGCCACGCCAGCGAAGTGAAAGGTTTTCAGTGTCATTTGAGTGCCTGGCTCTCCGATGCTCTGGGCACAGAGAGCGCCGACTGCTGAACCGGGCTCCATTTGAGCTCTTTATTAAGAAAAAAAGGAGCAATCAGTCTCTCAGTAAAGAGCATGAAATCGGAAACCGCATAAGATTCAGTGCCTGATCATTAGATTAAGATTAATAAGGATCATAAGAGGAAGGAAGAAGTTATTTGCCTCTCTAAAATTGGCTAATACTTCTGTTTGAAATTATGACCTCTAAAATGTAATACCTTGCATAAGTTTACCTTTTCATATCACATTAAAAGACATTTTAATGTATTTTATAGAGATTTCAGCCTAGCACAAAGCACTGCTTAATTTTTAGGGTGGAAAAAAAAAAACTTTAATATGATTACATTTCTTTTGAATATAAATCTGAAGTATGGCATTCAATTTTATTGTTTCTGTCTGAGTGAATACTTTCCCAGAGCATGAGGCTGCTACCACCAACACCATCTTTCACAGTGGGGATATAGTGCTCAAAGGGATGTGCAGAGTTAGTTTTATGCTATACAAAGTGTTTCTAGTATAGGCAAACAAGTACAGTGTTGCTGTCATCTGATAAGAGCACCTTCTTCCACATGTCTGTCCATGATGTCTACGTGCCTTGTGGAAAATTGCAAGCAAAAGTTGTTGGGTTTTTTTCTGCAAATCTTTCCTAAAGGCCTGTTTCATTTGTTATATGTACAAGTGATGGTTCTACAGTCGACAGATTATCTCACCTGAGCAATGGATCTTTGTTGGTCCTCTAGAACTACAATACGGCTCTTGGCTACTTCACTGGTTAATTCTCTCCTTATTCAGAGTGTAGCTTTTTCAGTGTTGGCATACACCTCTTCAGAAGATTCATAGTGTTCACGATACCATTTGTTCACTAATCTTCTCTAACAACCCTCTGAGGACTTTACAAAACAGATTTTTTTAATTCAGCTATATTGGGGTAAATGTGGCAACATACAGTTATATGTGATTTTTCTGACTTGTATTTGTAGAAAATTTTGACCTCCATGCATAATTTTCCTTACAGATCAAATGCGTAACATTTTTGGCCTTTGGCTGTAACACGACAAACGGTTTAAATAGTTTAAGACGTGTGAATACTTTTGGAAGGAATAATACACTGCTAAGCAAGAAGACATTCACGGCCCCAAAGCTGTAATGCTGAATGTAACTATTTTAGTACAGAAATACACTTCCTAATATTCAACAGAAAGATCACCATGCATTTAGGACAGGGACTGAAAATAAACAGATATGAGTTTTGTACCTCATATACTTGTCTCTGCAGGTTCCTAGAAACTTCTCTAGTTGGGTTGGCGTAATCCGGTCCAACTGATAAAGAACCTTTGGCTGCAGGGAATAAAAAAAGTTTAAGCCGGATAAACAAGCATGTTTAGAGCTAATGCAGCCATGAGCATATTAATCTTTCTTCAGTAGTCCATACCTCAGTCGTCCCGTTATCATTGATACCATATTTATCTCTGGTCTTCTTAATCTTCTCTGACATGGTCTTTATGAATTTCTTTATTTCCTGAAGTAAAGAGACCACATATAAAAGGGCAGTAATAAACAGTCATTGAATCCTTTAGACTAAGATGACTGCATGCGTTTGCAACATGGTTAATTGTCATGCAAAGGGAAGACATGGCAGTACGCCTGTTAAAAATAAAGTGAACACATATGTCATTAAATATATATATATAAGTACAATAAATATTAACCAGAGCATTCAGACATTTAAGGTATCCGTATCAATGGAAAAGATCAGAGTAATTTGAACATTCACATTGGTATTTTAATATTTTTAAGACAAATCTTGCTGCCACACCATTCTTAATTTAGTGAAACAATCCACCATGCTTGGTCACTGTACCTCCAGGTACTTCTCTGCACCAGTCTCTGTTAATTCCTTAATAATGGGGTTGAAAGTTTAATATTACAACAGTCAAAGTCTTTATCAAACAAAAAATTACTTTGTTTTAAAAGAAACACTACACCTGGTACTTTTAGAAAACCTAGCTCTTATTTTACAATAGCTGCAAAAATATCCACACTTTCATTTGTTTTTGTAAAACTTAAAGCTGAGATAATTTTTGAGATTTTTTGAATCCATTGTACGAAGGCAGCTCGCAAAACATCCCTTCCTTCCTTCCCTCTACTTTACAGTTGTGTTCTTAAATTACATAAATGCCCAAAAATCACATTAAAACTTGGGGTTGTGCCTTAAAAAATTAACAGTTAGTTCTAGGCAATTTCCAAATCTTAGCCCTCCCCCCACAAAAAAGGGTCTAAGTAAGTAGAAATATCCCAAAAGATGTACAAAAACAGGTTATCAGAAAGTAAAATCAGAACCAACGGTGACGGAAGAGTCAGCAGGCTGAAAAAAAGTCTCTAATCAAAGAAACTATAAGAGACACTCTGCTATAAAGGAATGCTTTGAAAAAAGACTGAAACGATACCAAAGGTGTTAACGGTATGATCTCATTAGTGTTCCTCCGTTTGGTGGATCTAACAGATCCAGCCCCGTTTTTTCCCTCTGCATTAAAAAACAGGTTTGAAGCTTTCAAAGACTAAATAATAAAAAACAAACTAACAAATGTCTTTGGTATGTTTCATAAGGTTTCCTGCAATTTTCTTGTACTTGTTAAAGCTAACTGATGTTACCGCTGGTGTCAAAGTACTGTAGTTTACTGATATTTAGCTTCAGAAAGTAAAGTCTAACTTTAGACAAAACAAATTAGCTGAACTCTCCAAGTTTTCTATGCTTGTTAAAATATAGCACCGAAATTTGTAGAACAAAGGTCAATTTGTTTCTGATTCTTCTAACCAAGACAGAAATGTGGGAGTGCAACATTTGTCAAATTTCTAGCTCACGTTTTTGTTTCTGTGACCCTATTAAAGCAGCTGGATGTGCTCTGGTCTCAGGTCTGCTCAGGTTCAGCCAAGCAAGATAACACAGAGCTCTTTCACACCACAGAACTAGAACAAAGTGTGTAGTCTAGCTCCCACCTAGTGTGTACGTGGGAGGTTTTCAATCTAGTGATTGGAATAGTCAAGTCAACTTGTTTAATTACTTGAAAATGTTGGATTTACCATTTCAAGAACAAAGTCTCCGTCCAGTTTAGAAAATCTCCCTCGATGGTGTCATTATGTAGATATCCTGCCAATGCCACGTCATTTTACAAAACAAAAACTGGCAACTAGCTACAGCGTGCATATCTGTTGGGTTAAAAATAACTACTATAGCTTTAAAATCTGTAATTTAGGCAAATATTTATTATTTAATTTGCCTAGCCATAAAAAAAAAAAAACAAAAAAAAAAAAAACAGCCACTATAAGCTATCTTTTTGACAGATATATAACAACAGTTATATGCCAGAACAATTTTTACCTCCAAAAAGCTGTCTCTGCAGCACAAGAAGTCAGATCTTTTCATGATGTTATCAGAAGTGAGGACGAGCTCGTTCTGACTGAGGGCAGGCTCATTTGGGCATGTGTAGACTGCCTGGAGAGAAGAAAGAACCAGAAAAAATCATTCACCCAATCAGCAGTCACTGGTAGAGAGACAGTAGAAGCTTTGGATGAATATTCTGCATGCATATTCCATAATTTATTATACTGGAATAGGGTTTTAAGGACTCCATTAATGTAATTTGTAATATTTCTGTTGTACTTCACAGTGATTATCATTATAGAACCGATGCAGCAATCTACCAATTGACTTAGGATTGTTGCAATCAATGCATTTTTAAATGAAATGTGCATCTTTTTTTGTGTGTTGTTTTTTTTCATATGAGCAACACCCATTGTGTTGCTTGGTTAAATGTTAAAAATGACAGCTATTTTAAGGTCAAATCACTCTTTTCCTGATTATTTTCCTGTTCTAAATCTGGGATGTCTTACAATCACATTAGTCTTCAGACTATTACCCTGTCCAAACATAGTCAGGTACCTCACAAAACAGATATTTTTCAACGGTTTGGCTTGTCATCCACCCGTAAACTCAGATTTTCAGCACAAAAAACAAATATTTTTTAAAAACTCTGGCCAAAGTCAAGATATGTGTTTTCTCCATTTACAGTATCTATAAATGTAACCTCACTGCCGGTGACAAAAAATGCTCCAAACTCATTTGTGTGACGTGTTTACACTCAGAAACAGTATTTATGCACTGAGAGCTGTGTTGGTATTATCCATTTTCCAAGCGCTTTTTGCTCGCTTGTTTTAACCAGCTCTATGACTGCTGCATGCAGAAGATAGAGAGCAAAAAGTTACTCTGAGCAGACAGGATTTGGGAGAACAACTGCCCCCTACAGGTTTGCTGTTTCTATGAATGTGCTTAAAAACCAAGGGCAAACTCTGCCTGCAGAATGTGAAGCCAACCAGGAAGTGGCAAAAATAGCAGTCCCCTGGCCTCATGTGCTGGAGGAGCAACTTCCCATTGACTCCCATGTTAAAAAGACCAACTTTACAGCAAAAATAAACATGTTTACAGCCGGTTTCAAAAAAACATTTTAGGTTATAGCTCAGGTTTCGTGTCATGACAACTCTGAGGGGGGTGAATTTTTTTCTAAGTCCTCCATTTATTTGTAATTTAATCTTGAAATTATGAATAATTAGGGGCAAGTTCTTTTGATTTACAGGTCCGTCTAGGCTAACTCTAATGGCTAATGGTGGCTAATGCTAGCTCAGTCCGTACTTTGTAACTATAGTGATGTAAATATTTTTCTTTCTTCTGTAATAATTGTGTGCGTTTCTGCTCTGTGTCATATTCTGTCCGTACATCTGTTTTTTGCTGCTGTTACAACCAAATTTCCTTATGTGGGACGATTAAAGGATTATTCTATTCTATTCTAAAAGATAGTACCATAGTCTGTGTAACCCCCTGCTTGCTCGGGGCAGGCCTTCACAGCCTGGGACTAACATAAAGACTTCAGCCATTTCATGTTTCTAAACTCCACTATGAGTTGCTTCTGCAGTTTTTATTTGGTTTTGAATGTTACTCGTCAACTTATTGGACAAAGATGGCCTGCTGTGGTATTGATTACAGAAACAAAGTCTCTGCTTCAAAAATATTCAAATATTTTTTGTGTACGATTTTTTTTTTTTTTTTACACGGTATATATCAGCTACTCCTGCTTACAGTATAATTTTCATGTGACCAGATAACCCCCCCACAGGTGACAATATTTTTACTTCAAAAGAATGCAATGCTCAGATGTCATTTGTAAGATGTTGATGAGGACAATTGAAAGACTGGTCTTTACATTAAAGAGTAACTAAACCCCCAAACAACTTTTTTTGCTTATAAACTGACTCTTTACCAATACAAGCTTTTAGTTTCAGGGCATTTTTTTTACATTTTCATGTAAACTTGTTAGATTCTAAATTTTTTGGTCTAAAAACATCTTAGTGCTGCTGCTCATGGTCATTGTGTGGTACTGCATTTCAACTTTGCGATTGGCTGAGAGCGGTACATCTTTTCCATCGTCCACAATAGTCACGGTCTTACAGAGAGGCCCTCCCTGTCTGACACATTCGACCTCGCCCTGTGGCAAGCTAGATTGTGTATCTAGTGTAACACGCACACCGCTGGGAGAAACAGAGAAACTGAAATCTGTATATCGCACTATGGAAGACCACAACGATGAGGTGGTTTAAACCGAAAAACATGGAAGTAGTTAGAGCAAACAGACTGGATTTACAGGAGTCTATGGTTGGAGAGCTGCGGGGGGTGTTTTGAACATTAGCCTCTATTAGCATTACCACTCAGAGGGGGACCGATCCGGTCTCCCTCTGCAGCAGCTCATGCTTCAGGTTGCGTGAGCCAACTGCTCGAACTGATACGACGTGTGGCCGCTGAGCTCCATAAAGTCTCCCGTTACCTCCGGTGGACGGCGGAGAAGAGACATCATTATTTCTCCCTTTACCGGAGGAGCTCAGTGGCCCCATGGCGTATCAGTTTGAGTTGGTTCAGCCATGACTGTGACACCCCCTTGCACCCCAACTCTCTATACACCCCCCCATCCACTATACTTGGCCATGCCTGGCCCTGCCCACTTTGGTAGAATTTTTCCAAATGTTGCTTGGGGGCAGGATAATGCTTTTTCATGGAGTTCAAAGCACAGGAAAACTGCTCTTTTTCCTTTGTTAAGAGCTAAAATATAAATATGTCTGCATCAAAACTGGATGTTTAAATTACTGTGCAAGGACAAAAACAACTGGAATCTAGTAAGTGCCTTTTGCAAAACAAATAATTTGACTTTATATTAGTGGCCTGTTCGTGATGTGTGAAATGTGTGAAGAAAACTTAACTCACCCTAATATTGTCCAGAACTCTCTTAAACTCCAGCGGCTCATCTTTTCCTTCCATTGCAGCCGGATCCAGACCATCGCCACCATAAATGAATTGGATAATGTCTCCCGTGGAGCTGCGCACTGTCAGGTCATACTGAGAGCACAAATCCTCCAGAGACTTCACCAGACGCCTCTGTCAAACCAAACGGCCATTAGAGACACCAAAAAGCATTTAAGCACTCTGGGTGTGAGTAATGGTAGAGCTATTACTAACTTCTAGGCTGGAAAATTGTCAAAACAATAAACCAAAATTATTACTCAATGACTGGCAGACACGATATACATTGACAACACTGGTATTTAGAGATTTTCAAGGAATAACTTTAATCCTTGCCTTCCAAGGGTTGGGGGTGGGGAAATTCATAAATATCTCAATCGATCTATGTTCTGCAGAGATAAGGGTTTACTTATTTATCACCTTGCTTCACTTATCAGTTACCAGGGGAATCCATCAGTATTACCTGCATGTATCCGGTCTCTGCTGTTTTGACTGCAGTATCCACCAGACCCTCTCGACCGGCCATAGTGTGAAAGAAGAACTCAGTGGGCGTCAGACCAGAATAGAAGCTGTCGGCCACAAAACCTTTAGCAGCAGGCAGCTGGAGGAGAAATTATCTTCGAATCATTAACCAAACTTCTAAGTATTCTAAAACTGTCCATAAGAGTTAAGCACTTTTTTGAATTTGCAAATATTATCTCCTGCGGTTTAATCTATAAACACTTTACTTTTGACATATGAAGAGCAACAAATCAATAAAATGTGGTGTAAGCTATTGCTAGAAGGACTACTGAAAATTAGTTAGTTTGAGACTAGAAAATCGTGCTTCACCTTAACAATCCGCCAATACTTCTTATACCTCATCTCTACACACTATCCTGGTGTTGATGTGCGTAATATATCTGATGCATATAGTTTGCCTTTTTTTTGTTTATCAGTTTTACTTATCTACAATTCCGTCCATTTGTTTTATTTCTTTTTATTATGTAGAAGGGATTTATACTCCAATTATGTTAGGAATTAAAGTTTAAATATGACTCTTCTCATCTAAAGGGCTGGATGTCTTGTTACAACCCTAGCATAAACAGCGTTGTATTGAGACTTACTTTTGAGTGTTTTTCAAAGTGAGGCAAGGAGCGATTTTCAAAACCATCTGGGACTCGAGACCCACTTATAGCCTGCTGACCCACACAGGCAATCATCTGGGAGATGTTAATGAAGGATCCTGAATGCAAGCAAAAAAAACTATTAAAAAAATGAAATAAAAAAATCAACAGTAAACAGCATACATGCAAAATAATAAAAAATGCAAGAAACAGCAGCTATAGAAGTTTCTAATTAAGTATCCACTGTAGCTAGCTTTTGTTACAAAAATGTTAAGTATTTTAATTGTATAGCAAATTTGGAGGAAAAAAAAGCAAAGTTCTAAAGCAAGAGGAAAAATAAAGCTACTATATAAAATACACACAATAATTGCTATGGACATCTACAGGTATGGATCAAAGGAAACATCTTTTAGCTAAATTGTAAAAAACTGAAGCAACAGGTGTTTTATTTGTACTATTAAGTCAAACCGACCTAGAGTTTGAGAAATGGGACTAAAGTATCCAGATGCGAGTAGGCACTCCTACTGCAGGAAGTGAAGAGACCGTGGATACAGCAACTACACAGAGCAAGCAACAGCAACGAGTGTAACACAATCAAAGTGTGCTGGAGTGTTGTTGTGGTCCATTTCTTCGCTCATTGTACATTTACTGCTTTTCCTCCATCTGCTTCACTGACTTAAGCAATTTGTTTACTCTCTGTGTGAGTCTAGGGCAGGGATCTCCAAATCCAGTTCTCAGGGGCCGCTATCCTGCTGGTTTTAGTTCTTTCTAGGGCACAAACAATGATTTTGATAATCAACTAATCACTAATTATTTTGCAGATTAGTCGACTAATTAGATCAACTTAAAAATGCATGTTATTGCAGGAGCAAGCAGCTGCTCTAATATTTGCATGCTACCTTGAAGAGTTACTTATTAGGAAAAATGCAATGTGTGTTTAATTGTGATGAGGAAATCTGAGTAAATAGACGGTTGCCTGCTAAGTGTTGCTACAGAGTTCGAGTAGGCTGCACAGTAAAATTAGGAGGAGGTGATCGTGATCCTCTTTTGGATTTTGATGCCCAAGGTCGGAACGTAATTTCGATCAATTTCGATACAAAATCAAGATTGTGACACCCAGAGTGCTAAGCATAATGAAATTACCATCACCACAGTTAATGTTGCAGCTATTAAGTAATATAACAGCCTCTTCAGTCAGGAGCTTCATCAAAACTACTGAATGATCCTTACAGAAAGATCCTTCCTGCCCACAGCCGTTTAACATCTAAAGTCAGAGTAACCATTACATTCTGACAAAATAAGTATTTTAATGCAATAATAAGAATAAGCAGCAGTTTTTTGTTGCGACACCTGCAAGTGTGTAATTAGTTCAGCTAGCTGTACTTCTGCATTGCTAACGTTTGCTGCTTTGCTGCTTGAAACACAGGTAACGCTTGAAAATTTGACACACGCAACGTTACTATCACAGTGGAAACATTCAAGCCAAAGTCTAAGTGAAAAAAAGTTCTTTACTCAGACCTCCTGAAGATGAAGATGCAAGTCTCTCATAAGTTTTTGAATAAATATCAAGAACAGCGGCCATGCTTGCAAGCCTCTAAGGTTCCTCATCATGCATTTTGCACAGTCTATATTTATTATGTTGATATAAGCCACCGGGAAGCTGCAGATAATTTATAATTACCCCGGTGACGTGTGCATATGAGCTGTAAGTCGATTTTATAATTACATTATAAAAAAAGCTATACTACTACACTACACCGAGTGGGGCCGAAAGCCCCATTTCAGGAACAGAGTACCAGTTTGTAGGTATGTGCTCGGAGAGAGTCGCTGGGTATGAGCTGTGGTTTAATCATGCTGACATGCTATTTTAATTCAGAGGGAAATGAGGAGACCTCACCAAACAACCAGAAGAGTTACTGGCGAAGCATATTATAATATCCATCCATCCATCCATCCATCCTCTATCGGTTATCTGAGCTTGGATCACAGCAGCCTAAGCAGCGACCCAGACTTTATAAGTCATGTTGTTGTTTTTTTTAACAACATAAACAGAAAGACAACAGCAATCCCTGCTTCTTCTATGTCTATCTTGTTATTTCTGCTGCTTTTGGGGCTGATCAGTGAAGCCGTTCACCACCGAGAAAGTCTGGATATGCAGACATCTCAGCTAATTCCTTAAAGGGTCAATTTTGTACGGATACACGACGGCTGAGAGGAGCAGGCCAACAGATAACCCCATCAGATAAAATTACTCCGAAGTTCCGATAGTGGAAAAGCGCTATATGATGAAAATTACAGACCTCTGTCACCTTTTACGTTGGACCACTTACACAATCGTTGGCTGCCAAATACTTTTTTGATCAACTGTATCTGATTGTACAGAGCTGTCAGAAAGGGGTTGCATTAAGGTAAGGGTTTTACTTATTTGAATATTGAATGTAATCAATTTGAAACAATCTCCTAATGCTGCCTAAAAGCTTGCTGGACTAGCGAAGGTCAAACTGCACATCCTTACCCAGCAAACTGAATCAGCAGCGACTACACTTGAATGATGAATCAGTTACCAGCAGCAGCTATTCTTGCAGCTTAACCTTATACGATTCAATTAGACATGATGGGATGAAGTAAGAGTCATCAGATAGAAAGGCAGGGATAAGACAAAGTGTCCTATTAATACTAAATCATAAGGGCTACCAGTCCTGGAAAGTTAAAGAGAAGATCTCCCAAGTGTCCTCTAACTGTAGCCAAAGTACGACAGTTTTGTATCTGGAATGAGCTCACAAAACCACAACTCATCCTTTCGAATTAACAGTGATAGAAACACTCTCTTAAAACCTTAATACCTTACTCAGAAAATAAGTTACATTATAAAGTTCACAACAGTATAGGGAAAAACTTGGGTTGTTTGCAAATGTTACCAGAAACAATGTGACTTATTTTGGAAAGTTGCATTTGAACAAATCAAAACTTGTTGAAGAGATCTGACCAGAGCAGAGATGTTTCACCATAGTGCACAGCACCATATTTTGTTCAGACCAAACAGACTATCAGTACATACATCTTCTAATAACTTTAGCATGATATGAAATATGTGATGATTTGGGCTTGCTTTGCAGCCACAGGACCTTGGAATTATGCACCTCTGTACACTAAATATATGTATAAAAACTAAAGCTTGGCACAGAAAAGACAAAACTCCCCAACAGAGCAGCAATTGTTGTAAGAAACAAAATGGTGCAGCTTCCCAATGAAAGTACTGACCTCCGCCTGATCCAAATGATGTTGTGGAAACTCAAGAGAGTGGTGCAGACTGGAACAACCCTAAATCTCAACGTACTATAAACAACGTCACCACAAAAAGTAAGTTAAATCTATAATAAGGTCAGGCAGAAATAAAATAATTTAAATTATTGATTTTAAAGTCGGTGTTATGAGCTATTTAATCAGTCTTGATTTATCTTATTATTGTATAGTTAGTCAAGAAAACATTTTCCAATAATTGTATATGTTTGACCACAATCTTGAGGAGTTGGTGCCAGAATCCCTTACAGGCAAAAACTTTGTCCTCGGTTGCCTTTTGCACATCATCTGATTTTCTTAGTTTTATCTGTCATTTAAGTTCACCTCTGTAGAAGATGCTATTTCAGTGTTTCCAGAAACTTCTTAAGTTTTTGTGCTTCCTCAGTCAAGGCCTCCATGCCCTCATTAACCTACTTTTTATCTAAAAATCTTAGCAAGACTTATTCTGCAACTTCACCCTTTTAGTGTGTCCTTTGACAACTACTAATTAAGAACATCTTGAACATTGAAATTGTCAGAAGAGTGATTCTAAAATAGTTCCCAGCAGACTTACCTTTGGAACCACAGAGAGCCATAATGAGAGGGCTGTTGCTCTTATCGAGCTCCCTCAGACAGGCACTGCCAGCTCGGTCTCTGATCACAGAAAGCTCTCTCAAAATGAGAGCCTATTGAAAAGGCAAATCAAAACATCTTTGTGAACAACAAAAATGGAAGCATAGAATAGTTGAAAATAGCATTTCATCCTAAATATGCATGAAAAGCCATCTTCAATTATTTGTATCAAATAGTTTTCTGTGCAGTATATGCATTACTTTTATAACATACACTGCCCACAAAAAAAACAGAAAGACTAAGAATGAAGCGTTTTTTGTTTTTTTAAAAGAGATGCACCGATCAGGGATTTTTGTGCCAAGTTATTGATTACTAATTATGTAAAGCTTTGATATGATGATATTGACTTTAGGTAACAAAAAATAAAATACTTTTTCTATTGAAAATTATGGTACAATTTTAAATAGGATTATAATAAACAGTTTATAGTTACAAAGGTACATTTATCTGTGAACATGATTTATTGTAAGCATTTCTGTCAAAAAACGAATTAGTATAAACAATAGATGCAATTCATTCAATTTATGAAAGACAGCAGTCGGGGTTACACAGCTCAGTAGTTAAACAAACTAAACAAAGGCAACATGATCTTTAGCATCTTATATTAGCAGTGGGTACTATCTCCATGATTACCATTATCAACTTTGGAAATCAATTCCCTGAGTATCGTTTTTGCAAAGTTAGCACACCCTTACTTTAACTGTGAAATTTCCATGAGACAATGTTTAATAATGCAGAATGTTCCATTAGAAGTCAGAATCAGACATTTCAAAAGGATAAGGCAGAGCAACTGAACTGTAATGTCTTACAGTCTTACTGCTATTTGTAGAAGCTGTTATGCTGATTATTGCTTTCAACCCGGGTAAACTGCCAACATGCCTCTGCAGAAATAATGTACAATTTCTAAAAGCTTCTTAAACCTTTTGTCCTTCCTCTTGTTTGAGTTTGTAATACCTAATATTTAACAAGGCTAACTGAGTTTAATTCACTCATTAAAACACCTCTACCCCATAGGAGTATTTTGCAGTCTGCAGCCTGACTTTCTTCAACAATGGTATGTTTACTAGGGATGTCCCAATCAAATTTTTTTTGCACCCAAGTGCGAGTCTGATTCATTCGATTTTGAGTATCTGTCGATGCAGAGTCCTGATCCAATACTTCCGCAATACATTAAAAGAAGAAAACAACATCACATCCAACTTGTTGTTTACATTTTTTTCATTATTTATACATGGTTCTGCCATGTGAGATTCAAGATAGTTTTGCGCATGCAAGGTCGCATTTGTAAATTAGAGCTTATTGTGCAATAAAGCTTAGCAGTGACATCGGACAAACAGAAAAACCCCACAGCCCCGTCTTTTCCGCCACATAAAAATGCTAAATTTTGGAAATTTAGCATTTTGTCGTCAAGTGGTCGTTGCATTGTCCAGTTTAAAATATGTCCAAACTGCAGAAATGTTCTCTTAAGTGAGGCGACACGCTTGCGCTGCATTACCTTACTAGCTAGTGAGTAAAGCCATAACAGCCCAGATCGCAGCTCAATTTCTCTTGCCGACCTGATACAAATCTGCCATCTCTCACAGTTTTCCAATGTCCTACATGACAAAGCTGTAGCCGATAGAAAATCATTTTCTCCCCTCCTGCAAGTGAAGCTGTAGCCCATATCAATGTAGATTCTCCCCATCACCTTACGGCTTCAGCTTTAACAACACCACAACCCTCCCTAAACGCAATAAAACAGTTTATAGAGCACTCCGTTTTTTTGATATGGAGCTACTTAAATCAAAGAAAAATAAAACCTTCTCTGACAGTTTCAATATTTCCAATTTTATCAAGAACAATTCTAATCTTGGTGCTGTTACTGTTATTGCATTCTGAGACATCACTTCCAACAAACAACTCCAGGCCAATCAGTGGCAACCGCTGCTTGGTCGGGGTGAGAGGGATATCATATTAATGGACCAATCAGTCCATAGGTGGGCATGTTGGGTCGCTTCAGCACGCTTTGGACCAAGACAGAGGTATTCCAAAAAAAGGTGTCGGCTCGGACCGGACGCAGGTAAACACGCCAGAACCATTCCAAAGCTACCCGTTCAATACTGTACTGGCCCTAGTGGAAAAGGGGCATATGTGGTCTGAATTCACAGACTGCCTTAAATTGTGTAACGTTACGGTGTTGTTGTCATCAATTTAACAGAGAATATTGATGTAGTGGAACTTGTAATGAAAACTAAGCCACTGTCATTCCGTGTGACAATCTCCATCTCAGGATGAATTTAAAATATGCAGGTTATTTCCGATCATTTAAAAATCATGTGATTGGTCACAATTTCCGACAACGTAATCAAAACATCCCGAATGTTCACCGATTTTAATTTCTGATTGGCTGGTCAGGCATTAAAATCCTTTTGGTAAGTTTGTCACCATCCAGTTCCTTAATGTATATTCTATATTGATTCTATTGGATTTATTTCTTTAATCATCGTCATGTGCAGATCACATTCAAATGTAACACAATATTAACCTCACTATATTCTGTCCTATTAATTGTTGTTTGGCATGATTTCAATTTAAAATATTTATTTTATAATAAAAAAGATTTTGTTAGTGGGGTAACTTCCATTAGGAACGAATAAGCGAACGATTAATTAATTAGGAATGAATAAGCGGCCATTATGAGACTGAACAAACTGTTTTACATAGTGCCACTATTTCTAATTATTCCCAAAAAAATCTTTGTAGAGTCAGATCTGTATGTGATTACAGCTGTCGTAATAAACACTTTTAAAACATTCATAATAAATCACTAATATTTCTGCTGGAGGGCAGTTTGAAAGTCCTGCATGACCACTTTAGCTGGAATCAGGAAACTCAGTCAGTAATACTCTTAAAGAGCCATAATAAAAGTGACAGTGAGGTGGAGTCCAGGTCTGCTAAACCAACCTCTAGAGTCTCCTCTGCTGTGCATCCAGGCTGCTGCTGCAGCTTGCCTGTTTGCAGAGCTTCGATGTATTCATCACACTTCTTGTAGCCGTCATCCAGCAGGTCCTGTTTGGCCTTCAGCAAGCCCGTCCCAGGAGTTACGTCACCAATCCCAATAGAGAAACCTCTGTTTGCTGAAAATTGGATGAGAAAGAAATGCATTCAAAACCACATTTATAAGACACATGCCTATTTTACTTTAAGTTATAAGAGGTCTATGAGCTGTACATAAAATGATAATAAAGTTCTTTGCTAAAAAACTCTCACATAAAGTGAACTCACTACCTCAATTCTTGACCAATTCAGTCCCTTTCATAAGACGTTTAGAGAGCTCTGTTACTTTATGCAAATTAGTAGTTGTTATTAGGCTGGGGATTTACCACACAACAATTAGGGATTAGAATTGGAATTGATGGGCAGGGTTTGAAAGTTGAAGGGCGGTTATATGCAAAACCTGCTAATACTGTCACAATAAGGCACTTTTTCAGACTGCTTGTAGAAACACAATATTTCTCACAGCAAAATGTTTGCAAATAAAAATGGATGGATGCTTTGATTCATGTTCGGGGTGTTTATAGAGGCAGAAGAGACCCAAATGGTAACACACACACACAAAAAAAACATTGATATTTGTATCCTTTATCCCACTTAATATACCTTAAAAACCAGATTTTTGCTTTTGCCCGACTTTGCAGTAAAATGTTTCGATACAACACTCTGAACAGCCAGCTTTCTTTTCTAATGACCCTTTGCAGCCTACTCTCCTTGTGGAGACTGTAAATTGGACAACTGTTAAAAGGAAAGTTTGTTTTTTGTTGTTTTTTAACCTGAACCTTATTTTTAGCAAATATTACATTCACTTACTCACCCAGACAAGTTTGGAGCTACTTGGAGCTGTTCAGGAGGACTTTATATCGAGTCGCGATCAGTGTATATTAGGGGTGTCACGATCTCGATTTTGTATCGAAATCGATCGAAATGACCTTGCACATCGAAATCCAAAAGAGGATCGCGATCATCTCCTGCCATGTTTTTATCCTGTGTCCCACTCAGGACTCCGTAGCAGCAGTTCGCAGACAACCGTCCCATCACAGGGAACCACAGATTGCATTTCCCCTAAGAAGTAAATCTCACCAGTTCTCATACAACTGATAACCTCACCTGGTAACATTATTAACTGCCTGTATCACATCCCCCGTGATCATAACGCACGTCTAGCGAGCCCATTAGATCACGCTAGCAAGTAGCTAAAAGCTAAGCTAAAGCTCGACCACAGCTAGGATAGATGAAACAGTGGGAGCGGAGCTAAAGCTGCTCCTACTTTCAAATCACAGGTGAGGAAATTGTGAGTTCCCGGCGAGTTAAATCCACATTCTCATTGTAAACAAGAGGACCACTGATAGCTGCATTTTTCTCGGTCCTATGAGATATCTGGAGCACTAGGTCTGCAGTAACTATAAAAAGTCACTAGATGGATATAGATAGATAGAGATAGAGAGATAGATAGAGAGAAAGAGATGGAGATACTTTATTAATCCCCGACTGGGGAAATTCAAGTGTCCAGAAGCGTACAGTGTCTGCCATCATAATCAAGTACTGTAAAAAGATGGCAGCAAGCCTCCGTTAGTATAGAACAATACTGTTACACTGATTGTGAATAAATTATTTGATCATTAATGCCTAATGTGATGCATTACATGAATAATAATAATAAGAATAATAAAAAATTGCATCACTTTTGTTTTTTAAAATAAGATTTACTGCACAAAAAGTAATGAATAAAACCAATTATCTTAGAATAGTCTAAAAACGTCAGAGCTCAGTACTGTAAAAGGGAAAATAAAAAATTGAGAATCAAATCGTGACCCTGAAATTGAAATTCAAATTGAATCAAGAATTTAGAGAATCGTGACACCCCTAGCGTACATCCATATAATGGGAGTCAATCAGAGCAGGGGTTTACAGCCTGTAATAAGGCATTATTTGCCCCAAAACGTCTAAAATAAAACTAGGCTAAAATGAAAAAGGCTAAAACAATAACTTGGGAAACTTGTTGAAGACTGTGTTACTAGTCATAAAGACCCTTTTAGGAAAATCAAAAGATGGTAAGGCTACTTTTAAGAAGAATCTCTAAAGTCCTCTTTGTTGACAGTGAATAACACTGACTGTGGTGTAGTCAACTCAAATGAAAGTCATTTATGCGTTACGTTTTTTTTTGTGCCATTTGCTATTAAGTCCCAAAATCTACTACAGTCAACACTACAAGACATACTTTTAAAGAAATTTGGCAAACAAGCCAACCTGTTTGAGAGAAATGACTGTTACAGATATTCTTTTTGTTTACAGGAATAGTTATATGATTTAGGTGTTAGCGTGCAAAAACAGTGCACCACCTACAGAGAAACACCGGCGCGAGTCTTGCCAGGCGGGACATGGCATTGGCCGCCTCCAGCTGTCCCCAGTCTCTCAGCAAGATGTAGAAAATGTTGTTCTTTGAGCCGGATCCCAAGGTTCCCTTATCCAAGCTTCCACACATCAGCTCGCTGTTGTGAATCACCACAACTGTGAGTGTGAGACAAACACACAGATACAGAGATAAAGTCATTAGATCCAGAATAGAAACCCAAATAAAGTCAATGGAACAGCGTGATGTTAGATCAGGACACCAGATGCTGTATTAGCAAAAACAAGTGATTGACAGCCTCAATGAATAGTGTAAAAATGTCCTGTTGTCCTGGAATTCCATTTGGTTAAGAAAAAGAGAAAATTGATTTGCAAAAATATTCCTAACACCAAACTTTTTTGGCCACATTGTCAAGTTACATTTCAAAAGTATTCTATGATTTTATATGGCAAAGCAGAAAGAAATATTCACAGTGGAAGAAAATTGACATTTTTTTATTTAGAAATAAAAACAGTGGTTTTAATTTGAATTTAGAGCTTTATTAGATCCTTCTCTTCAGCAAAGACAAGTTAGGGGAGAGCTGATTGGAAGATGGCGCTAAATCTAACGAAATCCAGAAAGTGTTAGAAGTCACAAGAGGCTTTAGACTGGAGCTGAGGTTCACCTTCAATAATCAAAAACATGGGATTGTTTAAATCAATTCATATTAACAAATTAAATCGCATAATCAAAATCCAGTGCTAAACCCAATAGAGAATATGTGGTAAGACTTGAAAGTTAATGTTCACAGAAGCTTTTCTTTTAATCAGAATAAGCTTGTGTTATTTTGCAAAGAAATATTGACCAACAATTCAGTCTGATGGATAAATATGCCGAAAACACAAAGTTAATGGCAGCAAATAAGGTTCCACAAAATATTCAATCATGCGAATGGAACACAAATGTCTATTGTGTTATTCAGAATTTTTTCTTTATTTAAAAAAAATAAAATAAAATAAATACCACCAATTATACGCTACTTTATGATGGTTCATCACACAAAATCCCAGCATTGGTACATTCTTACAAAGCAACCTAGTCTACACAAAGTAAAAACCTGTTCAGAGTTTACAAGTGAAACTTACATGAGTCGTTGTGACAGAGATCCTCTCCTTTGCCGCAGTACTGTTTGCCTTTGGTCCGCAGGTTTGCATTGACCGGACAATCTTTACTTGGCCTCAAAATGACACTGAAGATCTGTTTGCCTGTCCATAGAGCAATGGGCTGATGGAAAGACAACAGAAGATTAGCAGCTTGAGGAGGACACAGTGCATGACAAAGGACACAGTGGTTGCACTACCTTTATAATAGCAGGGTGGGGGAGAGAGATCCGGATCTTTTCATCTTTTCCCACAAGTATTGATGCAATGATCTGGCAGGCTTTTGATCTATCAAAAAAGGTGTCCTTCAGGGTCAACAGGTACGCACCTTAGAGGATAAAATGCATTGTAAAGTTAGTGCAGGTGAAGCATAGCTATTTTCCAAAAACTGCTTTGATGCAGTTTTAAAGCAGAAAACTAATATTTTAAACAGCGCACGTTTGTACTTTCAAACATTAGCAAAACAGAAAAAGTATGCAACATTTGTCCAATGAAAAATAATATTTTTTCATTGGAAAAATATTATTTGTCCAATATTATTTTTCATTGTAAGTTCTTGCTCAGTGTGAGGGATTGCTGAGAATTACACGACGCAATCTTCTGTGGTACTCTAATTTCTACATTAAACATTGTATTGTAATAACTCCTATTGTAAAGTGCCTTGAGATGACATCTGTTGTGAAACGGCGCTATATAAATAAACTGAATTGAATTGAAGTATGAGGCTTGGTATTAGGAATAAAAAAAAACACAAAAACACTGTCATCTGCGATTGTCTAAGAGACGTCCTTTCACCAACCTGTCAGAAAGTCCTGAATAGCAGCAATCAGAGGCTCGCCGTTTCTTGGTGTAACAAGGTTCGCTTTAGTCTAGAAGACAAGATAAATTCTTGTTGTGAAACTGCAAGTTCCTAACAAAAAAATACAGGACATAACTTCTTATTGTTGGATTTCAACCATAAGAAAAAGGTGCGTATAGACAGCCGCCTCCAGACAAAGTGGGACCTCATGGGAAATATATAGTAAGCCTTTGCTGAGAAATAATCTAACATTAAAATTTAAATATATTGGTTGTTTTAATTTATCTATTTTAAATAATTACCTGTTCCTCTGTTTATCTTCACCTGACTTGAAAGCAATCCAAAACTTTATAGACTACCTGATTGAGTTTTGAAAACCAAAAATAAATAAATAAATAAATAATGTTTTAAGGCCTTTTATACATTTGACTTTACTATGAGTGCCAATAGTTGTGGAGGTTGCTGTACTGCTTCGACAATGCAATGACACAAACCCCCATTAGGACCAGGGCTTCAGCTTTGGCTTCTTCAGTCTGAGGCAGGTGGAGATTCATTTCATCTCCATCGAAGTCGGCATTGTAAGGCGTGCACACACACTCATTGAACCGAAATGTCCTGTGTGGTTTGACCTTAGCCTGTGAGGTTGAAAAAAAGAAATGGATGTCGTAAGCAAAGGAAATAAAATCAATGTTCTCCTCTTTGACTTTGGAACAATAAATCACCAACAGGAGACAAAAGAAACCACTTGAATTCACACAATAACCATAATTACTTATTTCCTCACATCAGCCATAGCCTTTTGTAGAGACTTCATGCCTCAATAGTAGGTCAGAAAATTATTATTGTGCTGGGTGACGTAAAGTGCCTACACGTTCATTTGCTTACATTCTTTTCTACCTTTTGTTCATAAATGTATGCAAAAAAAACTGTTATAGCTGTGACTTTTGATCAGAGTTGAAAATTCACGATTCTGAAAGAAAATGGTTCATTTTTGGGGGAAAATGCAATTAAATGAGTATACCCATAATAACTGCTAAAGTGGCGACATGCAAAAGCAGATCAATTAGGTCATGTAAGCAGAGAAAAGTTGGCCTTGTGTTAAGATTTCTGTAGGGATGGAAATTCTTAATGTGCATATTTGAAATACCAGTCAACCCAAATCATTTTCGATAATCAGCTAACATAAAATGTTTTACAAATTAGAAATTACAATCCAGTTTACTTGTTTCCATTAGAAACTGGTTTCTGTAACAACCACATTTCTAAATATAAAAACAACAGCGATTTTTCAGCACACATTACCTTTTTTTTTACATCTGCTGACATTTCTTATGAACTTATTTTGTGTTGAAGGTCTAATGGTTGAAAAAATCTTGAGTGGAAAAAATAAATGACACCTGATATTTCTGAAACGAATGTTCAAGTAAAAAGAACTTTTTATATAAACTCAAAACAGCAATTTGACAAATGAATACCACAGGGGTATCGGAAGTGTTAGGTATTTAAACAAGTTTTTAAAAATTAACAAATTTTCTTTCAATAAAAAGACCTTGATAAAAAAAAAATCACAACAGAATTACATTAGATTAGCTGAAGGATACATCGGTATTACAGCTAAAGAGCACTGTAGTATTTCTCAGAGATTGAAAAAATATATTTTCAGATAGCAAGTACTCTTGGTCAATAAATTCAACGTTTAGCAGAATCTCTTTTTCTGGTGAGCGCTAATGCTTTTAACTTCGCTTACTTTCATTCTTTACCATACAAAGTGGTTTCTTTCCTGGATGGATGAACTGATAGAGCTGTCGCTGCCATTGAGTCTGTGTACTCTTCATTTTCCTTTTCCAAAAAGTATTCCTGGCTTAATGTTTTTGTTTAGCAGTGTCTACTTCTTGGATAAAGACAGTGACAGACCTATATCTGTCGGCTTCATTCGTGGCTCAAGTTTTTCTATTTAGTGATGTCTATTCCCTAAACAAAGTCACTGAATTTGGCATTAACTATCAGTACTCTGTCCGTTCTCATAGAAAGTATTACTAGCCCATGTTAAGCAGCGTCCCATTCTTGGACGTAATCACTGACAAACTTATTCCCTCTAATAACTAATAATTGTTTTTCTGTTACAGAAAAGTACTACTATTACAGAGCTTTTATGCCTATATGTGTAACTTTGAAGGATAAAATCATTGATCTAGCAATTGCTGCTATGGACTGCATTTCTTTTGCTTTCTTTCCCATAGAAAGTACTACCGAATCAGCGCTTAAATGTTTTCTTTCTCTGTGATCTCCTCTCAACTCCAGCCAGGTGGTCGCCTAAACTTAGCCTTGCTCTTCCTGGAGTTTTTCATTCCCATTAAAGTCCTAACCTTGATCAGAGTCAGGAATTGCTGCAAAATAAACAAAACGACACAATCTAGACTTTCCAACAAAACAGATGACATTCGTTGTTCAATAATATTTGCAAGCATTGACTTATAATTTGGAACTGTTTAGACTGTATGCAATTGGAACTGAAACTAATCATTTCAAGAGCACACTGGACTAAGTCTGGGGTTAAATTTGGACCTAAACAAATTCAATACTGTATAATTAAATATTATATAAACTAGTTTGTCTTGTAAAGTGCCTCATAAAGACCGAACTGAAGATGTGAAGGGCTTAAAAATATTTTTTCAAAAACTAACACCCTTACTATGTGGGCCATGATACTGAGTTTGTGTAGAGAGGGCTGTCGATTGAAGAGGACGATGTCTCCATCAATGAGATGTCTTTCCACCACATCACCAAACCTCAGCTCCTGAGCCATCTTTTCACGATTCCCGTATTTCAGAAATCTGACAACAAAAAATGCAAATATTTGTTCTAAAGAGCAGTTAGCAAAGACTGCTTGCAAACTGAGTAAGGAGGAAATAATCGTACCTTTTTATCTGTGTGTGACGGGTCTGGATAAAGTTGGCTCCGGGGTGAACGTCTGGGCCGTTACGAACAAGTTTTCTCATTAGCTCCAGGTTGGCTTTGTTTACCTTCAGACAGTGTCAAAGAAGGACACTACAATTATAGTACTGACTTCATATGGGCCGTGTAATGAATTTATAAAGCATGACTTACCTTCTCTGGATAGGTCAGGATTTTAGCCACATGAACAGGGACGGCAACCTCATCAATCCGTAGGTTTGGGTCAGGGGAAATTACAGTTCTTCCAGAGAAGTCTACTCTTTTTCCAGAGAGGTTTCCTCTGAATCGACCTAAATCATCAAAGTAAGTCAATTTAAAATAAATTATGGGAAATACCATGAAACGGGTAAACCATTAAACATTACTTAACAGGCATGTGTAATCAAACTACTGCTTCTCCTCACACTGCTTCAGTAAGTATAAATCTCACCCAAAGAGATAAAGGGTTCTGCTTTAACTGTACCTTGTTTTCCCTTCAATCTTTGCACAAAGCCTCTGGTCCATTTTTTAGGTGCCATGTTGAGGGGGATGCCAGAAAGCTCACTGTTGATGTAAAGGGCACACTGAAGCTGCAGGAAGTCCCAGTCCTCCATAATCATCTGGGTTTTTGCACCAGTCATTCGATGCTAAAGGAAAAGAGCCTCATAAAGTAGATTGTCTCAAGGAAAAATGAGATGCACTATAACTTACATTAAGACTATTTGTAAGACTCTACATGTCTTAATAAAGGAACCAGAGAATATCTATACAGAAGATGATGGCAGTTTATATTTGCTAAGCAGGCCACTGACAAAGTATACATACTAAGACCTAAATATGCAAGAGAGAATGCTGAAGCCTAGTTTATGCTTCTCTGACCTCAAATTTGCACTCAGACGCAGACATATTGACGGAGACGTTTTTCGTTTATAGTACTCTGTTTTTTTCAGCATTGCTCAACCAGGACAGCAGGGGGCTTGTGAACCTATTTCTTTCTCAAGGAGCAATTAATGACAGAAATTTAATTTTGATTAACTGTAAAGCTTTTTACTAGAAGTGCAGCTCATTAAATACTCTAGAAACGCATGGAAACAAAACACAGCAGTCTTTTTGTTGTTTTCCTACACTTCTTTGTGATTAAAATCACCAAAAGAACAAATTAGATAAATTATCCTTTCAATATAAAGCATTTAGCGGCCAAACGCTGCATTAACTAATGATTACAGCGACTATAGAGCCTCGTTCTGGTGAAGTAATCTGTGGTTGTTACTGAAACTGACCAATCAGATGCATACGCTATACGGTGATGGAGATGGATACTTAAAAATTGGACCTATACTCCGTGCGTTCCTACGTATCTGACGGAGACCTCATGCGTTGACGGAAAATGGCTATGTTTCAATCAGTCTCCGTCAGAACGGAGAAGCATAAACAAAGCTTAAGTCTCATCAAAGGAGGCCTGCAAACTTCTGTTCAGTCAAATGTCATTTCAGTTCCAAGTGTAAATATGTTACGCTTTTAAAAGACTTTTCACATCAGACCCAATTGCTGATCCATTGCAGCTCAGTCCTTCTAATTTAAATCATTATTTACAGTCTTCAAACAAGAAGCGTAGGTTCCCTGCTAAAGCAACAAAACAAAATAGGTCTGTCCTATAATGAAGGATCACATATTCAGTGCCTTTTAGTTATTTGGGTTCACTGATTCTAAATTCGACATACAACACCTTGCAAACCTTGAATTATGAGAGAATATCATTATAACCCAGTGGTGCAAACAAGAATCTCCAATCTTATAAAGGGGTAAGAGCAGATATTCAATTACCAATCGCAGTTATGGATATGGAGCCAATCATCTGGCAAAAATGATTCTATAACAAGTGAGCAGCAATATATCTCCTGCAGAAAAGTAAAGTAGAAAAATAATGATGTATGTCTTGTAACTGAATAACAAAAAATGAGCTGATAATAAATATCTGTCATTTGACATGAGGAACCTTTGGACCTTTTCTTCCACAGACCCAAGTGTCAATCAGTAAAAAAGATGTTGTTAAAAGAAGCGGGTCTTAGAGGTTACAAACAACCGGTGGTTGGGTCAGATGTTCGCCTACCAGCAGTATATCAAGATATAAAGGAACAGCTATAATGGAATGGTTAAGATCATATCACATTGTTGTCTTAAAATGGCTTAGTTAAAGTCCAGACATAAATTCAATCACCGTTTACAGTAAATTGATGTAAAGCTGCCTCATAATTAAAGCGTATGGCAAGATTCTCCAATTTTTATTTGTGAAAACTTTTAAAACGGCATCCTTTTCACCTTAGAATTAAGCAACAATATTTATTTGGTCAATTACATAAATTCCTCATCAAATACTCAAAGTTTGTTGTATTGGCTAGGATGTGACAGCATATGGAAAAAATAAAAATCAAATGCTTTTAATTAGGGCTGCAACTTTTGATTCTTTTTGTAATCGAGTAATCTAACCCTTTATCGATTCGATTAATCAGATATTTTTTTATGATTTTAAATAACCAAAAAGAATAATGCATAACGAAAAAAGTGTGGCTGTAAAATGATCAGGCATTTTCCTTTTATCTCTCAAAAAAAAAAAAAAAGAGAACTCCAACTCCAACATTTGGCTGTAAACTAAGATCATTTACAGTATTTTATTTATTTATTTGACAAAACAATAGTCAACAGCAATAATGTAAGTTAATAAACTAAATATTCCATCCGCTTTTTTGTGAAAAAGCTTTTGTGAAAAGTTGCAATGTTTTTGTGATTTTTTTCTTCACCAATCAATTAAATTTTTTTGAAAAGTAAGCAGAGTTTGAGAAAACATTCTCACATAAACCTTAGTAAAACAAAACGACTAAATGTCTTTTTAACATTTGATCCTCTAAATGTGACCAGCTCAGATTGGGTCCCCACTAGAAGAACATCTCTGCTTTTATTTTGTTTTTTAGAATGTAACGATCCCTAACTTTACACATTTTCTGACGTTTATGGGCATCTTTATTCTCCGCTATCGTGGCAACTAAATTCAGACTGTATCACGCGCTACTGTTGTGCTTATAGTGCGCATCACAGGAATTTAACGAGGATTCGAAGCAGAGTTTTTGCCTCGAGCTATTTTTGGAATCGAGTAACTCGACGAAATTGCTGCAGCCCTACTTTTAATAGACTTGCTATTTTACATTTATGTCAAACTTATAAACACATTTCCCTTGTTTAACTGATGGACAACAAACCTTTTTGATGACATCATTGAGGAAGATTATCTCTGTCAGCTTCATGGTGAGATCGTCCTCATTGGTGCCGGACTTGAGATCGCTGACCACAGACGGCCGGATGCAGAGAGGAGGCACAAGCAGACGGGTGATAATGAGATCTGCAGGCTTCCCAGCCTCTGGATTCATCAGAAGTAGAGGGATATCTTCTGCGGGAATTCTCCGTAACATATTAAGAACAACAAGAGGGTTCAAGTTTTCCTGGAAAAATAAAGAGAATCAAAGCAAAATAGTGTCAAACCTAGGAAAGAACAAGTAAAAACCCTGTAGAATCCATATATTCCCATTTATTACAAAAGTATTGTTTTTACCTGTGCCCTGGGCAACAAAGGCTCCATTAGTTTGTTGTGCTCAATGGCAGTATCAAATGACTGCAGGAAATCAGACACAAAGGGATCCACCACTTTCTTAGTTGTTTTGAATTTCTCATGGATGATCTTCAGCAAGCCACACTTTTTCACAGGTCCGTTGAAAGCGCCACAGTTCAAGCAGACTGTCCTTTTGCGGCATTTATCCGAGATCTTTTTCTTCAGCCCTCGTTTCTGCAGGTAGGCAAGGTTGGGCCGTTTCAAGAAATCCATGAACTGCTGTTTTTCCTCTTTGGTCAGCATGATGCTCGAACATGTCTTGCAAATCATCTGGATAAAGAAATACAACATTATAACTGAATGATATGATGCTATCATTCACAAAAGTACAAAGATTACAGACTCAATTGTTTAAAAGTTAGAGAAATGCATTTGAACTGTGTGAATAAATGTGTGAATCACAAATTTAGAAAATAGAAAAATGAATTAAAGTTCAGATAATGTATTTAGAATTTCATTTATTATCACTGTGTCCGACTATGATACTCTAGGGACCTCTACAGGACAGAAGGGACTCAAAACTGTATTCAGGTAGGATTATGAATTACATTTCAGGGCAAATAAATTAAATCGCTTTAAATGATCACGCTAATGATCTGATGTTCCTTTTAAATGAGAAGAGAGCCAGGACCACTTACCTGTAAAATCCCAATAACTGCTTTAAAGTAGCCAACATGAAAGCAGGGAAGTTCCAAATCCAAGTAGCCATAATGTCCTAAACAATCTGCCAGATTTTTCCCACATGTCAGACATGGTCTGTCTTTCTGACTGGTTCCCTGTAGGAAATACAATATACCTCATGGAGATTGGGTAAACAATATTAATTTGCTAAATCCTGTAAAATGTTTCATTTATTCAGAATTATTCAATTTATACTTTCATAATTAACTTCCCAGCCATTTTCTGAGCTTTAAGGACATATGCAAGCGTGTGATAGACCGTTGACACTGATAATGCGATGCTGATATTTTAGCAATATATATATATATATATATATATATAGTGCTCTCTTACTATGGATATAAGGAAGGTAGGAAGTAGGGATGGGAAAAGTAAGAAAGCACGGATGAAAGTATTCAAAAAAAGAAAGGAAAGATAGAAGGGCACAACTTTTAGACAGTGGGACAGTAAATAAAATCAAGAAATACAAAAATGTTTCCATACTATAATTTTGTCTTTCCCACACCCTGAAGATATTCAAATACAATGTCCACACATTTCAAGACCTTTACAGACAGCAAATGAACCTTGCTGTATAAAATACAATTACACTAAACTTGGGATGCTTAGGCACTTTAATAGATGCAGACATGTAACCAATTTAAAAAAAAAAAGTATTCTTGTGAGCATCACTGGATTTAATAAATGTTGAAACTTTTGAAGTATACTTCAACTGAAAGCCTCTCTAAATTACTTAGATTAATAAAAATGATCATCTCTAATACTGCACAGTCCTCTGGTTTTGTAAGTATGTCTATAATATGTATATTTTACTTGACTCTTAAGTTCTCTTCTGGCTTTGCTGCTGTCACAACCAAATTTCCCCTTTTGGGTCAAGAAAGAATTGTTCTATTCTACTGTAAAAAAAAAAGAAAAGAAAAAGAAACAAAAAAACAATTTCTATGCTCCATACCATGCGGTGGTCCAACACTCCATAAGGCAAAGGAGTGCGTTTGGTGTCTTGGCTGTACAGATTTTTACTGACCACCTGGATGTGGGCCTGCTGTCGCATCTGTTCAGCAGATTTCATCCCAAAGCAGATGTGGCTTCTGTAAACAAGCACAAAGAGTCTGGGTCAATAATTATATACCGTGTATATTTTAGCATGAATTGAAATTCAAGTGCTACATTTCTGATTGGTACACTTTACAAATACCTCAAGAAATTATTAGCCAGGTTTCTTTATGAAGATTACAGAGAAACAACTAATATGGGTTTATGTTCTACATATATGGCAGAATTGAAGTTTAAACTAGTTTGTTTCTCAGCTTTTAGACACTGTTCATAAAAAAATCAACAGGATAGAGATATGTGCCGTTTAATGTCTGCTTTATCCATTTCAAGACTGGCTTCGATAAGTATTTTGAATCATTGATCCAGATTTCACTCCTACGACCTCAGATGAAAAGATGTGGGGATGTTCAGGAACAACTCAAGACCATCCCAGGCCTAGCATAAATTGGAAGCCCCCCCGCTTTAAGAACACATTTAAACTTAGCTGAGATTAGCTGGTGTCCATATGTACGAGCCCAATGGCAACCTGGGAAAAATTCCACAGTTAGACAACAAAAAGCTTGCGTTGTCTGCCCATAATGACAAGAAGAAGGTTTGGAGGACTCCACGAGAGCGCTCAAACCAAAGAACAACACACTAACTCCAAAGTTATGTGGTTAAACCATGCTCAGTTTTGCTGTGTTGCACATATTTGGTAATGTGATGAAGAACGATGTCCAAGTTATTCAAATTCATCTAAATTAAATGAAGACAGTTCAACCTGATTAAATATCCTGGACTATGTAAACAATCCAATTCTATACCTTCAACTAACCTTTTTAAAAAAGTAGGCTACTCCCTTTTCTGGAAGAAAGCGTGGGTAAATGGTCTGCAAGAAATATACCAGAAGCTAAAAAGTGAAGCTAAAAGGGTGATAACTTTGCAACTTGTTTAAAGATCAGATATTAGGTTGGCTATTTGTCTTTAAATCATCTGCCAGAGTCCAAAATCATTCCAATCTTGTGCATATGATTATTGTTATTAAAACTCATTGCAGTTGCATCATCTTCGACCCAGAAAAAGAAAAATCCAAACGCACCACTTACAGCTCCAAATCGTTATAATTCGTGACTGAAACTCTGAACAGTATCAGGGAGCAAAGGAAAAATTAGACAGCAAAATTGAATGGATTTAATGGAAGAACATGACTTTTAGGCATGATATGAAACAAAAACGTCACATCTACGAAAATGATATCACAAGAAGATGTTAGCACTTAAATTGCTAAAAGTGCTGCTAATAATCAAATAGTTTGAGACAAAGTTATCCCTTGTTGTTCTTTAATCTTTTTAAAAACTGCAGCACTTCTTCCTGCGGATATCAGACTAAGCTAACAAGCTAGCAGTCACACTCACATTTTCTTCGCCACATCTGTCTCTCTGAACTGTTCCTTCACCATTTTGGCAGCTTTTACTACACAAACGTCCGCACAATGACTTAAACTGTTATTCTAACTTAATTTCCACATGCTGCGAACAAACTAGCAACCAGCCGAGCAATGTGTTGATAGCATGTGGGCCACATTGGTGCTGCGTTCAATAACCACACGTAATCCTGACACGTAATCGACATTTTTTTTTATTTTTTGTGACAGCCTCACGAGACATTAATCGGCTGCGGTCAAAGATATATTTCCTTACCTAAATAGCTTGTTTAAAGTATAAAGTGTGTCTAATATATATGTGCTATCATGCCAAACAAAATAATTAATGTGGATTTACAAGTGAACACATTGAGTATTTGTTTCTATTTTTTTTTTAAGTTTGTGTAAAAAAATGTAATTCAGAAACTAATATTTTGTTTTTGAATGTTGCTGAATTTCATTTCGTTTTGGGGTTTATCCGATTTAAAAAGTCTAATTTACAAGGAGCACCTAAAAGCAACGCGCATCAACAGAAAACTAAAGAGAGCTCACACTGTGGCATGAGTTCAGTGAATATAGAGATTGCACTGCCCCCTAACGGGTAAGAAATTAATTGCCGTTTTTCACCCCTGATTTTTTTATTTTATTTTATTATATTTTGCCTGAAGGTCTAAAATAGCTTTATCCAGCCCTTTCTATACCTGCTTAATCCACACAGTGCTGTGGAGAACCTGTATGTTTCTCCAACGATCATCCTGGGTGACGTGAGTACATCCTGGATAGATCACCAGTCTAGCAGGGCAACACGCCAGAGACAACCATACATCCCTTCACTAAGACCTAAGGGCAGTTTAGATTAACAAAATTACCAAACATTCAGGATTTTGGATTGTGTAAACAAGTCATAGCACCGCAAAGAACCCACACATATACGGGTAAAGATAGAAACTCTATGCAAAAGTACCTTGGTCAGGATGTGAACATGCTGCAAGGCAACATTCCAAGGCAGCTCTTGACAGAAAATCTCTTGACAGACAAATTAAAACAGCAAACTGCCCATGATCTAATCATGCTGGGAATATGGGTCTTCTCTGTTAGATTCACAAAGTTTAAAGTATTGCACTGGGATTTTGTATGTTAGGTCAACAGAAAAAAAAGTGAAACAGGTAACAGTTTATAACAAGAGTCTAAAAAGTTTGGTGTGCATTTTTATCTCTCCTGATGGAAGGTAAACCTCCCCCTCAGACTTTTGCAACAGGTTTTGTTCCAGGGTTGCATTGTATTAAGCGCCATAAGATTCACATGAACTCTGACCTGCTTCCCTGTCCTAGATGAAGGAAAATCTCCCCACCTTATGATGCTGCCACCCCAATGTTTCACAGGGGTTGCTCTCCGTGATAAACATCGCTTTGTTCAATGTAGGCCAAACAAATAGATTTTAGGACTACTCAGGCTTGATTCAAGTGCCCCCTTTCCATTTATTTGCCGTGATTCCTTCATGGCTTTGTTTCACCAACTGCTTGCTCTTGTTATACTTTGGGGGCGACATAAGTCAGGAGTTAGGAGTTTGTCGTTTGTCTTGCAATTAAAAGGTTGCCGGTTTGAATAGGTTGTTGTGTCCTTGGGCAAGACACTTCACCCGCTGTCTGCTGGTGGTGTTCAGAGGGTCTTGTGGCGCTAGTGTCCGGCACCCTCACCTCTGTCAGTGTCAGTAGCTTGCCATCACCATTGTGTGAATGCGTGCGTGAATGTGTGTGTGGTGGATGGACCAGCACCCACCACATAGGTGTTAGTATTTCTTTTGTTTTTCTTTAAATTAAAACATTTCATTTGTTTACTTGATATAGGTTAAATGTCGTGCACACATTTGATTTGTCTTAGGTGTAAAACATTTTATTTACTTTGTTTGTCTTTGAGTTTCAGCCCAGGTGCCCTCAATCACACAATCACTGAAGGTCGGCCTGCTCCACTGGAGGGGAAAACTGCAGGAGGAGCAGCCAAACCTTTACATGGGCTTTAGTTTTGTTTCCTTAAAGATTATGATTTAATTTATTTATTGATAAGATTATTTATTTTGTTTAACAATTTGTTAGTTTAATGGTTTTCTTTGTTTTAACTTAGATTAGTGAATTGTAATTTTAGTTTATTTCTTCTCCCCCATGTGTCTAGTTTAGTCTTGTCCTTCTGCTTAAAACCTCCCGAGTGTGTTATTTGGGAAGAAGAATCCTTGTCAGGCCTGTCAGTTCTTATGGTCTGTGGTTTATTTAGTTAACTTTAAGTTGGGCCCAAACTATTTTTGTCCCTCAACCCCTTTTTCAATGTTTGTTGGAATTGTTATCCCTTTTTTTCTCAAAAGAAAAGAAAATATTAAAAAACAACTTGCAAGTTTAACCACCTTCGTCCTCTGACTAATTGTGAACCTTCACAGTGTGAATGACTGAATGCTGTGTGAAGCGCTTTGGGGTCCGTAGGGACCAAATAAAAGTGGTGTACAGGCAATTCACCATTCTATAAATTACTGATTTGTGGTGTGCACAACTCATAGCTGTCCTGTTAGAATATCTTCCCATCTGAACTGTGTATCTCTGCACCTCCTCTAATTTAGGTGGACATCCATGTGTTGATTGGTGCTCCGTTGTGCCATACTCAGTGATCGAACAATAATTCAACAGTGATTTAAGATATTTTTAAATCTATGGACATTGTTTTATAACTTAACCCTGCTTTAAAGTCCTCTCCAACTTCATTCCTGAGCTGATTTTTTCGCTGTTCTTCATAAAGTTCAATAACCTCTATGAAAGTCTTGACTCAGTCACAGAAAGGATGCATTTATATTGAATTTAAATTACACACAAACAAACTTCACTGGTTTTATAGTATAAAAGTAAAGAATCAGCGTAAGGAGAGCGTAATATAAATGCATGCAAAACTTTTTAACATTAACTTTATATTTTACTTTCACTTCTACGTTTCTTGCTCTTCACTGTGCAAAAAATTTGGAAAAGTTCAAGCGTGTAGGAAACAGAAACTTTGTTATTTAACATGTTTACAATGAATATCATTTTCCAGTGAGTGTCCATAAATTTAATTAGGTTCATTTTTCAGCATGAATATAAATAATATTAGGAGTCCTATAAAAGCATGCATTTTTTTAAGAGTCAGAGAAAAACAGTTACATTGTAAAACGCAGCTTCATTACAGTTTTCTGCAATATGTTTAGTTGGCCTCCAGAGGGAGACAAATGTATAGTATTTCCAAAGAAAATACTGGAACCAAACAGAGAGCAGGCTGCATAAATATACTTGCTGTTTGGTGCTACCTGTGATGCCTAACACGGTGGCATGGAAGTGCTGATGACAACTGATGGCTTCCTGATGAGACTACTTCCACTGCATGCTTGTGTTGATTAATTGTTCAGCTTATAACCACTGACAGTGAAAATTACCTGACTGAATCAGATTTTCCATTTTCCAACTCTGCTGCCACTTAACTACTACGAAGGCTTCTAATTGAACCACTAATATAATGCTCTACATGATCTGTTCCTGAAAGAAAATATCTCTCTTTGAAGACAATTCCCCAAAGGCCTCTATCTCTGTAGGGAAACCAGCTGACTTAATCATACACAGATGTATCTGCCTGTATAACGATATCTAAAGAGTGTATAAAGAGGTCCTTTAAACCACTCAAGAGACCACTAAAAATAATGCTTCTAACCATGAGGAGTTGCACAGTTGGCTCCCTTTAAAGTGCCTCTTGAGCATCGCTGAGTACAAAACTGTACATCAACTATACTACAGAAGGCTAATCGACCAATCATGAGCTTAAACACACATGTATAAACACAGTATTCCCATTGGACGGATTCCGTATCTGAGACGCTGGAGATCTGCCGAAGAAAGCTGTCCCACGCAGGACAGAGGATCCACTGGATTTATCTACACTTCTCCACAAATTAACTCTATTCAGCTTTCATTCATTTATTCATTCATTCATTCCCATTAAACTTATGTTTCTAGCAAGTGCCTTGCTAAATGTTAATGCTTAGTTACGTTGTTCATATTTTGGGCCATTAGCCTATAGCAACCAAAAGTCTATTTTTTCTGTTGTGATTTAAGCTGATTGACCAACACAAAGTAAAGTATAAATTGATTATTTCCTGTTCATTTGAGTTTATTTGAATGAGGTCAGTTTTCTACAAATAGCATCATTAACTGTGATTAATTTTCACAAATAAAAAAAATAATTCAGTTCAATTCATAAATACTTTATTGATCATGGGGCTTAATAACAAGTTGTAACACATATTATTTAATTTTCTTCAAGAAGTTGTTGTAAACGCTGATGGCCTTGGTTAGGAAGGATCTTCTGGAGCAGTCTTTGTTACAATGAGGCTGATGAAGCCTCCAACCAAAGACTCTCTGTTTTTGTACTATATTCTCATGAAGATGGTTCTCATGGTTGTCCATAATGAGGGCACTATCCTGTTGGAATGTTTTTCTTCAGCAATGACAGGAGAGGAGCTATATTCAGCCAAATCCTTGTTGAAATTCTGTAAGAGGCTGCTTTTCTGCATCTTGCCACAGGTTCTGTCATTGGAATTACTTCTAGACTTTGATTGAGATATTTTAATACACACACTTTAAATGAGGGCCATCTAATCATTTCTGCTGTAGCTCAGCTGTACATTTTGAGTATTATCCTGCTGGAAAATGAACTTATGAACGGGTATCAGATCTTTCCAATTAATAATTCCAATAAGAGAATGGGTGGCAGGATTTAGAAAAAACACTGTTCAGCTTTTTCTTCCAGTACATAATAAAGAAACATAATGATTCCTCTGAGTAAAATACCTTGTTTCTGGTTATGCTTCACACTCACACTTCACACTTGTAAATGTTATCTATTTTATCAGATGGCCTTAACCTTTTCTACTCTGCACTTTCTTGTTTGATTTAAATAAATGAAGATGCAGATTAAAATTTACTTAAGGAATTAAATAAATAAAATATGTAATCATTTGAAATTATTTGTAATTATTACATCCAGAACAGGGTGCAAAGTCCAGCCCTGGGTTTTGTTTTATTTTATTTTTACATGGAGATGGCATGTTCTCCCTTTTTGCTTCTGGTTCTCCCTAGTTACTCATGCTCCTTCTTACAGTACCAAAACATGCTTTACAACACAGGTGTGAAAGTCAAGGCCTGGTGGCCGAATCCAGCTCACCCTGGCCATTGATATGGCCCTCTAAACTGCAGAGGTGCATTTACATAGAACTTTTAAGTTGTATTTGTTTGTTTAATATAGTTTTATCAATACTGTCTGCCACAACCGGCCCTTTAAGGACTTTCCTTATCTTTATGTGGCCCAAAATGTAAATGAGTTTGACATATCTGCTTTACAATATACATTCAATCGTTAAACCTTTCATACTCACATTTACACACAGAACGTGGTAAGCTATATTATAGTCACCACTGCTCCAGTGCAGACTGACAGAAACGGGATGGCCACCATTGACCACCACCGTGCAAGGCAAGTGGTACCTCTTGCCCGAGGACACAATGACAAAGTGACTAAGAATGACAGAGTGGGTGTTTTAACCGGTAACTCATCGGCTAAAGGACTGACCCCTACCTCCCAAGTCTCTATAAACTGATGTCAATGACTGTGCATTCATAGTTGTATGTGTTCTTTATTTCTGTGATGGACTGATGACCTGTCCAGAGTACCAGCTGTCACCCAATAACCATTGGAGATAGGTAGACACTACTTTCCCAACCCTACAATGATAAGTGGGTAGAGAAGAAGGAACTCAGGATGCAAAGTTTTTTAACACTTACTATATAAAAGGGAGGTCAGTGATACATATGGTGTCACATAAGCTTGACTAGAGATAGCCTCTTAAGTGAAATTCTGCCCAACCATTGCTTGATCAACATTAAGTAATCTTTAAAAGCTACACATAAGCAAAGCCACACGTCACTGGCATTAATTCAAACTCTTTCATGAACCATCATCCCATTTGCATTGGGTGGTTATTTACACGCAAGATGATGGTGTGTAAAAGGAAATTGAAGCAGGATGTGGTGTGCCACAAATAATGTTCCAGTTTCAAACTGGTACTGAGGTGAGAACATTTTGAGTTGCTATTAATAGTAATAAGGAATTTTTATGTATAAAGTAATCAATATTATTGTTTTTCTCTCTGCTTTACTTTTTATGTCAAACAGGGATACTGATTGAAATTGCTTTAGATGTTCTGTCATTGGTATGTATTCCACAAAGGAAGATCATTGGTGTCATACCAGTACAGGAACAAACTGAAATTAATCATGAATTCAGTAGGATTACTAATCAAACAATAGGGCTAGTGAATCAATAGGACCAGATATTTCAAACTAAGGCAGAGGAAGAGTCTGGCTCTTTTTCAGTTTCACTGTTATCAGTTTCAGCAGTTTCAAATTAGGCAAGGCAATTTTATTTGTATAGCACACTTTCAACACAAGGCATTTCAAGGTGCTTTACATGATTACAAAAATGTGAAAATTAAAAACAGAATCAGAAAGAGAAAGCATAAACGAACATTTATAAAACAAACAATAGCATTTGATTAAAATCATAAATTTAGGATAAAAAAAATTGTCTGCTGGTTTTTAAAATTACAATTACAAGTTATAAATAGTGGAATGATTGGAGTCTGTAGGAGAATGCATGACTGTATCATCAGTATAAAGAAGACATATGTGTGCAATATCATTGACATGGAAGGTGAACACACTTGGTCCGAGAACAGTCCCCTGTGGAACACACTTTGAAGTGGGGAATAAAGAAAACTTTAACAATTATTATTTTCACACACTCTAATTTATTGTTAACCTCACAAATCAAATAAAATTTTATTTGTGGAGCACTTTTAATGATAAAGTCAGGACAAAGTGCATTACATGATGCAAAACAGGTGCATTAAGAGATAATCAATCACACACAACCAGTGTATGATTGCCAACACACATACACACCTCCATCCCATTCACTGCAAAATCACTGTTCAGTTCATTCCTATCTGTTTTGGTGAAAATAGAATAAAAAAAAAAAACATCTACTGTAAGGACCCAATATCTTGGGGATCCAATCACACTGGAAGCGACCCCACAGTCACAGAGGAGTCACCGCAGGGACCACCATGATCAAGGTAGACAAGTATCCACACCACAGCCAGAAGGCTGCAGTGCTGAGCCCTTGACCACCACGGCAAAAGTGATCCCAACGGCAGTGACCCCAATGGCTAAAATTTGATTAGGTGTCCATAGATTTCCGTGAATTTATTTTTCATCTCATGATCCCAATTTTTACATAAATCAGTGGTTAAATACAAAGCATAATAAATAATAATAAAAAAAACTCTCCTGAACACTCTTAGCATAATCATTATTCTTCTCTGTTCCTTCCATCTGACCAGTGCAACAGCTGTTCTATATTCTCATGTGCAAACCTATATTTGCACATCATAGTATCTGCATTGTGCAAAACCTATTTGTGGATCAATGTGCCCACATTTTTTTTGCACAATTACCATGAGTAATTACTCTTCTTAATTTACAAAGCCACCCAAGGTCCATAATAGTGGTTGCAAAACATTGACCCATGACAATTGATTGATCTCTTCTGTCTTTATAACCCATCCCCCTGCTAATGACTAAGTAATGAGTAGATAGTGTGTGGCTAAGGTGGCTAATACAGCTTTCGTGTTCTTTATCCAGACTGGACATCCCCCACCCAATTTTCCTTTGTAGTATATATTTTTTGTAACAATGTAGCTCTGCATTTAGAGAACCCTCCCTCCATCTAGTTCCTGAGTGTGTCAGCATGTGTGTTGTGTGTGCTGTTCAGTAATAAGCCACACAGACTCGCCTTTGGTGGCTGAAGACTGATTCAATATTCCACTGGGTAATTTATGCAGAACTAATTCTCTACAGGAATGGAAGGGCTCGGAGGAAAGCAGACAGAGAAAGGGAGAGAGGGAGAGACATGCAATGCAGAGGAAGAAATCTGTGGTGAAATAATTATCCCCGGTGTCACTGCAGCAACATTCTTTGAAGTTGATGTCAATAAAATATTGAGCTACACAATCCATTTCAATTTCACCTCAGAAAGGATGCTGCCAAAGGGTCGGGGTGGCTGTGTTAGAAAAATATATGTAAAAGGAAAAAAAAGGAGCAGGATGCTGGTGGGAAGAACACATCCGCACAGACACAAACGCATATCTGTTTAACTCACTGCAAGGCGGTGGCTGGCGACGTGTGCTGCTTACAGACTGGCTGAGACATACATTTTTGCCTGTAGTCATATAACTTGTCAAAACAGCAGGGCTCTGTGTCTCAGCATATTAGGGTTTAAGGGGTTTGAATTACTAAAACAAAAGAAAATAGGAGGGGGATAAAAAATTAAATGAGGGGAACTCCCCAAGGGAACCATTGGGATCACAGTATAGATTGTGCTCATTTATGACGGACGGGTTGATAATAAGAACGCTTTATTCTTGTGCATGAGTATAACTGCATGCACTGAGGACTAGAACAGAGATGAACTCTATTGTATTCTCTTTGCAAGTTTCATCGAGTCGAAGAATACACATACACATGCTGTTGGATTTACAAGATATGTTTGAACTACATGTCACATGGTGCCTTACTGTTAAATTGATACTTACTTAGTTGTGAATTAGAGGTAGTAAATGATATGATGTTAAGTTATAAAAACGTTGGGCATTAATTTAAATAAGGAAGATAAGAGTCAGCTGATTCTTCTCTGAGGTTTAATCAAAAACAATACAGATTGATCAAAATTTGTCGCACAAGGGCTTAGTTCAGTAGAGAAAAGGTCCTCAGTTTACAGTCAGAAGTAGTTTTATACAATACAGTGACATCTCAAAAAAATCTCAGTGACCGACAGGATGACATAACTGGTTCCCTGTTCTAATTTGATAATGATTGATGTGATATATTTTTTCAATTAAGATTGATACTGGTCTAAACTTATGCTTCTCATACTCTTTGGTGTATGTGCCTTAAGTGTCAGAGTGTGTGTAGATAAGGTGGCCAAAATGGGTTATCACTTTGATGCCAGTTTTGACTCTGCTTGCTGCATTTATCGAAAATACTGGGTCACATCTGATTGCTCACACACTTCTGTCTTCTTAAAACTGTCTCTCAAAAAAGTATTCATATCATTCACATCATTCACAGACGCCCTTGCTCCCCCTGCTCCCCCAACACACTTTTTCTACCTAGGCAGTCTTCCTTTTCTCTTATTTTCAACTCTGTCCTCTCAATTCTGTCTATTTTTCCTTAAGATAGTTGTCGACTATCGGTCTCGTGCCGGTATTTAGCCTTAGATGGAGTTTACCACCCACTTTGGGCTGCATTCTCAAACAACCCGACTCCGAGAAGACCCCGGCATGACGGGGGCCGTTACCGGCCCTACACCGTCCACGGGTCAGGAGGACTCAGACAGAGTGTTGGTAGCCAGGTCTCCTAGTAGCTAGGAGACAGGTTAATGTTAGTAGCTATGCTGCTTTAGGCTAGGCTGTTGGAGGACATTATTAGGGTCTGTTCCTACTTTCTCTCCTACTTCTCCCCAACTGCATGATGTGCTGTCAATTCAAGCACTAACCTGTTTTCTATTATAGTAGGTGCTCCGGATTAGCCCTGCTTGACGACCCTGACTAAGATGGCATTGCAGTGACGGAAAATTCTCCACGTCCTGCAACAAACTTCTGCATCAGTTCTATTGCTCTTTCTGTGTCTCTGTTATGTATTCTCCAAGGCCAGACGGTCGCGGCAGATAACCGCTTGTGCTGAGCCTGGTTCTGCCGGAGGTTTCTTCCTGTTAAAAGGGAGTTTTTCCTTCCCACTGTCGCTGCATGCTTGCTCAGTATGAGGGATTGCTGAGAATTCCACGACGCAATCTTCTGTGGTTCTGTAATTTCTACACTAAACATTGTATTGTAATAACTCTTTTTGTAAAGTTCCTTGAGATGACATCTGTTGTGAAATGGCGCTATATAAATAAACTGAATTGAAACTGAATTGAATAATGAGCTATTCTAAATCTGACACACTTAGTACACCACTTTTTTATAATCTAGAGCTTTGAATATTTTTTATTTTAACACACTTTTCACCGGTTCTTTTGTTTTTTAAGTTCTTTTTGACACAAATTTGCCTTCTTATGCCAATAATTATTTTCATACTAAGGCTAAGATTCACAGCTACTCTTCTAGAAAAGCTTCAAATTTGCATCTTCCGCTATACAAAACATAATGTGAACAATTCTCAGTCAGATTCATTCTACAAAGCTTTGGAGCGTGATTTTCCTGACTACGCTGCTCCCGCGGCTGGTGTGAACCAGACGTAAAGCCTAATTTATACAACTCCGTTTTGATGGAGACAGATTGACGCGGCGCCATTTTCCGTAGACGCAAGGGATCTCCATCACCTACGCAACGACTAACTGAGTCGAGGTCCATTTTCTAACAATCTGTCTCCGTAGAGTGTATGTGTGTGATTGGTCAGTTCAGCAACAGCCAGAATAGGGCTACAGTATACAGTTGCTGTAACCAATAGTTAATGCAGCGTTTGGGCACTACATGCCTTATATTGAAAGGATAATTTATCTAATCTGGTCTATTGGCGATTTTGAACACAAGGAGGTGTAGGAAAACAACAAAAAAAGCTGCTGTGTTTGTTTATATGCGTATTGTATGTTTTGTAAGTATTGTATGAGCTGCACTTCTAGTAAAAAGCTTTACAGCTTAATCAAAACTGACTTTCTGTCATCCATTGATCCTTGATGGGGAAATGTGTTAACAGGCTCAATGCATAAAAAACTGAAACAACGGTGCGAAAGTAGGCAGGTAGTAGGCATAGCCGCAATTAAAAGTTGGCACCCCCTGCTGTCCTTATCGAGAATTGCTTTGCAATGCTGAAAAAGCAATGGAGAACGAAAATAAAGAAAAGGAGAACAATAAACGAAAAAACGTCTCTGTCAACACGTCTGCGTGCAAATTTGCTGTTGGAGAAGTATAAACTAGGCTTTAGTGTAGGCTCTACGGTCTTGGCTGTCGGCTCATGCTCCTCACACTGGAGGCTCTGGAGTCGGTGTCGGGTTACGCTGTGCTGCATTCAATGTTACTGGACAAAGGAGCGTCAAGCACTTAACGTCAATTTTTTTCATTTTTCGTTTCTTTTTGCCTTATAAGTAGGGGGGCTGGATCAGGGTCGATCTAAATCTAAACAATTTAATTTTAAACTAATATTAAAATAAAAACAGATGGACTATTTACTAAAGTGACTTCTGAAGGCAGTTAGTTGCGCTGGCTTCATTCTTATGATGCGTTCAGACCGACCGCACATTTTGTGAGCGTCAAACAACGCTCACAAAGTGACTGGTTTGTCGCATGTACACAGCATATACATTTTTAAACTGTAGCTTGTAAAGCGTGTGGCCGGGCCTGTTGTCTGGCGGATGTTTTAAACACTAGCGGATCATGGTTGGTTAGATAATGCTGACGTCGGGCGACGTCACTACAGTGAGACGCTCCGATTGGTTGATGTGCTGCGTCAAGAGCGTCAAAAGTTCTGCAAGCTGAACTTCTGTGTTGCTTGCTTTTGGTGCTTTGCCACTTGAAACGCAGGAAAATCTTGAAAAGTTGACGGGGCCAACACACACAAAGCGCCGTAGAAACTCTGACGTCCGTCAGACGGCCTCAACCATAGACTTTACATGTAATCTTGTAGCCCTTGACGGTGAAGTTTGGGGTGGTGTGAACGCACCATTAGGTATTAAAGTATGGAGAGATTAAGATAAATGCAGGCCACATTTAAGATTTGTACTTGTTAATTATTTTGGAAACCATGTATCACTTTCTTTCGTCTTCGGAATTAGCCAGTAATTTGTGTTGGTCTATCACAGAAATTCTAGATGGAATACAGCTAAATTCATGTCTGACATATGTTAAAACGTAAAAAGGTTCATTTGTTCTGAATACACTTATAAAGCACTCTGCTGTATCCAAGTGCAGACCAAGCCGCTACAGCAGTAGAGAAACACATGTGAATTTTCATAAAGGTTTGAAATTGTATCAGTATTCAGTGTATAGGCACCAGTCTGCAGTCTGAAGGAGATTATTATTTCTCTCTTGGACATCCATGAGCTCTGCTTCCAGACATCTCATTATTTTGCATTTTCGTCACTATTATTAAAGCCATATATCTTAACTTGAGGCCATTGCCTGTCGATTGGATGGAATACATACATGCCATAACATTATCTACATATGAGAAACACCGTGCTCACTCCTCACATTTAATGAATAATTTATACAAATGAATTATAATACCTGTTCACCCCAATACCAAGGCCTTTGTCTGAGTGATATTTTAGCTTACATACCAATTATACAGTGGGCACTGCATAAACGACATACCTTCACTGGAAACATCTGCATAGAAGCACCCTCAAACATGGTTGTAGGTGAAATGAAAGCAATTAGGATTCATTTATCTACCCCCCATTCTCATGTAAAATATCAACAGCTGATTGAAATTTAGAAAAATGGCCTTGTTCTGTCTTCCTTCTCTCTTACTGAAGGGAATTGGGATACATTCCAGCCAGGAGGACAGGTCTGATATTCTTTCAGTCTTTTAATCTACATCCACCTCCAGAACACGGCTAAGCAGCCGCTCAGGGACTACTGGCACTATAAGCAACCTGCAGGAACAAACTTCTGAAAGAGTACAGGTTAACAACATAATCAAACTTTGTGTGATTAAAAGTTAATAAATGCAACGGGTCACATTATGCAGTTGTTTGAAACAGGTGACGAAGTCCTTGCAGTGGGAGTCTGGCCCCAATGAGCATGTGGGAGGTGTGTGACACAAACAGGGCTTCCAGCTCGCAGAAAACAGGAACAGATGGCGTTGGAAAATGAGGCACCTCTCAGAAGCATTGAAACCTCCTCCAACGACCCTCCCCACACTTCTCCATCTCTCCTAAATTCTGTTTTTTTCCCCTCCTGCTCTCTCTTCCCTCCTTCAACAAGCCTGTTTTAAAGAGATTAGTGTAGAGCACTTGTTGTTGCAAGTGTTTTTTTTCTTAGTTCTAATCAAGCAAGGTGAAAAGCTTCAACAGCTTGTTTTCATATTAAGGTACTTTGAATTATCTGGCGGTATAGGTATTTGTTCACCTGGACTAAAATGGCAGATGGCAAGTGTTAGGTAACAGTATCTCTGGGGAAAGAACAGAGACTCGCAGAAAATGAAACATGTTTCTTCACTTGTATTTTGCAGCTGCACTCCTGTAATCCAAGCAGCTAAACAGCAAAGTACTGTGAGCGGAAATATACAAGTTGTTTCATAAATCATTATCTGGTCACATGGTGTTTTGTTCAGTTCAAGCAGGTTTTAGAGACAAAGAGTGATTCTATTTACAATACAGCTGCTTTGTGTGTCTGAGCCATTACTGCATTAACTCAAAGTAAACAGAGATGTGAGGGTTGATGGACTTTTATTAAGCTAAGCGTAAGAAATGCCAGGTAGAAAGTAATCACTATGCATAAGGAAAATTTTACAACAATTTTTGCAAATAAGAATCTGAAAAAGTGTGGCATGCGTGCTTCCTTTCTGCTAACAACACTAAATGATATCAAGTGCAACAATAATCTTCAGAATTCACATAATTAGTAACTAAAACACAGATATGTGTAATTTCATCTCGGTATAATTTCAGCTGCACTATGAAGGCCTCAGAGGTTTATTGGACAACAATCGAGAACAAACTGCTTAATAAGGAAACAGTAGTGGGAAGGTTTAAAGCAGGGTTAGGTCATAAAAATAAACCTCCAAGCTTTAAACATCTCAGTAGAGGATAATTCAATTCACCCATCAAAGTCATTCAAATACAAGTGTCTCTAGCAAGTAAGATGTTAAAGTAGACATATTGTGAAAAATAATAACTTTTCCTGGGATTTGGGGTGTTTTTGTATGTCTCTGGTATATATATATGCATACAAATCTGAAAAAACCCATCCATGCTGTTTTGAATGAGATAGTATTTTTAAATTGATCCTGCATTCAGTCTCTGATTGAGCTGTTCAAAATCTGTCTGGCTTTCTACGTCACAAGCCGGAATATTGGAATATCCAAACCTCCTCAGAGCACTGTCTCCACCCATCAGGTACAACAGTAAACAGCAGTTACCATTCAGATAAGGAAACACCATGTTGAAGCACCACACAAAATGTTCAGTTTTTGGCTGGTCAAAAGAGCTCAAAACACTTAATCAGGTCCCAGTCAAAGAGGACAGAAGAGCGGCATGGGATGAATGTTATTTTTTTGGTAAGATGCTGGCGGTAAGGGCGGGGTAGAAGGGAGATCTTCCGCCGAACTGAGCTGCTGAAAACCGGGAAAAAGACGAGAGATCTGCCGCAGAAGAGCGGCATAGGTTGGAATTATTTTTTAAGTTAAGATGCTGGCAGTAAGGCCAGTGAATACCAATGGCCTGCCGCCATAAAGCGCTACTCAAATTCCGGGCAGAAGACGACAGACGAGCCGCCAATCTGAGCTACTACAACCCGGGGAAAGACTGAGAATACGCAGCTGCAAGGAGCTCAAAGAGCAGGGTCTCCACAGTGCTAGAGAGCTGGAGTCAGCGAGATTGAGCAGGAAGGCTTTAGAGTCGGCGTCTCAGGAAGATATCGGAGTGCCAGGTAAGCAGTTAAATATATTCTTTTAACTTTAAGTAATTTCTTCAAAAACCATTCAGAATTATCTTGCTGAATTCTGAGTCTCGGGTTATTCAGGAGACTGTCCTCCTATGGGAGCAGATTCTGGTTCAAACATGTGTGGTTGAACTACTTTTTTGTATGACTAAATATTTTTTTGTGTGGCTAAACAATTTTTGTTGCATGGTTGAACTACTGCAGCAGCCATGTCTGTAACTTCCACACATAGTGGTAACAGTCACTATGTGAGTGGTGGGTGTGAGCAAAGATTCTAGAAGCTTTGGGTGTGGCCAAGTTAGCAGCAGCTCAGGTAATATGTAATGAGCCTCAGAAATGGCACAATCTGCAAGGGGCTGAAACAGAGGGAAATACAGGTTGGTAAAAATTATTTCCTATAAGCTATTTCCAGCAAACAACTCCAGAAACAAGTTTTATGAAACTCATAGAGCTACTTTAAATGGTGATAAAATAGTCATAATATGTCTCCTTTAACAGAGGATAACAGCTCCACAAAATGTCCCCTTTCTGGAGAGATTCTTCTAAAAATGTTTGTCAGTACTGCAGCACATCTGGTTGAGCAGCATTTTGTTGTGTTTGTGTATTTTTTAACAATATACTCAAGTCACAGGGCTTTGCTATTAGACTTTAAATCAGGAATTTACAGATTCACCAAAAGTGGTTCTCTTGGAGGTATTTGAATCCGTCAGGTTTATTTTTACTGGCTTATTTTAGTCTATCCTTTCCTGGAGGGGAATTTGGGACATTGTTTTAACAAAACTGAACATATTACATAATTTGATAGTGTAAGATCCTGTAAGACAAATGTCAGAACTGTTCATGTTGATATGTTGGAATGAAAATGTCTAGATTCTGTGAATCCTTTCCTGATTATCACCTGTCTGCTGCCAAGTCACTCCTCCAATATCTTCCTTAAAATCTTCCCTGAACCCTCACCAGGGATGCACCTCCCTGTCCACTCTCCAATGCTCACTCACAGCTTCACCCTGAACAAAGAAAAGAGACGCAATTTCCAACGAACCGGTCACCTGCTCCTTGCCAACCTCCTTACCTGTGTATATAACTCCAAAAAAATAAGAAAGCTCAATCCCTTATTGCTAATCTCCATCCTCTGCAGAATTACAAGAACCCAAAATTCCCACTTACCTCTCTCTTCCAATGTAGTTCTAGACCTATCCTTGTCTCTAGCTGAACCTTCCTTCTATTTTATTTCTGAAATAAACCTTTCTAAACAAATCAGTCTGTAATTACCACCTGGACTAGAGTCTTAAAATAAAATATTATGACACTAGCTCATTCAAAGGCTTCATCTAGAAAGAAAACAATGCTAAACAAAGAAGAACTGAGCCAGAATTAATACAAATACACATAAAGTTTGGTAGTTATCAGAAGCAATATCTCTATCACCTGATGCATTCTCTAATGTTGACATGATATGTGTTGTATCTTTGGTCTGTAACATGTTGTAGACGTACATTTCAAACAGATTTTATGTAATGAGGAGCAACCTGGCCTAATTAGTATTGTCTTGGGCTCCTATTAAATTCTGATTGGGTGACATGAAGCGAAACTGTTTCTTTGCCATCCAGTCACAGCAATTGCATTCTTAACCATTCCCAGGAAAAAGGGGGGCGTTTCCATGAGCACTGTGGCTGGTTTCATTCGTCCCTTAAGTACACATGAATATTTAAGATGCTGCGTGTAGCAGATGAGACTACCTCATGGCCTGTTTAACCATGGTAGACTGTTTTTTGCGTGTTTTTTCAACACTCTCTCTTGTATTTAACTACTCTAAGGCCCCAGTGTGATTCTCCTTAAAAACAATTGATTCATACTCATCCATCTCATAGCTGAGGGCTGGGTAATCACAGCCAGTGAATCAAACATCTCACCGTCCTGCTGCACCTGGGAGACATATTTGTGATGAAATTACCCTCATCTATTTCTTAAATTAGTATTTTTGGCCAACAGAACACAAATTTGGAAGTTGGGTTGTTATTTCTTCCACTTGTGGGTTGAAGGAATAATGATTTAATGACAGGATGTACTTTTAAAACCTTGAATAATCAGCCCGAATATGTGGACACTTCATAGAATCAGTGGTATGATTTGAACAAACTGTAAACATGGTCAGATAACTCAAATCACAAAATATATATATTTTATGTCTCTTTAGTTGTGTTAACTGATGTGGTTAATGTAAATTCAGAAGTCTTTATACTGGACGTAGGGGAGACGTATCGCGTCATTTCCTGTTTTGTGACTAACTCGTTTGTAGCAAGTCGGTGTTTCTCTCTCTCTTGAACTGATCTAACTTTCTCTGTCAATAAGTTTTTTTCTGAGTTGCTTTAACACACAAACACATTAAAACGTTAATTTTCTTCATGGTTTGGGACTCTTTTAGCGTTTCACTGTTTTTTTGTTTTTTTTGTTTTTTTTTTGGGCTTGGTAAGGTACCGCTTGGTTAGCTTAGCTTCACGGCTAGCATGGCTTCGGCAGCTTTCTCTCTTGTCCCTCCATCTCTCTCTACACCTCCTCCTCTTTCCTGCTCTCTCTGTCAGAGGTTTAGTTACTCCTCCGCCTCATTTAGTGAAGTTGGTAGGTGTAATAAGTGCAGCATTTTTGTAGCTTTGGAGGCGAGGGTTTCTGAGCTAGAGGCCCGGCTCCGCGCTGTAGAACAGCCAGGCCCAGCAGTAGCTAGCGCGGAGTCAACTAGGACAGGACCTAGCCCTCCTTCAACAGCTCCCGTGCAGCCGGGACCTCAGGCGAGCTGGGTGACTGTTCGTAGGAAGACTAGTGCCAGACCCCAGTCCGCGGCCAACCTCCAGCCCCTTTCTCTGAACAATAGGTTCGCCCCGCTCAGCGACGCACCCGCCGAGCAGGAGAGGCCGATTCTTGTAATTGCCAGCTCCATAGTTAGGAATGTGGCTCCAGAGACACGAAAGACCACCGTCAAATGCCTTCCAGGGGCCAGGGCTGCGGACATTAGGTCCCATCTGAAGCTTTTGGCCAAGGACAAACGGCAGTATAGCAGGATCGTTATCCATGCTGGTGGCAATGACACCCGGCGACGGCAGTCGGAGGTCACTAAAATTAGCGTAGCTTCGGTGTGTAGGGCTGCCAAAAAGATGTCTGACTCTGTAATTTTTTCTGGTCCCCTGCCTGATCGTACTAGTGATGACATGTACAGCCGTATGCGTTTGTTCCACCTTTGGTTGTCAAGGTGGTGTCCAGAAAACGATGTGGGCTACATTGATAACTGGGGGGCCTTCTGGGGAAAACCTGGACTGTTACATAGAGACGGCATCCATCCCACGGAGGACGGAGCTTTGCTTCTTTCCAGGAACATTGATAGGGTTATCTCTAGTTCCCCAAAGCCGTGACAACCCAGAGTCCAGCTCAGGGAACCCAGAGTCGAGCTCAAGGAAACCAGAGTCCAGATCAGGGAACCCAGAGTCCAGGTCAAGGAACAGGGACTGCCACCCACCCACTACCCTATAGAGATAGTTTCCCGTCCACTACCCAAAACTAATGAATTAAAAGTTAATGCTACTAGAGCAAAGTATAAAAATCTCATAAAGATAAATAAAACTCGGACTGAACATAAAAAAAATCAATTAAATGTGGTTTACTAAACATAAGATCTCTCCCCTCAAAAACACTCTTAGTAAATGACTTAATTTGTGAAAATAATATTGATTTGTTTTGTCTTGCAGAGACATGGTTGCAGGAAGAGGACCATGTCACAATAAATGAGTCAACTCCCCCTAGGTACTTAAACTTTAGTGTCCCTCGAAGTACTGGTCGAGGAGGTGGAGTAGCAACTATCTTTCACTCCGATTTACTAATTAATCTCCAAAAAAATAATAGTTACAGTTCCTTTGAGCATCTAGTTTTTAGCCTTCCTCATTCACATAACAAAGCAGTAAAGCCACTCTTGTTTGTGGTCTTATATCGTCCACCAGGACCTTATTCTCAATTTTTAGATCAGATTTCAGATTTTCTATCTGACTTAGTTTTAAACACTGATAAAGTCATCATAGTCGGAGACTTCAATATTCATATTGATAATGAAAGTGATAGTCTAAATACAGCTTTTAACACTATCCTAGACTCAATAGGCTTTACTCAAAATGTGCAGGGACCAACACATTCTTTTCACCACACTTTAGATCTTGTGCTGACTTATGGCATTGACTGTGAAGAAATAACAGTCTTTCCACATAACCCTATCCTGTCTGATCATTTCCTTATCACTTTTAAACTTACTCTAATGGATCATATCAAACCTGAAAGAAAACTTCCTTATACCAGAACGTTATCAGACAACGCTGTAGCAAATTTTAAAGAAGCTCTTCCAACTTTAATTTCCTCAGTTTATAAATGCAGAACAGAAAACAGTGATTTAACTCGTGACCCCTCACAACTTGATATTTTAGTTCATAGCGTTAATTCCTCCCTGCGTCGGGCAATAGACAAAGTTGCCCCCTTGAAAAGGAAGGTGGCTAGCCATAGAAGATTAGCTCCCTGGTTTAATTTAGAGCTACGTACCCTAAAGCAGAATGTTAGAAAACTAGAGAGAAAATGGCGCTACACGCATTTACATGATTCCTTTTTAATATGGAAAAATAGTTTATTGCTATATAAAAAGAGCCTTCACACAGCTAGAACAGCATATTATTCATCTTTAATCGAGGAGAATAAAAAATAATCCTAGGTTTCTTTTTAATACAGTTGCCAAACTCACACAGGATCATAGCTCTATCGAGCAAACCATTCCCCAAGCTCTAAGCAGTGACGACTTCATGCAATTCTTTATAAATAAAATAGACTCCATAAAGAATAAGATAATTGGGAACCTTCCCAATATGCTTGCTTCCTCCTTAGTTAATGAGACAGCCTCAAAAATGGTTGAACCTAATATATGCTTAAACTGCTTTAATGCAGCCGAACTTTGTGATGTACTAAAATTATTAGCTTCATCTAAACCTTCAACTTGCGTTTTAGACCCAATCCCAACTAAACTCTTAAAAGAAGTTTTCCCTCTGATCGCTGCTCCAATTTTAAATATAATGAATCTATCCTTTGTCAATGGATATGTACCACAGGAGTTTAAGATTGCTGTAATTAAACCTCTACTTAAGAAACCCTCTCTTGATCAAAACGACTTAATTAACTATAGACCGATATCTAATCTTCCCTTCTTATCTAAAATTCTTGAGAAAATAGTTGCACACCAGATATGTGAGCATTTAAAAAATAATGAGCTGTTTGAGAAGTTTCAGTCAGGCTTTAGAGCTCATCATAGCACTGAAACAGCTCTGGTGAAGGTTACTAATGATATTCTCATAGCCTCAGACAATGGACTGGTGACCATTCTGGTCCTGTTAGATCTCAGTGCTGACTTTGACACTGTTGATCACAATATTCTCATAGAAAGGCTTCAACGTGTCGGTATAATAGGAACAGCCCTAGGCTGGTTTAAATCTTATTTGTCTAACAGATTTCAGTTTGTTCAAGTAAATGATAAACCCTCCTCAACCTCAAAAGTTACTTGCGGGTTCAGTCCTTGGGCCGATTCTTTTTACTATATATATGCTTCCTATTGGTAAAATAATTAGGCAGCATGGGATAAATTTCCATAGTTACGCAGATGATACACAGCTATATCTATCCATAAATCTTGATATATCCAATCAGTTAGGTAGACTACAAGCATGTCTGGAAGACATAAAAACTTGGATGACTCTAAACTTCTTGCTTCTGAATTCTGATAAAACAGAAGTTGCCGTCTTTGGACCAGAAGCTGTGAAAAATAAACTACTTAGTCAGCCCCTTCACCTGGACGGCATTAAATTAGCCTCCAGTAATAAAGCAAAAAACCTCGGTGTCATTTTTGACCAAGATATGTGATTTAGATCTCACATTAAAGAAGTCTGTAGGATTTCCTTTTTTCACCTTAGGAATATTACAAAAATTAGAACCATCCTGTCCAGGAGTGATGCTGAAAAACTAGTCCATGCCTTTGTTACTTCAAGGCTGGATTACTGTAACTGTCTATTATCAGGTAGTCCACAGAATACAATTAAAAGTCTTCAGTTAGTTCAAAATGCTGCTGCTAGGATTCTGATGAATATTAAAAGAAGAGATCACATTTCCCCTGATTT